>JANUYF010000003.1:32463338-33663338 GCA_026167975.1 Phrynosoma blainvillii
CAAAATTCATTACCTCATCCAGGCTCCCATTATCAAAGTTGCAAATAGAAAATAAACGTAAGCAGCAGTGCCCTCTGACCAATTTCTCATATGGTTGCTCATACCTTCCATGGGTGCTCATACCTTAATAGGAGGAAGTGGCAGGAAAAGAAAAACTCCAGCTGCATGCGAACTGCAAAGCAGCGTTTGGATACATATCTGTATATCCACAGTTATATAGACAAACATACTATTCATGTAGATGTACATCCTCATATGTATGTCAACAGTGATGGAAATAAATATATATCAATACACATATGTTTATAAACATATGTGTTTGTGCGTGTGTGTGTTTGTGTGTGCATGTGTAAATCTGCATATATATGTATGCATATATACACATGCATACATATATGCATATTGTTAGAAACACCCACCCAAGCAAGTGTTCCCACAGTGTGCCTAGGATGAAGAAGCAATCCAGCCAATTAAACACCAAATGAAAGGCTTTATTACTGCACAGCTCACATGTCAAACATACATGTAATCCGCTAAAGAAAGCTAATGCGAGGTAGGCGGCATTACTCAAAACCCCCTTCTGCCAGCATGGCCGCGATAGCACCACGGACACGCTCCCCCTCAGTCTGCCTTCGCCGATCCCTCGTAGGCCGGTATTCCTGAGGCAACGGTGGCAAATGCAGCTCTCCAATGGGCTGGTCACCGTGCAGTGCGTGGCCCTTGCTCTCACAGATGTTATGGAGCACCACGCAGGCAGACACAACTGTGGCGAAATGGTTTTCGGCCACAGTCAGTCTTGCCCCCAGGCAGCCCCACCTTCCCTTAAGGCGGCCGAAAGCCCGCTCCACCACACAGCGAGCCCTGCTTAGTGCAGTGTTGAAGTGCACCTGATTGTCCCGCAGGGCCCCACTGTATGGCTTCATGAGCCATCGGCGCAAGGGGTACGCTCCATCTGCGATCACAAGCGGTGGCACCTGCACCCCACGGATGGTGATTGAAGGGTTCCCAGGCACAAAAGCTCCCTCATCCATGGCCTGGCAGAGGGAGGAATGCCTAAAGATAAAGGCATCGTGATTCCTGCCTGAGAAACCAGCCTCAATGTTCAAGAAGAGTCCAGTAGCCGAGGTTAACCCTTGAAGGACGACCGAGTGTCCATACTTGCGGTTAAAGTATTCCTCGGCCCTGGCCCTTGGAGGCTGTACAGGAATGTGTGTCCTGTCCAGTGCGCCCACACAGTGGGGGAAGCCCAGCTGCTCAAATCCTTCAATCACCTGAAACGCAAACAAAGGAAAAAAGGGAAAGTCAAATAAGAAAGAGCGATATGTTGACAGCCCCCATGTTCTTTGTTCTTCCAGGAATTTTCTTTTCCTATTGCGCGGCCATCTGAAAGGACCCATTAATAGTCCCTAGCTATACATCCCATTGCCTAGTTGTCTGTCAAGTTTGCTGCCCAGATGCATGTGTCAATGTTTATAGCCATATACAAATACCACAGAGGATGTGAAGCTTATAGCTCACATTGCAAATAAATTTACCACAGAGCTATCTAGAATTAATTTAAAACCAAGCCCAAAAGTTAAGGGCCCATTTGTCTGGGGCAGGGCAAAAGCATTGGACAGCTTTGATTTTAAGAAGAAACCAGAGGCACACAGAACACACAGTGACAAATAATAAAGGAGAGAAACCTACTTTGCGGTAGTCGCCAAGGCAAACGGTTTTTTTAAGTAGTTCAGCCTCTATCGCTGTGATGACTTGCATGCAAATAACGGCTGCTGTCGAAACACCGATCTGGAAGTGTCTGGCCACTCGCCGGTAGTTGAGTGGGGCCGAAAGCCACCAGATGGTTATGGCGACTCTCTCCTCCACCGAGATGGCCCTCCTCATGATGGTGTCGGTGCCCTGCAGTGTAGGGCGCAGCGCCTCAGCGATTTCAAACAAGGTGGCACGGGACATCTGAAAATTACGGATCCACATGTCATCGTCCCACAAGGGGAGAACCTCCTCAGCCCACCAGTTGCGAATCACCTGAGGGCGAACCCACCACCGGCGTGGGCGAGGAACACTGCATCCGTGGAAATCTAGGCCACCGCGGTGGCGGAAACCCAGAATCCTTCCAACCACCGCACGTTCTCTCAATCCCGTGATTCCACGGCGCCTCAACCACCGACGAACGGCAGAAAACACTGCCCTACGCCTTGCCTCTTCTTCCACCTGCACCCGCTCTATCTCCGCCACCAGCTCACGTATCTGAGGAAGAAAAGAAGCCATGGGTGCAGTGAAGCGATGGCGACCACACGGGAATGGTGATGGCAAAGCAATGACGCAATGGCGGGGAGGAAATGACGACAATCAAATACGACAGGCGCGCCTAGAATTTCCTGCTTCTGCGCATGTGCAAGAACCTCATGGCTTTAGTTATCTAACTTGTGTGTGAACGGCTAACACGTATCCAGGATGCGCTTTCCGGGAATCGCGGTAAATGCGCAATGGCGGTAATTACGTGTGATAGCCAGTTGCGTATTGCGGGGGCTCTTTGGGATCATTTCGGTATAGTACTGGATTTACTCTTATTTCGATTTATTTCAGATTCATGAGTCAGCGTGTGATAAGGTCGTAAGAGCTGCAAGTGAATGTGTCTCTCCACACAAAGTGGAGATTAGTCACAGTGATTTTTATATGCACTGTATGATATGCTAGAGCAGGGGTAGGCAACCTTTCCCCTTTAAGGGCCGAGGGACTTCAGCTCCCAGAAGCCTCAGCCATGTTGTCCAATAGCTCCTGGGATTCTGGGAGCTGAAGTCCCTTGGCCCTTAAAGGGGAAAGGTTGCCTACCCCTGTGCTAGAGAAGGCGAGATCTGACTTACCATGTAACGCTACATGCATTAATCTACCTTTTATCATTTATAGCAGGCGTAGGCAACCTTTCCCCTTTAAGGGCCGAGAGACTTCAGCTCCCAGAATCTCAGGAGCTATTGGTCAACATGGGACTATTGGCCAACATGGCTGAGGCTTCTGGGAGCTGAAGTCCCTTGGCCCTTAAAGGGGACAGGTTGCCTACCCCTGATTTATAGCAAGGAAACAGTACAAAAAATACTGCTAGCCAAAGAGAAATCTTGACATGTGATATGGAGATAGTTCTTCGGGTGTATAGCAAATTGTGTGTTTATGTATATATACCTTTCTCTCTGTATTGAATAAGTGTAATTTGGAAGGGAAGTTTGCATGGATGGATTGGATGGATGTTTTCATGGGGAAGTTTGCATGTGTCCCCTAAGCATCACCAATTTTGAGGAAGTGGGGTTTTTGGATTGTTTTGTTTTTCTTAATGCTATGTGAGTTACATTTGAACCTCAGGTCTTATTCACATGTCATATATATATATATATATATATATATATATATATATACACATCAGAACGAAGCAAATAACCTAACTTATGCATTCCAGGTTTGTCATTCACACCACGGAACTTGCATCTTTCTGGGAACTGCATCGCTCCACATCTCTGTGAGTTCAGTTGCTCTCACGGCAGGCACCCTTCCCTTGTGCCTGCACCCACTGGCACCCCTGAGCCAGACAGAGGGAGGTTGGCATCCCTTTTTTTCTTCCCCTGCTTTTTCCTCTCTTTTTCCTCTTTTCTCCCCAGGGGTGGCTGATGCACTGGGGAAGGGGTGGTGTTTTCTCCACCGCATGAGCTGTGGATCATGCGGATACATTTGAAACCTGTTAAAGGCACGGATAGTTTTATCCCAAGTCTATTCGGGTCTGTTCACATCATTGTTCACACAGCTGATAATGCAAATCTTTTGTAAAATCTCAGGAAAAAGCCCAATGTTATAGATTATCCTGGGGAAGTGGGTTTTTGGCAGCCCCCCCCCCAACTTAATTGAGTGCATTCAAGATGCATGTGAACAACAAAAGATTCATCCCAAATTCATCCTGGATTAATAACCCCCAAGATACAACCTCTGCCTTATGTTCAATGTCTTGGGAAAGTTAGTAGTCTTTTGTTCGTAGCCAGACCCTTCAGCACCCATTCTGTGGTATTCCCCACAATGAGCTTCTATATTTTGAAATGTGTGCCCATTACAAAGCAATTTATAATGGATATTTAGTTTGCTGATTACCACCTTTAAAGTAAGTGGCTGACAAATGGATATTGCCCTAAAATGGCATCCCTGAATCAGGCACCCTATTAAAAACAGCAAGGAAGCTTTAAATGTTTTAAAATTCATTATCAGAATGCAAGAAACAATAGTATGCTGCAATATCTAGACCATATACAGTCTCTGCTTAAGTAAGGATTTTGTGTTTTCACAATCTTACCCTGTTTAAATTATATGTTTAATTATACAACAGCATCTTAATATTTAATTATGTGAACCTGCATCTTAAAAAGCCAAGAATCTAAAGTGATATTTGTCATGATTTTGTAAATGCATGTTAATTATTGTGGGCAAATAAAAACAAAAAAACTGCACCAAAGTAAGACAAATTAACCAGAACGTGAGAAGCCAAATCACCCACTTGCCTTGAGCAGGAAAAAAAAAAAAAAAGAATTGTCAGCATAAGCAGGATAATCATACCAGCCTCTTATTTACAGATTAAGCCAACTGCATTTTGCCATACCTTTCCAAAAATGCTTATAAGTGACAACACAAAAACTTTTTTGTTAGAGTCCAGAAATTTGCTTTTTGAACAACTTTCAGACTTCCATAGCCAGCATGGACAGTAGCTATTTCCAAAAAGGAATGTCAGCAAGCTCTGTTCTTAATTTATGTTATTAACTGCATGCATTAATCTCCCACACAAGCAAAATCATGCTCAAAATTCTGCAACCTAGACTCCAGCTATACATGGAGAGAGTAATCCCAGAGGTCCAAGCAGGGTTCAGGAAAGGAAGAGGCACGAGGGACCACATTGCAAACATGAAAGGACTAATGGCCAATCAATCCCATTGTGGGAGAAAGGCAGGATATAAATCCTTAAAATAATTAAAATAAAAAAATTAATGGAGTACACCAGGGGATTCCAAAAGAAAATCAGCATGTGCTTTATAAACTACAACACTGACCCCATGAAGAATATTCTACAAGAACATTTCTGAGCACTTTTAAAAAGAGAACTGGTGATAAGTCCAAAAATTAGACTCTTTTTCTGATTGTAGATGGCTGTGGCTCCTGATGCTGCTGATCCAACTCTTCAAATTGTTTTTCAATGAAAATGATCCCTGTAATGGTAAGAAACATTGTAGTAGCAACACCTGGAAGAATACAGATAAGATAGTTAATTTTTCAATTTATATCCAATTAGTTTTTAAAATTGTAAACAATTATAATCTAGTTATGTACTTAAATAAAGATTGCTATATTCATTTTCATTTACTACAACATCTGATACCGAAATGAATTAATAACAATTAGGTAAACAGTGATTTGTACTAATTAAAATCCTGGTGTTGAAACTAACAATGAGACACACACAAATGTCTTTCTGATTTCTTAAATGAATCTATAGTATCTGTAAACCCCATTTGGATGGATATTACTAGGTATAATTCATACTGGACTGGAGTCATCCACAACCCTTACAAGAAACACAATTTAAGTTAATAATAGTCCAAAACAATTCCTTTTCTTTGGCTGGGGAGATGCTTATTATTAAAACTTCAAAATCGAGCAGACTTATCTGCAACACTTTCAGGCCAAATATACATATACATAAACATACAGTATACTAAACAATTGCCAGTTTTTAATATGCTGTTATCCCTTGCTTTGGTCTCTCTCCCCTCCTTGCCTCTGACAATTCACACAGTCTTTCTCATACCTCTTTGAAAATCTTTTTCATCAATTCTTCTGTTGTCCATGAATACTTTTTGCTGTTCTTCTCTGGTGCCTTGTGGCTTCTTCTTATCATCTCTCTGCTTTCCCTCCATTTTAGCTTCTCATTTTAATGCCTGTCTTTCCAGCCAACCACTGCATACCCTCTATCTGTACTGATCTAGCAGGAACAGTCCCAAGTAATCCCATCATCCCACTTTTCAGATACTTTAAAAATGTCCCAGTTTCGCTCTCCTCTGCCCACTCTACTTCTTTGTGCCAATCTTCAGTTGCTGCAAATTGAGTTCAATGTGCACAACTAGCTTGCACTCAATTAAATTAGTGGGAGCAGGAAAGAGGAGATGAAGGCATGAATTTTGCCCTTCCCAGTAGGCTCGGGCAAAAGCAAATTGCTACAGCCTCCCCTAACATGTGCATTCTTCCTCATTAAAAACTTTCCCCTTCTTGATCATACTCTGAAGTTGCTTCGCCCCACATTTTCTAGTTTCCATCTGTAAAAATGTGGAAGGTATTATGTGCCTTCAAGTAGTTTCTGACTTATGGCAACCATATTGTGGGATTTTCTTGGGCAAGATTTGTTCAAAGAAGGGTTTGCTATTGCTTCCCTCTGAAGCCGAGAGAGTATGACTTTCCCAAGGCTACCCAGTGGGTTTCCATGGCTGAGCAGGGATTTTAACCCTGGTCTCCAGAGTCATAGTCCAGAACTCATACCACAGTATCACATAGGTCATTCAATTTTGTCTTCCTTCTTCTGTGGTCTCCTTCTACTCCTCTATGGACCTTATCATACGGGGCTCAATGCAGACAGAATCCAAACGAAATCCTGACCTAATACGTATTATTTTTCCGTGTGTCCACATGACGTCGCACAGAACCCCGACAGAACCCCAACAGAATGCGGAAAGAACCGAGATCTTTTGAATTTCAATTTCTTTAGGAATTGCAATTGCACGACGTGAATAATTTCGCTTTTACCGTAGGTATGAAACCCAATACGTATTGGGGAGCATTTCCCCAATACGTATTGGGGAGCATTTCCCCGCCTGCGCTCCAAGGAGGACCTCCTCGGAGCGCGGACCCTGCGCGGGGCCTCGCTCCAAGGAGGACCTCCACAGAGGGCCGGCTTTCTGGGGAGGACCTCCTTGGAGCGCTCCAAGGAGGACCTCCTCAGAGAGCCGGCTTTCCGAGGAGAACCTCCTCAGAGCGCAGACCCTGCGCGGGGCCTCGCTCCAAGGAAGACCTCCTCAGAGAGCCGGCTCTCCGGGGAGGACCTCCTCGGAGCGCGGACCCTGTGCGGGGCCTGCGCTCCAAGGAGGACCTCCTCAGAGAACCGGCTTTCCGAGGAGGACCTCCTCGGAGTGCGGACCCTATGCGGGGCCTCGCTCCAAGGAGGACGTTCTCAGAGAGCCGGCTTTCTGGGGAGGACCTCCACGGAGCACCGACCCTGCGCGGGGCCTCGCTCCAAGGAGGACCTCCAGAGAGAGCCAGCTTGGGAAGGGGTGACAGCCGCGGCAAGTGACAGCCGCGGCTGTATTGCGCATGTGCTAGAAGAGCATTTCTAGCACATGTGCGGGATTTTCTCACTTGTGTATGAACGGCAAATACGGTTCCCGGGAGCGCTTTCCTTAAAAGCGCGATGAAGGTAATTGCGTGTGATAGCCATTTGCATATTGTGGGGTTTCATCCGGTTTATTACTGGATTTATTCTTATTTCACTTTATTATCGCTTTGTGGGCCACGTGTGATAACGTCCTATGTCTCTCTAGTCTTGTCTTCCATGATTCATTTCCTGTGTTCTTCCTTATGTCTCTTCTACCCCCACTCCTTCTCCCATAGTGGAGTCCTGGTGGCACAGTGCTTAAATGACAGTACTACAGCCATTAGTACATCCACAAGGTTGTGAGTTTGATCCCAGGCAGGGTTCCAGGGTAGACTCAGCCTTGCATCCTTCTGTAAGTCTCTAAAATGAGTACCCAGCTTGTTGGAGACAATTAGCTTACGCATTGTAAACTGCTCAGGGAGTGCTTAAATTCACTGATAAGCAGTATAGAAACGTACTTGCTATTGCTATTGCTATTTTCTCATCTTGTCTATTTCACATCCACTCTTCTTGCCTCCCTCTCATTTTCTGCACAAGTAAGCATTGCTTTCTTGTATATGGCTCTGCACCATGAGGCAGCATTCTGCAGGCTTCCTCTCCATGGTCCTCCTTCCACCACTTTCACTACAACAGTCTTTGCTGTCTATTGGATTTTGCTCAGATTGACCCTCATAGCCAGCCATACAAACAAACAATGAATAAAACAAAAAGAGCCATGGAGAGAGTGTAGGTGCAGGATATAATTGTTGAATCTGGGTGTGATGTGAAATGCAGCAGAGTTCAGGAACCAGCTTCCTTCACCAGCCTCTTCCATGCTACTTGCATGAAGACACATTTTGTAGAGCTAAAGTAAAGCTTTATTGTTCCATAAAGAAAACAAGAAAAGAAAATATACAATCCATCCTGCTGATGGCAAAACACTATAGGATCATATTTTGCCGATGTTGTTGTAGAAATACAACAATAGAAAAAGTTATAGATCCATGTTTACAGATCCAGGTGTAGGTTGTTGTAGTAGGTAGGTGGGTTGCACATGAACACATTGCTTGCATATATAAACAAGGAGAACAAAGAACACTCTTGGCCCTTCCCATACTCCACCTTCTGGGTGTTAACCATATGATGATTGGATGATGTACTTTAACCCAGCCTCTAGCTGTATGTCATCCCCCCATGCGACTTCCTTCCCATGAGCTCATATGTTTATGTGTTAACTATCTGTTCCCAGTGGGAGGGGCAGTTAAAGCACATGCTTTAAAACTATTCTGTTTATAAAACAATATGGTGAAATTACATACAGAAACACAGATGCAGTCATAAAGACACACAGGCACAGTCATAACATGTAGAGGACAGTTAAGTGTCTACTCAACAAGAAAGAAGTGTAGAAAGTACTGAAAAGCTAGAGGCAGTTGCATAGTAATGAACTTATAAGCTGTGAACACCAACATAATAATGAGAGCAGTAGTGGAACCATGCACAATTATTTGTTCATAGGGAAACAAGTCAAAGCTGCAGGTGACCAGGATGTATTCCATATAAAGACAGTAAACCAACTTCTTCCAGTGCTTCATGGTTGCCAATGCCATCAGTCGTTGTTCCTGGAATCTTTTGCTATGGGATCAACAAAGCATGGATGGAATAATTTAAATGTTGATTCAAAGAAAGGATATGATAGAACATTCTGTTGATTTATAGTTACTTTAACTATCAACTCAATGAAATAAACCTATCACTAGTCAAGTTCAACAGCAATGTCTCCTGCACATGTTCAACTGAAATGAGACATGAACTAAAGATTCCTTACATGCACACACATGCACACACACACACAAAATTTGGCCTAACAAAAACAATGTTAATATATCAGTGGGAGGTGAGAATGAGAAAACAAACTCCTGACACTTGAATACTATTGGAAATCCTAAGTAGAGCAAATCAAATGAAATTGATGTTGAATGATTCACTTACATAAATACCATTGGTTAAATGGGTCTAATCTAGCAGGACTTCCAATGAGATCCAAGTCCAACTCATAGAATCATAGAGTTGGGAGAGATCCCAAGGGCCATCCAGTCTAACCCCCTGCTATGTAGGAACTCAAAATCAAAGCATCCCCAACAGATGGCCATCTAGCCTTTGTTTAAAGACTTCTAAAGAAGGAGATTCCACCACACTCTGAGAGAGTGTATTCCACTGGCGAACAGCTCTCACTGTCAGGAAGTTCCTCCTAATGTTGAGGTGGAATCTCTTTTCCTGTAGCTTGCATCCATTGTTCCGAGTACTATTCTTTGGAGTAGCAGAAAACAAACTAGCTTCCTCCTCAATATGACATCCCTTCAAATATTTTAGCAGGGCTATTATATTGCCTCTTAACCATCTCTTCTCCAGGCTAAACATACCCAGTTCCCTAAGTTGTTCCTCATAGGGTATGGTTTCCAGAACCTTCACCATTTTAGTTGCCCTCCTCTGGACACGCTCCAGTTTTTCAACTGTTTTAGGACAGAATTTTTCATGAAGCTAAAACATGAACCATTCTGCGCACTTAAACACTTAGTCCTGGAAGTATTCTCCTGTACATTTTTGGTACTCCCCCATCATACTTGGTATCATGGCATAGCAATAAAAAGCCTCCAAACACTGAGGGGACAGTGTTTATATATGTAACTGTTAAGTACTGTAGGTGCTTTGAGTCTTTCATGTATCTTTCTGTGAGGAGTTTCAATAAAAAAACTGTTTAGTCAATGATGTAATTAGTGATATAGCATATAATTTCCATTTAGTTTGTGATTGGTAACTGTATTCCAGGGCTATATTTTATTCCAAGTTGTTGCTTGTTCTTGACTCCACTGCAAAGCCTGACACAAAACAGGAATATTCTCACCAATACTATTTCTTTAACTTTCAGTTGTATTCTAGAGAACTACAGCAATGTACTATTGCATATGCATAATTAACAGTCTTTCTTCAAGATGAAATCTGAATATATTATGCAAGATTGGTGATGGTTTTTTAAATATAGAAACACATAGTTTATTTTGCTGAAATGAGTGAAAATGTATAGTTCTCCAAATGTTGTTGAACTCCATCAAGAATGATTGGACTTCTCATCCAAAAATATCTGGACCACTACAAATTTGCCCATTCATCTGATTTATTCCCTACTCTTTCCCCCAGAGGTAGACTCAAGATGACATCAGCTGTATGTGTAGTGTGTACAAATGTGTATTAAGATTATTTATATGAACTCTACCGTACTTGCTGCAGCCTTCAGACAAACAGACTTCTGACCAAGTTCCCCACTTTGCACATTTGAAAAAAGTAAAAAGCAAATAGCTCACATAAAAGGCTTAACATTTGACTACCGGGGGTGGGGGAGGAAAAAGAAAAGACGTTATAGATCATACTTCCAAATAAAAAACTAAGGTTGCTTTGATAAATGTTCTACATTCTTTGAGCAAGACTATTTATACCTGTATCCAGTGACAAGTTCCTGAAGATTAATCATTTTCACCAGTCCTAGAAAACAATGGCGAAAAATAGCTATCAGTATTACGTTATGTGTCTTCAAGTTGTTTCTGACTTATGGTGATCCTAAAGTGAAATTATCACTGGGTTTTCTTGACAAGATTTGTTCATAGAAGTGGTGCCTTTGTCTTCTCTGAGGCTGGGAGAGTATGATGTGCCCAAGTTCACCATGTGGGCTTTCATGGTCAAGTAGGGATTCAAACCCTGGTCTCCAATCAGTCCAGTGCTCAAACCATCACAGTCTCAAAAATAAAATTATCAGTATATAAATCTAAAAATATTAAAGTAAGGTAGTCAAAGTACTTATATTTATACAGGTACATAAGTAACCTAAAGAATTTAATACCAGCTAGGATTGAAGAATTTAATAGAAAATAGGAAGTACTTATCAGCAAAGAAAAGTCAAAAACAGTAAAATGCTTATAAGGTTTGGACTCAGAGGCAATTTACAAATAGTTTGGCTCCTCCATCATCGGCAGCATGTAAACAGCTTTCCTTGGCATAATTTCACTAGGGCACCCATGAGTCTAGTTTATAGACACCAGTCCTGTATTTAAAAACATCTTCTCTTTGGAGGGTTGTCCAATTCAAGCCTGCTTCAAGATAAAAGAAGGGCAGAGGCCTTGAAATCCCCTATCCACACTTAGCATGCAAACAGCAGACCACACAGGGCACCTGTGGTCAGCAGGTGAAGTGTATTGTATTACTTACTGAAAATAGCCTTTTTCTAAATTTGCATTTTTACTATATGTGTTCTTGTTTATCTTCTTCCACAATTCCTAAGTGAGGGGAATCTCAGACAGTTTGTGGCAAATGTTTCAATATCAGAGCCATATATGCAGCTCCAAAGGCTTATGTTTTTCTGTTGGGACCTGAATTACATATACACAGAATGGAATTATATGCTTTTGAATTAGTAGAATGGATTGGAGGTAGGGACTCTGTTATTTGAATGTGTTCCTCTCTAATTTAATAAAAATAATAATCCCTTCAGGTAGTACATTCACACAGCAATGAGATGGGTCGAAATATTTTTTTCCAATGCAAGGGATTTTTAGGAGAGGTGTGGTTTTATATATACAGAAAAATATTTTAAATGTTATTTTACACCTTTTAGAATGTTATCACCTCATGTTGCTGCATGACTACACCATGCTCAAATCACTGCCCAGGCATGTGCCTTTCACATATTTAAAACTGGAGTAAAGGTAGACTTATCAGTATTAGACTGAGCAATAATAATCACTCAGCCACTAGCTTATGGAGAGTAAGGATCACTTTCAGGTAATCAGGTCAGTCTTTTTCTTTTCCTTCAAAGATACAAATAATTCATAATGCTTGTAACATGCAGCCCTGACATCCTGACAGCCTTGAAAAGATACACAAAGGCTGAATATTGAGTCAATCATGTTGGATCAATGCACATTCCTACCTGGGAAGTGATGGCAAATTAAAGATTCTGGATGGATGGATTGATATGCTGCCTTTCTTCTGGAGTGGGACCCAAGACAACTCACAAAAAGAATCAGCTAAAACATTAAAATGTTAAGAACAATTAAAATCATCAGATTAAAACATCAGATTATAAACAAGTTGAAACCATTAAAAAGGATACGAAAGTTAAAAATAGTGCACCCCATCTATAAGAAGCCGCCTTGCAAGTAATTACACGTCAAAGCCTGCTTGAACAAAATACCGTGGGCCCTTGGTATCTACTGGGGTTTGGTTCCAGGAACCTCTGTGGATACCAAAATTTGTGGATGCTCAATGGGCGAAGCAGACTGCCCCTTTGCGACAGCTTGGGGGCAGTGTTTGAGCATGGCTTTCAGACATCACACGCTCTGATGCTGCCTCCAAGCCGGTGTCACACTGCCTGACCGCCCACATGGTGGGCAGCTTTGCGGTGTTCTGGCAGTACCGCATTTATACAACATACACCACAAGACTACTGCAAAGCCACGGTGGCACCCAAAAAAGGTGGACTGGGGCCATGGCGTGTAGGTGCCTCGGTGCCCACCTGGTTTTTCCAGGGGTGGTGTGACACCGCCTCTTCAGGGCAGTCTGTTTTGCCCCTAAGTCCCATGAAATACAATGGCATAGTAAAATGATGTGCCTTATATACAATGGAAAAATCAAGATTTGCTTTTTGAAATTTATATGTTTAAAAATATTTTCAAGCTGTGGATGCTTGAATCCGTGGATAAAGAATCCGTGGATATGGAGGGCCAACTGTAGTCATTGCATGCTGGTGAAAGGAGAGCTGGGAAGGGGCCAGCCTAGCCTACCATGGTAGAGAATTCCACAGTATGGGAGCAGCCATTGATTCAACATGTCTGGAGATTTAATTCATTGGATAAATGCAACCAAAGGCAGGAGAGGGCTTTTGCCCCCTTGCAAAACAATTGGAGAAAAGGGTGAGTGCACATTATAATTCCATTGCTATAAGGCAGGGACCGGCAACCTTTTTCAGACCTGGGCCGGTCCCCCGAAGCCCAGGTCTCCGCTGGGCCGAGGGGTCGCTGCTGCAGCGCGCACGGCCGCAGCCACTGCGGCGCATGTCGCAGCTGCCATTTTGAAAATCAAAATGGCGGTCGCAACTCGTTTGCGCATGCGCAGGAGTACTGCGCATGCGCAAACGCATCGCGGCTGACATTTTGGAGAACAAAATGGCGGTCACAACTCGTTTGCACATGCGCAGTACTCCTGCACATGCACAAACGTGTCACAGCCGCCATTTTGATTTTCAAAATGGCGGCCGCGGCGCGCGCAGATGCACAGAGCAGAAAACGCGCTGCGGCTGCAGCAGTGGTGGCGGCGGCAGGGATCGGCCTGGGCCGGTAAGTCCGGCGACCTGGGCCTTAACTGGCCCGGGGGCCGTAGGTTGCCGGCCCCTGCTATAAGGGATAGAAATTAGAAGAAGACTAGGAGGTCATTCAGATGTTGTATTTTTAGCGGAACAATGCAAATAACCTCATTCACATATTCCTGGTTTGTTATTCACACTATGAAACCACACCTCTGTGCATCTTGCAACTTTGGCTACTCACACATGCCAGCACTCAAATAAACATGGAGTTGATGATGCAAATGTATTTGAAAAATGTGTTCAAGGCATGCAGAGGTCAATCCCATGTCTATTCACATTGGTTATTCACACTGACAATGGTACAATTTTTTTAAAAAAATAGGGGGTAAAAACAGAATCAATAATCCTGGGTTAAGTGGTTTTTCTGGTAGCCCATTCCCCCCAATTTAATTGGGTGCATTTGGGATGCATATGAACAACAGAGATTCAACCTGGATTCATCCTGGATTATTTTCACTGTCTGAATAATCCCTAGGATTTGGAAGGGCACCTATGAAGGAACTAAACTAGTTAAGTGTAAAAATATATCATTAAATACTAAAGTTAAGATTATCCATGCCATCATATTTCCTATTTCTATATATGGTTGTGAGAGCTGGACAGTGAAGAAAGCTAATAGGAAGAAAATCAATTCATTTGAGATATGGTGCTGGAGAAGAGTTCTGAGAAAACCGTGGACCACTGAAAAGACAATTGATGGGTCCTTGAGCAGAACAGGCCCAAACTCTCACAGGAAGCAAAGATGACTAAACTGAGCATCTCATATTTGGGGCATAACATGAAAAGAAAGGACTCATTAGAAAAGACCATAATGCTTGGAAGTAGAAGGCAATAGGAAAAGAGGAAAACCACATTCCAGATGGATAGACTCAATCAAAGAAACCACGGCCATGAATCTGCAGGAGCTGAGCAGGGAAGTTGAGGATAGGGTGACTTGAAGGTCTCTCATTCGTAGGGTTGCCGTGGGTCAAAGTCAATTCGAAGGCAGTTAACAACCACAACAACAATGATGGGTAGAGAATTCATTTAAAAAGGAAAGAAAGGAAAGAAAGCTTTGAATCTAGACTAGATGATGGCTATATTGGGGGCATGGCCAGAATCCAGGAAAAATCTGGCCAGACAGTATCATAAGCTTAACTCGAGCCAACTCATGGGTGGAAGATTATGTTTCAAGACAGCTGTACCATCAGAAGTGAGCATGTAGAGTAATATGCATCCTACTTTCTTCTCCAATACTGGTAGCAATGCAAAAATATCCTCACCTGTTTTGCTACAGCATTTGTATATTAAGAAAAAATTGGTTTGTTTTATTTCCAGGAGATGGGAGACACTTTAAAAAAAAAATTTAAAAAATCATTTATGGGCTTTGCAGATTGGCCTAAAGGGCCGACCTGGGGGTGGAATTGGGGAGGGACAGCCGCACGCCAGCTGCCCCAACTCCACTCTAACCTCGTCCTGATGCCGTGCACCCATTCACAGGACGCCCTCTTTTGGGGGTGGCAAAAGGAAGGATCAGGGCCATAGCATGCGATTGCTGCAGCTCCGATTCGCCACTCCCAGGGGCGGCTCTCTGCCACCTCTTTAGGCCAGTCTGCAAGTCAGGCTAGTCAAAAATAACAAGAAGTAGCTTAGGGGAGAAGCAGACCAGGGCGTCGGGGACGCCCTGGGACGGTGCGCCGCAGGACCGCGGCGCACCATCGGCGCCTCTGAAAGGAGCGCAAAATCAGTGCTCCTTTCAGAAGACAGGGAAAGTGCGCCCTAAACGCGTCGGGTGCACTTTCCCTGGCTTTTCCGCCGCAGCGTGTGAGGACGCTGCGGCGGGAGGTTGCCCTCGGCGCGCCAGCCGTGCAGAGGGGCGGCAGCTCCGAGGGCAACCTCGGGAGGAGGAAGGGGCGCCGCTCGTGCGGCTGCCCCTCCTCTTCCCTGCCTCGGAGACGACCCTATTAGTCGTCTGCCGAGGCCCTTAGATTATGTGAATGTCAAGGTAATATATTTACATTGTGGCCCTCAGTTTTATTCTTAGAGATAGCTTCACATATATTTAAGCTCATGTAGTCTGGTGCTGCTCAGCTCAAAACTGGGCTGGGCAAAGTGCAAATGTGATTTACAGAGTACTACTAGATTTTGGTGTCACCTGGTGCAATAACTCATGGTATCCCCCCCGAGATTGACCTCCTCCTATACTGCACCATTCAGAATCCTTAATAATGTTTTTTGAACTAATGTTACTCATAAATCGTAATTTCCATATATCACTGAATGTAATGGTAATAATAGAGACATAAACAACTAGCAAGTTACTACATAATTCAAGTTTTTATTTAGAACCACAAGGACTAGAAAATTACTTTGACTTTGCTCAGTGGCAGAGCCCTGCCTTGTATGCAGAAACTTCCAGGTCCATTCACCCAACACCTACAAGTAAAGCTCCAAGAAAATCTTGCCCCAAACTCCAAGAAAGTCATTACTGACCGCCACTGCTGGCAACACTGAAGTAAATGGACAGCAAGGCTCTGATTCAAACTAACCTAGAATCCTTGGTTCCTCTTCAATGTGGTGGTTTTAAGGAAATCTTCAAAACTGAAATATTATTGAAGGAACCTTTGATTGCAACCATGAGGGCTAGAAACTTCACAGCCTGTTCTCCTTTCTTGAGATCCTTTATGTTTAAAATAGAGTTCAGCTGAACAGCTTTTCAGATAGAAGCCTAAATCATGTTGTTAGTTCTGAATAGACTCCACTGAATCAATTAGAATTGTTGATCTGGTGACCCATTATTCAATAGAAAGGAGAACAGGCCTTGCAACTCCTCATCAATATTTAGAACCTGGACATCAGACTGGGTAGGCACACAGTCACTTGGGGCCCGTTTATACCACATAAATATAGCAATATGATTCCACTTTACCTGTCATGGTTCCATCCTATGGAATCCTGGGATTTGTAGTTTGGGGAAACCACTGGAGGGCTCTGGCTGAGAATTCTAAATACTTCTCCCTAAACTACAAATCCCAGGATTCCATGGGATGGAATCATGGCAATTAAAGTGGAATAATAATGCTATAAATGTGTAATGTGAATTTACCCCTAGTCACACCAATCTTCCTTATATGGTGAGGTTTTTTTTTTCTTTTTATTGTAAATTATAGTACAGGCATATCTCCATTAACAATGCCTCTGAAAAATAACCTATTCTTTTACAAATTATTTTTATGCCTCCTTGGAAACATCCCTTCAAGCATACTTAATAATAAAAAGAAATCAGATCATCAGGAAAGTTAGATCAAGACAAATTGGAGAGACCTGTTGCAAATCTGAGTGGGCTTTACTTTGGTGAAACCTCATTGATGTCCATATAGATATACTCTAGTGGGCTGGCAAGCTTTAGATTAGGCTTTGCGAAAGAAGCAGCAAGCCAACACATACACACACACAAGGCAAAATATATAAGAAAGATAAATTGTGTGAATCTTTTTTTTAAGAACCATAAAAATTATAAGAGATGGAAAATAGACACGCACACTCTCCAAAAAATCATAATGAAAGACAGTATATGATTCCTTTAGAACACACCCAAAGGGAGAAAGACAGTATGGGGCTAAGCAGACGGCGCAAAGTGCCATCTTCAGAGCAAGGAAGGGGAGAGGCAGCCACACACTGGGCGCCCCAACCCCTTCCCCAAAACGTCCTCAGAGCAGCTGGCCCTCCACACGGCTGGCGCTCTGAGGATGCCCTCCCGCTGCAGCGTCCGCACACGCTGCAGCGGAAGAGTCGCTGAAGGTGCACCAGCAGCCTTTTGTGGCACACCTTCTTCAGTGATTTATGGAAGGAGCGCTATTTTAGCACTCCTTCCAGGGGCAGCAAAGCTGCGCCGCGGGGCCAAGGAATGGGGATGCCTCGGCCCCGATCCGCAGCTTCCTGGGGCAGCCCCATGCCGCCCGTCTGCTTCCCTAAGTGAAAGGAAAGGCTGTAACATTTTGAGAGATAAGAAGACACAGTAGATCAAAGAGACAAGGAGGGGTGAAATAGGAGGTGGAGAGAAGCACCTTTTTAAATGGATGGATAGATGGATGGATGAAGACAAAGAACAGGGGAGAGGGGAAAGGAGCAGGGGGAAGTAAAATAAAGCAGAAAATGGCAAAAAATGCAAAAAATGGCACTAGAAAAGGAAAATATAAGAGGAAAACAGACTAAACCCCATTAGAAGTGGAAGGAAGGGGGAAAGTTTAGACAAAGATCCTCAAGTTTTCTGAAAAATGCTAAAGAAGGACTCCCTGGGTCAGTTCGGGGGGGGGGATTTGGGAGTGTGGATGCCATGATGATAGTGATGATTATGCTATTAGTAGTAGCAGAATTACTATTAATTTGAGATTAGGGTAAAGAAATCATTTGCTTCTTAGTGAAGGTGGAAAAGAAGCAGTAGACAGCTGAAGAAAGGAGGTGGAGTTCTATGTCTCACCTCACCCACAAGTGCATAGCTTAAGCAAGGATCATGTTTTTTGCCAGGGGTCATATAAACAGACAATCACTGTTTTGAGCATTTATCAACCATATGAATCATAAAGAACACGATCAGAGGGGTATACCTATATTGCATGTTATATAATATTCAGAATCCATATTTAACATACTGTGTTGGATGGTGGCCAGACTTCACTAAGGCAGTTATGATGCATACCCTAGAATTACACATTTGTGACTGATTCATATTCATGATCCCTACATATTGACTAGTTTAGAGACCATGAAAGTCTCCCAACCCTCACTTATCAGGCAGCAGCTGCTACAAGTGGCAGGGATTTGTTCCTCTGTAGATTGAAACAACTGACTGATGTTTCTCACCCTGCTTCCACAAGCAATCTCCAGTGCATGGGTAATTTCAACAAGTACCCTGCTTCTAACTGTTGCACCAGAGATTGCTCATGAGGATGTGCAGAGACATCAGTTGGTTGCTTCCCAATCAACAGGGGAACAGACTCCTGTTACTCCTGGGGGCTTATCATACCGTCAAAAACCCCAGCTGCTCCCCAACAGAATACAGCCGGGTTGCGGGATGCAGGCAGGTATTATCGCATGAAAGTCGCAGCTGATTCTGCTGGGCGAGTGCAACCTGGCTGCATCCCAGGTGCGCTTCGGAGGCCACTTTTCACAGCTGGGAGCTTGCCATCTTTGAAAAACGGCCTCCAAAATGCACCTGGGACACAGGATGCATTAGGGTTGCACTCGCCTGGCGGAATTGGCAGTGACTTGCATGGGGAAATACCCGCCTACATCCCACAATCTGGCTGCATCCCGTTAGGGAACAGCCTGGTTTTTTGATGGTGCAATAAGCCCCTTAGTGGCTACTGCCCAATAAGTGAAGATTGAGGGTCGGGGTGGGTGATGCTACTTAGCTACATAACTAAAGTGGTTGCCTAGTTAAGTATGTAGAATCATGGTCAATATCCACAGGAGAACAGAGAAAGGCTGCCCCCAGAGCCCATCATGGCCACCTTTCCACCCTCCTTCAGAAATTGCAACCACTTCCCTCTGCCCTGGTATTTTTCAGCTCAAGCATCCTAGAGAAGGACAACATAATGATGAATCTATGAGCTTTAAGAGTGGGAGAGTGTTAGCATGGGAAAGGGTAAAGAACAGTGGAGACATATAGGCAGAAAGATTAAGCATATTTTCCTATGAAGTAAGCACTGCTGCTACAATATGTTTTGTGCTATGTTGCACTAGTCTGAGGCCCTTTCACACTACCTAGTTATAGCATTATAATTCTACTTTGATTGCCATGGTTGCATAAAGTTGCCAGACTTGTAGCTCCTTTGCCTTTAATGATTGTAGAAAGAAATTTCAGCAAGTGTTGTTTGTCACACGACCAGATAAAGAACATCTCCTGAAACCATGACTAGATTCATATAGTTCATATCATTTAAATGATAATCATATTTTTAGAACATAGATGATACTTTCTTATTATTTGCTTTTATCCCCCAAGCATTGTAGCAATATCATAAAGGCAAGAAACTTTTTATAAATACAGTTAGGCTTCCTTATTCACGGATTCTGCATCCACAGATTCAACTATCCAGAGCTTGAAAATATTCCTCCCCCCCAAAAAAAATTCCCAAATGTCAAAGCTTGATTTTTCCATTTTTTATGAGGAACACCATCTTACTATGCCATTGTATACAATGGGACCTGAGCATCCATGAATTGTGATATGAACAGGAGGTGCTTGCTAAACCCAAGGGCCCACTTAATTCATTATTCTAGGACAGCTACTCTGATTGTTTTAAAATCTATGCTGCTGCTATCCGAGGAAATTCTAGAACAATGTGGAAACATGATTATTAATTCACATTATAGCCCATTCTTAATTCTTTTTTTTATAAAAATGTTCTTCAAAAGAAATTGCATATGTAACATCATATTTGGTAATCACTTATTCTAACTTTAAATAAAAATATTTTCAAAAACATAGATAAATCTGCCATTGATTTTTTAAAGGCAAAAAGTAGCTAATTACTTTTCAGACTGACTCAATAAAAAATTGTGTAAAACCCATTCAGTATGAAAAAAAACCTTACCTTCCAGGTATTGCTCTAGAAAAGCATGCACAAACCATTTGTACCTTGTGCTGATCCCATTTACTGTACTTCTGATCTTGAAGGCTTAATAATCTTGCTCTTATAAAGAGTCTCTTCCTTGACATTTCACCATCTACCACACAGCATATTAAATTACACCAAGCTAGAGGTATAATAAATCTGAGGCTTAGTGGGTGTAGTAACGTTGGCACGTGGTTCTGTGTTTCCACAAGGAGTGGTGCTTATGCACAACATCTTTTATACAATCTGTATGGTATGCTGGGGAGGGAGAGATCTAACTCACCATTTAACTGTATATATGTAAATCTACCTTTAATAGTTTATATAGCAAGGAAACAATGCCAAAAATATTGCTAACCAAAGGGGAATTGTGATGCGTGGCATGGAGATACTTTTTCGGGGGTGTATGGGCAGTTTGTGTGTACTGTATATGTATACATACTGTTCTCTCTGTGTTGTCATAATAAGTGTAATTTGGAAGGGAGGGTTGCATGGATGGATTGGATTGGATGGATATTATTGGATATGGTTTGGAGAGATTTGCATGCGACTCCTAGGCATAATCAATTTCAAGGATGTAGGGAGTACAGATCTCTCCCTTTTTATGATATGTAAGATTAGGTTATACATTTGGACCTAAGATACAATTTCTGCCTTATATTTGGTGTCCCAGGCAAGTTACTGGTCTTTTGTTACTAGCCAGGCCCCATTCTGTGGTGTTCCTCAGCATGAGCTTCTCATGTTATAAAATGTGTTCTCATTACAAAACTACTTGTAATCATTATTTAGTTTATTGATGTCCAGCTTTAAAGTAAGTGGCTAAAAGTACATCTGACATCTGTATATTACCCTAAAGTGGCATCCTTGTATCAAACACCCTATTAAAATAAAATAGCAAGGAAGCTTTAATGCTTTTAAAATTAATTATTACAATGATACTACAAGAAACAAGATATACTAAAATAGACCATCTACAGTCCTGGTTCAAGTCAAAGTTTTGTTTTTTCACTATCCTGTACTATTTAATAAAATTATTTGTTTAATTATAAGACGGCCAATGCTGTGTAGTACTATGTTGTTGTTGTTGTTGTGTTTCTTCAAGTTATTTTAGTTTCATAGTCAAGCTGGGATAATCCCCCCCCCCTTTTCCCACTCTGGATTAAAGCCTGGATTCAGCCCCAATCATCCCAATCATCAGGGGTCGGCAACCTTCGTTGCCGGGGGCCCGGGGGGGAATGGTGCGGGGGGCTGGGTGAGCGCACGCACGCTTCCCCCCCATGTGCATTCCTTGGGCCTTGGAAACTCCCCCACAAGTGCGCCGTGCAAATTCGGAATGCCGAATTGGGAACGCCCCCCCGCGTGTGCGCCATGCAAATTCACCTGGCGCACGGGCAGGGAGCCTTGGGAACGCCCCCCTGCGCGTGCTCCGTGTGAATTCGGCCAGTGCACGGGTGGGGGGGCCCTTCCCTGGGCCTTGGGAACGCCCCCCGCGCATGTGCTATGCGAATTTCATCCGGTGCACGGGTGGGGGGGCGTTCTCCAGGCCCCGGGATGGCCCCACGGCAGCTGCAAAATGCGCATTCGCATGGCACAGCCACCATGGGGCCTTCTAAAATGGCGCCCGCACTTGCGCATGCATGCGCTCGGCGGCGGGCGCCATTTTGGAACGCCCAATGTGCCAGCACCGTGCGTGATGCGGGCCGTAGGTTGCCGACCCCTGCCTTACATGTTTGGTCAGCTCACTGGGAAAACTAGGTGAGACCATTTTATTTGGCCCCTATAATAATAATATTATTATTTCTATTCCGCCTTTTCCCAATGAGAATCTAAGTGGATTACAACAGGTATATAGAACATACAGATTAAAATTACAGTCAAGGTTAAAAGGAGAATCTCCTATGTAAATGAGCCCTGAAAAAGTAGTTTGTACTCAGGTTTGCATTCAGTGGGAGGGAGGGAGAAGAGGGAGGGGAGGCACCTTACCTTTCCCAGTAGGCTCATGGAAAAGCAAGGCTCATGGAAAAGCATTTTCTCCTAGCTTGAGAGTTCTACTTCATTAATAGCTTTTTCCATCTTAATCACACTCTTGGCCTCATCTTGCTGGGTCACACATGTCCCGATTTTCATCTCATAATTGTTGGAGGGTATGCCAGTTGACTTTTTCTTTTCCTTCGCATGTGGGCTCCCTTCACTCCCCTGTGCCTCCTTAGTTTTGTTTTCCATCATTTGCTCCCTCTGCATTTCCTCCTGTTCTTCCTCTTCCTCTTTTTTGCCCACATACCTTCTCTCCTCTTCTCACCTTCTCCCATCTTCTCTCATCTTGTCTGTTCTATATTCACTCCACCCCTCTCCCCCACATTTTCCACCAGGCCTTCCTTGCCTCTGTGTGCCTCTGCATCATGAGGCAGCATGCTACTGCCTTCCTTTTCCTAGGACTTTATCACATGGGGGCCAGTTCCATCTTTAAAGAGATAATAAAGTGCAAATGAACCATCCCAAAAATAAAGCGAAAATAGTGTTTAATTGTGAATATTACATGCAATTAAAATAAACGCATAATAACGCGAAAAGTGAAAAAAAATCCACTTTTGTGTTTCATACAAAAGCGAATTAATTCTGTATATGAAGCAGAAATGGTATACTCGCACATGCACAGAGGGATGCATAGTTAGTGCATCACAAGAACCTTCCTTGCTTCATTTCTTGTGTGACGCTTCTTCTTCTTTGTGTTCCCACGTTATTTCGCCATTATAATCTTTCCTATTTTCAACAGTTGTATTTTTTGTTTTATGAGAATTGATACACTTTTGTCTGGCATGTATGTTGCCCAAGCAAAACAAGAAGTAAAAGCAGCCCCACAGAACCATGGGAAAAATGGAAAAACGAGTGAAAGGAGAATTATTGCGCGAATAAACCAAATTTGACTTTCACTCTAGAGTAAATGCGCAGTTACAGTTATATTTCAAATGCCTTTTCGCTAAAATCCCAAAAGTAAAAAGATCCGGGATAACACCACTCTCTGACCACTTTAATGATGGGTTTTGTGCAACGTCGTGTGAAATCGTGTGTAATTACACATTTTTTTCGGGATTTGTACAGGATAAACTACAGATTCTCCCTGTGTGATAAAGTTCCTAGATTTTCCTCCACCAGTCGTTGTTGTCAGTTGCATTTTGTTTTGCTTGTCCCCACAAATACCCATCCAGAGTGAAAAAGGAGGGCCACAGAAGGAGTGGAGGCAGGGATGCAACACATGTAAATACTGCCACTACCGCCATTCCCTGAAAGATGTCTTTGAAAGACTTAGGAGGAAAGTTGTTTATTTTTTATGTTCAAGATTAAGTAGTGATTAATATTAACTAAGTAGTAATTAATACATTACAATCTCTTCCATACTCTGGTAATTATCTGGAAGACAGCAAGGATGCACTGACTGGTATTTAGAAACAAGGTATTATATTAGAAGCAAATCGTCAACACTTGCTCTGTAATGCTCTGAACTTTGTCTGATTCCTTGGCTGCAATTGCACTACAAAAATAATCCCGTTTGACACCACGTTAACTGTCATGGCTGAATGCTACGGAATCCTGGGATCTGTAGTTTGTTGTGGCACTAGAACTCTCTGAGAGAGAAAGCTAAATATCTCACAAATAATCCTTTTGTTGTGCAAGTGCTTATACATGTCAGCTTGAGGGTTTAACAAGCTGCATGACCAGGAAAAGGAATCGAAATAACATAGAAGAACTATACTCTCGCTTTTTAAAGAATACATTCAAAAAGTACGTCAGTCTTCAGTTCAGTACTCCAGAACTGCCCCTGACTTCTGATCAGGTTAGTATGAGCCAAATTGGCAAAATATTGAGATAAATATTTGTTGGCCTGTTTGCTAAATTTATGAGGGGCACTTTCAACAACAACAAGAAGAGGAAAGAGGACCAAAGCAACTAGCAACAGTAACATCCACATTTTTTTTCCAAAAAACAAGCCAATCCATGTAACAATATAAACAATACAATGGAATAATATAAAAATCTGCCAAGGAAATACATGAGCAAATAAATAGCAGCCAGTTAAAGCTGCAATTAATTTAAAATAAAAAAATTTAAATATCAGGGGAAATGAAAAAGGTAAAGCAGTATAAACAAACAGGGCTCTACTGTTTATTGTTAAATAAATAACATTTTTTTAATTTACCGTACATACTTGATTATGTTGACCTCGTGTATAAATTGAGGGCAGGTTTGGGGGCCAAAATTAAGGATTTTGCTATGAGCCATGGATAAATTGAGAGGAAAGCTTAGGGACATGTAACAAACGATCTAAAGGATGAAGCAAAGGAAAACAAAAACTTTACAAAATTCCAACAGGCATAATTATTTGTGCTCATTATTAAAGGCTGGATCGATGGATGAAAGAGTAGAGCAGGGGGCAGGGGATCAATGTTTCCAGGACAGATTATACGCTTGCCTTTCACCACGAGATAATTCCCCTTTTTATAAGAGTTAAAGTACAGCATTTACATTGACCCATTGATAAGTTGACTCAGGTTTTTGGAGTCAATTTTTTGATTAAAATTTCTAGATTTATACATGAGCGTATACATTATTCCCCAAAAGGAATAGACAAGTCTTCCTTGGTGCAGAGTTCTGGACACAGGCTGAGAAGATTCTCCCTCAAGTTACTACCAGATTCAGATCAGATGGTATTTTATACTCCAAACCTTTCAGCCCATACTGAATAGTCCTATTATAATGGTTGCTACGATGGATCTGCCTTTCTGTTGGTAGCCTTTCTATATAAAAAGCCACACCTCAGGAGCATTATCTGACATTGGAGTAGGAAGGCCAGTGCTTCCCAGGTGATATTGAAACTACTGATGAAAGCTCTTGCCTTGCGTTACTTGGTGAATAAGCTGCTTCATTTATTTAGGGTTATAACCAGTAACAGCTGCAATGACTTTTCCATAGCTTATATTTAACAATGTCAGAAAAATTGATCATATGTGCAAAGCCAGCATTGCAGTACATGCTTCAATATAATTTGTTTTGTTTATTTTTTTCTTTTCTCTCTCCAAGCCTACTTAATTTGTAAGTCTGGAAAGGTGTTCATTTCCATAACGAGATTATTGAGACTCCAAAGTTCTCTCTGCTGAAATAATCTGACACAAGGAAAAATGCCTAATGTTCTTTTTGATTGGGAGAATACCAGTCCTACCATTTTTATCCCTAGTGGGCTTTGATAATCTGAACACCTTTATGATTTAATTTAAGCACTAGATCACAATCTGGTTGCAGCCAAAGATAATGCTACATGTTTCTTTTATGGTTAGTAGTGAAATATATATATTTTAATATTTAACACATCAAATTAGATATTGAAGTAGAGCAACGTCAATAAAGCTGTTGTTTCAATCCTGTCTAGTTGCTTACATTTTTCTTCCATTGCAATTTTGTGCAATTAATCCCTTAAGAGCTGTCCAAAGCACTGGCGTCAGTAGGGGATGGGGGTGTGTGTGGACTGCACCAGATGACACCCTGGGGTGGGGGGGGGGGGTGACACAACTTCTGCTCATATACAATGGGGTATTGTAAAGTTTTAATTATCACCCGGCAGTTATTATGGTAATTGATGAAATTTTGTCAGTGTCATCATTGATCCCTAAGTGCATGATGTTGAGAAAATCAGCTCATTGTATCCTGTACTTTTGTTACAGGTTGTGCCAGAAGTGACTGAAGTGGTTTACGAGGGGGTATAGTAAAGTTTTAATTATCACCTTTAAAAAAAATTGACAAAAAATTTGTCTTGATTTATAGTTGTTAACTTTTCTCTACATAGTCACCATCCAGATTTACACATTTTTCCTAGCGTTTCTTGACCCTCCGAATACCATTATTGAAGAAGTCTGCAGATTGCGCCGTAAACCACTTCAGTCACTTCTGGCACAACCTGTAACAAAAATAAAGGACACAATGAGCTGATTTTCTCAACATCATCTACTTAGAGACCAATGATGGCACCGACAAAATTTCATCAATATACCATAATAAATTCTGGGTGATAATTAAAACTTTACAATACCCCCCTCATCTCTGTATTTTTGGCAGAAACACTGTGGCATTTGCCTGTACCTCTTTAAAATGCTTCAAGAGGTGGTGGGAGTGAGGTGAATCTCAGTAGGTGAAGAAAGGAGGGCCCCCAAATTGTTTAAAATTAAAATGTCAAATTTCAAAATTTTGTTTTTCATTAAATTATTCTTTTTAAATTTTCTTTAAAAACATTACATTTTAACCAAATCTTCACTATCTATATGTAAATACATTTAAGTTATGTGTATGATATTGTAATTTGAATATATAATTTTAATTTTGCTAGTGTTTGTGTCATAACTATTAGCATTACATTCAGTGGTATATATGGGAATTATGATTTACAAGTAACATTAGTGCAAAAAATTTTTTTACTAAGTATTATGTATGGTGTGAAATTATGGTCAATGGAGGGGTGTGTGACACCATGAGTTACCGCACCAGGTTACACCAACCCTAGGAACGCCACTGGTCCAAAGCATTAAAATTTAGAGCTTTGAAAGGTTATCTTTTCAAGCAACACTGGCAAGATCCATCAGTGGTGGTCACACTGGCTGGGGGATTCTGGGAATTCTAATACAAAAAAGTAATTTCTGCAAGCTCTGTCAAGGCTTGCAAATCATTTCCAATCTGTTTTTCATTGGAACAAGAGAGTCATTTTCTGCTGTTGTTATAACAGAGATTGGAAAAGTGACTTTTGGGAGTACAGCTCCCAGAATTATATGGTTAGACTGAGAACAGTGCATGCTAAGGCCAAATACTTTGGGCTCTGTTCCTATATGTATCCATTTTTGCTATTTATCCTCTCTTGTGGTATATAGAGGCAAAATGGCAGCTAAAGGCACTTAACCCACCAGATCAGGAATGCTCACAGTCACTTTGGCAATTCCTCTTCCACTCCAAAGTCCTACCAACAGCAGAGCAGCAAAGGTGGGGAGGAGACTGAGCCAAGATGCTCAACTGCACTATTGTCTCTTTGAGGGGTACAAGGAGTTGTGAAGATCCTGGAAGAAATATTGCCTCATCTGCCATAGCTTCCTTCCTTTCCTTCCCATTTGTTGGTAAAGCTAGTTGATCTTTCTATGCACATTTTGTGGGGCCACAGTTTGGGGTGACTGGCTTCTTTTTTCCTTGGAAGTCATGAACTATGCTCCTAGAAAACTAGAAAAATATTAGATCACCTCTTGCAGTGGATTTTTCTATGGCAGAAGGGCATCCAACCACCTGAAAACCCAATAACTCATATCAAAAAAAAAAAAAATCTATGGCAGAAGGGCATCCAACCACCTGAAAACCCAATAACTCATATCAAAAAAAAAATTGGGGGGGACTTACATTGGGTGTGAACCACACAAGTGTCCAAATATCATACAGTGAACACAGCCTGAGCTCCCAGTTCATTGGCCTTGTTCAGTGCATGCCTCAAAACAAATTCTGTATAGTGCCCATCTTCCAAAGTCATTCCATCCAAACCCCATGTGGTAGGTGAGGATGGCCCAACAAATTCTGGGAAAGAGAGTGAGTGGCCCAACAAATGATGTACGTTGCCTGTCCTTCAAAGCTATTATAATATTGATTTGAAGCTTGAAGCTATTTGCTGAGATAAGTGTATACTAGTATTGTGTAATTTGGTTCATGGTCAAATATATGTGTTTAATGTGTGTAATATTGATGTTAAGCATACATGTTTGAGATAAAAGCATTTGCATGCAATCAGTGTTGGGATATGTTTTTCAAAGGCCTATGTTTTTTCAGAAAGTAAATTGGAAAATATGCAAAAGAAACAAAAGAAAAGAAAGCAGTATGTTTTCTACTAACATAAAGGCAACTCTTTTAGTTCATTCTTGTTGGAAGAATTATGCATTGCATTCTCCTGTCTGTCCTTAGTTAGATAGAGATTTACCTCTCTCTTTCTCATTCTATCTATCATGTGACTCCTGTCACTCTTAGAGGCAGTTTAACAGCTCTCTCCCAAGATTCTAAACTGCTAGTAACTGCAGTCAGTAAGTAGTGGTTGCTGCGCCCTCTTCCTGCTATCCAAAAGATGGTGAGATTTCCTCTCTTTATCTGTAATTTCACCAGTTAGATTAAGATTATTTTTTAATCTAGATATATATGTATTAAAGCCATTATTGTTTTTTTAAACTACAAACTACATATTTGTTATATATTTTTTAGTTAGTCTTTATTCTTTAGGAAAGCAGAGTTAGGCAAAATTGCACCTCTGCTGTTTCTGCTAATGAAAGATAAACTCTAACTGGCTTAGCTTTCATATTTGTATATTTTTGTTTCCTTTAAAGGGTTAAACCCCTAGGAAACTTAAATTACCCCATAATTCTATACTAGGCCAGCCTTTGAAAACAACTACATATTTTATTATGGCTCAGTTTCTTTGATCCTTGAGAATGGAGATGCCAAAACTATGTTCTCTGCATTTTAATTCTAAAACAGTAAACTAAACTTGACAAGTAAACGTGACAAGCAAAAGCTTATTGCAAATGAATATTAATGGTTTCAGTTAAGATATACTAGTTAGGTAATTTCATATTCAAGGTTCTTTGCATGTCTTTACCTACTGTCAGTCACTTGCCCTTGCAGAATAATTTTGCTTCCTAATTTAAACCTCTTTATGAAGGAAAACTCAAAGGTATTATTTATTTATTTATTTATTTATAATACATAAATATTTATTTATTTATTTATTTATTTATTTATTTATTTTGTATGCCACCTTTCTCCCAGGAGGGGCCCAAATAAGATCAGTGGTGGTGGATTGGTGGGTCATATTTGATCTTAAGCCTATTAGGAATGGAGAACCTTGCCAATGGAACATATATGGGGACCCTCAAAGAGTAATCCCAGTTCTTTCTTCAAGCTAGATGATAGGGCTTCACTCACTGGGCTCCCAAAGCTCCGAAAAGTTAATTTATGGACTACAATTTCTAGGATTCCCTAACCATCGTGGCCAGTGCCTTTTGAGCTTCAGCTATCAGCTGTGTTGGTTGGGGGATTTTGACAGTTGTAGTCCAACCTATGGCTGAAGCACTGGCTGAAACTCTTCCAGCTTCTATGTGTACTAAGAAGCCAGGTTTCTTGCACACAGAGTTTCTTTAACTGAGGGAAATTCAGGCACAGTCAAGTCCACCAAGGTACCTGTATTCTTTCAGCCAATGTTTTGGGTTACAAAGCACTTCCAGGTATTGCCAAAAGCCAACTAGACATGGCTTTTCCCACCTATCAAAAGCCTACAAGAGCAAAGTAAACTGGCCAACTGAGACACCTGCTGGCGGAGCGCTTGTTTAATCAATACATCATTGATGGCAGCTACACTCCTCCTTTAATATAGATTGACCACAACACTCAGCTGTACCTCAAAGCACTGGATGAGAGAGTTCATGTATCTTCATTCTTTTCTATGTTCTCCCTACAGGCCAAGGCCAGAGGATCCCCATTCCACGTGACAGTTTCCATTGAAATTTAAAATGTGTTCAGCTTGAGACTTCCATGTTCCCTATAGTTTAAGCTCACTCCTGGATATCTCCCAAGATTCAAAACTAGCAATTCACATAGATCTTATACATGTATGGCCCAACCATTCTAAATGCATTTCTACACATGGAATCCAAGCTGGGGACCCAATTGTGACTTTATCAAGGAATAAAGATTTCTATGTAGAGTAGAATGAACAGATCTCGCTGGGCACACAGTAATAAGGAAAGCACAAGAGAAGCTTGTGGGGTATGGCATTAGCAGCACAACAGAGAATTGTGCTAGTGAAGAACTATGAGGAATGATATTGAAGCCAAATGAAACACAGTAAGTTACACACATTAGGGATGTCTGAGCCCAGTCCTCTCTTTGAAGGCAGTTAGAGGACTGTGCACTTCAAAGATAGATGGGAAACCAGGGATCTTTAAGTCCTCCATTCACAATTAGCATTGAGATGGCAGACCACATAGGTGCCTCTGATCACTAGGATGAGATATATTACTACTGGAAATAGTCCTTTCTAAAGGTCTAAGCAGACTGCCAGAAATAGTGCACATTAAATTGAGGCACTGCCCTAGCTCAGTGCTAGGGAGTCATGGGAATTGTATTATTTTCTGGGACATTGAGCCTTCTCTGTCAGAGAACTCTGGTGCCACAATAAATTACAGTTCCCATGATTCCCTAGCACTGAGCCAGGGCAGTGCCTCAATTTAATGTGCACTATTTCTGGCAGTCTGCTTAGGCCCTAAGTTTGCATATTTACTGTGTGTTGTATTTTATCTTTCACACATCTTTCTGTATAGCAGAATGAAATCATATGGTTCCAAACAAGTAGAACACATTAGCAGAATACATTAGTAGAACACACTCCCTCGGAGAGTGGTGGAGTCTTCTTCTTTGGAGATCTTTAAACAGAGGCTGGATGGCCATCTGTCAGGGATGCTTCAATTGTGAGTTCTTGAATGGAAGGGGATTGGACTGGATGGCCCTTGTGGTCTCTTCCAACTCTATGATTCTAGGATTAGAGACAGAAGCACAGTGATCCCCTTGCCAGCAGAAAACCATTCTGTTACAATCTTCTGCTGGCAAGGGAGTGCAATAAGATTGCAATTTATCACTGTGCCTCTTGCTCTATCTCATCATTGTCAGAGGTACATTTAGAGAGACATATGAGAGGGCTTTCTCAACGAACACTCCCAGGAATCTCCTTTTGCCAGCAGGTAAAGACCTTTCAATTTAAATAAACATTTGATGTGCAATGGTTGTGCAAAAGGGTTTTGTTTTTTTAATGGAGGGTGGCTGCATTTCCCCCCATATAATCATGCTTTTATAGTTTTTATAGTTTTCAATGGTTTAACAAAAGAGCCTGATTATTATTATTATTATTATTATTATTATTATTATTTGGCAGAAAACAGCAGAAACCTGGAATGTCTATTCAGGGAGGCTAAGGGCCTCGGCAGATGGCTTATTGAGCCGTCTTGGAGGCCCGGAAGAGGAGGAGCAACCGTACGCGCGGCGCTCCTTCCTCTTCCTGAGGTCGCCCTCGGAGCTGCCAGCCCTCCGCACGGCCGGCGCTTCCAGGGCAACCTCCCACCGCAGCGACCGCACGCGCTGTGGCGGAAAAGGCAGGGAAAGTGCGCCCTATGCCTTTAGGGCGCACTTTCCCTGTCTTGTGGAAGGAGTGCTATTTTTGCACTCCTTCCAGGGACGCCGCAGGAGCGCTGGGGTGCGGAGGCTGCGGTCCCGCGGCGCTCCGTCCGGCGGCGTCTCCGGCGCCTCTGTCTGCTTCCCCCCTAAGGAAAAACTGGATTGTAGCAGAATGCAAATGTACACACATGCATGGTGTTTATCTGAATGGCCAGGACAGATTAGCGATTATGTTGATGCACTACCCACCCCACTGCTCAATAGTCTTCCTGCCTGAGCTACCTAGGGTGGTATTGGGAGTGGTGTTGGAATCACCACATCTTGTGATGCTGGAGAATTTCAACATTCATGCTGAACATTCAACATTCTACTCTGTCAGGAGTGGCTTAGGACTTCATGTCCACCATTACAACTATGGGTCTGTCTTAAGTGGTATCTGGCTTCACTCATGCTGCTGGGCACACTCTAGAGAGTTTTCTGTACAGAGAGGGATGATGGTGATTTGGGAATGGAGGCACTTTCTGCAGTTTTGTTGTCATGGACAGATCACTTCTTGGTCAGGTTTAGATTTACTGGGGCTTGGAGCTTCTGAGGGGTGGGGGACCATAAGCCCTAGGAGGCTTATGGATTCTGATGGATTCCTGATATCTCTTGGGGAGTTTGCTGCTGCCAAAGCCCTGGCTGATCTTTGAAATAGGGAAATAACCAGGACAGTGGACATGATCATTCCTAAGTGTCACTTCTCACTGAGTAGAGTTAAACCAAGCCCCTAGTTTTCTAAGGAGCTGGCAGCAATGAAACAAGTGAGATGAAAACTAGAGCAACAATGGCAGAAAACTGAGACAGAGTCTGACCAAGAACAGGCTAAAATCTATTAGAAGGCCTATGGTGGGTCAATACGGATAGCAAAAAACGCCACTATTGCATCCTCAAAGAACCATTCAGGTGAACTGCTTTGAGTAGTCAGGGGTTTCTTATAAACTGGCCTAAAGAAGAATTTAAACCACTCAGCAGTCTATTGTGAAGATTTTTCCCACCATTTCACAGATAAATAACTTTGATTCACTGTGACATGGATGCCAGAGTTGGTACAGGTGTAGTGGATATAACTTTGGCCCTTGCCTATCCTGTGTTGATGGATTTTCTTCAATTTGTGCAGCCTGGGGTTGTAGGAATGATCCTTGGAGAGGCAAGAGCTAGACCTTTGCCCTTCCTGGCTTATTAAGCAGGCCAGAGGGAGGCTGAATGGGTAAGGGAAGTGATTAATGCCTTTTCGCAACTAGGCAAGGTCCCCGTGCCCCTGAAGGAGGCTGTTGTAAAAACACTTGTGAAAAAAGTTCCCTGGATCTTACTATACTGAATAACTATGGCCTCTTACTTCCTGTTCTTGGGCAAGATACTGAAGCAGTAGTGCCTTCACAACTCCAGGGGTTCCTGGATGAGATGGATTATCTAGATTATTTTAGTCTGGTTATGGAATGGAGACAGCTTTGGACTCCATGGTGCTGGTGGATTCTTATTCGACTCCTTGACCATTGCTGTGTGGAATTCCTCAGGGTTCAGTCTTGTGCCCAATGCTATTTAACAGCTACCTGAAACCTCTGGGAGAGATCATCCAGAGTTTTGGGGTGCAGTGTCACCAGTATCACTTCTTTCCACCCAAATCCAAGGAAGCTGTTTCTGTGCCTGACAGCTGTAATGGACAGGATGAGAATGAATAAATCAAAGTTTAATCCAAACAAGACATAGGTGCTCCTGGTCAGGCAAAAGACAGATCTGCGAATAGGGATCCAGCCAGTGTTAGATGGGGCTACACTCACTCTGATTCAAGCCCTGAACCTAGAAGCCCAGGATTCAGCAATGACCAAGAGTGTATTTTCACAGTTAAAACTATTGCACCAACTGCTGAAAGGGCTGTCTCTGGAGATGTTGGATGTGGCCATGGTAACACATGACTTGTTTACATCCCTCTTGAATTACTGTAATGTGCTCTACATGGGGCCACCTTTGAAAAGTGCTCAGAAACTTCAGTTGGTCCAAAGAGCTGCAGCCTAATTGCTAACCTGGGCTGGCAACAGAGAGCATACAACTCCCTTATTGCAACAGCTCTGTGGAAATGCCTGTTCATTTCCAGGCACAACTCAAAAAGCTTTTAATGTATTTTAAAGTTTTTTATTTTTACTGTTTTAATCTGACAAATTAATTGCTTTTTAGATAACTTTTTATTTATATTTTTATCAAAAATTTTGTATAGTTTTTAATCTGTATTGGTTTAGGTATGTTGTAAGCTGCCTTGAGTCCCTTTGTTGAGAGGAAGGCAGGATATAAATGAAAATTATCATTAGTTGCAGTATTAGTATTAGTAGCATTTATTTAACCACTACCACAATAGATTTACATACATTTAAAGTGAGTGATGTAGAAATCAAAATAGTTAATAGTCATTAATCAAAATGGAGACTGTATTCAAGAGATCAAAGAAAGCCTAAGACTTGACAGGGCAGTTACGAAGGAACTGGGTAGACTTCCCAACTGTATCTAATTTAATAACCAAGTCAAAAATATCTATGCCATAGTACTTCCAGTTATGGTGGATGGATGGCAATGCCAGACAGTGAAGAAAGCTGGCAAGAAAAATATTACCTCATTTGAAATATGGTGCTGGTGAATAAAGAGTTCTTCAGATATCATTGATATCTGAAGAATGAAGAGTGTACATGAAAGCTAATGCAAAAATAAAATAAAAAAGTCTTAAAGGTGCTGCTACATTCCTTCCCCCACTCTTCCCTTTTCATATTGCAAGAGACTGATGGCTACTTCTTTGAAAGCCAGAGACAGTGTGGCTGTCTTTTACCATCCATAGGATCAGATATTGTGTGGTATTCAGTGGACAGAATCAGTACATAACATATAAAGATAATATGTGGCGCTCAGAGAAGGCTTGCTGTGCCTTCCCTTCCTCCTTCAAAAATTGTATCCACTCTCTTCTGCTTTGATATTTTTCTCTTCAAGCTTTGTAGACAAAAGTCACTTTCTGATGCGAGTTTTAAGGTGTGAGTGTTAGCAGGCTGGGTGATAAAGAGCTCTGGGGGGCAGAAGCAATTCACATTATCCCATGAATAAAGTGGCAAACTTGCACTACTTTTTATTCACGGAAAAATCCCACGTAAAAAAGCAATGTGGTTTTACTGCTTTATTCACGGGATAATGTCCTGATAATGGTGACGTCAAGAGACATTGTCTGAAAATCATCCCACTCTTGCAGAATATTGATGGGATTAAATGCACTTTATTCACAGGATTGCCTCCTGTGTGATAAAGTCCAAAGAAAACAGATGCCTCAGTCAACACCACTAATGCATGATATAAACACACTATTGTTCATTTTTAATACAGTTTTTTAGTCAAAGTGAATTGACTAACAAATCCCAGAAAATGTACAAAAGAAAATGCTGGTCCAGTTGTTTCTAAACTACAAGCAGTAGTTTTTCCGATAAAAATATTTCCCAGCCAGGCTGTTTAAAATCTTTTAAATGTCATATACAAGTGATTGAGTTTTAAATACAGGTTGAGTCTCCCTTATCCAGAATTCTGAAATTTGAAATATTCCAAAATCCAAAATTGGCCAAATGGGTTCTGAGTTAGCGAAACCTTTGCTTCCTGATCGTTCAATATACACAAACTTTGTTTCATGCACAAAATGATTTTAAAATATTGTGTATAAAATTACCTTCAGGCTATGTGTATAAGGTTTATATGAAGCATAAGTGAATTTCATGTTTAGACTTCGGTCCCATTTCAAAGATATCTCATTATGCATCTACAAATATTCCAAAATCTGAAAAATTCCAAAATCAAAAATACTTCTGGTTCCAAGCATTTCAGGTAAGAGAGACTTAACCTATGGAGAACATCTACTTTACATCAGTTGCATATGTGGCAAGCTCTCTTCATTTGGTGCTTCATAGATCGGTTAGACTGTGTTTTGTTGTTTTTTTTATCATCCTAGATCTGTTAGACTGTGTGTTGTTGTTGTTTTATCATCCATGACCATTAGCCATGCTGAAGGAGACTGTAATCTAAAACAATTGGAGGGCACTAGGTTGGGGAATGCTAGCCTCTTGCATTAATCTGCTGCTATATTTCCAAAACTTGAGTATCAGTTGCTGTATATCTATATATCTACTGTATATATCTATATATCTATATAGATCAGGTTATGGCAAATCATTTTATTATATTAATCATGATAGGACCCAGGTCTTAAAAGCCATTTTGTTATTTTGACCGTAAAGAAGACTTGGAGCCTTTTCACACTACACAAGTGTAACATTATGATTCCACTTTAACTGACATGGTAACATCCTATAGAATCCTGGGATTTGCAGGATCAGTAGGAGTATTTACAATTCTGAGCCAGAGAGCTCTAGTGTCCCACCAATCTATACGACCTAGGATTCCACAGTATGGAAAAATGGCAGTGAAAGTGGAATCATAGTACTATACTTGTGTAGTGTGATGTTTCCAATGGTTGTGTATTTCCTTTAGAATTATAATTGTATTTATGGGTGATACTTCCTTATTATTAGTTGTTTTATTTTTTAGCATTCCAACAATATCATAAAGACAAGATTTATATTAAACTGAGTCATCATGCCAGGGGCCCTTTCACACTACACAGTTCTAGCACTGTGATTCCATGTAAACTGCCATGGGAACTCCTAAGGAATCCTTGGCCATTTAGAGAGGGAGATTTGAATTCTCAGCCAGAGAGCTTTAGTGGTTCATCAAACTACAAACTCCAGGTTTCCATTGGATGTTGTCATGACAGTTAAAGTGGAATCATAATGCTATAATCATGTACCATGAAAGGGCCAAGGTCTAGCTTCTTTTCTTTTTTTAATTGATGATGCTCCTACTGGAAGAAATTCTGACAAAAATGTGTGCCCTAGTAACTTTTTAAATCCTGCTCCATGAAACTTTTGTACCCCAGAAATGCTATATATAACATTATCTTTGCTAATCTTCTACAATTTCTTTTTTAAAAAATGAAAACATACATGAATTTGCCACTGAATTTCTTTTCAGGCAAAATGCAGCTTATTTCTTTAAAACTGTTTTAATCTGCATTGCAGACATAATACAGTTTGACACCACTTTAACTGTGATGACTAAATGCTATGGAATCCTGGGAACTTTATGATGACTCTAAAGTTTGTTTGGGCACCAGAGCTCTCTGACAGAGAAGGCTAAATATCTTGGAAAACTATAAGTCCCGGAGTTCCACAGCATTGAGCCATGGCAGTTAAAGCAATGTCAAACTGGATTGTTTATGGAGTGCAGATTAGACTACTGCCTCAGAAAACTCTGCAAGCCCCATTCACTGTCAAGAAAACTTGCCTAGATATATAAGCACAAATATTTTCTATCTTTTGCTGATAGTTGATAGGTGGTTACTGTGCCTCTCGTCTTTGACACTTAATACCCTTGAGTTTATAAAGACCCTATCTCTTATTTTGTTAATATCTCATTTAATTATAAGAATTAAAGTAAATAAAACAATTAAGTATCTCAGTCAAAATGTATGCTCAGTATCTCCTTCCAAAACTAGAGTACAGGGCATATGATACGCCAGCTGTGCCCTTTTCTGGAAGTAAAGGACCTTGAAACTGTGGTACATGCTCTGGTAACCTCCCGTCTGGATTTCTGCAATGCACTCTACATGGGGCTACCCTCGTGCTTGGTTCGGAAACTTCAATTAGTGCAAAACATGGCAGCCAGGTTGGTCTCCGGTACATCTAAAAGAGACCACATAACACCTGTTTTGAAGTCTCTTCACTGGCTGCCTATTAGTTTCTGGGCCCAGTACAAGGTGTTGGTTATTACCTATAAAGCCCTAAATGGCTTGGGCCCAACCTACCTTCGAGACCGCCTCCTCCCATACAATCCGCCCCATGCTCTTCGGTCCTGTGGGAAGAATCTATTACAGGTGGAAAAATATAGACTATCTACTACTTCCCAGAAGGCCTTCTCGCTGACCGCTCCCAGACTATGGAACGGCCTGCCAGACGAGATCCGTCATTTGTCAACTTTAGACAGCTTCAAAAGAGCTGTCAAGATGGATCTCTTCTGGCAGGCCTTTCCTGATTAGTCTTCCCGGTCATAGAACTGGTCCTTATGTTCTTTTTTCCCCAATCCCAGCCACTGTTGTATTCACTGCTGCTGCAACTATTGTAATCTGTAATTCGTGGGTATTTGCCTTATTTTAAAACTGTTTTAAATTTGATGTTGTTTAATCATTTTTAAGGGGTGGGAGGGTTGGGGTTTGGGGTTGATCTTGTTGTATTGTATTTTTATGTTGGAAGCCACCACGATTGCTACGCAGAGGGGCAGAGTATAAATACATTTTATTATTATTATTATTATTATTATTATCATTCTGTACTGGCTGAATTGCAGTCTTTTTTTAGGAATGGAAGATCTAGTGTGGGAAGTTATTTTATATTATCTGATCTTGCCAAAAGTAGTCAGCTTTTGCTTTTATTGATCTAAGTTATGCCTTTAACTCTATAAACAGATGTCATCTATGTGCTAAATGGATAAACACCAATATATATCCAAGACTTTCCTTTATAATGTAAATTTTATTGAAAAATGTGCTTGGAGGTCCATATTGTTTCAAACCTCACACTTTCAGATGTGATTCCAACATTTGAAGGCCTGTTTTTCTTTAATATTTATATCAATGATATTATTGTATTTTTATACAATCAGACTTACCAAAAAGCCCTAAGCAAAACAGTAAATATTCTATTCTTTGTGCATGACATGATCTTACATTAAACATCACAAGCTGGTTTGAGAAGACTGTTAAGATTATTCCTACTGAACAGAAAATGATTTGGTTATCAAATATCTAAAAGCCAAAATAATAGTTTTTTGAAAAATGATTAAAATCTATAAGTTTATCAGTTCTAAAGAGTTTGAAAAGGTCAAACACTTTGCAGATTGCTCAACTGGAGAAACCCAGGGTTAATTTTTGCACTATCATATGGGTAGAATGTATGATAGGGTGTTAGTCACACCCAAACTGTCTCCCATCCCAAATAATCTGGATAGCCAAGGCAGCTACCCCCCCCCCACACACACACACACATACACACACACTGAAAATGCTGCTGCTGAATGCCAGGTCAGTGAATGGTGAAACAGCTGCCATTCAGGACTTGATCCTGGAAGAACAAGCTGGCAAGTCCTGGGGAAGTGGGGAGGTGGAGTTGCAGTGGTCTATTGGAATAATATCTCCCTGACCAGGCATCCTATCCCTCTGTCTACAGAGTTTGAGTGTGTTTATTTAAAGGTGGGCAGCCGGGATAGATTAAGGATTCTGCTGGTGTACCGTCCACCCTGCTGCTCAACAGTCTCCCTACCTGAGCTAATCAGGGTGGTCTTGGGGGCAGTGTTGGAGTCTCCTTGGCTTATATTGCTGGGGGACTTCAACATCTAACTGCCTGTCAGGAGTGGCTCAGGACTTCATGACTGCCATGACAATCATGAGGCTGTCCCAAGTGGTATCTGCCCCCACTCATGCTGCTGGGCACACTCTAGACCAGGGGTAGGCAACCTTTCCCCTTTAACGGCCGAGGGACTTCAGCTCCCAGAATCCCAGGAGCTATTGGCCAACATGGGACTATTGGCCAACATGGCTGAGGCTTCTGGGAGCTGAAGTCCCTTGGCCCTTAAAGGGGAAAGGTTGCCTACCCCTGCTCTAGACCTTGTGTTCTGTACAGAGAGGGATGCTAGTGATCTGAGAATGGAGGAGCTTTTTATTGTTCCATTGTCATGGACAGATCACTTTCTGTCAGGTTTAGACGTGTTGGAACTCAAAGCCTCTGCAGGGGTGAGGGACCCATTAAAATGGTCCGCCCCAGGATGCTTATCAATCCAGAAGGATTGCTGATGGCTCTTGGGGAGTTTCCTGCTGCCTTGGCAGGTGGTCCTGTCGAAGCCCTGGTTGATCTCTGGAATGGCTCCTAAGTGTCCCATCTCACGGAGTGGAGCTAAACCAGTGACTTGGTTTTCTAAGGAGCTGGCAGCAATGAAATGGATGAGACCGAGACTAAAGCAACAGTGGCAGAAAATTCAGAGTGGACCCGACCGAAAACAAGCTAAAAACTACCTGAAAACATATGGTGATGCAATAAAGGCAGCAAAAAAGGCTTTTTTAACTAAAACTATTGGAGCACAGAACCACTCAGCCGAGCTGTTTCGAGTGGTTAAGAATCTGGTACGATCTAGTCCTGAGGAGAATGTAAGCCAATCAACAGGTCTCTGTGAAGAGTTTGCTCACCATTTTGCTGATAAAATCACTCGGATCCACTCTGACTTAGATGGCAGAGTCGATACAGTGTCGGTGGATGTAACTTTGGCTCCTGCTTGTCCAGTATTGATGGATACTTTTCAATTTGTGCAGCCTGATGATGTGGACAGGATCCTTGGAGAGGTGAGAGTCACTACATATATACTAGACTCTTGTCCTTCCTAGCTTATTAAACAGGCCAGAGGAGGATTGGTGGAGTGGGTAAGGGAAGTGATGAATGCCTCTTTATAGCAAGGCAGGGTCCCAACATGCCTAAAAGAGGCTGTGGTAAGACTTCTTTTGAAAAAAACCCTCCCTGGATCCTACTTTATTAGATAATTACAGGCCAGTCTCCAATCTTCCATTTCTGGGCAAGGTGCTGGAGCGTATGGTGGCTTTCAACTCCAGGCATTCCTGGATGAGACGGATTATCTAGATCCATGTCAGTCAGTCAGGTTTTAGGCCTGTTTATGGGACAGAAACTGCTTTGGTCACCTTGGTGGGTGACCTACGCAGAGAACTGGACAGAGAATGTGTGTCCCTGTTGGTTTTGCTGGACCTCTCAGCAGCCTTCGGTACCATCAACCATGGTATCCTTCTGAGTAGCCTCTCTGGGATGAGGCTTGGAGGTGCTGTTCCACAGTGGCACTGTTCTTTCTTGGAAGGGTGTTCTCAGAAGGTGGCACTGGGGATACCTGTTCGACTCCTTGGCTATTAGTCTATGGGGTCTCTCAGGGCTCAGTCCTGTCCCCTATGCTTTTTAACATCTACATAAAACCACTGGGTTGTTTAGACGAGGTCATCCAGAGTTTTGGAGTAAGGTGTCACCTGTATGCTGATGATACCCAGCTCTATCACTCCTTTCCACCTAATTCCAAGGAAGCTGTTTCTGTCCTAAACCAGTGTCTGGCTGCTGTAATGAACTGGGATGAGGGCAAACAAAGTGAAGCTTAATCCAGACAAAACAGAGGTGTTCCTGGTCAGTCGAAAGACAGATCTGGGAATAGGGATTCAGCCTGTGTTAGATGGGGTAACATTCCCCCTAAAAACTCAGCTTCATAGTTTGGGGGTACTTCTGGACCCAGCACTGAGCCTGGAAGCCCAGGTATCAGTGGTGACCAGGAGTGCCTTTGCACAGCTAAAATTTGTGCACCAACTGCGCTGTTCCTGGAGAAGTCAGATCTGGCCATGGTGGTACATGCCTTGGTTACATTCCGTTTGGATTACTGTAATGTGCTCTACATGGGGCTGTCTTTGAAAAGTGCTCAGAAACTTCAGCTGATCCAAAGAGCTGCAACCAGTTAAGTGGAGCTGGTTGCAGGGAGCATACAACTCCCTTGTTGCAATAGCTCCATTGGCTGCCAGTCCGTTTCCGGGCACTATTCAAAGTACTGGTTTTGACCTATAAAGCCCTATATGGCTTGGGTCCAGGCTATTTGAAGGACCGTATCTCCCTGTATGAGCCCCCCCCCCTTAGAGTATTGAGGTCATGGGAGAGGCTCTTCTTTCTGTCCCACTACCTTCTTAGGTGCATTTGGTGGGAACAAGAGGCTGCTCCCAAGCTCTGGAACTCCCTCCATAGGGAGGCCAGGATGGCTCCATCCCTGCTGTCCTTCCAGCGGTAGGTAAAGACATTTTATGTCGCCAGGCCTTCACATGACATGGATGCTGTTTTGTTTTTGTTTTTGTTTTGAAGTATTTTAAAGTGTAAAATTTTAATAATATAATGTTTTTAATTGTTTAATTGGTTTTTAAACTTTGTATTTTTAATATTTTCTACTGTTTTAACTTGGACTGTTTTAGATTTGTTAGCCGCCTTGAGTCCCTGTGTTGAGAGGAAATAATAATAATAATAATAATAATAAGAAGAATACATAACGTTGTGTGCCTTCCAGTCATTTCTGACTTATGGTGATCCTAAAGTGACCCTTTCACAGGGCTTTCTTCACAGAATTTGTTCAAAGGGTTTATCCTTGCCGTCCTCTGAGGCTGAAAATGTGTGACTTGCCCAAGGTCAAGGTTTTCATGGCTAATAATAATAATAAATTTTATTTATATCCCACCCCTCTGTCAAAAATCGGTGTGGCTTACAATAGTTAAAATTCCATACAATATGTTAAAATACTATCCAAAACCCCAGACCCTCCCACCCCTTAAAAAAGTAGGCTGAGTAGGTTTTCATGGCCAAGCTGGGAATTGAACCCTGGTCTCCCAGTGTCCAACATTCAAACCACTATACCACACTCCAGTTCTAAGTATTTTCAAAGCAAGGTTGATTCCAATAGTGCACACATTTGGGGCTGCCAGGGACCCCAAAATCCTTTTTAAGAGGGCAGTCAGCATTGGCAGGCAAATAGTTACTAATTTTGCCTGCTTCCAAGTATGTTCTTACACAACAATGAAAACACATATGTCATCACTTTAAAACAACAGCATGAGTAATCACCACCTGAAACAGGAAAGAATCTTGAGTACCATGAAAACAATGGCAAAATATTAAATGAAATACCACAAAGGTCAGCAAATTAAAAAAATACAATTAAAACATCAAAAAGGGGAATTTTGTAGGGGATGTCATTAAGGTAATATCTATAAGATTGCATATTACATCTACATAACCACGACACTACTTTAAAAGCCAAAGGTGTGGAGATACATTAGATTCAGACAGATTCTAATTGATTGTAACAGTTAAAAGATACAGGATTGTGCACACATAATACTGTACTCTTAAAAGAAAATGCAAAGCATAGTTATCTACTAAGCTTGAGGTATCAGAAACCTGATGCAAAACCTGACAAGAAATTATTTAGGGTGGTGAGAAGAAAAGTGATTATTCCAAAGGGATCTCTCCAAGCTGAGAGGATGGCCATTAGAATGGAAAATGAAAAGTCAGCAAGTGTAAAGTGATGGATATTGGGATATAAAATCTTCACATATGCACTGATGGGATGTGAGCTGGCAGCAACTGACCAAGAAATTTGGGAGTCATAGCTGATCTTTGTATGAAAATGTCAGCCCAGTGTGTGACTGCCAGAAAAAAAGGCAAATTCTAAGTTGAGCATAATTAGAAAAAGAATCAGAAATAATGCTGCCAATATTATACTGATCTTATACAAATCCATGGTGTGACCTCATCTGGAATACTGTGTACAGTACTGGTCACTATATTTAAAAAGGATGTTGTAGAGATGGAAAGGTGCTGAAAAGGGCAATCAAAATAACCAAAATACTGGAGGAACTCACATGTGAAGACAGATTGCAATATTTGAGGCTGTTTAGCTTAGAAAAAAAAGTCAAGTAAGAGAAGACATGATAGAGACGTATTAAAATATGAATTCTCCATAATCCTTACAACCCACGTTTCATCCATTGAAAGTGAATGGTGGGAGATAGTGAAAATGTGGGATTCACAGTGCATCACTGCATCACTGTAGTGATGATAGCCAACCTGGGTGGTTTTAAAGGGGGCTGAATAAATTAATGGAGGATGACCCCATTAATGGCTACTAGTCAGGATGGCTGCATGTCATCTCCAATTTCCAAGGCATCATGTTTCTGTATATTGGTTGCTGGAGAGTGCAAGGTGGAAGGTGCAGTGGCATTCATGCTCTGATAGTGGACTAACCATAGACAACTGAATGGACAGTGTGTGAACAAAATGTTGGATTAGATCATTCCTCTGTCTAATCCAGCATAGCTCATTTATATTCTTAAACTAGCCCAAAAGTTGAAGAATCAATAAATTTTCTGTGGATTTAAGGAAAAAGAAATCTTAAAGTTAAACAGAAAAATCGAAAATAGAAAAATATAGCCTATGAAGAAGCAAAGTTCTGGAAAGAGTGAGAGAGCCTTTTACTGGTTGAGGAGCAAAATGTGACTTTTTTACTTTTTTCTTGGAGGAATGCCACACTTCTCAACTAAAACAAAATGAAATATGTAAACAGGCAAAAAAAAAAAGGGGGGGGGAAGAAAACTGATACATTTAGATTCCTAGAGGTGAAACAGATGGTCAAAATATAGCCATTTCCAGCCGCTTTGAGGAGGGTTGTTTAGATGATGCACACCTCAAAAGCATCTGGAAACCAGACTAAAGCCATGTTCTGGGGCTAAAAACCAGAGCAAAAAAAAAGCTGGAATGGTCTGGTGCCAGACGGGAAATGTGCATCTTTGCTGCTGCATATAAACATCCCAACGCGAGTATGGGGTTGCAGCAAAGCAAAGAAATGAAAGTTCAACAACTCCAATGGATGTAATTACACTATATACACAAACCAGACAGTCCAACGGGGGGCATGGGGTGAAGGGAGGTGAAAGGGGCATGTATGGGGGGCTCCATGATTGTGCTTTGCCAGTGTATCAATCGCACACTGATACACCTATATGGGCGGAGGATTGCAGATGCATCTGTGTGGCCGATCAAAGCTGCAACCATGCAAGTTCTGGGCTGACGTGGGAGGTACTTGGAGGTTTCAGGTGGTGTGTTTGTGCATGTCTGGTGAGGAGGCAATAAAAAAAATACCTAGTGGCATGGCTTCACACATCACGTAGTTGGCCTGTGAGTATTCAGCCCACCTTGGGAGTGGGCCATGTGGGCAGTGGAGTTTTTACCCACTTTTGGAAAAAAGCAGGATTGAGCCTGTCTGCTCCAGCCCCTTGTTAATATAACACATCTATACCATTCAAACATCCCCTCCAAGCCCTTTAGTTTTCTCTTAGTGGTGTGGTTAAGCATTTGTTTTGGTTACACACTGCTTCTGTATTACTGAACTTTAAATTTTAAAGAAACTAATGGCTGATTTATATCATATTAATGTGTAATTCAAAGACATATTGCATTAATTTATACTGCAGGGATTGTATCTGCTGCTATAATTTTGAATCATCAGTCAGGTTACCACAGCTATCACAGTGCTTGAATGAACAGTCAGGGGGAGCACAAATTACTTCTGCCCTCCATTATTATCCAGTCATCTTTAAATATGAAGACCTGAACAAGCACAAGGTGTACTTAGAAGTACCCTCCATTTGTTCAGTGTGCATAGGACAAATTGCATTTGTTATTACTGGAAGGGATCGAGCATAATAGCATTCTCTCTTGCTCATTCTCTGTCTCAGGGGATGGTGTGCTTGATATTTCGTACATTTGATTGATAATTCCTGAGAGGGCTCAACTATGGGGTTTTCTTCACTAGGGGGAAAAAAAGCAGTTTCACTCCGTTTCAAGCCTCAGCTATTTATATGACGCATGAAGCTAAAACAGAGTGAAACCTGAATGAAACCATGCTCCAGGGTGAAAAAATGGAGCAAAATAAAGCCCTTTTTATACACTCTAATGCAGAAAGTGCATATTCTCGCACCAGCATATAAATGGCATGATGTCAGTGAGAGAATGTGAGAAGGCCCTCTTATTATGGACTTTGGCAGATTCCATAGCATTCCTGTTGAAGTAAGTTTGGTTCCCCAGCTGTATCTTTTTAGACTGAGGACTCATTGGTACTTCTCAGGATATCCCTTTTATCACTTTCTGGTCACCTAGACATCCAATGTATGAGCCATGACAAAAACCAGACAGGCAGAGCTATCAATAATACTCTACATAAGAACTCTTATTTATTGGCATCTAGGATATTAATAAGGGAGAACAAGCAGACTCTGTTAGGACCTTTACAGACTGCCAGAAATAATGCAACTTGAGTCCACTTTAACTGCCTTGGCTCAGTGCTAGGGAATCATGGGAAATGTAGTTTTTTTTCTGAGACATTGAGCCTTCTCTGTCAGAGAGCTCTGGTGCCACAATAAACTACAGTCCCCATGATTCCCTAGCACTGAGCCAGGACAGTTAAAGTGGACTCAAGTTGCATTATTTCTGGCAGTCTTTAAAGGCCCGTAGTCTTTTAGACTATTCTTAAAATATAATCATATATATACAGATATAGAGATGCAGTGGCTCAAGTGGTTAAAATGCTGACTCTGTTGATTGCAAGATCAGCAGGTTGGCAGTTCAAGGCCTGGGTGCTGCATGATGGAATGAGCTCGTGTTACTACTCCCAACTTCTGCCAACCTACCAGTTTGAAAGCATGCAAATGCAAGTAGATAAATAGGTACCACTTCAGTGAGAAAGTAAACAGCATTCTGTGCAATCATGCTGGCCACATGATCACTGAATAGTCTTTGACAACGCTGGCTCTTCGACTTAGTAACAGAGATGAGCAGTGCCCTCTACGGTCAGACATGACTTGACAACCTTGTCAATGAGGAATACCTTTACCTTACCTTTGTACAAATATGCCAATAAAATCTCTCAGATCCATTCTGGCTTGGGGGCTGTCCACATGAGCCAAAAAGGCCCATGTTCCCCCCAGCCTTATAGCATCCTGTTTAGACAATGCAGGCCAAAACCCTGGGACAAGGATCAGGCCTGATTCTGCCAGTCTGGACATGGATCCAGTGGATCCGCCCCATTCCCAGGATAAATAGTCATTTCCCTAGGGTAATTTGAACACTGATTTTCCATGAAACTCTATGGCAAACTCTGGTTATTGCACTTTGCCACACTTTCATTCATACTCAGAAACCCCTCTGTTGCCACATCTGACACGGAAATGGGGTGCCTCTCATATTTCATTCTTGGGAAAGGTTCTGGTAGTCTCCCAGCTCCAAGAGTTTCTGGATGAGATGGATTATCTAGATCCATTTCCACCTGGCTTCAGATTACAGGCCTGGTTATAGGATGGGGACAGCTTTGTTCACCTTGGTAGATGACCTACACAGAAAACTGGGCAGGAGCACTGTGTCCCTGTTGGTTGTGTTGGACCTCTCAGCAATCTTTGATACCATTGACCATGGTATCCTTCTTGGCCTCCTCTCTGAGGTGGGACTTGGGGGCACTGTTATGCAATGATTCCAGTCTTTCTTTGACTACCTCACAAGATTACAACTTGAGTGTTCTCTCAGCCTCAGGGGAAGGCAATGGCAAACCTCTTCTGAACAAAACCTGTCAAGAAAACCCCATGATAGGTTCACCTGAGGTTCACCATATATCAGAAATGACTTGAAAGCACAACAACAACAACAACAACAACAACAACAGCTATTCTAAAGACACCAGGTTTTCTCTGGTCTTGGAAGTTAAGTAGGGTCAGCCCTGATTAGTAGTTGGATGGCAGGCTGCCAACAATACTAGGTGCTGTAGACTATACTTCAGATGATGGAACTGGGAAAACCACCTCTGAGTATTATTTGCCTAAGAAAACTCTATAAAATTCTCGGCCGTTGGATAGGGTAGGCAATTGCCCCTGAGCCTCCAACCAATAGGAGCCTCCTGCCCGATGCCCAGTCCATCCCTTGACAGGTCAGGGCTGCATCTACACTACAGAATTAATGCAGTTCACCACTGCTTTAATTGTCATGGCTCCATCTTGGGGAATCCTGGGCTTTGTAGCTTATTGTGGCACCAGAGATCCTCTGACAGAGAAAGCTAAATATCTCACAAAACTAGAAATCCCAGGATTCCATAGCATTGAGCCATGGTAGTTAGTGGTGTCAAAGTGCATTAATTCTACAGTGTAGATTGAGCCTTGATGGTGGCAGCGCCTGGCTTTGGAAGATTTACTTGTATTTCTTCTTCCTTGATCCCAGGCACTGAATTATGCCCCTGCTGAGGCTTGCTGGTGAAAACTCCCTGCCTTTTCATTACTTGGTGGAAAAGTGGCTTCATTTATTTAGGTTTTTAACTAGCAACAGCTGCTATGAATTTCCCATAGGTTGTGTCTTACTGCAGGAGAAAAACTGATGATCCATATGTACATAGTCAGCACTACAGCACATGCTTCAATTGAACTAAAATTTATTGCTATTCAATGAACGTTGATTTGTTTTCTGCCTCTATCCCTTATGCCAGCTGTTGTTACCCATCCAACCCTACTTAATTTGTAAATCTGTAAATAAACAAAAATCCACAAAGATATTGAGAGTCCAAAGTTCCTTCTTCTGAAATAATCTGTTTTGAGGGGAAATGCCCAAAATTCTCTTTGACTGGGAGGATACCAGTCCATACATTTTTATCTCTACTGAGCTTTGATAATCTGTCTCTCTTTCTGATTAAATTCAAACATTAGATCATGATCCAATTGTTGCCAAAGGTAAACCCACTTGCTGGTTGTTTCTGTTATGGTTAGCATTGAAATGTCTGTCTTAATGTTTAAACACATCAGACTGGATATTAAAGTAGAACATTCAGAGCAAAGCTGTTATTTCAAACCTGTTTAGTTGGTCACATTTAGCCCTTAGGCCAAAGTAAATCTGATGACTGAGGCCAAAAGAAATGGTAGTAGAACTGTATTATGAAAACTGCAGAATGATTTCATATAATGTGCTAGGTACAAATTTCACTGGAGGGAACATTTTCCTTCTGTCATACTGCTGCTAATCTTATAACAGCTGGTCCAGGTATTAAAATTCAGAGCTTGGAAAAGTTATATTTTCTTGGATTGCACCTCCAAGATCCATCAATGAGTGGTCATGCTGGCTGGGAGATTCTGGAATTCTAATCCAAAAAGCTAACTTTTCCAAATTCTCTCCAGGCTCCCTCATTTGCTGCAAATCTGCATTTCAATGGGACAAGGTAATCACCTCCTCCTGTTGCTGCAACAGTCCTTGGAAACATGATTTTATTTTCTTTTTTGATCTAGAATTCCCAGAATTATGTGGCCAAACTGAGACCAATGCATGCTAAGACCAGCTCTTTACTGTTTCTCCTGTTTTGCAGGATGCAGAGGTGTAATGGCAGCTAGAAGTGCTGAACTCAGATGGAGTGTTCTCATTCTGGCAATCTGTCTTTCTTCCCAAAGTTCTGCCAACAGTAGAGCTAAATAGGTGGGGAGAGACTGAGCCAAGATGCTCAACTGCTCTGTTTTCTCTTTGAGGGCGTCTTTAAATGCCCTGGCTCAGTGCTAGGGAATTCAGAGAACTGTAGTTTTCTCAGGCATTTAGCCTTCTCTGTCAGAGAGCTTTGCTGCCACAATGAACTACAATTCCCAGGATTCCCTAGCATTGAGCCAGGGCAATTAAAGTGGTCACAAATTTAATTATTTCTGCAGTATGTTTTGGACCTATGTGTAGTTCTATTCCACCCCATATTGTTTTAAATGCAAAGCAGCCAGTGGTGGCTTTACAGGTGTTACAGTAGCCATCTTCAAATTTTTGAAGTGCTGTAATGTCTTCAGTGGGTGCTCACTCATTTGACCAAAGAGGTTTGTCCAGCACTGATTAACCTCTATTTGTCCCAAGAGAATGTGACCTTCTAGTCATCCCTCACTGTTCTAAACAGATATCAGCTTAACCAGCAAGTTTCATATAAAGGATACACAGAAATCTTTGAAGATTTGTTCTGAAAATGCAACCATCTTATCACCACCACCCCATGCCCTCAGTCAGGCCATGCATATTACAGGTTGAGTCTACCTTATCCAAAATATGTGGAACCAGAAGCGTTTGGAATTTCAGGGTTGGTTTTTTTTCAGATTTTGGAACATTTGCTTATAGATAATGAGATATCTTGGAGATGGGACCCAAGTATAAACATTAAATTCATTTAGGTTTCATGTATACCTGGTAAACATAACCTAAAGGTAGTCTTATACAGAATATTTTAAATAATTTTGTGCATGAAACAAAGCTTATATACACTGAACCACCAGAAAACACTATCTCAGCCACCCATGTATTTTGATTTCAAAATTTTGGATTTTGAAATATTTCAGATTTTGGAATTCCAGATAAGGGATTCTCAACCTGTATAGGAATAGTGCCAGTTGTATTCAACACACCCAGAGAGAGCACCATGTTGGAGAAGACTGATATGGGCACACATGTATAAGTCCTCTTTGATAGAAGATAACATGCAGCATTGTCATGTTTCTTCACTCACTGCGTAAGTGAGTGCATATCAAACAGATTCTGCTTGCTCTTCTCAGACAAAGCAGAGATAAGCAATAGAATAATTCCCATTGGGATAATTGTGCAATAGTGGCCCAGTGGATCAGTTTATTACTGAAGTTAATGTAGGAGGAAATGTCTGGCTTTTAAAGAGAAAGCTGTGTGTTCAACCTCATTCACCTTCAGAAAGCAATACATAAAGGAAGACATCCTAAAGCAAATTTTTACTTGATTAACAGTTTGTGGTTCCGTAAGGAGATTTTATTCATCTTTAAAAGAAGATTTGGTATGTCAATCACATTGGAAAGCATGCCAGGGACAAATGTTTGATCTAAAAGTTTATGAAACATGAAATGAGCTGTAATACTGAGTCTGCCATATACCTGAATCAATAGGTCTCTTTGGAGCATCAGTATCTAGAACACTTTTATGATCATTTTGCAGACTGACAAATGAGGGGTAAGTTGAATGGAGGATAGGAATTTCAAAGTTAATTGAATAGTGGCTCATAAATTCACATAGATCTAGAGGTTCTTGGGCAGCACTTACTAAGAAATGTTTCTGCTTTACTGAATTGCAAAGGTTAAGTGTAAACAAAATTAGAGTGGAATTTGCCATGAAGCAATATTAAACAATCCACACTATAATGACATTTTAGAGAAACACCATTTCCTTCTCCCCAGTCTCCTTTCATAAGTGTGTGAGTGTGTGTATGTGTATAGTTTTCAAGTATTCTATCCTGTCTTTAGAGTGAGGTAGGTATTATAATATTTCATTTCAGTGAAAATGTCTAAAGCTAAATCTGAATGAAATATTGTTTAAAACAAAGATAGGGGAATATGGGCCCTCCTGATGTTGTTGACTGAAACTCACGTCAGCCCGAGCCAGCATAGTCATGATGATGGCTCATGGGAGCAGTCCAATTACAGCTATAGTGGCACACATACATAGGGTTGCCATATCCCAATTTTTGCCGGGACATTCATGGTTTTTTACCATTTCTGAACATCCTGACCTGGGTTTGGGGGCTTCTCCACCACTGCCGCCATCACCTCTGCACTTTTGGCATGGCGGCAGTGACCTGCGAGGTCTTCTTCCTCGCTAAGCCTCAATGGGGTAGGGTGGGGTTTCAGGGCCTCCTCCTCTTCCTCCGCTGTCTGGCGCACTTTGGTGTGGCAGCAGTGGCAGCCAGCGAGACCTGGCAAAGCTGCCAGGCCTCACTTGGGCCTGGGTGGAGGGGTTGGGCCTCCTCAGCTACTAATGCCGCCACCTCTCTTCTGCACCTTCGGTGCAGCGGTGGGAGGGTGTAGTGAGGCCTCAGCCTCAGAAGGCCTCCAGTCCTTGCTTGGGCTGGGTGGAGGGTTGGGGCATCCTCAGCTGCCACAGTCACTTCCCTGATCCAATGGCACAGTCACTTCCCTGATCCAATGATCAGATACAATTGGACCACCAAAACTGTTGTGCAATGTCTCCTCAGGAAGTATTAGCAAGGAATTAAACAAAATTATCAAGTACAAAAACAATTAAGGCAGTTAAGGATGTTAAGGATTAAGGTAAGTGCTGGCCACTCAGCCATGGAAACCTGCTGGATGATCTTGGGTAAGTCACACACACTCAGTCCCAGAAAACCCCGTGATATAATTGCCTTAGGGTCGGCATAACTTGGAAATGACTTGGAGGCACACAACAACAAAAGGTGCATATGCACATGTTTTATATTTTCTCTCAAATTTAAATTTATATAAGTGCACTTTTATTTCAAATTGTACATATGCATGCAAAAAGCAGTTAAATTTTCACTATTCTTCCCCTCACAATTCATGACATAAATTGAAATAATGAAATTGCTTTCATTATCCGGGAGTATTAGTGGAACTAGGGCAGATGTGGTAAGAGATGCAGGTAAATAAAATATACTCTTAAGATCCAAACAGAAGAAAATGCTGAGCACTGATATGTCTTATAAACAGAGGAGCAGTGTCATTACAGATTATCCTTATGATGCAGAAGACCTATAGAGACAATCCTTATCTAATTTCTATTCCGAATAAGACTTTTTTAAATAATAATAATAATAATAATAATAATAATAATAATAATAATAATATGTAGAGGCAGCTCTCATGTATATGATGTTTGTAATTGGAAGGGGTAGATGGTACGAAGATTTCTTTAGCTAATATTTCTAAAGCAAAAAAACCAAACCAAAACCCTGTGGACACTGAAGAAGTTGCTAATGAATTGGCTAACAAATCCCAGAAACAAAAGAACACACTGGTCCATTTGCCTCCAATGTTCCTAAACTACAAGCAGCAGTTCTTAAAGCAAAATTATTTCCCAGCCAGACTGTTCAAAATCATTTAAATGTCATATACAAGTGACTGACTTTTAAATACAGGTTGAGTTTGTTTTATTCAGAAATCTAAAATCCAAAGTATTCCAAAATCCAAAATTTTCTACATGAGTGACTGAGATAGTGACACCTTTGCTTTCTGATGGATCAATGTTCCTAGACTTTGTTTCATACACAAAATGATTAAAAATATTTTGTATAAAATTATCTTCAGATTATGTGTGTATACAAAACATAAATGAATTTCATGTTTAGACTTGGGTCCCATCTCTAAGATATTTTATTATGTATTTGCAAACATTCCAAAATCTGGGAAATAGCTAAAAAAAAATCCAAAATCCAAAACACTTCTGATCCCAAGCATTTTAAATAAGGAATAATCAACCTGTAAAACCTGAATTTAGTAGTGAGTCCTTTTTATAAAAAAACAAAACCCAGATAATGTTAATTTCACCTTGTCTGTTTTCAGAAATTTCACAATCTGTGGCAGCCTGCTTTCATTGAGACTGTAAATGTGCTCCAGGTCCAAGGGTTGAACCCTATTTTATATGCTGGGTCCAGCCTTTTGGCTAGTTCCTTTAAAGTTCAGAGTTAAACCTAAAGCAGATTCAGTTGCTACCATTAGAACACAAGAAAAACACAGTGGTTCCCAATAGGGAAGGGAGTCAGACAAGGATGCATTTTATCACCCTATTTGTTCGATTTATATGGAGAAAATATCATATACAAAATAGGCTTAGGACGTTATCACACGGGGTCTAAAGCAGACAGAACCCCGTCCCATTGCGGGTTTTTTTTCCGTGTGTTCACATGACGTCACAGAGAACCCCGTCCCATCCCCGTCCCATCCCCGTCCCATTGCAGTTCCTTTTCCCGTGTGTTCACACGACGTCACAGAGAACCCCGTCCCAATGTGGCATCATCCCCGTTCTTTTGAATGCCGGTTTCCTGGGGAATTACATTTGCGCGACCAGAATGATACCGCAATGATGCTGCTTTCGTTTATTGCGGAATGATGCTAGTTGCGTCTGATAGCAATTTCCGTCTTGTGGGGTCTATACCGGTATAGTTCTGGATTGATTCCATACAGCTTTCTTGCCGCTTTGAGACCCGTGTGTGATAACGTCCTTAGACTCAGAGGAAGGAAGACTGAAGATTGGAGGAAGGAATATCAACAATCTAATATACTAGCAAAAAATAACAAAAGGAGTCAAACAGACTGGCGGTTTAATAATAATAATAATAATAATTTTTATTTTTATACCGCCCTGTGGCAAGCCAATCCGGGCGGTGAACAAGGTAAAATACCATACAATATAAAATCTAAGTAACTCCCACCTCCCCCCCTTAAAAAGTTATTAAATCAAAAAACAATTTAAAACAGTTACAGCCAAATAAAATTACATTACATAAATTAGACAGCTATAAGCTATCGTCCCTTGTTGGTTCAACTCTAAGGGATTGTAAAGGTTCAGAGAGGTACAGACAGGTATAGAGAGAGAGGATCCCGATAAACCCGAGGCCAGGCAGTTTAGTCCAGAAAGGTTTGAAGGAGCCTCTGGCCTCTCCAGCCCCAAGCGAGTCCTGAGAGGCATGGGGCCATGGTGACCAGACCGAGGTCAGCTGCTGTTGCAGTCCATAATGGACTGCCAGCAAGGAGCTGTTTTTTCCACTCCTTTTTCAGCCGGCTTTGTTAGCCGGCTTTGGCGCAGCTTCCCTCCGATCCGGGGCAAACGTCATTTGTATGCCATGCCCCATGATTGGCCTGAAGGCAGTGCTTTTTGTCTGTCTGTTTCAGCCCAAAGACTTGGAATAATTACTAAGGAAAGTCAAAGAATAAAGTGCCAAGGCCAGTTTAATATTGAACATAACGGGCCTTTGCAGACTGCCAGAAATAGTGCAAATTGAGGCCACTTTAACTGACCTGGCTCAGTGCTAGGGAATCATGGGAATTGTATGTTTTTCTGGGACATTGAGCCTTCTCTGTCAGAGAGCTCTGGTGCCACAATAAACTATAGTTCCCATGATTCTCTAGCACTGAGCCAGGGCAGTTAAAGTGGACTCAATTTGCACTATTTCTGGTAGTCTGCAAAGGCCGTAAGAAAACTAAAATAATGACCACAGAGGATCTACACAAATTTGATACAGATGCTGAGGAAATTGAGATTGTTTAAAAATTCCCCATACCTTGGATCAATCATTGATCGGAATGGGAATTGTAATCAAGTAATCAAAAGAAGATTAGAACGGGGAAGGGCAGCTATGAAAGAACTAAACAAGATCTTAAAGTCCAAAGATATGCAACTGAACACTAAAATAAGGATTGTTCAAGCTATTGTATTTTCCGTCACTAGGTATCGGTGTGAGAACTGGACAGTGAAGAAAGCTGGTAGAAAGAAAATCAACTCATTTGAAATGTGGTGCTGGAGAAGAGTTCTGTGGATACTGTAGACTGCTAAATAGACAAACAAATGAGTCCTGGAACAAATCAGATCTGAACTCTTCTTAGAAGCCAGGATGACTAAATTGAGGCTGTCATATTTTGGGCACATCATGAGAATGCCTGACTCATTAGAAAATACAATAATGTTTGGAAAGACAGAAGGCAGTAGGAAGAGAGGAAGACCATATACCAGATGGATGGACTCAGTCAAAGAGGACATGACCTTAAGTCTACAGGAAGTAAGCAGGATTGTTGAGGATAAGGTGTCTTGGAGATGCCTCATTCACACGGTCGCCAGAGGTCAAAGTCAACTTGAGAGCAGTTAACAACAACAAAGATTCAGTGGTCCTGTGACATGAGAGCTGCCAGATGCCACTATCTCTCCCATGAAGCAGAGAGAATCCTGTTTCAACTGCATAGAAATAAGCTGCTTGCTTGCTTGATTAAAACAAAAACAAAAACCCTTTGGAATTCTATGAAAGCTGATGCTGCCAACTTTTTTTTTCAGTTAGTCTCAAAGGTGTTACAAGATTCCTGTGCATACTGATTTTCCAGACTGTCATGGCTATGTCTTTGAATTGCTTTATCAAGTCCACTTAAAATTAAGAAAGAAGTATGTGCTAAATTACTTGCAGTGGTTTACAACAAATGAGGCTCCAGATGTCAATTCCATGAAATCTTGACTACTTGACTGGCTGGCACTTCTAAAGGTTAGACAACATCTGGAGACTCTTTGGTTTAGAACTACTGTTAACTGGAGGCTTACAGCCAATGTTTTACTAGTTGTTTCAAACTAATATGTGCAAATGTCAGTATTCATTCCCTTTGTAATTCCACACCATGCCTGGCTAATCCTCTGCCCTTCCTTTTTGCTCATTTTCCTTTTTATCTAGACTCCTTCCTGCTTGTTTTCTGTTCTTTCCTTCATTTCTCTAGAACAGTGTCTTTCCAGTTATGGAACATTGTTTCTTTTTATACTTCCTTTTTGCTTTGTTCAGGACTCTCCTCTCCCCACAACCAAAGAAGGAACTCCAAAGAGGAAGGAGAGTGCTAGAGACAATCAATGGCAATTCTGCATTGTAAACTGTATCCACTGTAAGTTGCATAACTATACCCACTATATTCAAAGATATAGCCATGTTAGTCTGTAAAATCAGTATGTAAAGAGATCTTGTAGCACCTGAAAGACATTGGTAGTGTGACTTTTTGTAGATTTATGTCTACTTCCTCAAATGGATCTGAGGAAGTAGGCTCAAGTCAACGAAAGCTCATGTTGCCACTTAATCTCAAAGATGCTACAAGATATGACCACAGAGGATTTACATACCCACTATATGTCTATCTCTCACTTCTCAGATTTAATGTCTACTTTTCCATCAAAACCAGAGTCCAAATCCTAGATCTCCATGGTTGAAGTGTATAACCTTCTCCACCTCAAGACAATTCTTTTACTTTTAATTAAGTCATAGTTTCCATCCCGTTACTTTTTAAAAAACTGCTGTAGATCCAAAACACATTGCTGAAATACTCCAGTTTGAAACTTCTAACTGCTCTGACTCAGTGTTAGGGAATCCTGGGAATTGTGGTTTATTGTGGCACCAGAGGTCTCTGACAGAGAAAGCTGTCAGTTCCCAGAATTCCCTAGCATTGAGCCAGGGCAGTTAAAGCAGTCTCAAACTGGATTGTTCCTGCAGTGTGTTTTGGATCGTAGGTTTTGTTCACCACCCATCATTGCAGAATTTTAGCATATGGGATGTGAACTGGGCTTTAATTTTATTATCAATTATTGTACATTTCTGCTACAAATTCATCTAGCATGATTTCACCTTCTTTCCCCAGTTTCTCAATTGCAGAAGATCTGCTTATAGAATCATATCTGGCAAGGTTGATTATTTGATTATTTGAATAGTATTTCTAAATATATTTTTAAGAATCTACATGATTAGTAAAACAACAACTGGTGAACTCATTTAAAAGTTAAATCTTCATGAGAGCCAGTGTGGTGTAGTGGTATGAATGTTGGATTAGGATCTGGTTAAAATCCCCACTCCACCATGGAAACCCATTAGATGACCTTGGGCAAGTCACACACTCTCCACCTCAGAGGAAAGCAATAACAAATTGCCTTTAAACAAATCCTGCCCAGAGGATCCTGTGATAGGGTTGTCATACGTCAGAATCAATTTGAAGCACCTTTGTTCTTGTTCTTGTATATCTTCAAGTCATTTCCAGTTTATGGTGATCCTAAAGTGAACCTATCACAGGGTTTTCTTGGCAGGTTTCTTCATAGAGGGATTGCCATTGCCATCTTCTGAGGCTGAGAGAGTGACTTGCCCAAGGTCACCCAGTGGGTTTCATGACTCAGCGGGGATTCAGACTGTGGCCTCCAGAGTTATAGTCCAACACTTGAACTACTATGCCATGAAACAGTTAAACCCCATTAAAAGTATGATAGAACAGGACAATATTTGATTACTGTGTAAAGAATAAGAACAAATATCACCAATGTCCAGGGAGAAATTTCCATAATTTAGTGCCACCACAAAAAAGCTTCTCTCTTCAACAGCCACACATCTGACCCGAAAAAGTGGGAGAGAGGATAAAAAGGCATCTGAAAAAGAGAGTAGAATTTGTGAAAGCTGTTTAGCTACTAGGACTCATTCTAAAGTTCCACATCAGCAATTTGAATGAAGTGGTTAGTGCAAGGTAGCAATTTAGTAATTATAATTTAGAACCAGATGATGTTTCCAAATAGTTGTCTCACACCATCCATGTTGCAATGTGGTGCCAACAAATACTAGGAAGGGACAACATGGAACAGAAGAACCTTTAACATAAAGAATATGCTTAGCATTGTAAGAGACGCCACCAGTTGTCTCTGCATAGCAGCCAGATTCTTCTGTGTAATTAATGTTTAATGCCAAATGCATTCAAAATACAGCAATGATATATACCACCTTGTTTCATTGCTTTGCAATGCAGACTCTAGGCAAAAGAGCAACTACAAGAAGTAAGTAAGAGCAAGAAGTGGCAGGGAAACATTCACCCCACCCCAACTTTGTCAGGTAACTATGTGCTTAACATTCCTCTGCTGAAAGGGTTGTCGTGGGACAGTTCTCTATTTCAAAGTGTCCTTCATTTGAAACAGAGATTGAAACTGACATGTTAATAGCAATGACATTCCTGGTTGTCTTTTTTAAAGTAAGAGTATATAAAGTAATTCCCCACACCATGGAATTTATAGAAAGGTGCTTTGAGCCAGTGTGGCATAGTGGTTTGAGTGTTTCGATTTCGAACCGTCCTTCAAAAATCGGCTGCCAGGAACGGCTGGGGAACGCCTTGGGGACTCCCAGCAGCATCAGTGGCATTCTCTCATGCAGTAAAATGCTTTTTTGCTCCATTCCATTCCCTTCCCTTCCGTTTCGTTCCGTTCCTGTTCTTGTAAGTGCCATGCAATAAGCTTATTAGACTGCAAATCTGGAGACCAGGGTTTGATTCCCAGCTTTGCCATGAAACTGTTGGGCTAGTCACACACTCTCAGCTTCAGAGGATGGCAATGGCAAAGTTCCTCTGAACAAATCTTTCCAAGAAAACACCATAAATCGGAAACAACTTGAAGGCACACAACAACAACAACAACAAACAATTTTCATTTGCTACATTGTGTCGTCCACCACCACCCGCCCTTCCTTGTTATCTTTCTTGCTATCCTCACTGCAGTTTTTCACAGTGAGTAGTGTGAGTGTGATGAGCAAAGAACAGGACAAAGGAATGAGGAATAGTAGCACGTGTATGTAGGAAATAAGTTGACCACATACTGTCAATGAGAGACGAGAGAAAAGATGAGGGAGGTGGCAGATCAAGGAAGTAGATGAAGAGAGAGAAAGAGAGATGCAGGGGATTGCTGGAAGGTGATAACATTAGATTTGACAGCAGCACATGAAATATTGGCTGTCTTTGGTGCACAGGTCACCTCTGTGTATTGGCATTTTTCCTCGTGTCACGTTTCATTAGTCCTCACAGCTGGAATAGTCATGCACGGACAGTGCATGCATATGATTCAGTGGACAGAACACCAGACACTCAATAAGAGAAAGAATGTTCAGGCTGCCTAGATGATTGTGGAGGGTTTTGTGCAATGCATGCAGTCATGACATGACAGAAAATGGATTACAATAGATTCTTTCAAGACAGTGCTTTGGCAGCTTTATTGTCACAACATTCAGAATGCAAAAAGTACATCCGCTGACTCACTGGGTGTGTCAATTTGTAGATTGTAGCCATGGGATAGGCACCATGATCCAGGCACTGGAATACTTTCTCTTTCTCTTTCACAGATGCCCACACAGTTTTTCTGGGTGGGAATGCCAGGCAAATCAGAGACAGCCAGTGATGTAGACTCGAGTTGTTTGTCTCTAACTTGAGTCTGACTCAAGTCATTTCAATGACTTGGCTTGGACTCGACTCTGCCATAAATGAAGCACTGACTCAACTTGACTCAAATCAAGACTTGTACCAACTTGCTACCAACTTACTGGCCTTGGAGGAAGAGGAGTCTTCTAAAACATTTCCTAGTAGAAGGCAAGACTCACCTGCAAGGGTGCAGGAAGCGTTTCTCAGAGGCTGCTGATCAGACCTCAAGCCCTGCCTCAAATCCAGCCTCCAATATAGTTTTTCCATTGGCTTTCATATCCCTCCTGCTTCTTCCTCAAACCAAATGAAACAATTACATGCCCTCAGTACCATTGATCTACTTCAACAACTTGGATCTTTCCTTTCTTTCCCTCGCCTTCATTGGACACACACACACACACACACACACACACACACAAAACAACCATACAGTCCATGACAGTCTTCTGGCCCCTTCCCTTCTTGTGATAACCTCAGATCATGCTGCTCAAGTGTCTCCATAGCCAGCCTGCAACTTCATGGACTCTTTGCCTTTTCCTTTGCCTTGCAAAATCTTCACCAGCTTCCTCCCAAATTTCCAAGCCTTCCACTATAAAGAGCTAATATGTTCAGTCCTTTGCTAACTTTTCTGTTGATTCCAAGATTTGAGACTCAGCTTGAAAGTGTCTTGCAAAGATTTGAGACTCGACTTGAGGCTTGAAAGTAGGGACTTCAGACATGACTTGAGATTTGGAATAAAAGATTGTATAAATCACTAGAAACAGCCTCACTCCAGAGCTAGTGGAGCTAGTGGCAAGGACTGGGCTCAGGAGCTAGTGGAGGTTTCACCCAGATCCACTCTTGGCCCGTACAAGCAGCTTCCCCCACCACACTTGATTTCAATTTTCCTCCCTACCCATCCTTCTAATTTTTCAGCTTTTTGTATAAATTAATGTTTAATTACAAATATCACATTGCTAATACTGTCACAATTTTGGGTGGTTTTGTCATGGGAGTCCTGATCCAATGGGGCCTGGTATAATGGGATCCCTTTAAGTGACCTTGGAGTATAGCAGGGGTAGGCAATCTTTCCCCTTTAAGGGTCGAGGGACTTCAGCTCCCAGAATCCCAGGAGCTATTGGCCAATATGGGACTATTGGCCAACATGGCTGAGGCTTCTGGGAGCTGAAGTCCCTCGGCCCTTAAAGGGGAAAGGTTGCCTACCCCTGGAGTATAGGAAACCAGACCATGCCCAGGTTGGGGGTAGATGGCTTTATCTCACTCCAGCTGGCAGTGAATCACACAGTGGCTTCTCCCTGAGTAGATACCCACATGCAGATTAGGTGAATGTTAGCAGGTGGGTCAACAAATAAATGCTAATAAGTGGGTCAATCTGTAAGTAGGTTGAAAGATGCCTGGATCTTGACTCATGCTGTGAGCCATATTTGTTCAACTTTAACCAATAAAGCTCTGGACTTTCCCATTCTAACAAAATGTAGCCTGTGCTTATTCTTGTTAAATATTTCCTGAAAGGCTATAAACAGTAGGCTTGGAAAAAGCAGTATTTCCATCACTTTTTCCTTGGGCATTGAAATTTTTGAATTTGACAGTTCTTATGTGAATTTTGCGTGTAACACAATAGTGTGTATGGAATGAGTTGTATTGATCAGTGATGTCTCATATGCTGGTGGCCTGAGCCATTTAAGAACTAAAAAAGAAACAAAAACAAAACCCCAACCCTAAGTTTTCTTGAGGCAGGGCAGTTAAAGAGGTCTCAAACTGGATTATTTCTGCAGTGTGTTTTGGACCCATGACTCTGGAGATCAGGGTTCAGTTCCTTGCTTGGCCATGGAAACCGATTGGGTAACCTTGAGCGAGTCGCACACTCTCAGCCCCAGAAAACCTCATGATACAGCATCACCTTAGAGTTGCAATATGTCAGAAACAACTTGAAGACACACAACAAACATCTTTCTGCATCCCAGGATATATTTTTAAAGTAAATATTTATATCCCACCCTATACCTAAGCAACTCAGGCCTAGAATATTGGAATACTGACTTCCTGGGGGATTTTTGAGATGATCTCAACAAGATCACAAATGGCGTTTACTGTAGTTTTGTGTGAGGTTTTGGGGCTATGAGGCCATGTTTTAGAAGAATATGTTTTTGACGTTTTGGCTGCATATGTGGCTGGCATCTTCAGAGAATGGTGGCATGGAGGTGTGTGGGGTATATTATAATAATAATAATAATAATAATAATAATAATAATTTGTATACCGCCCTGTGGCGAACCAATCCGGGCGGTTGACAACAATAAAATATGACAAGATTAAAATATAACATTAAACATTATAATCCCTCCCCCCCTTAAGAAAGTATTAAACAATATAACAAATTAAAAGCACAATATAAGAACATAAAACCATAATTAAAACCACCTAAAAACCCTGATGTCCCTCTGGAGATCCTCAACCATCACTAAAGATGGGGCCACGGGAGGAATGAGGAGATCAGGAAGCCTGGGCCGGGATGGTTAATCTGGAAAGGCCTGCTGGAAGAGATCCGTCTTGACAGCTTTTTTAAGCTGTCTAATGATGTCAACTGATGGATCTCATCCGGCAGGTCGTTCCAGAGTTTGGGGGCGACAGCAGAGAAGGCCCTCTGGGAGGTCGCTGCAAGCCTAGATTTTAAAGGCTGCAGTAAGTTCCTCCCAGAGGACCGGAGAGCGCGGGGAGGATTGTACGGGAGGAGGCGGTCCCTGATATAGCTTGGACCCAAGCCATTTAGGGCTTTAAAGGTAATAACCAACACCTTGTACTGGGCCCGGAAGCTGATAGGCAGCCAGTGGAGGGACCTCAGAACCGGAGTAATGTGGTCCCTCCTAGATGTACCAGAAACAAGCCTGGCTGCCATATTTTGTACCAACTGAAGCTTCTGAACCAAGCACAAGGGTAGCCCCAAGTAGAGCGCATTACAGAAGTCCAGGCGTGAGGTTACCAGTGCGTGCACAACAGTTTCGAGATCCCTTACTTCCAGAAAAGGGCGCAGCTGGCGTATCAGCCGAAGCTGATAACAGGCACTCCTGACCGTCGCATTTACCTGATTTGTCATCAGGAGCGACGAGTCAAGGAGTACCCCCAGACTGCGAACACAGTCACTGGAGGAGAGTGTGACCCCATCCAGGACTGGAGGTTGCAACCCAATTCTTGGTTTCGGGGCCGCTACCGTGAGCACCTCCGTCTTGTCTGGATTCAGTTTCAATCTGTTTTTCCTCATCCAGCCCATTGCCGCCTGAAGACATTCATTGAGAGAAGAGATGCCATTGGAATTCGAGGCCGACGAACGAGACACGGAGAAATAGATTTGGGTGTCATCAGCGTACTGATAACACCCAGCACCATAACTCTGTATTATCTCACCCAGCGGCTTCATATAGATGTTAAATAACATCGGGGACAAAATAGCCCCCTGAGGAACCCCACAAGTGAGGTTCCTCTTACTGGAGCTACAGTCCCCAAGCAGCACCCTCTGGGACCGACCCGAGAGGAAGGACCGGAACCACTGCAAAGCAGTGCCCCCGATACCTAACCCCCTCAGGCGGTCCAAGAGGATGCCGTGATCTATAGTATCGAAAGCCGCTGAGAGGTCTAGGAGCACCAACAGGGTCACACTACCCCTGTCGATGCTCAGACGCAGATCGTCGGTCAAGGCAACCATGGCAGTCTCAACCCCAAAGCCTGTCCTAAAGCCGGTTTGAAATGGGTCTAGATAATCGGCTTCATCCAAGACTGCCTGGAGCTGAAGAGCAACCGCTCTCTCGATCACCTTGCTCAAAAATGGCAGCAATGAAACAGGCCTGTAGTTCTTCATATCCAGGGGGTCCAGGGAAGGCTTTTTTAGGAGCGGCCTAACCGCTGCTTCCTTTAAACACGATGGAACATGTCCTTCCCTGAAGGATGCATTGATGATATCCATGAGGAATCTCATCAATGCATCCCCCCCCTGGACGGCCAGCCATGATGGGCAAGGGTCGAGAGGGCAAGTCGTCTTCCTCACCTTACCAAGCAGCTTGTCCACGTCCTCGGTACTCACAGATTGCCACTGATCCAGTAGAACTACATCGGCGGAGTCACTGGACGCCTTGCCTATCGACTCTGTTTCAATGGTGGCATCTAAGTCGGCTCTTATCTGAGAGATTTTGTCTGCAAAGAAGTTGTTAAATGCGTCACAGCAGGCCGTTGTCGGGTTAAGCAAGGGATTTGGCGCAGGGGACACCTGCGTCATCTCCCTCACCACCCTAAACAGCTCTGCTGGACGGGACTCTGCAGACGCAATACGTGCAGAGGAGAAAGCTCTCTTCGCTGCACGTATTGCCTCCCGATAGGAACGAAGAAAGTTCCTATGGCGAGTTCTGTCAGATAGGAGACGAGTCTTCCGCCACCTGCGCTCTAGCCGTTGTCCAAACCGCTTCATCCTCCTCAGCTCTGGTGTATACCAAGGCCTCCGATTAGAAGCGGGATGGCAAGGGCGCTTGGGAGCGATCGTGTTGATAGCCCTGGTGAGATCGGTGTTCCAGGTATTTACCAGAGCATCGACAGGATCCCTGGCATTCCCAACCATTAAACCCTCTAAGGCTTTCTGGAATCCAATTGGCTCCATCAGCCTTCGAGGGCGGACCATTCGAATGGGTCCACCACCCCCGGAGGAGCAGAAATTGGCCCTGAGTTCTGTCTTGACCAGGAAATGATCCGTCCATGACAATGCGGAGGTGCTTACCACCTCCGCCCACGGATATGCCTGTTCGGTACAGAGGACCGCATCGAGTGTATGACCTGCACAATGTGTGGGCCCGTTGACCAATTGGGATAGGCCCATGTTTGTCATGGTCTCCATGAACTCCCGAGCCGCACCTGTTAAACTGGTCTCGAGCGGAATGTTGAAGTCCCCCAAAACTAAAAGTCTGGGGGTCTCCAACACCAGCTCAGAGACCAGCTGCGTCAGCTCGGTCAGGGAGTCTGCTAGACAACGGGGTGGTCGGTAGACTAGCAAAATCCCCAAACTATCCCTGGTCCTCAGGCTTAGGTACATACACTCGAAGTGGACTGTGTTCCGGACAGGTATCCTGGTCAAGGTCAAGGTGTTCTTATGAACCAGAGCCACTCCGCCCCCCCACCCACATATATACTGTGTGGCCCTGACTGGAGTGATTTACATGTTAATCTGTGTATTGTTCTGTTGTTGAATGTCAAGGCCTCAGGTTGGGAGGATATGCAAAGAGGATTAGTGTCTAATTAATGATCCATTGTCTGCTGAGAAACCCTCTGACCCTAGGTGAAGTTCATTTGCAAGTGCTGAATCTTGATTTTGGTGTTGTTCATGATTGGTAGCCAAACTTTGTTTACTTTCAGGGTTTCTTATTTCCTGTTGAAGTTGTCCAGGTGTTTGTGAATTTCAATGGCTTCCCTATGCATTCTGACCTGATAGTTCTTGGTGTGGTCTAGAATTTCAAATAGCATTTTATGCCCAGGAAGGTTTATAACATGTTCTGCTACTGCAGATTTTTCTGGCTGGCCCAGAATGCAGTGTTTCTATTGTTCCTTGATTCATGTATGAACACTGCATTGTGTGGTCCCTATGTGCACTTGTCCACCACTGCACATTATGTGGTAAACTCCTGCAGCTGTGAGACGGTCTCTCCTATCTTTTGCAGAGCACGGCATTTGCTGGATTTTCTTGGTTGGTTTGTAGATTATTTGGAGATTCCTCCTCACTTATTTTCCCACCTTTAAGCCTTGACATTCAACAACAGAATAATACACAGATTAACATGTAAATCACTCCAGCCAGGGTCACACAGTATACAGTATATATACCCCACACACCTCCATGCCACCATTCCCTAAGATGACAGCCACAGGTGACACCACTGCTCCTGGAACACCTACCTTTTGGCAGAAATGGGCTGTGGCATTCATCTGTATCTCTTTAAAAATGCTTTCAGAGATGGTGAGAGTAGGGTGAAACTCAGTGGGAGGAGAAAGAAGAAGCCCCAGAATTTTTTAAAATTAAAACTTCAAATTTCAAAATTTTATTTTTTTTTTAAAAAAATGCATTTTGAAATTTTAAAATTTTCTTTAAAAACATCACATTTTAACCGAATCTTCATTATGTATATTTAAATACATTTAGGCTGTACATAAACTATTGAAACTTGGAGGTATAATTTTAATTTTGCTAATTGTTTTATGTCACAACTATTAGCATTACATTCAATGGTATATGGGAATTAAGATTTACGAGTAACTTTAGTGTAAAAAAAGCATTATTAAGGATTCTTAATAGGGTGTGAAATGGGAAAGGGGAGTGATACCAGGAGTTACTTCACCAGGTGACATCAACCCTGGGAATGCCACTGAGAACAATGTAACAACTAAGGCAGGGGCATCATTAGAGGCAGAGGATGAAGGCCACACCAGGTGACACCCTAGGTAGAGTGATGTTACTGCTCCACAAATGCCAAAGGTGTGGAGTGAGGTGAAACTCAGTGGCCAAAGAAAGGAGAAACTCTCTCAGAGTCACCATCAGTGAGTGAGATGAACATCTCCTTCACCTGCTAAGCCTCAGCAGCCTCATTCTCTTCTGCCACCTCCCTTTCCTGCCTGGCCAACAGCCCTTCCAGACCCAGAAGAGGCTGCTGGGTGGGTGGACAGGAAAGGAGACAGCGAGGAGAAGATGGTGGAAGAAATATGGTGTTGGCATTATCAGTGCCATTGCTGTTGCTGCTGCCCATCTCTTGGGAGGGGTCAGCGCTTAGAAGAGAGACACGCAGTATCAGTGGCAGTGGCACACATAGGGACTCATCCCGATTGCTGCTGCTGGTTACTGCTTGTCTCTTTGGGGGTAGCAAGTGTCTCAAAGAGATGGGCAGTAGTGACAATGAAGACAGCGGCAGCAGAAACATGGAGTCGCTACCACTGCTGCTGCTGATAGACCAACTCTTTGGGGTCATCAGCACCCCAAAAAGATAGGCAGTGGCAGCAGTGGCAATGGCAGGGGTGTATCAAAAACTTTCTGCACCAGGTGTCAAATATGTTAGGTACATGACTGACGTAAGGCCTTGTTAAAACCTTGAAGTGAATAACAAGAAATGATTACATTTCCATAACAAATAGTGGGAATGAATGATTTCAAAGAAACAACTTTCCAAGCACAGGGTTTGCATAAACTGCAAGGGTTCAAAGGGCAAGTGAGGCTTCTAGGGGCTGCAGAAGGCACTCAGACTGTGGTCATTCACCTATGTCTCAGATGGAGGAACAAGTCAGTAGATTAATATATAGGATGAGAATTCACAAGACATAACTAAAATGCCTTGCGGGAGGAAATAATTTTTGTTGAACTTCACAGTCTCAACAAAGGTAACATTTTTTCAGACCTCCCCAGCCATATTGTGAGAAACCTATGCAATCTGTTTTGAGCATCACACATTTGTGAGACTTCCAGGGCATTTCCGAGAAATAAAGTCCACACAAAACAATCACATAACTAAAATGCACATAACTGGGGAGAGGAAGAAAACATGCACAAACATGTTCTAGTCAATAAGCAGAAGTTGCATCAGTTAGGTCAATTGCACAAGTAAATATGCATATGAGGAAAAAAAATTAAAAGTGTGTACAGTTTTAAGATGAGACTCAAAGATGAATTCTTGCAACCAAATACAAAACAAAGACAACCACACACATAAACATGCAGAGTTAGATTTATGTGCCAGCTAAACAGGTTTACAGATTAGGGCCTCGGATTATGAGAGACCTCTAAATACAAAACACACAAAAGAAAACACTGAATTTTAAGTTTTAGATATTTTTGATAGTACTGTAAGTGTCACTTAAATAATTTAGGGGCTGAACACATCTTTATCCTGAACATGTGTGCACATGTGCGCACATGCACACACACACATCCACATACACACACCTACATGGTACATCTGTTGTGACAAGTAAAACTTAATGAACAAGAAAATTAACTTTCCTTGTTGCTGATGATTTTGTATAGGCTGCAAAAGATAAAAAGAGAAGGTTGCTTCTTCATGGTTGATTAAAAGAACTTATAAATCATTGCCTCCTCTTTTTATTTTTGTACTACACTTTGTGGATTTCCTCCTTTTATTAGGATGTTTTTCATACATTAATCCAACCCATGCTGCTTCAGGCTTTTCCTAAAGTTTTGCCTCAGAGTCCCAGTCCATAAACATTTAATGAGATAGCACATTGGAATAATAAGTTGTGAGACTATACTATCTTGTTCAAAACCTCTCTTTAGTGGACTCTTTGTTAGAAATTAATCAAAACTGGCCAAACGTATTTTGCTGCCTGAGGGGGAAATAACAATGAAGCCTCCTCCACCTCCTGTCCACAAGTCAAAAATGGCAAACGGGTCTCTTTCTGGAAAGGAAGCTGTAAAAGCCTTCCTGTTTGAACTCTGGACATTACCTAAGCACCACAGAGTTTCTGGGTCTGTTTCTTTGTATTCCTTAGCAATTCTTGCTGCCTTCTAATATTTGCCTTTGGCTCCATCTTGACTCTTAACAGAACTAGTCCAATAATTAGACAGAATGAGAGAACCACTTCAGGCAATAGATTGTGGATGTCAAGAAGGTTACACAATTGTTAGTTGTATAATGTATTATTATTGCAGTTCTGCTAAAAATGGTGCCTGGCATTTGAGTGTTTTCTTCCCTTTCTGCTAAAATAACTCAGCTGAAGATGCTGTTTGCTACTCTGCCTTGGTGACAAAATGGCTTAGCTGGCAGGAGTTCAGAAAAGTTGCTTTTGGGGACAACAGGTCTCAGAATCTCTCAGCCAGCATGGCCAGTGGGGGATAAGTTAGATGATGATGATGATGATGATGATGATGATGATGATGATGATGATGATAAATTTATTTGTACCTCACCCCTCTGCATAGCAATCGGGGTGGCTTCCAGCATAAAATACAATACAGTAAATTCTGTACTCATGCATGGATTAAATATACTCGTGGCTTAGAACCAATCTAAATGAGACAAATGTTCTATGACTATGAGTTCTTGGTTTTTATTTAATTATTGTATTTATACTTTGGATCAGTGCAGTAGTATGGTAGAAGGAGATGCACATTTTCGTACATAAGGCAAATAGTTTCAGGAATCTATGGTTCCTATTGGTAAAAAATGAGTTTGGAGAAGGAGTAAGCTGCCCTTGCATTCCCTATTTCTGCTGTTCTGTTTTGAACTGGGGAGGGGGGTGGGGGACTCCATTCATAGATTTCTCACATCATGTATGGTTTGGCCACTAGCTTAAATATAATGTTGGGATGATATTTGGACAACATCTATCCACATCTGAAACCAATGAAGTAATAAAGGAGTGCCTCTGAACGTACACAAAGTATCCCATTTCTCACCACTGATGGTGGTTCACAATTTGATTGTTCTCAACTTTTTTCCTCACTGCTGTTTGAGGAGACCACTTGGGACTTTATCACACACAACTGTAATCATGAAGTCTAGGGGGATATTAAATTAGCTCAATTGTGGCTGAGTTACAAGCAGCCCGAGATCCTGTCTCAATTGTTTATGGAGGTGGGAAGGCAAAGAGCTACAGAGGCAGATTCTTCTATTGACTATGTTTTATTAAAGAATTTAAACACACACATACACAGAATTCACACTCTCACACACATGCACAGAAGAGACTAAGGATGAAAGGAATGAAGTTAAGATAGAAATGAAGCTATACTAGTGGTTTTGGGTCCTAAACAGACCAGCAGTAAGAGCCAGCATCGGGGTGGAGTGGGGGCATGGTGACCACACGCCAGCCTCCCCAACTCTGCCCCCATGCCAGTGTCACATTGGCTGCCCAGCTGGCCAGACAGCAGATGGTGTCACAACATTTCTACCATGCAGGATTTAGACATGCTGCATGGCAGAAACAGGAAAAAGCCACCGCCACAGCAGCAAAGGCGGCTTCTTTCTGTTCCCCAAAGGAGCGGTATTTCTTTTGGGGGCGGATCAGGGCCACAGCATGTGGTTGCTGTGGCCCCAATCCAGTGAGCAAAGGGGCAGAAGCAAGCTGCCCCTTTACCGCCATCTGTTTTGCCCCATAGTTACCAGTAGCGAGGTTGCTCCTGTAGATGTGGGATGAAGATGAGGAGTGAGACTCAGCCGTTCCTGAGCTCTCAAAGTGGCAGCGGTGAGCCAGGTCTAGTGGTGTTCAGAGTGAACCAACTAGTTCGAGGAGCACATGAAAACTTGGGGGTTTTATAGGGGAAGTTCCACTTGGGGCAAAGAACCAAGGGTCCCATAGCCAAAGGTCCAAATTGTGTGAGGTAATCGCCTAGAGTGGGGGCTTCCGAGGTGAGAATTAAGGTGTAAATGAACAGACTCCTGATTTGGATAATCTGCAAGAGTAAGAGACAGGAACAAACATTGCACCTGGAAATTCGTTTACAATTCCTTGATTTAATTGTCTTGCCTTCCTGAGGTATGTGTGAGTGAATCAGCCCTTTTGCAACTCCTAAACTACCAATGTGACCCTTCGCTTGGAGGCTTATCGTAGCTACATTCAGGGTCATTGAGGTGTGAACCTTACAAAATTTATGATATTAAAATGGAAGGCTTTCGGCCCTTGTAACACAACTTTTAAATTGCCATAAAAGTTGGAAAATAGTATCTTTGACAACACCTATCACACAACACTGTCTCTGTCTCATTCTGGCTGTACAGACCGGTCAAAAGGGCCAGCATCGAGGTCCAGTGGGGGCATGGGGGGCTGCATGCTGAACACCTTGACTCCGTCCCCAAGCCACTGTCATGCCACACGCACACCCAGACAGTGCAGCATTTATACACGCTGTGCTGAAGAAACGGGGGGAAACCACTGCAGCAGTGGCAAGGATGGTTTTTTGCCAGCTCAGAAAGGAGTGGCATTTTGCTGCTTCATTTTGAGCCAGCAAGGGGCCATGGCATGTGGTTGCCGTGGCCCTTATCCAGTGATCCACTGATCAGTGGCCCTAATCTTACCTGCCGTCTGATTTGCCCCAAAGTCCTCAAAGTGTTGTTAGAGTGTACCTTGCCATTGATGGTGCTATGCCCTGGCTGGAGGACGATCAGGAGGATGAGGAGGACGAGCCAGAACCTCCTCTGTATCCTGAGCCTGCAGCGGTGGAGCCCCAGCCCGGCCCCAACTCTGCTTTGCCAGCTCCAGCAAAGCCTGTGGCCTCCCAAGAGGTGCTGCAGCCAAGCCTCCCAGCAGCAGAACCTTCAGGCATGGAGGAGGATCAAGGGACTATGTCCACCTTCAGCCAGTGTTGAGCAGAAAGAGTGGGCCTTTGGTGTTAGAGGATGCTTTATGAAAAACACCAGCTGAGCTCCTGTAGCTCGGGGATTCAAGCAGGTGTGGAAGAACTGCCTCGGTGCCAGAGATTATCTGAGCTTCCTGGCAAAAGCCTTGGTCTCTGGCTCTCCTTGTTCCTTGGTCTGAAACCTTGACTCTTGGACTGTGACTTATCTTGGATTACTGGAACCCTTGACCTTCGGACTGCCTTGCTGCTCTGCTTCTCTGGATTCCTAGACCTTCGGACTGCTTGACCCTTCACTGGCTTATCCCTTGGATTGGTAACTCGGACCTTGCTTTGACTTCTATTTGCCTCTGCTATCAGCCATCCTGTTGGCTTTCCAGGACAGATGGGGAAAAACCAATCAGTAAGCTCTCAATTGTGCTGGCATAGCATTAGCATTCAGGTGCGATAAATTAGTCCTGCGGTAGTTCCAGGATTGGGCAGTCATGTGGTGTCCATGTCTCCTCCTCTCCCTGTTGCCCCTCACTATTCCAGAACACCCTGTTTTTAAAATATTTTATTTTATTTTATTTGTTAAATCATATTAGCATAACTCTGGAATTGCATTAAAAAACAATACACACGCACAAATGAAAGGCACACTGGGTAGATCATAGGGCAAGAAGGTGGGGTTAAGGACAGGGTGGAAAGAAGCACACAGGACCAGCAACAGCCTGGTTTGCTATTGAAGAGATGTGTGACAGAGACAGTTGTGTGACAGAGTGCTCCCAAACCAGTATGTATGCATTTCCTTTCAATAATGCAATTGCAGCAAGAATTATGGTTCTGTGATAAAATCCTTAGTTTGCAGTGCAATAGCTTTCAATGTCAACTGAACAAAGTATATCAAGTATATTAGTGTGTATGCAAGTAGAACTGAAGTGATTGTTAAAAAGAAGGTTGAGGAACATCAAGGTGTACATCAAGGTAGAAATGTGCAAGAGCCTGGAGCGACTCACTGACTGAGGGCTGATGCAGACTGGCCTAAAGGACTGGACTGGGGGTGGAGTTGGGGTGGGGCGACTCCACGCCAGCCCCCTGACTCCACCCCGATGCCACCATCACGGCACATGCCTGACTATATGGCGCACTGCATCAGGGCACCCCGTTGGCACAGTGTGCACACACGCTGCGCCAAAGGAGTGCAAAAGAGCCGCGGCAGCAGCTCTAAGGGCGGCATTTGCCAGCTCTTTTTGGAGCGGCAAAAAGGATGATTGGGGCCGTGGCGTGTGGTTGCCACAGCCCCAATCTAGTGCTCCCAGGGGCAGCAGAGAGCCATCCCTTAGGGGCCATCTGCATTGGCCCTGACTTTTGGCTGCACCTGAGTTCTGGAGGGCCACAGTCATGCCATCACAGTTGCCATCATGGCAACTGGATGTGATGATGTTTCACCTCTCTAGTTTTTGAAAGAAGTACCTGCTTCAGAGTGAGGAGCACCCAGAAACAACAAAACTAATGTTCCCCTTTAAAATGTATTTTAGTCACATGATTCCCACTCTTGCTCTATATATTTTGCACTACAACTCTCCCAGTCCCTTATGCTGCTTAGGGCATCTGGCAATCAAAGTCTAATATATCTGGAAGGCTGAAAGTTTCCTCCCACCGCCAGGCCATGAAAAGGTTTCTATGACTGAGCTGGTAGGCTTACTTAATGAAAGTTCTGCCTCATACCTAATCCCAGTGAATAAATAGCTAGAAGCAAATAGCAGGAAGTGTTATACTCCTGAAATATTAATGAGTGCATGGAGGGCTTGCTCTTGCAATCCAATGGAAAATCAATAGCATCTTGCAGATAAAAGGTCTACATGTTCTGATGTCAGAAAAACATACTGTAGTTCAGAAGAGCAATGCTTCTGTTATTGGTTGAATTAGTCATCCAGAGTAGCCTTCTGAAGGCCTGTTCAAATATTGATCTCCAGAGTCATAATCCAATGCTCAAACCACTGCATCACACTGGCTCTTATACAGAGAACTATATTCACACACAAGCAGCTGTTTGTTTGAAAGTACTATTTCTTTGTGAAATCCATTGCCAGACACGTGGTGTAAAGCTGCCTCTGCCTGCTGTGTTAGTATTTCTTCTTGGGGTATGACTTTCCTTTCAAAACGTGTTCAAATGAGGTCTTGTGTGAATTTCAGCCAGTAGAAAACTGGGATAGCACCACCTCCAGGCAAAAAAAGATGGGTGGAAGTGGGGAAGGAGGAGCTCCACATGATAGAAGATGAAAGTATTCCAGGCATGTGTGATTCAGAAAGAAATACAGGTCTGCCTTGGTGAACAAAGTAGACATGTTCACCAAGGGCATTGCTTCTTTAACAGAAAATTTAGTATCTGAGGCAGAAATAAGGGGGAATGAATGGAGATAATTTCCTATTCTACAAAAGAGAAAAGAAAAGAAAAGCAGCTCAGTACATTTCAGCGAACTTTATTCAACATTGACAACATGCACACGTGAAATGAAACATTTTAAATCTTATAGGTAAACATTTTTAATCTCATAGAGAGCACCTGAAGGGATGACTTTTTTCTTTCAGCAGTCTCTTTTTTCATGTTGGTGGCCAAACGTACAAGTCTCAACATACTGATGGTATCTGGTGAGGCATGCTTATCTCCTCTCTTCTTCTTCTAATAATAATAATAATAATAATAATAAAATGTATTTCTATTCCACCTTTTCTCAATGGGAATCAAAGTGGATTTCAACAGGCATATAAAACATACAGATTAATATTACAGTCAAGGTTAAAAGGAGAATCCCCTATCCCAACCCTCCCCCCAATAAAAAAAACCCAGTTAAAAAAGAATTAAACTGAGCAAAAGTTAAAATGCAGAGATTCCTGTTGTATATTGGATAGGACAAAAGAATAAATGCCAGATTCAAACTTCCAGTTTAGGGGGGAAAGGGGTATGCTTTCCTAGGGGAGAGAAAGTGGAGGCCATGATATCAGTGGTATCACTAATATTCATAATAACAATAACAGCAATGATAACAATGGTAATAATGAGGGGAGGGTGAACCGAAAAGGCTAGTCTGGGAGAGATCCATCTTAATAGCCTTTTTAAAGGCTTCCAAGGTGGCAATCTGATGGATCTCATTCGGCAGGTCATTCCAGAGCCTAGGAGCGGCAGATGAACAGTTCCTCTGGGTCACTATCACCGTAGATGGTCTGATCTTCTTTGGTTGTAATAAATTCTTCCCAGAGGACCTAAGTGTGCAGGGTGGATTGTGTGGAAGGAGGCACTCCCACAAGTAGTCTGGAACCAAGCCATATAGGGTTTTAAAGGTAATAACCAACACCTTTTACATTGCCTGGAAACTAATAGGCAGCCAGTGAAGAGATTTTAGCACAGGTGTAATGTGGGCAGCTCTTGAAGTGCCCGTGACCAATCTGGCTGCCATATTTTGTACCAAATGAAATTTCCGAACTTGGCACAAGAGTAACCCCATGTAGAGTGCATTACAGAAGTCAAACTGAGAGGTCACCAGAGCATGTACTACTGTTTCTAGGTCACCCAGTTCCAGGAAGGGGTGCAGCTGGCATATCAGCCAAAGCTGATGACAGGCACTCCTGACCGTCGCATCTATCTGGGCTGTCATCTGTAAAGACGAGTCAAGGAGTACCCCTAAACTGTGAATACAGTCTTTCAGGGGAAGTGTGACCACATCTAGAACTGGTGCTTGTATCTCCATTCCCAGATTAGGGGTTCCTATAACAAGTACTTCTGTTTTACTTAGTTTGAGTTGGTTTTCCCTCATCCAGTCCATTACTGGCTCAAGACAGGCATTCAGAGGAGAGATGCCAACCTTGGTCACTGTATCAGTTCGAGACATAGAGAAACATATTTGGGTGTTATCAGCATACTTATAACACCCCACCCAGCAGTTTCATATAAATGTTGAATAGCATTGGGGACAGAATCGCACCTTGAGGAATGCCCGATTTGAGTTCCCTCTTGGTCGAACTGTCCCCAAGCAACACCATCTGGAACCTACCCAAGAGGTAGGACAGGAACCACTGCAAAGCAGTGCCCCCAATTCCCAACTCTCTCAGGCGTTCCAGAAGGATACCATGTTCTATGATACTGAAAGCCACTGCGAGGTCCAAGAGCACCAACAGGGTCACAATTCCCTTGTCAGTGCCCAGATGGAGATCATTGACTAAGGCAACCATGGCAGTCTCAACTCTGTATCCTGTCCTGAAACTAGTTTGAAATGGATCTAGAAAATCTGTTTCATCCAAGACAGCTTGGAGTTGAATGGCAGCTGCCCCCTTGACCACTTTACTTAAGAATGGTAAAAGAGAAACTGGCCAGTAATTATTTTTGTCCAGTAAGGGATTTGTTCTAGCGATCTCGGAAGGATGCAAGGCTGAGTTGACCCTGAGCCCTGATTTTGAACCGTCCTTCAAAAATCGGCTGCCAGGAACGGCTAGGGAACACCTTGGGGACTCCTGGTGGCATCGGTGGCATTCTCCTGTCCAGTAAAATAATTTTTGCCCTGTTCCGTTCCGTTCCGTTCCTTTCTGTTCCCGTTCTTGTAAGTGCCGTGCAATAAGCTTACTAGTATCTGTAATGTTTAGGATTCTATAAATATACACAACAGAATGAGGACTATGCAAAACTGCCATAATGCACCAGAATCTCCAGCTTTCTTCTGCTCTAGCAGTCCACATGAGTTAGAACATGCCTATAAGTAGCATTTTCTAAATCTGATTCCTAGTTGTCCCAAGTAAGGAAGTTTCTCTAAACTACAAACATTACTAAGACCCCACAATAAAACTCATGAATAAAGGCTCATAGGCCTCACACTTTGCCTTCCTCTGAGCACTTTTGACCTCTAGCCTATCTCCTTCATTATTTTCAGTCAAGCACATTGATGCTGTTGACAAATTTATTTTTTCTGCTTGCATTTGCTCTTTTTTAATCCTAAAACAGGGAGTCTTGGTATCTGTAATTTTTTTTAATCCTGTGTTTCTGTTTACTGAAATTGCCTCCTGGGTATTTTGTCAGTACCTCAGACTAAAAAATGACTAATCTTTAACCATTATAATGCATACAAATGCTGCAATTGATTTGAGCAGAAACTGGATTACATCCTAAGGCACATTCCTAAAATGTTAACATTCAAACCTGCTTGTTCCCACGTTTTACTTTCACAGTAGATTATAATATTGTCATCTCTGTTTAGTGGTATAGTGGTAAATGTAGGTGTGCAAGACCTCATCATGCTAATGTATGCATACATAAACATCCAACTCCACCTGTCTGATAGATCCTATACATAATATAATGTCCAATCTAATAGGATCAGTGTGACTGCAATCCTGTGAATAATTACCTGGGAACAAACTCCATTGAACTCAGTTCTGCTTCATCAGCAGAATACACCTGCTTTTCTTATTCCCTCCACAAAAAGACATAACATATCCAAATCCTACTTTATCTCCTTCTTCTCTTGCCCAGGCTTCCCCCCCCCCTCTGTTTTCAATGTAAAAGATAACAATTGTGCCTAGAAAGAACATAAATAAAGTTACCTCTTGGAAAAGAGATTCCATGCTAGGAGATTTTTTTGTTTTGTTTTTGTTTTGCTTTTTGTTTTTTAAACAGTTTTATTAGATTAAAAACACAAAATATTTACACTACACACAACATATTACACAGATACATATACACATTACATTACATGACATTACAAACACTTCCCATCTTTACACAGACATCAACACAGACACCAAAACAAAAACAAAAACAAAGAAACTTCCTGAACTGCAAAAAAAGTCATATCTGATCTTTAACTTCAGCCAATCCTTCCTTTCTTTAGGTTACGGGGGGGGGGGGGGGGAGTTATAACTTCCTCCTTTTGAAGACATATTTACATATATACTTTCCTTACACATATGCAGTCTATTTCCTTTTGCCTTTAACTCCTTTCTTACTCAAATATCATTGCAAGGGTTCCCAAATTTCTTTTTTCCCCAGTCCTGGCCTCTTATCAAACAAATGAGCTTATCCATTGTATCAAATACGTTGATTTATTCAGCCAGTCCTCTACTTCTGGACATGCTGGTGTTTTCCACTTGCTGGCATAAACAATCCTTGCACTCTATGTCATATAAAATAACAATTTACCATAATTACATTCTAAATCCTCCATTTCACACATACTTAATAGATAACGTGTTAGATCCATTCTTATTTTACATTGTACATTTTCTGTAACCACTCTATGGATTATATTCCAATATTTCTTTGCCAATTTACAGGTCTACCATGTATGGTAAAATGTACTAACCTCCTGGTTACATTTCCAACATCTCTTCGATACTCCTTTACACATTCTAGCCATTTTATCTAGGGTTAAGTACCACCTTTAAAAAAATTATTTATATCCCGCCCTTTAGAAAACCAATCAGGGCGGCTCACAACCATAAAATCTTACATAATATCCCAAAGCCAACAATCCCTCCCCCCCCTTAAAACAGAATTAAATCCATATAATTAAAACCACAGTTCAACAATTAAAACAATTAAAATACTTAAACAATTGTCCAAAAAGACAATATTAGGCCCACAACAATATTCCTCATCCATCCTTAAATGGGGCCACACGAAGATCATTGGGGTGGGGGTACCTGAAGCCGGGATAGTTAATCTGGAAAGGCCTGCTGGAACAGATCCATCTTGACAGCCCTTTTAAAGCTGTCTAACGATGTCAGCTGACGGATCTCATCTGGCAGGTTGTTCCAGAGTCTGGGGGCGACAACTGAGAAAGTCCTCTGGGAGGTCATCGCAAGCCTCAATTTTTGAGGCTGCAGCAAATTCCTCCCAGAGGACCGGAGAGCGCGGGCAGGATTGTATGGGAGGAGGCGGTCCCTGAGATAGCTTGGACCCAAGGCATTTAGGGCTTTAAAGGTAATAACCAACACCTTGTACTGGGCCCGGAAGCTGATAGACAGCCAGTGGAGGGACCTCAAAACTGGAGTAATGTGGTCCCTCCTGGATGTTCCCGAAGCAAGCCTGGCTGCCATATTTTGTACCAGGTGTAATTTCCGAACCAAGCACAAGGGTAGCCCCATGTAGAGCGCATTACAGAAATCCAGGCGTGAGATTACCAGCGCATGCACAACAGTCTCAAGATCCCTTACTTCCAGAAAAGGGCGCAGCTGGTGTATCAGCCGAAGCTGATAACAGGTGCTCCTGACTGTCACATTTACCTGATTTGTCATCAGGAGCGACGAGTCAAGGAGCACCCCCAGACTGTGAATACAGTCACTGGAGGAGAGTGTGACCCCATCCAGGACTGGAGGTTGCAACCTAATTCTTGGTTCCAGGGCCGCTACTGTGAGCACCTCCATCTTGTCCGGATTCAGCTTCAATCTGTTCTTCCTCATCCAGCCCATTACCGCCCGAAGACATTCATTGAGAGAGGAGAAGCCATTGGAATTCGAGGCCAACAAACAAGTCACGGAGAAATAGATTTGGGTGACATCCGCGTACTGATAACACCCAGCATCATAACTCCGTATAATCTCACCCAGCGGCTTCATATAGATGTTAAACAACATCGGGGACAAAATAGCCCCCTGAGGGACCCCACAAGTGAGCTCCCTCTTACTAGAGCTACTGTCCCCGAGCAGCACCCTCTGGGATCTACCCGAGAGGAAGGACCGGAACTACTGAAGAGCAGTGCCCCTGATACCTAACCCTCTCAGGAGGTCCAAGAGGATGCTGTGGTCTATCGTATCAAAAGCCGCTGAGAGGTCTAGAAGCACCAACAGGGTCACAATACCTCTGTCAATGCTCAGACGCAGATCATCGGTCAAGGCAACCATGGCAGTCTCAACCCCAAAGCCTGTCCTGAAGCTGGTTTGAAATGGGTCTAGATAATCGGTTTCATCCAAGATCGCTCGGAGTTGAAGATCAACCGCCCTCTTGTTAACCTTGCTCAAGAATGGCAATAGTGAAACTGGCCTGTAGTTGTTCATGTCCATGGGATCCAGGGAGGGTTTCTTTAGAAGCAGCCTAACAGCCGCCTCCTTCAAACAAGATGGAATATATCCCTCCCTGAAGGATGCATTGATGATGTCTGTGAGGAACCTCCTCAACGCATTCCCCCCTGGACGGCCAGCCATGATGGGCAAGGGTCGAGAGGGCAGGTTGTTTTCCTCACCTTCCCAAGCAGCTTGTCCATGTCCTCGGTACTCACAGATTGGAGCTGATCCAGAATAACTTCATTGATGGAGTCGCTGGACACGTTGCCTATAGACTCTGTTACAACAGTGGCGTCTAAGCCAGCTCTTATCTGAGAGATTTTATCTGCAAAGAAGTTGTTAAACGCATCGCAGCAGGCCGTTGTCGGGTTAAGTAAGGGATTTGGCTCAGGAAGCACCTGCGTCATCTCCCTCACCACCCTAAACAGCTCTGCTGGACGGGACTCTGCAGACGCAATACGTGCAGAGGAGAAAACTCTCTTCGCTGCATGCATTGCCTCCTGATAGGAATGAAGAAAGTTCCTATGGCGAGTTCTGTCAGATAAGAGCCGAGTCTTTCGCCACCTGCGCTCTAGTCGTTGTCCAAACTGCTAAGGTATATTTAGGTCTGGTGTTCCAAGACTTTTTCCACTGTTCTAACAAAATACTGTTTCATATCTTGTGACTACTTTACCATTTGTTCTTTGATAACCTCCTCCTCCATTTCCTCCTCCTCCATTTCTATTTTTAGAAGATGTTTTAGACGTATTGCTGAGAAGCATGCAGAAAAGCACAGACTATCAGGTGGCTAGAGTCTCTTCCCTATCTGGGAAGACTAAAGGTTTGGGAGGGGTACTATTCAGTTTATGGGTGGAAGACATACCAGATGAGATATAATAAAAGTTAGGGATCTGTGCTGGATGTTTGGGAATTTTGTGAGAATATGGGATTTTCTGCCACACAGGCCAAAATAATGTGGCCAGTTTTGGGTACTGTGCACCTTGAATTGAGGAGCAGTTCTTCCTCAGGCTTCAAATGTCTTAATACCATACAGACTATCCTGTTGGCTTACAAAAATCAGCAAAGTGATGTATATTTGTTGCACAAAGTGATTTTCGTTTACTGGTGTCCTCCATTAAAATGAATGGGAAGACTTTAAACACAAAGGATTGAATCCATTTGCTAGTCCCAACCAGAAATAGACACATTTAATCAATAGCTAGATGGGAATCAATGTCACTGTAAATTCCATTTAGGGCATTTCTAAACTGATGGGGGGGGGAATCAGCCTCACCTTGCATTTTTGGGGTCCACAGTGACACTACAGCAACCCTATGAAGGCCATACACTCACAGACATAATGAGGTGACATCAGCATAACCAGCATAATCAGCCTTGGTGAACTCACTTCTTTCCCACCATGCATCAACCTATCAGCCAATAGCCCTTATATTTTGCCTGTTAGACTCTTGGGTCAACTCTTATTGGATGCCTCCCCATCCAATCTCCTTTCCTGCTTGCCACCCCAAGGAATTTTAAATGTACACACACACGTGCGATGGAAAAATAAAAATAAAGTGTATTTTATTCATCTTTCCTTCATGAAGATTTTGTTTGGTCTGTGTAGACAAGCACTCAGTGAGTGGTTCTAGAAGGGTCAAGAAATCTGATCGATTTCATACTGCAGTCAAGCTGTTGCAGTCAAGTAATCAGGAGAAGATTAGGATTCACTAGCCACAGATGCTGGCAAAACATCAGGAATAAACTCTTCTAGAGCATGGCCACATAGTCCCCCCAAAACACAAAAAAGTTGTTCATCCATGACATCATTGTTCCTTAAGTTTTTAACTTGTTTGTTATTGCAAAAATACCCTGTATGAAACTATATTTTGCATTTTGATCCAGTGGAGGCCTTTCAGAAACTTAAACTCCAGAACTTTCAGAACCTTAAATCTCTAATGAGCTGGACTGGTATTATTATTCACATAAAACAATATTTGCCTTGGGCTCTTGTCAGTTGGTATTCATGTTTCAAATATTGTACTGTAACTTACAAAGATTATGGATTTCACTTTCACAAGCTTTCCCTAGAGTAAAATAATGGTGACCTTAATGAGCATGCAGTGTAAATTAATCACAACTGAATTTTTTATTATGATTATGATTGTTAAAATTGTCTTCACACATTTTAATTCGTATTCATCAAAGGAAAACCCATGTCTCAGCAGAGCATGTGGGAAAGGGGAACACAGATGGATTTGTATTAAATATTAAATAGCAAATTATCTTCACTCTTTTCTAAAGGCAGCTACTTGATTCTGATTATCATCAAAATCAACAATGAATTATGATCAGTACCAGAAAATAAAGTGTGTTAACATGACAAATAGAAAGTTTTGGAGATATATTTTTTCTCAATATTTTTTGCCGGAATATATATATAATGAAAGGTGCTTTCATTGTACCAGAGTGCCAAATGTTTAATTTTTGCATAAACATCACCAGTTTAATAGAAACAACTGTATACATAATTAGTAAGTGAAGCTGCAGAGTAGGAAATCCCTGTCTATGTCTGAGAACATAATTGTAAGACTAGTATTGCTGACTAGTGATGCAGATTGATTTGTGTATCCTCTTATTGAGCAATTTTAGATTTTTACAGTCTGCTAATACTTTGACACTTCTTCCTGGAAAGGATAAGGACAATATCATACTTTCACAGGAAATTATAAAGTATTAAGACATAAAGTAAAGATTAGGGCCAAGATCTTAGACCAGCTGCTTAGTTAAGTATAGAGTTGCCCCTCCGTTTTCACAGACTTCAAGTCTGTAATTTTACATATTCACGGAGGGGTGACCTCCGTTTAAATCAATAGGGTGCGCCCCCATGCGCGCCCATGGGAGTGTAACCTATTCAAGCCTATGGGGCTTGAATAATCGCTAATCTCCATTTTCATGGGGGAGGGTCCGGAACTGATCCCCCCATGAAAACGGAGGGCCAACTGTACTTTTCATATACTTAACCAGGTGCTAGTCTACACATAAGTGAATTATGAGAATTGCTGAGATTTTCACAAATTTGCATTGATGATTGTCTTCACTTTCCTGCATAAATTTGCATCTGTTCAAAAATGCTCAGTCATCTAATTCTATGTGAAGTAGACGGATGCAATAATGTGCATTTCAGTGGATTTCTGTGGCTACTCCAATAAAAACCACAAAGCCCTTTTCTGCCAAGTTTAAGGAGTTGGGGGGGGGGCTCCAAGCAAAAAGCCCAAACTCCTGTGAATCACATATGGCTGGATTGCATTCTATTCAATTGGAATGAGGACTATTTTAATTGTGTTGGCATCCCCCAAGAGATACTACTTACTTAACAAAGTATCATCTCCTTGCCTGCCCCACCCCATCCTACCTTAAAGGCCACCAGCCACTGCAAGTGATGGAGATCTGTTCACCTGTCAATCAAGGTATGGCACACTGATGTTTCCACCCACCTCCCACAATCTTTGGTACAAGGAAGAATTGCAACAGGGATCCTGCTACTGATTGTTTCACTGGAGAACACTGTTGGAAAATGTATGGACATGTCAGTTTGTTGTACCTCAGTTGAGAGAACAGACCTCTGTCACTCAGACTGGCTGGTAACTGTTAAGATAGGATTGAGGGACTTTTACAGTCATGGTAATAGTATAGTCTTTGTGAATACGAATCAGTTATGGCTATAACTATTAGCTTTTTAAAACATTATTGTAACCCACCTTGAATCCCATTGTGGGAGAAAAGCGGTATATAATCCTTGGAAAATAAATAAATAAATAACTCTAGATTACCAATCCCTAGCTACAGTACTGAATTCCTGCCTAAAATTTCAGAATGTCTTGTTCTTTTGGCAGATAACAAGTGAAGGAATAGATTTCTTTCTCATAATATGCATTCTAAAGTTCTCCACACATTTTCAATTATTTTCAGGAAACTGAATTTCTTCCTAACATATAATATTTTTGATATGATTCCTTCAAAGTTCCTATAAATTAAATTATAGTGATGAGCATTACACATGCACACACACACACACACACACACACACATTGACAAGAATGGGGAGTTTGTTCCATTTCATGTTGTTCCACCACCAAGCACTTGTTATAATTAATGTTTTCATCCCAGTGGGTATAACGTGTTATGTTATGCACCCTTAATAATTTAAGATTATCAGACAGTATTGTATGTTTTAAAAAATATTACACATTCCACCCCTCAAGGCCTTCTTGGAACTTCTTGTAGGGTTCTATCACCTCTGCTCCATGAAAACTGACTTTACTTGACCTTTGTTAAACAACCTCCTCTGCTTTGTATTTAATAAAAAGCAAAATCCAAGTCACCTTCTACTTCTTCAAAAGACTATAAGCACTTTGGGGGTCCTGGAATAATTAATGATACTGTTTCCCTGGAACACTCTATAGAGCAGGGGTAGAGAAAAGGTGATCCACAGACTGCATGCAAACCGCATCCCCAATTCTGTAGCCCCTTCAAAAAAAGGCTGATTTGGACTACCTCCCCCAAACAACCCTATATCTTTCTAAAACATAGTAACTTTACTTCTCAGTCCCATCCTGCCACCTAAAAACTGACTGAAAATTAGACAAAACCAGAAATGACATCATGCTATTTCCATTATGAAAAGATCAAGTTGTTGCAGTCCACCTGGACTGGGCAAGGAGCAAAAACATATCCAACAATAGTGCTATAGAACTGTGGTTATAGTGCCATTGAAAAGGTCATATCATTAAGATGCTCTTCCAAATAATTTATTTCGAAACTCCTTTTTAACCCATTGGCTAAGATCCTGCTATGAGGAGCAACAGAGAGCATACCCATCATCTAGCTATCATAGATGGCTGTATCATATTTGGAACAATTCTTCAACGTCATATTTGAAGATGGCAATGATAAACACCTCTCCAATGTCTCTGCTGAACAATAAACGTAAGCATCTCCTTCACCCTTTCTTCATAGGATCTATGCAGAATATATCCTTTTCTCTACACTCACAACAACTTTCCTGACAGGTCATGTGGCACTGCATGCACTAAAGGAAAACATTGCGAAATCTTACTAGTCAGCTTTACAGTCTAGAATTGCATTAGGCTTCTTAGCTATCAGAGAGCCACTGTGGTGTAGTATTTTGAGTGTTGGATTATGACTGAGCACTCACACACCTCAGTGCCATCGCCTTGGAGAAAGGGAGCATGGCCAGCTTCCTCCTTGCTGCGGGCCACTCTACATATGAGTAGAACAGTATGTGGCAGGGAGGAAGGTTGGGTATGCTCTATCCCTGCCACACGCTGCTCTATACCTAGGTAGAACGGCGTTGGGTAGGGAGGGGGTGGGCACGCTCCCTCCCTGCTGCACACCACTCTACACATGAGTAGACCAGCACATGACAGGGTGGAGGATGGGCATGATCCTTCTGTGCTGCATGCTACTCTACATGAGAGTAGAACAGCGCACAACAGGGAAGGAACGTGCCCATCCCCCTCTCCCTGCCACGTGATGTTCTACTCACGTGTAATGTGGCACACAGCAGTGAGGTGGGCAGTACCCTTTTGGCCCCACTCCCGGAAGCCCCCCTCCTTGCATCGCCATCCCAGATGGTGATGCCATCATAGCCATGGCTTCAGTCCAGAGTTCTTCTGGCTCTCAGTCAATTAGTCTTAATAGTGCAAATCTATTTTTCACATTACCTTTACATCCTACAGGGATGTTCTTCAGACAATATTTCATCATAATGGTTGGTTTAGTGTTCTTCTTCAGCTTTATTCTAAATGTTAATATTAGTAGTTCATGGTCTGCTGTTGGTATTGTATTTCCAGAGAGAATGGAGCTTCTCCATCTTTTGCTTCCAGTTTTGTAGTCTATTTGATTTTTGTATTGGCTACCAGGGGTTATCCATGTATATCAGGGGTAAGCAACCTTTCCCCTTTAAGGGCCGAGGGACTTCAACTCCCAGAATCCCAGGAGCTATTGGCCAACATGGGACTATTGGCCAACATGGCTGAGGCTTCTGGGAGCTGAAGTCCCTCGGCCCTTAAAGGGGAAAGGTTGCCTACCCCTGATGTATATAGTCACTTCATAGGTAGCTTGAAGAATTTTTGAACAAACTGTTGGCCTCACAAAATTCAGTCAGTTGGTTTCCTGCTTCATTTCTTGATCCTAAGCCAATTTTTTCTACAATCTTTTATTCTGCTTTGTTTCTTGTTTTTGCATTTCGATCTCCTATGGTTAACAAGAAGTCTTATTTTCGTGTGTGATCAATTTCCTCTGGACTCCAGCATAGACTCTTTCAATTCTACTTCCTCTGCCTCTATAGGTGAAGCATACTGATGGATTTTCCCTGAAGTCTTATTGATGTTATTCTATCAGACTTTGCATTATGTCCTTTAACTGTTTTTGCTACATCTCTACTCACTATTAATGCCACCCCATTTCTTCTTAGATATTTATTTCCTGAGTGTCCCATTGTTGTCTACTTAAGTTCTCTCACCCCAAGTATTGTAATGTTTATACTTTTTATTTCTTGTTTTACTCTATCCAGCTTCCCCAATTCATGCTTCTCACTGTTCCTATAATATGTGTTGTGCGGCTTTGGACTTTCCTTTTGCCTCTGAGCAAGGCAACAGCTGAATATTCTTTCCACTTGAGTCTAGTTGTGGTCATTACCCACAGAAGTACACATAGTTATCCTTTGTTGTACCTCAACAGCTCATTGAATGGCATCTGACCTTGGAGTTTCATCTTCTAGCACTATCTCTTGTTTTGATTTGGATTGTCTCATCATAGGATTTTCATGGTAAAAGATCTTCAAAGGGAGGTTTACAGTATCCCTGTCTGCATAGTACTAATAAACATTAGCTATGGGGCCACTGCTATTGTCTCTGAGAGACCCTCCACTAGTGTCACTTCCCACTACTGCTGTTTCCCAGTGGCTGTTTGGCACATTTAGTCTAGCTCCTCAGCAAAAGCCTGTCTGACACAGGAGACTCTACCATCAGCACAGCCCCTTGCCTCACAGGAGCACACAAACCCACCACCATAGAAAGGTGAGGACACCTATTACATTTTCAGAATTCTTTCCTTCTGCCATGATGCTCAGGTCCCCCAGGTATATATTTAATCTTCAGAGTAACCATAGAAAGGTGAGGACACCTATTACATTTTCAGAATCCTTTCCTTCTGCCATGATGCTCAGGTCCCCCAGGTATATATTTAATCTTCAGAGTAACCTTGCGAGGCAGGTCAAGCTAAAGGTAGCTGATGTCCAAAAGTCTCCCCAGTCCTAACCTGACATTTTGCCATAAGTGTGAACATGCAGCCAAGGGCTGGTGGGCCAACTGTGGTTCCAGCGGACCCTTGGCAGGCCTTAGAGTTGCTTCCAGTGGCAACTGGAAATTGTTTCTGGTCACCATTTCTAAGTCTCCTCCTCCTTCTCACTTTGGGGTGGAACCTACCAGCCTTGACAGCCAAAACCACACACCCCTTTTTTCAGCTGAAAAAATGGTATTTGGTTGAGAAAAATGAGTTTGACAGAAGATCCAGGAGGGTTCCACCAGCCACTTAAAGGGCCACATGCAACTTGCTAGCTACACAGATGTCACCATGCTAGATGTCACACAAATATTCAAGTCTAACGTCTCATTGTAACATCCTGGGAATGGTTCTGTAAAGCCCTTGTGCTATGAAAAGGAAAAGCAATTGGTGAATAAAAACTGGTGGATTCTAGGAGCTGTACAGGTTTTTTGTTTGTTTACTTGTTTGTGGGGGAAATCGGCTTGTTTTTTATTTAGTGCTTCTGACCTTTGGTTTTGGAAGGGGATTAGAGAAAGAATATACAAAGTTGCCTTTTCCCAGGTGAGACTATTTATCTGTCTAACCCAGTATTGTCTGTTCTTCTGAGTGGCAGCAGTTCAGTACTCACTACAATTTCAGATTGAGGTCATCTTTCTGACCAGCCTTGCCATCTTTTTATAGGACCTTATCACACGTGGCCCACAAAGCGATAATAATCCTGAAATGACAGATTCTGAAAAGAAACCGAAAAGAAACCTTCATTCCGCAAATGGTTTTCACATGCAATTACCTTCATCGCGCATTTAAGGAAAGCGCTCCTGGGAACCATATTTGCCGTTCACACACAAGTGAGAAAATCCCGTACATGAACAAGCAATGATGTTCTTGCACATGTGCACTATGCTCGCCGCGGCTGTCACTCGCCGCGGCTGTCACCCTTTCCCAGGTTGTCCTTGGTGCACTGGCCCTCCGCACAGCCGGCGCTCCGAGGAGGACCTCCCGCCACAGCGTTCACCGAGGAGGTCCTCCTTGGTGCGCCGGCCCTGCGTCGGAGCAGCGCTCCGAGGAGGTCCTCCTTGGAGCGCTGGCCCTGCGTCGGATCGGCGCTCCGAGGAGGTAATGACGGGGAAATGCTCCCCAATACGTATTTGGCAATACGTATTTGGTGATCGCACTTACGGTAAAAGCGAAATGATTCCCGTCGCGCAATTGTATTTCTTGAAGAAACCGAAATTCAAAAGATCTCGGATCATTCTGCATTCTGTCGGGGTTCTGTCGGGGTTCTGTGTGACGTCATGTGGAAACACAGGAAAATAATACGTATTAGGTCGGGATTTTGATTGGATTCTGTCTGGATTGGGCCCTGTGTGATAAGGTCCATAGTGGCACTACTCAAAACTTTTCCATTACAGTTTTTGAGTGGGAAACTTTGGATTGATAACAAAATGGCATAAAGCTTGAAAAATATTGTCCAGACTTCTAATATTGTTTATCCTATCAGACCTCTACTGTTGTTTATCACATCCATCTTTTTAAAGAGGAGATGCAGGGCTTCAATGTGGATGTATCAAACAAGTGGGTTATAGTCTTTTCAGAGCTTAGAAGTAACAAGTTACAAGCAACATAGTTACTGGCAGCCAGTTACTTTTTGGTGCAACAGGTTTCTTCAAAAAGAAACATAACAAGCAAATGCTAAGTTACTTTTATGTTTCTTTTAAAAGAAACCTGTTGCCCAAAAGTGTAATGTGCTGCCAGTAACTACACTGCTTGTAACTTGCTACTTCTAAGTTCTGGAGAGACTATAACTCACTTGTTTGTCACATCTACATTCAAGCACCAGCATCTCCTCTTTAAAAAGATTGATATGATAAACAACAGTAGAGGTCTGGACAATACAGTCAGCCCTCCATATCGACGGATTTTTTATCCACGGATTTAAGCATCCATGGCTTGAAAATATTTTTAAAATATGTAAATTTCAAAAAGCAAACCTTGATTTTGCCATTTTATATAAGGGATGCCATTTTACTATGCCATTGTATTAAATGGCACTTGAGCATCCATGGATGTTGGTATCCATGGAGGTTCCTGGAACCAAACCCCAGCAGATACTAAGGGCCTACTGTATTTTTCAAGTTTTATGCCACTTTGTTATCAATCCAATGCAATACAATGAATTAGTCAATACAATGAATTAGTGTTGTTGTTGTTTTTAAATCACTGCAGTAGCAGTGGTCATTGGTGACTTTCCAGGTACACCACACATAATGGAGACAAGCTGTTTTTAAAAAGCAACTTTTCAAGTAAAATTCAAGGATATAGCCATGTCAGTTTGTAGAATCAGTGTGTAGAGAGATCTTGTAGCACCTTTGAGATTAACAGAAAGAAATTGGCAGCATGAGCTTTCTTAGACTTTAGTCTACTTGCTCAGATGTATTTTCAAATAAAAGGAAAAGCAAAATTTTCCAAGTAAAAGGGTGGTCTGGGGAAGAGGGAAATGGACTTTTGGCAGCTGTTTAACCTTCATCTATCTTCCTAGGGACATTCATCCTGCCACTAGGGCAAGTTAACTTCGCCCTCAAGTGGCCAGCAGAGGTTATAACATATGTATATGTGTATGTGTGTGTATATGTATATGTATGTGTGTGTGTGTGTGTGTGTGTGTGTGTGTATTCTCTAGTAAACTCACACAATCAGATGGTAAGCTATGTAAACGTGACAAAAGAATGTACAGTTAAGTTCTCAGTTAAGGAAGGAGATGTGTTCCTAGGTGTTGCTTCTTTAAGAGAAAATTTAGTATCAGAGGCAGAAATAACATGGAAAGAACAGGGATAAGTTCCTTCACAAATTTCAGCAAACTTTTTTTTAATTCAAAACAAACAATATACATGCCTGAAATGAAACAGACAAGGCAGCTTTGCATCTCTAAACAAACAAAACAAAAAAAATTGAATTCTCTGGAGACCATTTAAAAGCTTTTCCCACTTATCCAAAGATACAAGACCTGTTTTCCAAACATTAGCCACTTCAAGTTGAGCTGCTGTTAACAGAAACGAAATCAACTTCCTATTTTTCAAAGATTTATTACTCTTTGTGAATATTGAAAGTAGCAAGAGAGCTGGGCAAAAGTTTATTTTTTGTTTGGTAATTGAGGCAATTTGATTAATCACTTTATGCCAAAACTGATTAATTTGGGGACAGTCGATCCACATATGTATATATGTCCCTAAGGCTAAGCATCCTCTCCAACATAGAGGTGACATATATTTTATCATCTATGATTGTCTAATAGGGATCATATACCATTTGTGAATTAACTTTAAAAAGTTCTCTCTGGTCAAAGCTGATTTTGATTTCAACGTGGGAGATGACCAAATAGTAGACAATCAGATTCCGAAATTAATATATTGAATTCATTCTCCCAAGTTATTTTAATACAGTTAATATTTTGATATGTTTCTATCAAGGTAAAGTGATAAATTTGGGAAACTAAGCCTTTACCATTTCCAGTAGGATCGCTATATAAGGTTTCAAAAAGAGTCATAGATCTCAAAATTCCCCCATTCTGAATTAAATTAGAAGAAAAAGTTCTAATTTGATTAAATTGAAACCACAAATTTGGTAGTGGATCTAATGTTGATGGTAAATCCTCAATCAATTTGGGATTACTGTTCCTAAAGAGATCCTTAATTTGACAAATTCCTTTTTTCCCCCAGTCTTTATATTGCAGAAATTTGTCTGGATGAAAAAAGTTTGAATGATATAAAAACAGGCAAATAGGTGACAAATATGGGGAAAGGATATGTTTCCATTTTTGCCAAATCTCAATGGTGGTCTTAAGGCAAGGATTATTTCTATCTCTAATCTCCTTTCCTGTTAATTTTGTAAAAAACTTTGGATAACTGGTGGAAAAGAATTTGGGACCAATGGTTTATGGGGAAATTAGCAGATAATATGAAATATAGCTCAGAACAACAAAATCAAAAATCTTTTCAGGAAAAATGGCTTCCTCTTATTGATTATGTTAATGCTAATTTAACAGCAATCTCCCCCCAAATTGGCCAGCAGCCTCTGTGGTCTGATTTGTTCCAAATACATTAAACTGCATGGAATTCTAAATGAGATGTTTTCTACATGTGTAATTTTTGTAACAATGCACGATATGTGAGTTATAGTAACACTGAAAGATAATTGTAAGTTTTTGTATGATTTTAATTCCTTTTTATTCTATTTTTGTACATTTTAAAAATCAAATAAAAAATTAACTAAAAAAAAAAAGCTTTTTCCACTTAAAAGATTTTTCCCCTTTCACCAGCCTCAGCTTTTTTTATAGCAATAGCAATAGTAATAGCAACATCACTTACATTTCTATACTGCTTTATAGTGCAAGCAGTTCAGAATGGGTAAGCCAATTGTCCCCAACAAGATGGGTACTCATTTTATGACATACAAAAGCATGGAAGGCTGAGCCAACTTGATTCTTATGATTTCCATTTTCATTGTCAGATTTAGGAGATTATTGCGGTGCTAATTAAAACAGTTTACCTGAGCCAGCTTAAAATTTAAAATGGGTGGCATCCTGATGTTATCACAATGATTTTGCTGCAGAAATCGCTACCCAGATGCAGCCCAGGTCCATCCTCACTTCCAGGGCTGCTCAGCACAGCTTTTTTCAAAGCCGGGAGTTTTCTAGCTTAAGGACATGGCCGCCGGAGCAGCCCTGGGAGTAGGGATGGACCCGGGCTGCATCCAGGAGGCAAATTTGGCAGCAAAATACTTGTGATAACATCAGGATGCCCCCCGTTTAAAATTTTAAGCCGGCTCAGGTAAACTACTTTAATTAGCACTGCAATAATCTCCTTATAGATCTAAGCTTTTTAACATATTGGGGGGAACTGGTAAGGTGAGCTTATCTGTTCTCTCATTTTCTCTGTGTTTTGCTGTTCACACATTCTCAGTAAAAGTGTTTTGGAGGCAACTGCTTTTTACCTTGCCTACTATAGCAATGCACACAAAGCTACTGCAGGATTAGTTGAAGTAGTATCTCAGGTCCAAAAGACACTGCAGAAATAATTGAGTTTGATATTGCTTTAACTGCTCTAGTTCAGTGCTAGGGAATCCTGGGAAATGTAGTTTATTGTGGCACTAGAGCTCTCTGACAGAGAAGGCAAAATGTCTCAGAAAACTACAGTTCCCAGAATTCTCTAGCACTGAACCAGGGCAGTTAAAGCAATCGTCTTAAACTGGATTATTTCTGCCATGTGTTTTGGACCTCAGTCTTTCCAGCTCCATTTTTGTAAATTGTATTGGATATTGCAGATACACTGCTGCAAAATGTAAACTGACACTGAAAGTCTGTATTTCTCCAGTCCTCCTTCACCATCCTTCCAACGATGATGCTGCTAAATAAAAACCTGCAGCTACACAGAGTAAGAGAAATAAAAGGAGGAGCTGGTAGACTTTAAAAGATTTTGAAACAAGGAGCTATACTGTTAGATGCTTTGTTAACTGAGGCTGCAGCCACACTGTAGACATAACCCAGTTTGACACCACCTTAATTGTCATGGTTCAGTGCTTTATGGAATTCTGGGAATTGTAGCTTTTGGTGGCACCAGTACTCTTTGACAGACAAGGCTAAATGTCTCACAAAACTACAATTCCCAGAATTCTATAGCATTGAGCCATGGCAGTTAAAGTGATGTCAAGCTGGATTATTTCTGCAGTGGGGACACAGCCTCAATTATGGCTGTATAGTATTACTTGCATTTCATCCTTGTCTTTCATTACAGGGTCCGCTACAAGTTGCAACTAAAGTCCTTCTAAATCTTCTTCCATGATGGGATTCATTGTTTAGAAAATGTCCTTCAAACAATGTATATACCTGTCACTAGACCTATGAAACTCTCTTTATTTTTAAAACAAATAAAAGGATTCTTTGTGTTCAAAGAATCAAAGAATAGTATCATCATCTGTTCTGGGGGCTATAGGCTTACAGTTTAGCTTCTGCATTAAGATTGTATTCCATGCCCTGTTTAGCCAACATTGTGGACATCAATAGGAGCAATACTGCAGCACTGGTTAGGGCTTGCAATAGAGGAACATTGGGTACTTTGGAACTTCAAGGATATTGTAGAGTTGGAAAAGATGCAGAGGAGGGTAATTCAAATACCCTTGTTCTGCTCCAATTCCCTTGAAAGCGAAGTTAGTATTCTCAGCTTGGAATAAAGGTGAGCAAAAGGAGGCAGCCAAAGTCTATAAAATTAGGCACCAAGAAACTAGACATCCAATTCAGTTAATGGTAAGAGATTTCAAATTAAAGGAAGTACTTCTTCATATAGCACATAGGTCAGTTTGGAATTTGAGGCTGCATCTACACTGCAGAATCAATTCTACTTGGCACTGCTTTAACTGCCATAGCTCAATGCTATGAAGTTCTGAGATTTGTCGTTTTGTAAGAGATTTAGCCTTCTGTGTCAGAGGCTCTAGTGCCACAACAAAGTACAACTCCAAGGATTCCATAGGATGGGGCCATGACAGTTAAAGCGGTGTTCAACTGCATTAATTCTGCAATATGGCAGCAGTTTAAGACATGACTGGTTTAGTGGAGCCAGAGCTCCTAGCTTGAAATGGCAGGACCTTTGATTAACAAAGATTATTATATAATTTGCACTTCCCCCCACCCACCCATAAGACTTTTCTGTCTGTCCCTTGAGCTTAGTTGCAATCTACACAACATCTGGTTTTGGAGACAGTGTACAGAAATGCACAAACAAATGTGTCTGCATACACATGCAGAAAGAGAGAGAGAGAGAGAGATGAATCCATGCAGTAACCCCATTTACTATTCTTTAATATTAAGAATGGTTTTGAGCTGTATTCTATATTTAGCTGTATTCTGCTTTGTAAGCTCCCTTGGGTTCCCATATGGGAGAAAGATGGGATAAAAGTAAATAAAAGTATGTGTCTGTACTGTATAATTATAGCAGTTTGATAGTGCTCAAATTGCTGTGGCTCCAATCTATGCTTTTCTACAATTTGTTGTTTGATGGTGAGATGCTTAGAATTCTCTCCTGGAAAATTTCATTGCTATAGTTCAGAAGGGTGGACTAGAGCTTTCTCAAGAGGCTAGACTGGAGAATTCTAAGTACCTCACCAAAGTACAAATCCAAGGACTCTATCCAATAGACACATAGCAGTAAAACTGCTGTAACTATGCAGTGTAGACATGTGCAGAGTAAATAAAATAATGCATATGGGGGTGCTTCATTGCGAGGTCTGCTTAGATTGGCTTCTGCATTTCAAAATTTATCATTGCACAAACTCTAGCAATGCCAGCCAAACTGGAGGATAAGACTATCAATCCTTACTAGGCATGATTGTTGTTGTTGTGTGCCTTCAAGTCATTTTCCAACTTATTGCGACTCTAAGGTGACCCTATCATGGGGTTATATTGGCAAAATTTGTGCAGAGGAGGTTTGCCATTGTCTTCCCCTGAGGCTGAGAACATGTTACTTGCCAAAGGTCAGTGGGTTTTGTGGCCAAGCTGGGAATTGAAACCTAGTCTGAGTCTATTGGCTATTGGCCAACATGGTTGAGGCTTCTGGGAGCTGAAGTCCCTCGGCCCTTAAAGGGGAAAGGTTGCCTACCCCTGCTCTAGAGTCACAGACCAGTATTATTTCCAAAATCAGAGGAAGTCATGCCTATCTATATATTGCTTGCTAGAGAACATGAATTAGAGGATGCTGTTGCATTTGCCAGTGTGATATAGCGGTTTGAATGTTGAACTAAGGGGGGGTTGCAGACTGCCAGAAATAGTGCAAATTGAGTCCACTTTTAGGGTTAGGGTTAGTGCTAGGGAATCATGGGAATTGGGTTTTTTTTCTGAGACATTGAGCCTTCTCTGTCAGAGAGCTCTGGTGCCACAATAAAATACAGTTCCCATGATTCCCTGACCCTAAAAGTGGACTCAATTTGCACTATTTCTGGCAGTCTGCAACCCCCCTATGACTCGTGAGACCAGGGTTCAAATCCTTGCTCAGTCATGGAAACCCACTAAGTAACTTTGGGCAAATCACACTCTCTCAACCTGAGAGGAAGGCAAAGGCAACCCCTCCCCCGAACAAACCTTGCCAGGAAAACCCCATAATAGGATCACCTTAAATTGGAAATGGTGTGAAGACACATGAAAACAAAATGTATGTGTAAGTGGCTGTGGGATTGCCATTAGTATCTTGTCAGCTACTACACAAAAAGAATGCTGAACTAAGTAGGCCCTTGATCTAATCCAGCATGGCTTTTCTTGTGTGCTTAAACTGGCGTATGAGGTATCCCTTTGTAAGGCTCAAATACCTACTCAAATACCTACTGAGTTTTGATCACAGGGATATACTTTTGCTCTAAAAGCATCTTAAGGGCTCATGGGTCCCCCTAAAAATCTGATGGGGAGCAGTGTCTTTTGAGGCATTAATGCTGCAAATCTCCACTAATGCTCTGTGCATCTATTACATCATACCACACCACACCATACCATACACCATACCATCTATTACATCATACCATATCCATAGTAACCTCAGTTAAACAAAGCCAAAAGTCTGGGTGAGCACTGAATCGCTGGAGTTTTCACTCTTTGGATGCCTGGGATGTAAGCACATAACAGTAAGCTTATCAGTAACTAAAACGAAAAACTAACAGAGCCCCGCAAAGTAATTTTGCCTTTGACACAAAAATGGATAGCAACCTCTGCGTTTAGAAAATTAATAAATTCTCTTTCAGAGGGCGACCCGTTCATACTCAAGAAGCATGTGCTGTTACTATTTCACAGAGTCATTTTCTTGAAATAACAGTCATGTTGACTGACCTTTTGAAATAAAAGAGATACACGAAAAAGACATACAGAGAGGAAGATAATTATATGAACCAGTGAATTTAAAATTGCCCTTAAAATACTGCTTGTTATATTTATATGCCTGCTGCTTACTTGAATCTGTCATTGTCCAGAAAAAAGAACATTTTCCATGGCATTGTTATCTAAAAAGCCAGATGGACTTTTTTTTTTAAAATTAAATCAATGTTCAAAAAACCGCCAAAGGTTAATGCATTAAATTGCTTGGAATAAACTTGAAGTTGTTTGATACAACTGTTGATTCCTTGTTGTAAGCACTTGATCTTGTCTAACAAGCATTTGGGATGGGGCTCTTTAGCAGAGAAATTAACTTTTCTTGCGTTCTTCTGATAAGGGGCTCTGGCAACAGCTCTACTATGCTAATAAATTTAGACACAGGTCACTGGCATGACAAAATATATTAATGGAATTCACTCATATTGGTAGAATAATCTCCACTAGAACTGTTCACTAGGAAAGTTAGGGCAGCAAAGTTTGGAAAAGTAGGAAGGACATGGGTGGCATGGGATGGGGTGGAGGTACAGGAAACATATGCTGAATCCAAATCCATATCAAAAAACAGGACAGGACAATCCACCACCACCACCACCACCACCACCCTTCTCTCTTGTGCACACAAATATTGGCATTCCCTCCGACCGACCGTGCTGATTTGGCAGGGACGGTCCTCATTAATCCTCTATCATCCCACTTTTTCAGCTGCTCTTAAAAGAACCCAGTTTCTCTCTCTTCCTTCCACTTTCCACCTTTACCATAAATAACCTAAAGGCACCAGAATCCATCTGATCTTAGAAGCTAAGGAGGGTCAACTCTAGTTAGTACGTGGGAGACTGCCAATGAATACCAATGTCGTAGGCTGTATTTTCGAAAAAGGAACTGACAAAAGCCACCTCTAAGTATTCCTTTCCTAAGAAAACTATATGAAATTCATAGTGGTGCAATAAGGTGACAGGTGACTTGAAGGCACAGACACACACACACCACAATTTCCATTCCTGCAAACTGAATTCAAAGTGCAGAAAAGTACTGTTTGCATTCAATTGACTCTGGGGGAGAGAGATGAGAAGAAAGGATCTTGCCTTTCCCTGTAAATTCAGGCAAAAGGAAACTGCTGTAGCCTCTGCTTGCTTGTGTGTTTTTCCTCATTGGCTCAGGGTGACTAGATGCCATAACTGCAAAGGAGAACATGGGACCACAAAACGTAGGACATTCACAAAAAATGCAGGACATTGCAAAATAAAAGCTAACAACATTTTATTATAATAATGTGTCTTTTGGATTTTAAGGTTTATACAGAGTTTATAACACATTTCACATTTTAACACATAACAGTTTTAACTTTTAAAATTGTTTGTTTTTGAAATTTTACATTTATACATTTTATAGTTTAATGTGTTTAAAGTGGTAAGATACAATGCTTTTAAAGAAAAATTTTAAAGACTATTTTAAAAAAACAAACCTGATAGGCTTGTCTTAGGGTCTCCATAAGTCAGAAAAAACTCCAAAGCACACAATAGCAACAAATGCACAGCCTAAATGTATTTACATGTTCCTAGTTTCATGTGTTTAACATGGAAATTTGGTAAGATGTGATGTTTTTAAAGAAAATTTTAAAAGAATAATTTTTTTTAAAACCATGAAAAAGCCTGAGGGTCGCCATAAGTCAGAAACAACTGGAAGGCACATAACAACAACTAATACAGAGCCTAAAATTATTTACATGTACATAGCTTCTTGTGTTTAAAGTGGTAAGATATGATGTTGTTAAAGAAATTTTTAAAATATTTTTTTTTAAATGAAACTATTTTTTTCTAAAAAATCTATGAATCCATGCCTTACGGTTGCCATAAATCTGAAACAATTGAAGGCACAGAACAACAACAAATGCACAGCCTAAATGCATTTACACGTACATAGCTTTCTGTGTTTAAAGTGGTGTTTTGAAAGAAAATTAAAAAAAATTAAAACTAAATTATTTTATTTTAACAAAAATCAAAAAAATTTTAAAATTAAACATTTAATTTTTTAAAAAAATTAAACACTCAAACAATTTTTTAAAGAAAGCTAGAAACTGTCCTTTTGTTCTCCTCTCACTGAGCCTCACACTACTCACACCAGCTCTTCAGTGTTTTAAAAGGATGAAGGTGAACACCACAGCCAGTTCCTACCAAAAACAGATCATAGAATCACAGAGTTGCAAGAGACCCCAAGGGCCATCCAGTCCAACCCTCTGCCTGCAGGAACTCTCCATCAAAGCACCCCTGACAGATGGCCATCCCGCCTCTGTTTAAAGACCTCCAAAGGAGACTCCATCACTCTCTGCGAGAGCGTGTTCCACTTTCAAACAACTCTTACTGTTGGGAAGTTTTGCCTAATAGTGAGGTGGAATCTAGTTTGCATCCATTGTTCCGTGTCCTATTTTCTGGAGCTGTAGAAAACAAGTTTGCTCCAGCCTCAATGTGACATGCCTTCAAATCCTTAATCAGGGCTATCATATCAGGCTAAACATACCTAGATCCCTAAGTCTCTCCTCATAAGGCATGGGGCAGTGGCATCCCAAGGGTTGGTGTCACTCAGTGCGGTAATTCATGGTGTCACACACCCCACCCCCACACCTCACTCCACATTGACTTCCTCCTCCCATTTCACACCATACAGAGTCCTTAGTCAGGCTTTTTTTTTTTTTTTGCACTGATGTTACTCACAGAATCATAGAATCATAGAGTTGGAAGATACCACAAAGGCCATCTAGTCCAACCCCCTGCCATGCAGGAACTCAAAATCAAGGCATCCCTGACAGATGGCCATCCAGCCTCTGGCTAAAGACCTCTAAAGAAGGAGACTCGACCACAATCCGAGGGAGTGTGTTCCACTGTCAAATAGCCCTTACTGTCAGGAAGTTCCTTCTAATATTGAGGTTGAATCTCTTTTCCTGTAGCTTGCATCTGTTGTTCTGGGTCCTGTTCTCTGGAACAGCAGAAAACAAGCTAGCGCCCTCCTCAATATGACAACCCTTCAAATATTTAAAGAGGGCTATCATATCCCCTCTTAGCCGTTTCTTCTCCAGGCTAAACATTCCCAGCTCCCTAAGTCGTTCCTCATAGGACATGGTTTCTAGACCCTTCACCATTTTAGTCGCCCTCCTTTGGACACGCTCCAGTTTTTCAACATCCTTTTTGAATTGTAGTGCCCAGAACTGGACACAGTATTCCAGGTGGGGCTTGACTAAAGCAGAATACGGTGACACTATTACTTCCCTTGATCTAGACACTAAACCTCTGTTGATACAGCCTAAAATCACATTGGCCTTTTTAGCTGCCACATCACACTGTTGACTCATGTTCAACTTGTGGTTTGCTATTACTCATCAATCGTAATTCCCATATGCCACTGAATGTCATACTAATAGTTGTGGAGGAGCCCTGGTGACACAGTGGTTAAATGCCTGTACTGCACTCACTCACTCACAAACACAAGATTGTGAGTTCAGTACCAGCCAGGGGGCTCAGGGTTGACTCAGCCTGGCATCCTTCTGAGGTCGCTAAAATGAGTACCCAGCTTGTTGGGGGCAATTAGCTTACACTTTGCAAACTGCTTAGAGACTGCATAGCACAGTATGGACGTTATCACACGGGGTCTAAAGCAGACAGAACCCCGTCCCATCCCTGTCCCATTGCGTTTTTTTCCGTGTGTTCACATGACGTAACAGAGAACCCCGTCCCATCCCCGTCCCAATGCGGCATCATCCCCGTTCTTTTGAATGCCGGTTTCCTGGGGAATTACATTTGCGCGACCAGAATGATACCGCAATGATGCTACTTTCGTTCATTGCGGAATGATGCTAGTTGCGTCTGATAGCAATTTCCGTCTTGTGGGGTCTATACCGGTATAGTTCTGGATTGATTCCATACAGCTTTCTTGCCGCTTTGAGACCCGCGTGTGATAACGTCCTATGAAGTGGTATAGAAATGAAGCTGCTATTTCTAGTAGTGGCAGAAACAACTAGTAAAGTTTAAATTATATCTTCAAATTACAATATCATAAACACAACCTAAATGTATTTACATATATGTAGTGAAGATTTGGTTAAAATGTGATTTTTTAAAAAATAGAAAATTTAAAAAGAATTTAAAAAAAACTAATTAAAAAAAAAACTCAAACATTTTTAATTAAATTTTAAAAAATTCTGGGGGGCCCTCCTTTCTCCTCCCACTGAGCTTCACCCCACTCCCACCATCTCTTAAAGCATTTTAAAAGGAAGCAGATTAATGCCACAGCCCATTTCTGCCAAAAGGCAGGTGTTTGAGGAGAGATGGTGTCACTCCCCCCTTAGAGTGTCACCTGGTACGGTCCGCACCCCCCCCACACACCCCCTCTTGGTGAAGCCCCTGGAGAAGTCAATTAGAAAGCCAGCCCCTCTTCCTGACCCTACCTTTCCCTGCAGAGGGCGCAGGAGAGCTCGCTTGCTTTCTCTTCTGAGGGATTCTGAGGGAATGTGTGGAAGAGGGCTTACTTACTACAACTCCCAGAACCCCCTGCCGCCTTGGCCTGCCGATGCCTCGCCGGCGCCTGGACGCGGAGGCTGCCGGGATTTGTATGCCGCGGCGGCTGTGGAGCCCAACCCAGAGGGAGGGACTGGCGCAAGGGAGAAAGGGGGACCCAGCTGACCTCGCCGGCGGCCCTTCAGGTGAGGAGAAGGGCGGCCTGGGGGGCCAGGGGGAGCCCTAGAGGGCGAAAGAGAGGAACTGGATGGCCCTGGGTTGCAGCGGTGGCCGGGGGAGAGGCTGAGGCTGCGTCCACACTGCAGAGATAATCCGGTTCGAGAGGGGTATAACAGCCAGGGCTCCAGGCGACGGCATTCTGGGAATGGTCGTTTGTTCTGGCACCAAACGACCATTCCCAAAATGCCGCCTCCTGGAGCCCTGGTTGTTATACCGCTCTCGAACCGGATTATCTCTGCAGTGTGGACATGGGAGCCTTTGCCATGTAAGTTCCTGCACCACTTTCTTTCCATCAGGAAGAATAGAAGAAGGGTGAAAGGAAGCCCCCTCATCCCTCTATGACCCTTTTGTCCCCCAGGGTGTCCTCCTTTTCCAGGACCTGTCCTCCCTTTTAGCCTTCCCTCCAGAAGGAATTCCAAAAAGGTCCTCCCTCCATTTGGAGCAGGGTCAAGAAGCAGAGATTTATCTTACCGTGAGTGGGTTTTTTTAAGGTTTTGTTTGATAAGGTCCTACCCAGAGTGACCAGGCTTGTCCTCCTTTTCCAGGACCCGTCCTCCATGCCAGCCTTCTGCCCAGGAGGGATTCCAAAAAGGTCCTCCATTTGGAGCAGGGAGGAGAAGCAGGGATTTAATCTTTCTGCCAGAGGTTGTTAGCTTTTATTTGGTCGTGTCCTACATTGTTCTTGGAGGTCCTACATTGGGGGGTCTTGTCCTCCTTAGGACATGTGGGTCACCCTGCACCTATTCCTCTCCATCCCTTTGAACCAGATTGTCCTTGTGTGCCTTCAAGTCATTTCTGACTTATGGTGACCCTAAGGCGATGAGGCTATATTAGGATTTTCTTGGCAAGATTTCTTCAGAGGGGGTTTTGTCATTGCCATCCTCTGAGGCTGAGAGAGTGTGACTTGCCCAAGGTCTCCCAGTGGGTTTCCATTGCTGAGTCAGGAGTCGACCCCTGGTCTCCAGGGTCCTAGTCCAATGCTCAAACCCCTACACTATGATGGGTATGCTACTCCTCCTCCCTGTGTTGTTTTGTGGATTTTGGGATGTTATTCCTTTTCTTGTTATGGGCCTCCAAATAATTTTTGACTTATGGCAACCCTAAGACGGCCTTACTACTATAGGGTTTCCTTGGCAAGTTTCTTCAGAGGGGGTTTGCCATTGCCGTCCCCTGAGGCTGAGAGAGTGTGACTTGCCCAAGGTCTCCCAGTGGGTTTCGATGGCTAAGCCAGGATTCGAACCCTGGTATCCAAAGTCCTAGTCCAACGTTCAAACCATTACAGCACACTGGGCATGCTATTTGCTTTGTGGATTTGGGGATGTTATTCCCTTTCTTGCTATGGGCCTCCAAGTCATTTTTGACTTATAGCAATAGTATTTACATTTCTATACCGCTTAATAGTGAACTCAGCACTCTCTAAGCCAGTGATTCCCAAACTTTGGTCCTCCAGATGTTTTGGATTTCACCTCCCAGAATTCCTGACGGTTGACCAACCTGGCTGGGGCTTCTGGGAGTTGCAGTCCAAAACACCTAGAAGATCAAAGTTTGGGAACAGCTGCTCTAAGCGGTTTACAATCTGTAAAATGTATGGTGACGCTGTCATAGGGTTTCCTTGGTGAGTTTCTTCAGAGGGGGTTTGCCATTGCCTTCCTTTGAGGCTGAGAGAGTGTGATGCCCCTGATGGCACGCCAACTCTAGCTGGTGCCAGAAGCAGCTAGGTCTCCCCCTTCATTTCATGGATGTCCTGAACATCGAAGGGTTTGAGAGACGGGGAACCAAAAAGGATGGGGATGCCCATAGGATGCTGCCTGGGAAAGGCTGAACTGCAGCTAGTTGGGACAAACTAGGTACCAGTGCCTGGGATTTCTAGAGAAAGAAATGAGTCCATTTCTTGCTAAACAATTCCCAGTTGGCCTTGCTTGAAAGTCTTCTTTTGGGGGCTTTCAAAATCCAGGGATGTAAAAATATCCACTTTATAAATGAAGAATTCACAGATATAGCTGTGTTAGTCTGTAGAATCAGCCTGTAGAGAGATCTTGTAGCACCTTTGACACTAACTGAAAGAAAGAAGTTGGCACTATAAGCTTTCATACTTCTTTCTTTAGTTAGTTTCAAAGGTGCTACAAGATCTCTCTGCATACTTTATAAATGAATGCAACTCTCTTAACAACAACCACAACTTAAGCCCCTTTTTCTCAATGCTTGTGAGAGAGTAGACTTAAGTCTACGAAAGCTCACACTACTAACTTCAGTATGTAGAGACATGCATCTGAGAAAGTAGATTTAAATCTATGGAAGCTCATGCTGCCAACTTCTTTCTTTCAGTTAGGGCCTTTACAGACTTCCAGAAATAGTGCAGCTTGAGGCCACTTTAACTGTCCTGGCTCAGTGCTAAGGAATCATGGGAATTGTATTTTTTTTCTGGGACATTGAGCCTTCTCTGTCAGAGAGCTCTGGTGCCACACTAAACTACAGTTCCCATGATTCCTTAGCACTGAGCCAGGACAGTTAATGTGGCCTCAAGTTGCACTATTTCTGGCAGTCTGTAAAGGCCCTTAGTCTCAAAGGTGCTACAAGATCTTTCTAAATACTGATTCTGCAGACTAACATGGCTATATCTTTGAATACTACCAACTTTGTTCTTTCACTTGTTCTCAAAGGTAATACACGATCCCTTGGCATACTGAATTTCCGGACTAACATGGCTATGTCTTTGAATTCTTTAGTGCCCAGCTCCTCGCCCTCTTAGAGTCATTGCACCCCTTGTCCATTGCAAACAATAGCCATCCCTTCCCTTTTGAAAGCTGGTGCTGCCCTCTTCTAGGCTGTGTTGACTCTCTCAAGGGACCTGCTTCAATCCATGTGCTCTAATCTGATCCATGCACTTGGATTCATCTCAGTGCCAAAAGAGCTCTTTCTTTAAGACCACTTTTGTTTCATCTCCATTGGCATTTTTGCCATGTGGGTTTTTATTTTTCCTTTGTTCATTTGTTGTTGTTGTTGTTCTTCCTTTGGTACTTTCTGATCTCTCTCTCTCCTTTTGGGATCATACACTTAGCAAACTGGTCCTGGGCTGGGCAGCTGAGTGAAAGTGTCCAGAGTTGGCAAGTTGCATTTAGCAGAGTATGAATTGATTTACTGTCCCACTTCAGAGGCATCCCTGGGCAGCTGGGAGCGGGCGCCTGGGAAACAGCAGCCAGGGGATGGTGAAGGCAGAAGAATCCTTTTGTGTGCTTGCTGGCTTGCATCACACACGCCTTGATGCTTCTTGCCTCCGTCCTGGCTGGAGCAAGAGTGCCTTGCAGCAGCTTTCGGCTTGGGAAAAGCCTGGTCTCTCTGGCTTTATCCCCCTTCATCTCCCCTCATATGCTGATGCTTGCTGTCTTTTGCAGTCTGTCTGGGAGCCTCACACTCATCATCGGAAGCAGCCAGGAAAGGGGACACAGATACGCCTGCCCTTGGTTGCACAGGAGCATGTGCTGATCTCTACAACTTGACATCAGACCTCTCCTCACCATCTGTGACTGAGCTCCCTGAAGCAGCAGCACACGGGGAAGAGGAGGAGGTGGCAGCCATAGCGGCAGATAACCCTGCCCTCCGTGAGTTTGTATTGCCAGAGTATGCGCTGATTTGCTGCCTTGTCTCAAGACCCATCCCAGCCTTCAGGGTGTGTGGTGCATGGTGTGTGGGGGATCCACTGCCTCTGTAATAAATGATAGAGGATACAATGACTTTGCTCTCTCTGCTGGGTCGGATCATGCGTTACTTCTTGCTGAGACCGGAGACACTCTTCCTGCTATGCATCAGCCTGGCCCTGTGGAGCTACTTCTTCCATACGGATGAAGTGAAGACCATTGTTAAGTCCAGCAGGGATGCTGTGAAGATGGTGAAGGGCAAAGTGGCTGAGATCATGCAGAATGACCGGCTGGGGGGTCTGGATGTGCTGGATGCAGAGTTTTCCAAGACCTGGGAGTTTAAGAACCACAATGTGGCTGTGTATTCCATCCAAGGCCGGAGGGATCACATGGAAGACAGGTTCGAAGTCATCACGGACCTGGTGAACAAGACCCATCCCTCCATATTTGGGATATTTGATGGGCATGGGGGAGAGGCAAGTTTCAAGTTTGATTGATTTTGTTCTTACAGTCTCCAGTTTTGGGTGATGGGTGGAGAATATGTCTGTTTAAACTAGTAGCAAAGTTGATATTTGTTGTTTGCCAACATTTCTGGTTCAAAGCAAAAGATGTTTCATGGATGTAACTGGAGAATGTGGAGAAGATCTGGTCCTCTTGTCTGGTTAAAAAATGGCAGGCAAAACATAAGAATAATGTCCAGGCACACAGGCTTGTTTGGAGTAAGTTCTTGTGATTGTGCTGTGTGATGGCATGGGAACAGTGATTTCTGTATAAATGGCTAACTATTGAAATGAAGTAGTTTTATTTTATTTTATTTGTAAAGGGGGGGAATGAAGGCACCAGTAGGAGATTCCCCTATTAATTCTTGGCTAACAAAGCATGTTTGACAAACTTCCTTTCTTTTAATTTAACCAAGGAATTCCCACTTCACACTCCTGTGGTGTTCTTCTTGTTTGCCAGAATGAGAAGTTTCTTCTTTGTTTACACAATTTCCTGTAGCCTTTCTGCTCACTTAGATGATCCATTTGTCTTTGACAGCAGCATCAAACCCATACCTGCCTCCTTCCCTCTTTGTAATATACCCACATAAAGGTGTTTTTGACTTTTTTCATTTGGGGAGAGGAATACAAAAAGAAGGGTTGTTAATGGAATTCTACATGACCCTGTTTCCAATGCCAGCTAGCTAGTTAGCTGTATGACTTCCCTCACTTTTCCTGTGGATTTGAAGAACAGTGGTGTGGTGGTGGTGTGTTTGAGTGGCAAGGAAGCACCCATCCTGCTAAAGTTAAATGAAATATTGCACGCCATCTGAAGCACTTGCCTTGTGTTTATTTGTATTTGCGGCTGTATTGTGATCTGAGGCTTCTTTGAGTTTCCTACAGCTGTTCTGAGAAGTCAAACTTGCTAGGAGAGCTTTGACAGTGATTGGTCACAAATTGATCTCCCTAAGGAGAGCAGCTGTTCCTATAACTCCTGGTGTGCCATCCCTCTTGCTATCCTTTCGTGCCTGAATCACACATGGGGAAATGGTCCCTAGTGCCCCAAACGTATACACACTTATTCTCGAAGAAGTCCCATTTGAGTTCACTTGGGCTCCCTGCCCAGTAAATGTACACTGTATTGTGCTCCAAATCTCCAGCAATGTGGGATTGGAAAATCAAAATTACTGTTGGTTAGCTTGGAGAGTGGCTGCTGTAGATGTAAAAAAAAAAAATCTGCTGAATTGAAGATCAGTTTATTGTTGAAGAGTCCAGCTCAGTGATCTAATATTTGATTGTGATGCATCTGTTTGTTTCTAAAGGGGGAAGGTGAGTGGCAATGCAGATTGTATTCTGCCTAAGATCCTAAATTCAGTTGTCCCATCTGTGCCACATTTAAAGTGAAAAGGAGCTATGAAAGAGCCCAGTAACATTCCTAATGGCACAGCTTCTGTTTAGTTTGGTAAATTTTTGCTTAGGAGAAATTCGTGCTGGGTTGTGCTCCTAGTTAATATCTGTAAACATTTGTAGCTCAGGTATTTTTTTTTTTGAAAGCAATCCATTTGTTCCTTCCTCAGTTCTCAACATGTTTGGTCTCTTATGCATTTTGAGGTATCCAGATTGGTGGCAAAAATAAGTTGGCAAACCGTTTGTCTGTGCACTTACTCAGCCACTCCTTCCCTCTCAGTCCAAACTCCATTTAGAACAATGCCTTAGTTCTCTTTAAAAAGCATGATGAAAAATCAGTGGTAGATAGAAGCATAATATTAGCATTTAAATACCTCTAGATCGGCATGTGACAGTAGCTATTGCTCTGCATATCAGAGGATATTTTGTTTTTAGGACGGAGTTGCATTAGTCAGTGCCCGGTATATATGATCTAGGAAACTAAATATTTATGTAAGTTTGCATAAAGCGTACCAAAGTTAAATGCATACACCATGTTTGTTACCTAGATGATAGATTATTTGTCTCTAAGCCAGCATTTTGCATTCAGTATAAGGTTTCTGAAGATAGCAGGATTTTGTTTATATGTGAAGTGCCCTTATATACAACCTAGGAAACTAAGTATATATATGTAAGTCTGCATGAAGGTCAGCAAAATTAAAACCTATATGAAATGAATACTTCTTCTTTGTTATATCTGATTAATTTTCCCCAAACCAGGTTCTTCTACTCAGCATATGGTTGTTAAAGAATGCAAAAGGTGTTAGGATTTTTATTATACATAGAGTGCAGAACTTGGTGTTGGTAGTTTTGCTCTGGAACAGAAAGATGCAGTAATTTTATGTAAATAAAATTAGAGTTTCTCAAATTTGGACTTCCTGGTCCCTTGGACAAGGATGGAGGATCAGTTAGCCTTCAAAGAAAAGGGTCTAATTTGTGAAAATGTGACCTTTACATGTTTGGGATGTATGTCATGGTGTGCAACCAAGGGCTAACTCTCTCTGCCTGGTGCAGCACAGCACTTACCCCTAGAAAAAAGGTTATATCTGCATGAATGGGTTGTTAACTGGAGGGGGAATAGGGAGAGACAGAGAAAGCAAGTGAAAGTATTCGGGAAGAGAGAAAAGGAGAAACAGAAAGAAATAAGCAAGGGGAGATGGGGAGAGGGAGAAAGTGGCTTAGAACCCATCTAGTTTTGGTTACATTATTATTTATAAAGAATGTATATATTTTCTGTCCACCAGGATCCTCAAAGCAATATGTGACTGTATAAAATCCAACCATTTTTTAAAATTAAAGAGATAAATTGAAAATTAAAATAAATAAAAGGAAAGAGCTGGGCAAAGTGCCCACTACCACAAATTTTACTGCCTGTCAGGCAGACTAATGATAGAGCCAGTCTGACTTATCTTGGGTAGAGACCTTCAGTCAAGCTGTTGCTACAGAAAAGGTTTTGTCTTGGGTTTTTTGGTAGAGTTGTACAATAGAGTCCCCCAGGCATCTTTGCTGTGCCACCCTTGGAAGATGACCTGGGAGTGCATGTGTTCTTGGGGCTAAAAAAGGTTAATATGTCCTGCCATTCAGATTCACTTTTATTTCTATTTCAGAGGCAATTGGAATTGTCTGTGCTATTTAGAACAGAGGTGGGCAATGACAGTGGTGGGTTCTGCCCTCCACCTGACATCACTCCTAATGTGTCTGAAAATGATATAACCTCCTTTCATTTTGGCTGCGGGAAAGGCCAATTTTCTTCATTTCCACAGAGGTTAGGGGGATATTACTGTGTGGGAGGGCATGAGGTGACCCACTCCACCCCATTTTTGTGGTTATTTGATTTGAGGGCATAGGTAATTCATTTTAAAAATAATAATGGAGGGGATCAAGGGGCTTGGGTGGTCAGTTGGCTGGGCTTCAGCAGCCACAAAAAAGAACCCAAGAGGTGCAAGCAATTGGTAGGTCACTTCCCCAACTGTAATCTATAGCAAGGGTAGGAAACCTCTTTCAGCCTGAAGGACAAATTCAGCTTTCTAAAAGTTCTCAGGAGCTCGATTCTGATGTTACAGTTGGAGATCCTAGTGGGTGAGAGTGGAACCCCAGGAGGCTCAGTTTTGGTCCCAGATGTTGTTGTTGTTGTTGTGTGCCTTCAAGTTGTTCCCAACTTAAGGTGACTTTAAGGTGAGCCTATCATGGGATTTGCTTAGCAAGATTTGTTCAGGGGGAAGGATTTGCCATTGCCTTCCTGTGAAGCTGAGACAGGGTTACTTGCCCAAGGTCACCCAGTGAGTTTCCATGGCTGAGCAGGGTTTCAGACCTTGGTCTCCCAAAGTCCTAGTCCAACACCCAAACCCTTTCCTCACACTAGCTCCTCAGTTATTTGCCCCTGCTTTATTAGATCATCTGTGGTAGCACTGCATTTGTAGACCTCTTCCAAGGGAAATCTCTCTTGTTCCTTCTTACTAGCTTTCAAACAGACATCAAGGCAGCTGTCCACTGGAGGTTTTCTCTTACCTTGGTTAGTTCCTTTTCTTGTTTCTTCAGTCTTGATCAATATTGTTATACAGTCACCCCTCTGTTTTCATGGACTCGAAGTCTGCGGTCTTATTCATGGAGGGGCAAGCCCCTTTGGCTAAAATGGCACGCGCCCGTGGCTCATGCACAGGGCCACACAGGAGTGTGCGGCCATTCAAGCCAATGGGGCTTGAATATATGCAGGTTTCTATTTTTAGGGGGGTCCAAAACAGATCCCCCATGAAAACGGAGGGGCTACTGTATTTATTGGATGACTTTATATGATTTTATGTTATGTTCAATAGTTTGTTAGCCTCTTAGGAACTTTTATTTTGGTGAATAAATAAAGTGTTAGGAATTAACATAAATCTGTAGCAGCAAATTTCCCTCACTATGCACAGCTATGGATTTTCTCTTCCAGTATCCTCTTAGATTCTTTTTCTTCACATATTTCTACACATATTTTATTCACAGTCAGTATGTAGCACACTTGGGCAAATAGCTGATGGGATGACCAAGCAAGGGAAGCATTTGTAGGGTATTTTTATTTAATTCTTACTGTGTGGGAATGATTTTATGTTGACATTCTTGGAATACTTTGGACAAAGCGAAAAAAACCTATGAGGAAAGGTTGAAGGAGTTGGGCTTGTTCAGCTTGGTGAAGGGAACACTGAAGGGTGGATGATTGCCCTCTTTAAATACCTCAACGACATTTAAGAGGCATTTGAAAGAAGAGGTCAGGTTTATTTTCTGCTGCCCTAGAGAGTAGGACCAGATCTAATGCTGATAAATTACAGGAGAGTGAAGTTCGATGAAACATTAGGAGGACTTCTTGATTATAAGAGCAGTTTGACTGAGGAGCCAGTTACTTAGAGAGATGATGGGGTCTCTTTCTCTGGACACCTTCAAAATGAATCTGGACAGCTACCTGAACAGATCAAACCAGAAATCTCCTTGGAAGCCAAGATGATCAAACTTAGGCTGTCATACTTGGCCACATAATAAGAAAGCATGGATCACTAGAAAAAACAAGCTAGGAAAGTTAGAGTTTAGAAAAAGAAGAAGACCATATGCCAGATGGATGGACTCAATCAGGGGGGTCACAGGCATGGGTTTGCAGGGTCTGAGTAGAGCAGTAGAAGATAGGGAGTCTTGGAGGTGTCTCACCCACAGGGTCGCCATGAGTCAGAGTTGACCAGAGGGTAGCTAACAACAACAACAAACCTGCCTGTGAACTAGAATGGAGCTTGACATGGGAACAGTGATTTAGTAGTAAATTTTGAAGTATATCATCTCTAACGTGGGCTCTCATGGAGAGGATGGAAATAGTGTTGATCCATTTTAACAAATTAGTTGTCATAGAGGTCAAGCAGATGGGGCAAAAGGAGCAGCCAGAGGCCGCTCCTGCCCCATTTGCACTGGGATCATGGTGACCTTATGGGCCTGGGCCTGGGCCTGGGCCTGATCCAGGCCACCGCTGCAGTCTTGAACCAGGTCACCAGAAGGAGAGGATTTTTGGCACTCCTTTTTGGCCTGGTTCTTCTGACCTGACATGGTCTTAGTGCAGCTTTCGGCTGCGTTTGGTGGCATATAAATGCCATGCCCCCAACACGGCCCAAAGCCAGCATTTTTGGCCTGTCTGATTCAGGCCGAAGTTCTCATTTCCATCAAGAGCAGTTCTTTTGCAAAACTAGTGACCCTTAATTGCTCATCAGAGACTAAGCCATCTCAAAATATTTTACTTATTTACAGAAATATCTAGCAATAAATATATTTTTGCTGGGGGAAAATAATTTCCTCAATGCCAGACGATTGCAGCTAAGCACAGAGGGACAATGAAGTCTGAAAGGGCTGACAGCTAGTGTCAGCATCAATGCTAATCAGAAAGTCCCAGCCCTCCATACCTGTGAGTTTTGACTGCACTCCACTATATCACTATATCACTGCATTTACACTTCTCTTTTGGCTTCTATCTTTAGCAAACAGTTCAGAAAGGGGCCATCCTGGAACAACTCTCATAATGAAAAAGGTAGCATGATGAAAGGGGCTTCTGTGCTCTTTCCCTCTGACATCCCATCATGAGAAACATGGGGATGCTTGTGATGAATTTACGCAATAGCACAAAGTACAGTAATAAAACCTTGCCTTACTGATATGATTTGCACATTTTTTTTAATGGAAGAATAATTTGATTATTGTTATTCTTCACACTGGTGCAGTGTTTTTTTGAGTGATGTCATGACCTCGCCTGATTCAAGATGTCCATATGCATAATGTGGCAAGTGTTTCAGTTTAAGGCCAATTTACGAGGAAAATCAAATGAGCAACTTCTATTGCTTTACTCCATATACAAAGCCTGAAAAAGGCAAGATGTTGGGGAACAGATCTTTAACATCTACAGTTTTATATCTGTTTTCTGGCTTCATTATCATCCATCTGTTAGAGCTCCAATTTGTTTCAGGATAGCATCAGATTTTCATAGGAACGTATGTGCATTTTTAATATCACTAATGAAACCTTTCCAAGACATTAATAAACTAATATTGTTTAATATGTAATCCAAGTATTCCTTGTTTACTTTTGAAATGAAAAATTGTTGAGTAGATTGACTGAGGCAAAGAACAAAAGTGTCTGCCCTTTTTTCTAAGTGCTGCACATATAAGTGTTTTTCCTGCATTTGGTTCCCACTGACAAATGAAACAAATGTTTGCAGAAAAGCAAATAAATGATGTTATTAGAGCATGAAGTACCTGGGTGCATGTGGCTAACATTTTAAATCCTTCCATTTGTATAAGAGTTGCTTTTATCAACATAAGCTTTCTTTATTTGAATGGTCTGGAGAAAGAAACAACATAATGAATTCTTTTATGAAAAAGAGAGTATTTTCCAGTTTCATTGGTCATTGTTGGGTAAATTATTGTGTGTCTTCTCAAACCCTCTGAATAGAAGAAAAATGTATAAAATGAGGCTTTAAAAATAATTGAAGTTGTGTACCCCACTACATTGCCAAGCTTGAAAGACCATTTTCCTGCCAGTGTGAGGGTGCTGGGAGGAGGATGCAGGTACGAGATGCTCTTGAACCTCAGAACCTAAACCTCTCTTGGTGGAATGAGGATGAATCAAAACCCATCCATAACTCCTCTGATAAGAGGAGTTAACAAAGATAGCCCATTGGGGGCTCTTTAACAGATCCACTACCCAAAGAACAAGAGGTCGTTAGAACAAAACCCATTTGCATGGCTGTGGATCTGGTCAGACCGAAGAGCTAACACACCCACTATTGTAGCTGTCAGCATGGCAACTTGCAATAGGCCACACTACAGTAAATCTACTAAATGAAAATACAAGAAGAGTAAAGGACGATTACAGTCACCTTACCTCTATTTCTCTTCAAATGAGTCCTTTATACTGAAAGCCTCAAGAATTGCCCAAGAAAATCTATGAATGAAAGGGAGAGAACGTCGTAAAATGTTGTAAAACACTGCAAAAAGCAATAAAAGAATGCAAAAAGCTTCAAAACACTGCAAAAAAGCAGTAAAAGAACACAATAAGCTGCAAAACACTGCAAAACAATAAAAGAGTTCAAAAAGCTGCATAATGCTGTAAAAAGCAGTAAAAGAAGGAAGAAAGCTGCAAAATGCTGCAAAAGCAGTAAAAGAATGCAAAGAGTTCCTAAAGAATATGAAAAGAATATAAAACATCAGGAAGAAGAACAGAGAGGTATAGCTCAACCAGAAGAAAGAGCCATTTACAATAAGGAGTATACATCGTGGAGTAAACGAAAAACTGGTGTGGAGAGATAGGGAAAGCAGTGACAGAGATGGCTTTGAGAAAAAGGCAGAGGCAGAGCAGAAGGCAACAAACTTGGTATGCAACTGACATGCATCAAATTAAATTAATATTAGAGACATATTACTGAGACATTAGAAACTCCACAGGCAGGCATGGAAGACATTGAAAGACATAAATTGAAAGAAAGAGAAGATATAGAAACTATAAAGAGGCCATAAAGAGACTATAAAGAGACTGTATAGAGGCTATAAAAATAGAAACTGAAAGACCATAAACCCGAAAGAGACTGAAGGAAAGAGACTATAAAGGAATCAATACAGAATATAGAACTACAGTCGTCCCTCCTAGTTTGCGGACTTCCTGTTTGTGGTCTTGAATTTCAGTGGACGGGAAAACAGGAGGGACAAAATGGCACTTGGCGCTGCGCGGCCATTTTATCCAATGGTGCTTGGATCTTTGAGTATTTCTGATTCCAGAACGGATCCCCCATGAATCGGGAGGGACAGCTGTAGTATAGTAACTTAATGGACACAAGAGAAACACAAAGAAGAAGAGAAAGAGAATAAGTAAAAAAAGGATAAAATAATCTGTGTTTGATAAAGGTAAAATGTTAAGGTAAAATATATAATCTAAAAAAACCTTGAGTTTAATTTACCTGAATATTTGTGATTATAAATTAGTCTTGAATAGATTCGCTAAGAAATTCTGTAAGTGATATATTGTTCATATACAATAGATTGATTATTAATTAATGATTATCTTAACTTTCTTTATCCAGGAAAGCCTACATTGAGTAATTTTGGAATTAAGAGATTAGGCTAGTTAAATTTATAAAAGAAGTTACAGCTAAAACTAAGGAAGAATTACTTTTGTAAATAGTCTAGAAAGATCCAAAGGGGGGGGGGGGGGAAACTATGAAATAGGGGGCCTTGGGTCTGGGGAAAAATATATCACTATTGATATTTGACATTGTAATATAGTTTATCATTGTTATATAAGAATAGTTAAAAGATGTAACTATTGTCTCTTAATGGGAGAGTATTTTTGGTTGAATTATTAATTTAAAGTTTAACACATTATATAATTACATGCATATAAGATAAATTGTATATGTCTACTTAAAAACTAATTGATTATTGAGATCCAGTCTAATATTGAGATATAACCAATTTCTAATCTGCCAGGTAATACATTACTAAATTATTGTATTTGTTGGTTAGACTGAACAGGTTGATAAGATGGCTGCAGCAAAAAGAGCAACTTCAGCTGCTTATTCAAAGAAGGGGCTCAGTAGAGGAAGCTGTAAGGATAACTGATCCAAATATGTTGTTACTAGATGAAATCAGAAAAATAAGACAAAAAATGAAGGAGCTTAGACAGGAGATGAAGGAAGTTCTTAAAGGAAGCAAGAAAAGAGATTAAAGAAACTAGAAATGAAATAAGGAAAGGAAGAAAACAATTAGATAATTTTGGTTAAAAAATGGGAAAAAATGACTTTGGGCATAATGAAAACACAAAAAGAAGTAGAGAAAAGAAAAGAAAAGACAATACTGCTCGGAAAAAAACACTGAAGATCTAAGCCAGAAACAAGATCAACAACAACTAAGAGACTAGACCAGGGGTAGGCAACCTTTTCCCTTTAAGGGCCAAGGGACTTCAGCTCCCAGAATCCCAGGAGCTATTGGCCAACATGGGACTATTGGCCAACATGGCTGAGGCTTCTGGGAGCTGAAGTCCCTCGGCCCTTAAAGGGGAAAGGTTGCCTACCCCTGGACTGGACGAATGAACTATGTTACAGGGACAGGTGTATTAAAATTGAATGAAATCCGGAGAAGACAAATGAAGACCTCACTATAAGAATATTACCATCTCTCGCCCAATACATTGGATATACCACTGAAAGGATAGAAATGGAGACTGATAAGATCTTCAGAGTGAACTCCATTCAGGCTAAAGACAGGAAAATTGTTTGGGACATAGTAATTTGCTTTATCTGAACAAAAACAAGGGATTTGGTTATACAAAAAAGCTATGATAGCAGATTCTGGGTTGAAAACAACAAGATCAAGATATTCAAAGATATTCCACCACAGATTATGATGAAAAGGCAAACATACAATTTTTAACCCAGTTATTGAAGATCTTAGGGATAGATTATAAATGGGAAAGGATTGAAGGTATCTCCTTTACCTATAGACAGAGAAGATATAAGATTGATAACATGGAAAAGGTGAAAGAGATGGAGCAGAAGTTAAGAAGAGAAAACAAGGAAAATGGAGAAGATAGAAAGGACACAACAAGTAAGAGAATGGAGAGCAAAGAGATACAAAGAAAGAAAGAAAGTGAAGAATAAAAGCCACCAAGATGATATAGAGAAAAAAGAGAAGTCAGAGGAACAGAAACTAGACCAAGAATCTGAAGAAGATCCTGACCCGGAAATAGAGGAAGAAAGCAGCAGTGAATCCAAGAAGGAGACAGAGAACAAAAGAAAAAGTAAAGAACCACGGGAAGAAGAGCACAAAGACCTAACAGTATAAATTAGTAAAAGAAAAAAAGAAAAGAAAAACCATTTATACACATACATAAAACAATAAAGAATTAAAGAGGAGGAAGGGGTGGCACAGCAAAAATAAAGGAACAAAATTTGTTAGAAAAAGAAAATGCAGTAATAAATATAATATCATGGAATGTCAAACAAATAAACACAAAATACAAAAGAAGCATAATATTCCATCAAATAGAGAAATTCAAAGGAGACATCATTTGCATTCAGGAAATGCAAGATAAGAAATAAGGAAATAAGAAATTTAAGATAAGAAATAAGGAAACTAAATATTTAAGGAATCTAAATTGGGCCAATGTTTTACCTCTACAGCTGAAACGAAGAAGAAAGTGTAGCAATATATGTAAATAAAAAATACAGTTCAAAAGAAATATTCAAGAACAAAAAAGGTTCATATTTAGCAGTACAAGTGAAATTCAAAAACCTAATTATACTGGCTGTCAGAATTTACACACCGCTTGAGAACAGAGAAAAGTATTTCATCCAGATAAATAAAGAGTTAAAAATACAGAATATAGTAACATCTTATTACTAGAGGATTTCAATACGGTCGTACACCTGGAACTAAACAGAGCATCCAACTCAGGCAAAAATATCAGGAAACACCAAGGCAAATTACTGAGATCTTTCTTTAAACTTATGGAAGAATACAATATGACTGACATTTGGAGATACAACTACAAACAAGCACGAAACTATACTTTCTTTTCTGAAACTCATAATTCTTTTTCTAGAATAGATCTATTTATTGTTACGAAACCACTTCTCCCAATCATACAATCAATGGACATTCTATCAAAACTCATCTCAGATCATAATCCAATAACATTAAGAATCTTTGAGAAAAGACAAAAATATATTTGGAGATGAAATAATATTTTATTAAATGAAGAAAACACTACAAACAAAATAAAAAGAGCTAAAACATTATTTTAAAGAAAAATAGTACAGAAGAGATTTTTTGGGATGCAAGCAAAGGATTCATTAGGGGAATTCTTATTAAAAGTCGTTTGGGATGCAAGCAAAGCATTAATTCAGAACAGAGAAAAGAACAGAAGAAAGAAAAAAACAATTATAGAAGAAATGAAGAGGAAAATAGGAGGAATGGGGAAAAAGGTGACCAAAATTAAAAATTGTACAAATCTTACAACAGCGACTAAAATCTCTGGCAATTAATGATATACAAAGGAAATTACAAACTATTAAACAAAAACAATTTGAGTATGGAAACAAAGCAGGAAGACTACTTGCAAATAAATTGAGAAAATAAAAGGAAAAGAAGACAATTACAGAAATACAGTATAAAGGGAAGCTGATTACTGACCAAAAAAAATATTGAAAATATCTTTAGGGACTACTTTGAAAATTTATATGGAAATAAATCTGAGTCAGATAAGGACAATAGAAAAATCCAAAAATATCTAGACAGACAAATGATAGTAAAACTGAACGAAGAACAAAAAGAAATCTTAACTCAAAACATCTCAATAAAAGAAATATTGGATGCTATCAGAAATATGAAATCAGGGAAAACACCGGCCCCTGATGGGCTGCCAGCTAGCTGCTATAAGAAAATGGAAGAAATCTTACTTATACCATTAAAAACATGTTAAATGACATACAAAATAATGGAATCCTGGATTCTTTGAGAGATGCCCTCATTACACTAATCTTAAAAGAAGATAGAAACAAACTAGACATTGGAAACTATGGACCCATGTCTTTAATAAATACAGATTACAAAATTTTCGCCGCTATAATTGCAGAAAGACTGAAAAAGATATTAAAACAAATCATTCATAGTGATCAAAATGGATTTATTCCAAATTAATATATCAAAGATAATGTAAGAACTGTATTGAACATTTTAGAACATTTTGAACATCACAATGAGAGAAAATTAGTGATGATACTAAAAATGCAGAGAAAGCGTTTGATAGAGTAAGCTTGTTATTCTTACAAGAAACAATTAAAAGGATGAACATGGGAGACAAATTTCAGAATTGGATAAGAGCCATCTATAAAGAACAAAGAGCACAATTACTCATAAATGAAAAAAGAACAGAATATATAAAGACAGAGAAAGGCACTAGGCAGGGAGTCCCATTATCCCCCTATTGTTTCTAATAGTAATAGAAGTATTAAACTGTAAAATAAGGGAAGACATAAAAAAAGGAGTAACGGTGAAAGAACAAATCTTTAAAATGAAAGCCTTTGCCAATGATCTGATTTGTTTTCTCGAGGGACCTCTAAAAAACATAAAACAACTTATAATAGTTCTACAAGAGTATAGCTCTGTATCTGGCCTCTGTATCTGGCCTCTCAAAACAAGACATTTATTCTAACAAAAAAATCTAATGACGCTAGAAGACACAGAATTAGAAGAGAATTCTGGATTCAAGATAGAATCTATAGTGAAATATCTAGGTATCTACCTGACAAAAAGAAACATAGACCTTTTCCATAACAATTATGATAAAGTTTGGAAAGAGATAAAGAATGATATGGCAAAATGGACAAAATTACATTTATCATTATCAGGAAAAATAGCAATTATTAAGATGAATGTCCTTCCAAGGCTTATGTATATGTTACAAAATCTATCGATTATCACTGAGGAAAAACATTTTGAAAAATGGCAAAAGGAATTGTCAAATTTTCTCTGGGACAGAAAGAGAGTGAGGATCAGGTGGAAAATAGTAACAGATGATAAAGAGAACGGAGGTTGTGCTCTATCTAACCTTAAACTTTATTATTACACATTGTGTCTAAACTAGATAGAAGATTGGGTGAATTTAGACAACGAGAGATTATTGTCCCTGGAAAGTAGCAACATAAGATTTGGCTTCCACACCTTCATGTGGTATGATAAACTTAAAGATAAGAAGAATTTCAATCATCACTTTATAAACGGGGTATAAATACTTCATAATAATAATAATAATAATAATAATAATAAGAGCCCTTTTAAAGGTATGGTTAAAGATTAAGAGTCAATTCTACAGATTGATAAAACAGATTGGAAACCTTATTTAATTAGAAATCAGGAATATTCACAAAGAAAAAATTCTGAATAACATTATATAGATTGTGAAGTCATAGGCTTTCATGGCTGCCATCCATAGTTTTTTTGTGGGTTTTCCGGGCTGTGTGGCCATGTTCTAGAAGAGTTTCTTTCTGACGTTTTGCCAGCATCTGTGGCTGGCATCTTCAGAGAATGCTGGAATGGAAGAGAGTGGGTATATATATACACACACAGACTGTGGGATCCTGGGTAGGGAGAAGTGATTCCCATGTAAACCCAGAAAACCCACAAAAAACTATTATACAGATTCCATTTCTTCTTCCTTTTGTAATTTTTAATCTTCTCTATAATAATGAACACAAGAGGAATGTGTGTGTGTGTGTGTGTATATATATATATATTACTTTAGACTTGATATCGATACGCAAAAATAAGTAGAAATATTCAGAATGTATAGGGACAAACTCAATGCATATATGGCATACTGAGAAAACTTATGATCCTTGTTATGATAAGGTGACTTTAATTGATCTGGGAAGATTCATGATAGATGCATGTTAACAATTCTGCCTAATCTTTTTATGTTTTACTGTATATTGTTAGTATTCTTAGTATATGTTTGTCTATGTAAATATACATGTATGTACTTATATATTTTGTACTATATTAATAAATTTTTTTAGAAAGAAAGACCATTTTCCTACTGTAGTAGCTACTGAACAGGTTTTTCTTGACTTCAAAGGGCAACTAAATGACAATACTGTTTTGGGGATGGTTGTTTATTGGATGTGATTGTTGGATTTGTTGGAAAGGCAAATTTGCTATATGGAACTACCTGGATTTTTCAGTTTTTGGCCTGGAGACTGGAAAATCACCTACCAGTTGAGAGGAGTTGATAGCATAGTGCAGGGGTAGGCAACCTTTCCCCTTTAAGGGCTGAGGGACTTCAGCTCCCAGAATCCCAGGAGCTATTGGCCAACCTGGGACTATTGGCCAACATGGCTGAGGCTTCTGGGAGCTGAAGTCCCTCGGCCCTTAAAGGGGAAAGGTTGCCTATCCCTGGCATAGTGAAACCATAGTTTCTTGGATGATCATCTTGGAAACTGTGGTTTTACAACCTGGTAAGTTTCTCCTGAAGCTGGGAAGATAAGAGAGGAGCAGGAAGTGCTCAAGCTTGTCAATCATTCCTTTCTCAAACACCTTGTTTGTTTAACTCAGGGGTAGGCAACCTTTCCCCTTTAAGGGCCGAGGGACTTCCGCTCCCATGTTGGCCAATAGTCCCATGTTGGCCAATAGCTCCTGGGATTCTGGGAGCTGAAGTCCCTTGGTATCTATAGAACTCTCCACCAGAATTTAGGCTCAGTTGCTCTCAGATCCATTTATTTGTCTTTTTGGCAGTCCTTGGTATCTATAGAACTCTCCACCAGCAACACGTTTCAGATGAATTCTTTTTATATCAGCTACCTTCATTGTCCAGCTTTCACGACCCTACAAAGAAATCAGATGTACTATGACATGGATAATCTTGATTTTAGTATTTGGTGATATATCTTTACATTTCAGGATCTTGCCTGGCTCCTTCATAACTGCACTTCAAGTCTTACTCTTCATTTCTTGACTATAGTTTCCATTTTGATTAATCTTTGAACCAAGGTATAGAAAATCTTTAGCTATCCTTATGGCTTCATAATCCAATTTGAAGTTATGTACATCATTTGTGGTCATCTTTTCCTGCCCTTTACTTTAACCCTTCTTTAGCAGTTTCTTCCTTGACTTTCTTCAATAGATATTCCAAATCTTTGCTATTTTCTGTAGTATGGTATAATCTTTATGTTACTAATTGCTGATGTTTCTTCACCCAGGTTTCATTACTCCTTCCTCCAACTTTAATTCTGATTTCTATATTATATGTTTTGCACATAAATTAAATGTTGTTGTTGCTGTGTGCCTTCAAGTTGCTTCCAACTTACAGTGATCCTATCATCAGGTTTTCTTGGCAAGATTTGTTCAAAGGAGATTTGCCATTGCCTGTCCGGAGTCTGAGTCTTACTTGCCCAAGGTCACCCAGTGGATTTCCATGGCCAAGTGGGAATTGAACTCTGATCTCCTGAGCTGTAGTCCAACACTGAAACCAATATGTCACACTGGCAAGTGTTTGTTGTAAAACAAACAAGTGTTTGTTGTAAAATCTTGACCACCTTGAGTATTTGTTGCATGGGAGATTAATACAGTGGTATGATAATTACAACAACCTCTTGTTCCTTTGGAGCAGAGAGAAATGCCATGTATATTCAGCATTTCTAATCTGTTGGCCATTGTTTTGCTGTCCATATTTCTTGGCAGATTTTTGTTAGAATGTAAATGGATTCAGTTTCTGAGGCTCGATACAGCTCTATTGGTATGCCATCTGTCTCTGGCATTTTATTTTTACCAAGTACAATCAGCCCTCCTTATTCATGGATGCAGAATCCATGGATAAGGAGGGCTGATTGTATTTGGTAAAAATAAAATGCCAGAGACAGAAAGTGGATTTGTTGGAACTATCCACAGCTTGAAAATACCACCCCATCCAAAAAGCAAACCTCTATTTTCCTATTTTATGTAAGTGACACCATTTTGCTATGCCATTGTATATAATGTGATTTGAGCATCAATGGATTTTGGTATCCACGGGGCATCCTGGAACCAAACCCCCATGGATACTGAGGTCCCACTGTACTTTAAGAGCTGTTTCCATTTCACTTTTAAAATTGTGGATTCATCATCAAAAGGTCCTTTATTGGATGAATCTGTCATACATTCATATCTTTTATATAGTTTTTTAGTCTGTAATTTTCAGATGTTATTTTCATAATTTTGTTTTGATCATATGGTGTGTTTGTTGGTCAGACACACCATATGATGTATTCAGCCAGAACATTTGGAGGACAGTCGAATCATGTTGTAGAACAGGGTGGGGAATCATGCAACTGTCCAGATGTTACCAGATTACAACTCCCAGCATTTTTCCACATTGGCTATTCTGGTTAGAGCTAGTGGGAGTTGCAGTCCAACAACATCTGGAGAGCCTCAGAGTTCCCATACCTGTTCTAGGTGGACTGTTCTAGACTTGGTACTGTATTTATATTATTCTTTTTTATGGTTTCTCACGATTCTAATGAACATCTTGTTGCAACCCATTCCACCACCACCCCAAAATTAGTTGACAGGTGGCTTGCTATTTTTGTGGTCCTGAGATATCACAAACATATTGTAATGTTGTGACCTGAAATATTGTAATAGCCAGTCTTTATTTATTTGTATTAATTTTAAATTATTCTTGTTGTTGTGTGCCTTTAAGTAATTTCCAATTTAAAGCAACCCTAAGGTAGCACATGGGTTTTTTGGCAAGGCTTGTTGGGGGGGGGGGTGCCTTTCCTTTCCTCTGAGGCTGAGAGGGTGTGACTTGCCCAAGGTCACCCAGAGGGCTTCCATGACTGAGTTGGGATTTGAACCCTCATTTCCAGAGCCACAGTCTAGCGCTCAAATCACTATACCATGCTGGCTCTCAAAATTATTCTTAGGATGCCTTTAAAGAAGAGTCCTTCTGAGGTGGCATAGTGGCTTGAGCATTGAACCTATGACTCTGGAGGCCAGGGTTTGAACCCTGCTAGGTCATGCAACCCACTGGGTGACCTTGGGCAAGTCTCGTGCTCTCAAGTTCAGGGAAAGGAAATGGCAAACCACTTCTGAACAAATGTTGCCCAGAAAACCCCATGATAGGTTTGCCATAGGGTTGCCATAAGTTTGGAATGACCTGAAGGCACACAACACACACACACATCTTCCCAAGATGTTGTTCGTAAGAAAAGAAATGCTACCAAAATCCTGACTTTACATTAATAGGATCTGCTCTAATTATGACTATGCTTGGATTGAGACTGATACAGGAAAAATACCATAAGTTATTCTGATTGCATTGTTTAATGGAAGATTCATCACAAGAAGGCAGATCAAGGATAGAGAGAGTATCCAGATGGGACAGAGTTGCCAACTTTGAGTAGTAAAGCTCAAGGCTGATTGGTAGTGGAATAAAATAGGGTAAGGAGGAGAGGCAAATGTATAATTCTCCTTGGTGGGATCTTTTGAAAGAGAGCTGGGTGGCAGCATACAGCACCCATCGTACCCCCTGATGGTACAAATTGATTATGATGCTGAAACATTGCTGGCTCTCATCATCTCTGACCTTGTCTGATTCACAGCTGTGTGAGCAGCTGACAGTCTCCAACCAGACAATCAGAGTACGTGTTTTAACTACTAAATCATAGCACAATTATCCCTCTGCTCATCATATAGGCAAACCTTAGGGCTCCCTAGGCAAAATTCAGATTTATTTTCATTTATTCCAGTGTTAAAATTTCTTTTACCCTTTGCACATTTTCAAGTTGTCATAAATATTGGCAAATACTTTCTCCCTCCCCTCTTTTAATTTTTTTTAAATCGCCTTTGGGATAAACATTAATTATATTATGCTTCCATTTTTAATGGCAAAGACTGTCGTGCAAGACTGGATTCTTTCAACCAATAACATTTCATTGAGTAAATCTCTGCTTTTCCATTCTCTAGCAGTTATAAAACAGCTCCAGGGCACTCAGCATTTTTTCTTGATAAGAAGTTCATACCCCACAATGTATTTCTCTGATCTACTGCAGTGCTTGCATTAAGAGACAGAAAATAAAAACTTTGATTTAAATTAGTATTTCAGTACAGTTGGCCTTCCGTTTTCATGGGGGATCTGTTCTGAAACACCGCCCCCCCCCATGAAAACAGAGACTCACCAATATGCAAGCCCCATAGGATTGAATGAAGCACGCTCCCATGGGCGTGCACCCCATTAATTTGAATGGAGGTCACCCCTCCTTGAATATGCAAAACTGCAGACTTGAAGTCCACGAGAATGGAGGGGCGACTGTATATGAAGGTAGTACAGACAGATAATGTAAACTTAAATTGTCAAAGCTCATACTAGTTTTGTGTGTGCAGAAGTCCCATTGCATTAAATAGGAGTTACTCCCAGGTGAGTGGGTTTAGAATTGCAGTATTATGGTCAGAATTCTGTTGTGGCTTTAATCTGGTATAGATGCCATGACCATGTGCCCTTCGTAGTTACTGGCTCAGGTGTGGAGGTTCTCCAGGTTAGCAAGGAGATTTACATAGCTCCCATTTTGCCATAGCACTCAAACGAGGCTGTATTACCTGTATGTGGATTCTCTTTTCCCCAAAGTTTCACCACAGGATTGAAATGGAGATTGCTTTATGCTTTAACAAAAACTTTTGGGAGACAGAGAGCATGCAAACATAAGAAGAAGCATGGAGGACCAGACCAGATGGTGGCATCTTCTTTGACATTGTTTTCATTTTGATGGCCAAGCTATTTATTTTATTTATTTATTGAATTTCTCCTGTGGTGTATCCAAAGCTGTTGTTTGTGGCAGGACAGGAGTTCAGCTGCCTCTTCCATCTCATGTTCCCCAGCCGCTAATGCACAAAGGGATTTAGGAATACTGCTTCTGAGACTAAAGGTAATGCAGAACCATTATGACTAGGAACTATTAATGGCATGCTCAAACCTGAAGCCAACTGGTATTGCATTGGCACTATCTCCTGTAAATTAAGACTTGACCAGACCATAACAGTCCTACTGTTTATTGTGTTTATTTGTGCTTCATGAGGCATAAAGCCTAAATAATTTAGGAGTTAAAAAACTGAATTGTAGAATCAAAGGAGTTAGAAGAGGCCACAGGGGCATTCAATCCAACCCCCTGCCATGCAGGAAGACACAATCAAAGCATTTCCTACAGTCATCCAGCCTCTGTTTAAAAACTTCCAAAAAAAAGAAACTCCACACTCCAAAGCAGTGCATTCAGACAGCTCTTACCATCAGAAAGTTATTTCTAATGTTTAGGTGGGATCTTTTTTCCCCTGTAATTTGAATCTATCCACTGTACACAATTGGTTCCTTTTCCGCCATGAAATTTCCAGCCTGTTTCCTTTTCAGCCATGAAACATGTACTGCAGAAGTTCTTGCTTAAAAGGCTAATCTTCTGTGGGATGTAGAGACTGGTGGATTTACATGACAGTTGCTGTTTACAGGCAGCCTCTTCATTCATAGTCATGTTGTGCTTGTATTTCCACTGCCAAGTGCTAGTATCTTTGCACAGCTTCTGTCATGGTGGGCCCATGATGTACCTTTGTGCATGTTTCCAGAATTGCCTAATTTGAAAGATTTCACAGTTGTTCCCAACTGTTGGCAATGAGGCTGCTGGCATGGGCCTGCATGCATCTTGACTTGGAATTTAGCTTTATTATTTTGTTGTCCATCTGCCTGTTATATAAGACCAGGATTCTGGGAAATGGTGCTTTGACTTTGAAGGCAAATGTGGGAACATTTGAAGCTTATAAGGATTTCCTGTGGGGTCAGAGTATTGGTCTATCTAGTTGAGCATTTTCTTCTCAGACGGGCAGTATATCACATCTGAGGAATGGGCAACAATAGAAAGAGCAAGGGGTTGAGCTGGGGAATTAGAGTGAAAATATGGAGCCAGGAGACAAGAAATACATTAATGCATCAGAGTCAGGAAATTCTTACTGATCAGACAAATTTGCAATCCTAAACAGAAAGACTCTTGTAGGCCTTCTTATGTGGGAAAATCCTAGTGGACAGTACAGGCAGGGCTAAGAAAAGATCCCTGTAGGTCAGTGGCCATGTTGGCTGGGGGTTCTGGGACTTGTAGTTCCAAAAAAATGAGATTTTGTAAGTCCCACTTCTGATTACTGTGCTTCAGAGGACAATCTCATCATGTCACACCATCTTCTGATTAGGTTTGAAAATTACCTTCCACATCCCACCCTCATCCTTGGTTTGTTCCATCATGTGTCTGCTTCAGATTGTGACTTTCCTTTAAAACATGAGGAAAAATGTGCATTTTTCTTTGCATTTTCCCTAATATTTACCTTTTTTGTCTAATTCAGTTTTACTATACTTTGTTTTTGTTTTGTTTGGAAATGACATGTTCCATGCTACTCCTCTTCCATTGCCACTCCTAATGGGTCTCAAGTGGAGACCTTTTCCAACCTTGCAACCTGAACCTGGTATCTGACGTTTTGAATGGCACCAGCTGAGTCTGCAGCCTTTGATTTTGTTCTGCATTATGGTCCTTTCCTATGGCAGTCTACCTTTAAAGCAAAGCAAAGCAGATTCATTTATATACCTCTTCATACCGCACTATGCAGTGTCTAAGTGGTTTACAACTGTAAGCTCATTGCCCCCAACAAACTGGGTACTCATTTTAGCAACCTTGGAAGGATGCAGGCCTGAGTCAAGCCTGAGCTCTGGCTAGTATTGAATTCACAACCACTGCGCCACCAGGGCTCTTAATGCATCAGGGTCAGGAAATTCTTTATTGCCCTTGCTGCTTAGCTTCCTTCAGGTTCTTCAGGCTTGGTTAAGAACAGTTTCTTGTTGGCTGGCATCCATCAATAGGCAAGCAAAATGTTAACACTTTGCCTGTGAAGTTTCAGGTGCTCCGTCATAGAAAGCAGAGCCTGGGATATACTGCCATGGCCATTTTCTGGCCAGAGAACGGGAAGAAGCCTGAGAAATGCCCAGACAGCATCCAGCAGTTGTGCAGTTGTGAGAACAAAGCTGACACTGCCTTCTTGAATCCCCAGTGACTCTATGGAAATTTGCAAAGGCAGTATATGTTTGCTTTGCTCAGCTACAGAACTACAGCCAAGTATGCCAGGGCAACTCCACACCCACACCCTGGTGGACAGTAAATAGCTGAGACAGTGTGTTGTGGATGTTGGCCTGGAAGGTATAGATGTTATACAAGGAATACTGAACACCTCCTTTTCGAACAAGCAAAAAGGCACATATATAGACACGTCACCAACAGTGGCCACTGTGATCTGGACAGTGGAAGGGGGACATATTCTGCTGTTGTGCTTTCTTTTTTGACAGCCCTCCACACTTAAAAGGGTCACTTGGAGAAACATCAGTGGGTAGATACATTTAGGAAGAGGCAATCCTTCAAACGGTTGTTATGTACTTCCAAGTCAACCCTGGCTTATGACAAACCTATCATAGGGCTGGTAATACTTATTCAAAGGTTTGGCATTGCTTTCCTATAAGGCAGAGAGAGATTCACTTGCCCAAGGCCACCCAGTGGGTCTCCGCGGCTGAGTTGCAATTCGTATTCTAGTCCCTCAAGTCCTAGTCCAACAGTCTAACCCAGGGGTAGGCAACCTTTCCCCTTTAAGGGCTGAGGGACTTCAGCTCCCAGAATCCCAGGAGCTATTGGCCAATATGGGACTATTGGCCAACATGGCTGAGGCTTCTGGGAGCTGAAGTCCCTCGGCCCTTAAAGGGGAAAGGTTGCCTACCCCTGGTCTAACCACTTATACCACATTGGCCCTCGTAAATATTTATTACCAAATGTCAGGAACAACAAAACACAAACATGTCACTGGACTGTAGTCTCTCTCATCCAAAGAAACCTTTGAATAAAATTGAATATAATTTCTCACTGCTCTGAAAAATTAGTGTATTAAGAACATAAATACCATAGGATTGGGGTAGTGCCAATGACTTCTCTGCTTTCTTGACAAGATTTGTTCAGAGGCAGTTTGTCATTGCCTTCCCCTGAGGCTCAGAGTGTGTGACTTGTCAAAGGTCATCCAGTGGGTTTCCATGAATTTGAACCCTGCTGTCCCAGAATCTCAGTCCAGCACTCAGACCACTATGCTGCACTGGCTCCCTAATCCTTCAGCTACAGGATTACAGTCATGAACAGCTTAAATCACAATTTGGCATCAGATTTACTTAGATGCGGGGTTTTTGAGGCTGCAAAAATAACTTTTAAAATGACAATCTAGACTAAAGATGTGTTTTTCCCTCTAAGAGGGTTTCAAGCAAAGTGAAGCTGCTGCATGGAGATCCATTGTTTAGAAGAGATGTCTGCTGGGATTCAACTTCCTTCAGATTCTTCAAACAACTTCAGTCCTAAGTTTTTTCCTAAGGCCTGGCTTATACATCAGCACAACCCATTGTTTCTGTCTAAGGATATTGGTTCCTCTTTGTGAGTATGTATGCTCCCTGCCTCTCTCAACTTTGGTTTACTTCTAAACTCAGACCTGAGGCTATCAACATGAATTTTGGAGCACATCAAAGCTCTATTTTATCTTCCATGTTTTTCAGTATCTATAAGAAACTGTTAGGAGAAATTATCTGTGGGTATAGGCTGGGGTTTGACCAGTATGCAGATAATGCCCAGTTCTAGCTCTCTTTTTCATTTAATCCAGGAGTAGGCAACCTTTCCCCTTTAAGGGCCGAGGGACTTCAGCTCCCAGAATCCCAGGAGCTATTGGCCAACATGGGACTATTGGCCAACATGGCTGAGGCTTCTGGGAGTTGAAGTCCCTCGGCCCTTAAAGGGGAAAGGTTGCCTACCGCTGATTTAATCCAAGTGAAGCATTTGAACTAGTACCTAGGCAACGTAAAGGACTGAGGATCATTAAATTAAGCTTCAGTCCAAACAAGATTGAGATGTACTTTGTGGGTGGGTGGTTTGTCTGATGAGATATGTGATGTTCAGAATATTTTGAAAGGGGTTCCATATTCTATAAGGGATAAAGTTGATCGTTTTGGAGTGTTATTGGACCTATCATTGGCCAGTCCTTTCTTCTTCTTTTTTTTTTACTGGAAATGTGTACTTCATGCCATAACAGTACTGCAGTTACTGTCTTCTTTCTTAGCATGAAAACATGTTAATCTGTGGGACAGAAGAAGAAAATAAATGAACTACATGCATGAATTCATGATTTCTAGAGGTCCTTCCTCAATCTGGGAATCCTAGTTCCCTCAAGTCCAATTCTGTAACTGCAAAGACCCTGCTTTTCAAAGGCCCTGTATCATCACCACCACCACCACCATTACCATTATTATCACCAATTGCTGGATGACCATGGCAAGACCATGCAGTTCAACTCAGGAAGGCTGTCACACTAGGCTTGTGAGTGCAATAATCCCACTCCTATGAATATAATTGTGCCCTTTGACCAATTCAACATGCTCAGATTTACCACTGAACCCAATCTGCAGTTTTATAAAAAAAAAATTGCAAAAACTCTTGGGAAAACAGCAAAGGCTGTAAGGCTAGCCATTTAGTTTAGAAATCATGGCATTTGGTAACTAAACTGCCAAGCAACATTAGTGCAGGTTTTTCGATTTCCAACAGAGATCACTTCTCAAATAGCTATGTGAAAGGACCTATGTAAAGAATCAAGTCAGAAAGTTTGTGTCATAACAATTAGCTCTCCAGAAGAAAGAGGAAAGGAGTGTGAGCTCTTAGTGTTCTTTCTCTTTTAAGGACAAAGCAAACACCAGAATAGTGTTCTTTCTCTTTTAAGGACAAAGCAAACACCAGAATTTGTCTGTCTCTTGTTCCATTCTGTCAGAAAACTGTTCCACTGTAGATGAAGCACTATCCTGTACTAGACACACAACTGTGTCCTAGTTAGCTCTGCACCACTGAAACAATGCTATTTTCCCCTTTGCTGCAGTAGTTTGTCGATTCAACCCTATGCTGAGGATGCTGGATTGTTCTAATTGCTGTGCCACCACAGTGTCATGCCTCCATGGTGGGACAAGAAGGAGTACCTGTTATGCAACTGCCAGGGCCCTTATGTTGGCTTTTTAAGATACTATCCCCTGGAGAGTTCCTTAATGTACTGCACACATATACACATTTTTTAATTTTATTTTTATTCATTTTTTTGCATTTTGGACTCACTAGAGATATAGTGAAAATGATCTTGCATGACCAAAGCCAAAAAAAAGTACACTTTGAACAGAGATGATCTTAATCTGGAAAGTTACTTTTAAAAAGTGATTTGTTCCTGCTAGTTGTTAAAATGTTTAGAAAATAATTGGATGTAATTACTCATGTCGGTGTTAGAAAGGTAACTCGTTGTGTCTACTCATTTCTCTTCTGTGGCTGCCACCGCCTATGGCCCAGAGGGTCTTGGCACTTTGTGGAAATAGATTCAAAAATCTGCAACACCTATTTTCCCTAAGGTGAACACTGGATGAATGTCTTTCCCTTACTTCCTCCCTAGAACTAGATTATTATATTTATGTGTTTCTAGAAACAAAATCCAAGAGCCAGCATGGTGTTGTGCTCTGGGCATTGGACTATGACTCTGGAGACCAGGGTTCGATTCCCAGCTTGGCCATGAAACCCACTGGGTGACCTTGGGCAAGTCACATGCACTCAGTCTCAGGGGAAGGTAATGAACACATCTTGCCAAGAAAACCCCAAGATAGGTCTGCGATAGTTGTAAACGACTTCAAGGCACACAAGAAGAATAAAATGGAGACCTATAGAGAGCCATTGTGTGGTGTTGTGTTTGGAGTATAGGACTAGAGCTCTATCAGAGACTAAGAGTTCAAATCCCTGGTCAGCCATGGGAACCCACTGGGAGACCCTGGGTAAGTCACATTCTCTCAGCCTAAGAAGAAGGCAGGGGAAAGACCCCTCTGAACAATTCTTGCCAAGTAAACTCTAGGTCAGGATATGTTCGCCATAAGTCAGAATTGATTTGAAGGCATGTAAAAAAACAGCCTATGAGACCAGCATGAGATTGGCTGAGCCTGTTGTCTTTGGACTGTTAATGCAGGAGTCTGCCCCACTTGGAAGAAGTATATGGTCATGTGCCCTAAAGGAATGCAAGTAGTACATGCTAATATAACAGAAATACTAGCAGCAGCCTATCACTTGAGAAAGAACTTTTAAGGATGCTTTTAGCTTGTGTCTGTCTGAAACACATGGAGATTGATTCTAATTCTCTTTATAAACTGAATAATAATCTACTACTGGCACCATCTATGTTTTGGACTACAGCTCCAACAGGCCCCAGCGAGCAGAGCCTGTGGTCTGGGGCTGCAGAAGCTATAGGCCAAAACACTGGAATAGCGCCACATTGCCTACCCCAGGTGAGAAGCACTATGGCTTCTCTTTCTGATGAAGCTAAATCTGAAACTTCACCGCAGGCTGTAATCAGAGCTGTATGCTGTTCCCTCACTAAGTGAGAGGCAGAGAGGAGCTAATGGTCCTTAAGACCATTTAATTGCTACAGTTGTCCTCAGCTTTCCCTGGCTCAAATTACAGGCTTCTGTGACATCCTCTTCTAGGTTTTCAAAAGGCTTGCTGTGGCTCATCCCAGTTGGAGATGGGAAAGTTTCCAAAATAAAGTAAAAGGAGGATAAACTTGAAAACTTGAAAAATTAACACCCCCAAACTAAGGTCTCCTGTATTTAAACAGAAGTGGAGACTCAGGCATAACACTTCAAATTCTATACTGGCAGGTTGGTGGGTGTTGACAGTCTATTTTGAGTAGCTGAGTTGCCTTGAAATGAAGAGTCACACCAGTTTCCAATCTTAGAAGATGAGCCTGTGTTCTCTTTGGATTACAAGTTCAGAGGGGCAGACTGTAGGTTAATGGCAGAGTCTGTACTCTGCATGCCAAATGTCCCCAGTTCAATCCTTGGCATCTATATTTAGGGCTGGAGAAATGTTCATAGCTGAAACCCAGTTGGTCAAAGTAGATGAGAGGTGGAGATTGTGTGGCCCATGAACTCATGGGCAGGATGTCCCATGTGGCCCTTGCCACAGTTAACCTCTGTGTTTAAAATGTGATATTGGATCAAAAATTACTTTGGAGGGAGTGTGGTTTTGTATTCTATTGCTGGTTTGGCCACTGCCAAGCCAAATCCCCCCCCCCCATTGACCAGGATGTCACTTCTGGTTCCCAAAAATAGTAGTGATGGTGATGGAGAAGATGCCCCTCCAACCCTCTTCATGTGCCTATCCCCTTGTTAGAGAGTCCCTGTGAATTAAATATGACCCAGAGATAGAGAGCCTACCTGACCAGCCACAGCTGTCCTTCCTTGGTTCCTGAACAGCACTTAGGCTAATTATTTTTAAAAGCCTCTCATAGAAGCCAGTGGTTGGCTTTTTCCATTGTAGTTGTAGCACAGAGTGAAATGGGGGAATGGTCAAGCCTGTCCTCTCTCCCTCTGTGTGTGTGTGTGTCAGTGTCTGTCTGTCTCTCTCTCATTCAGAGAGAGCGAGAGCATCCACATAACAGTTGGGCTTGGGGGAGAAATAGATTCCATTGGAGGTCTATTGTTCTTCTAGTGGTTTTCGCACATGTTTGGAAAGTTCAGCTTGAGATTGGGTCATAGTTTGCAGAAAGCTTCTTTGAGCCGGGTAATGCTTTGTTTTCATTGTGCATACACAGAACATTTTCTCTAACATGGAAGAGAATTGCCGTCATTATTGTAAAGCTCCATGTCTGCATAGTAACCCTGTGTAACTTTGTATGGTATTCATGGAGAATGTATACATAGTACAGTTCACCAACAGCAGTAGTCCTCAACAGATCCATTTCTTTCTCAAGGTTTTCATCAACTTTAATCAGTTGCTTGTGAACTGCTGCCAAATATCAAACTGGCTGTTTGCCGGCTAGGTATTTTGCAGTCTTCTGGCCCAAACGTAAAACTTTTTTGCTACTGACATACTATTATGGATGGTATTATTTATATGTGTAGGGAGATGAGGTTTTTAACTCAAATTAGATAGGCCACACAAAATGAGCTGGAGAGTCTTAATGATTGTTGTCATGAAATGTATTTCAAGTGCAATAATGTAAAAGTTTTCTTGTCACCAAATCTCATGCATCCTAATTGCAATTCACCTTGACATTGATAATGCATTTAATGTTCTTGGTAGACAGCCCAACCTCCTTCTGCTGTGTGAATACTTAATCATGAAAAGGGTGTTTTGTAAGAAACCTTGAAGCTTAAGTGGCTCTTGGCTACCATTCATTTAAATAGCTTTTGCAGGAACAAATATTTACCTAATCATATCAGGTTTCAGGTGCCCATGAAGCTATGCTCCTTTCACGGACAGCAAGGTATGGAACGTACAGGAAAGGGTAACTCCTCTCCTTAGAAGGCAGGAGCCAAACCAACAGCAGTGTTTGTCCCATTCCCTGAGAGAGAGAGACCAAGGTGTGTTTCTTAATGTGCAGTTGGATGCAAAGTGTTCAGTTGGAAAAAAATTGCAGTCTGAAAAATTATAATGTGCAATTGGAAACGAGGGATAGAAACCAGGCACATTGGCCTAGATCAGGGGTAGGCAACCTTTCCCCTTTAAGGGCCGAGGGACTTCAGCTCCCAGAAACCTCAGCCATGTTGGCCAATAGTCCCATGTTGGCCAATAGCTCCTGGGATTCTGGGAGCTGAAGTCCCTCGGCCCTTAAAGGGGAAAGGTTGCCTACCCCTGGCCTAGATCCTATTGATTAGTCCCATTGAATCAATTATGGAGTTGCAAGTCAACATAAAGAATGTGTCAACACTGCAGAATTAAAGCAGTTTGACACAACTAACTGCCATGAGGCTATGCTATAGAATTCTGGGATTTGTAGTTTGGTGAGATATTCAGCCTGGTCTGGCAGAGCGCTCTGGTGCCACACAAAACTACAAATCCCTGGATTCTGTAGGATAGAGTCATGGCAGTTAAAGTGGTGTCATATCTGCTTGAATTCTGCAGTGTGGGTACAACCTATTGGTTTAATGGGTCTGCACTGGTTTTAGCAACAGTTCTCAGCCAGGGGTAGGCAACCTTTCCCCTTTAAGGGCCGAGAGACTTCAGCTCCCAGAAGCCTCAGCCATGTTGGCCAATAGTCCCATGTTGGCCAATAGCTCCTGGGATTCTGGGAGCTGAAGTCCCTTGGCCCTTAAAGGGGAAAGGTTGCCTACCCCTGTCTCAGACTATTAAGATTTTACTAAATACTTCTGTCTAAATTTTTATTAGGAAATCATGGTGAAAACAGTATATACCAGTTTTGGAGAGGTATCAGTTTTGACAATATAAAATTCATGAAACTGCATGGGTGTGTCACTGACTTGGGAATTTGCACTGGTGCACAAACCATTGGATTGTCCTGTTAGATAATGAAGAAGTTAATGCTCAAAGGCAGATTCATAAATATAATTGTTGCTGTATAGCATATAAGTGATACTTATACCTTTATAAATACGACATGTAAGCAAGGAGCAAGACATTATTTGTGTCTGTTTGCCTTCCACTAAATATGGCAATTTGTGCAGTTGGAATGCCTACTTTTAAAAACAAACCTCTGAAGGTATTCAGTCTTTTGGCCTTGTCTACATGGACAATTTACCCCCAAATTCCCCCTGGGCTTGCTCTGTCCTGTTTACATGATGTAGGGCCAAAACCCGAAATGGGTCTGGATAGTCTTCATGATGCCCCTGCACATTTAAATAACTCACATATTTATTTCTATTGCTTCTTTTATTTCTCTTGTGTGGGTAAGTGATTTGCTTTCATGTCTTAATTAATAATTTGTCTTAATTGTAATTTCATACTTTATATTGTTTTTTGTTGCTAGCTTCCTTGAGCAATATTTGTAGTGGCAACTTAATATATAAATTTAATAAATAAAAATAAATATTGTAGAACAGATTCTTTCCTGTAAGAGATATTTTTTAAAAAGGTCCTCAAAATACATTTGTCAAAACCCTGTTATTTGACCTCAAGCATCTTTACATTGGTCATCTTTATATTGGTAAAGTGCATTCTTCCAGCTTTCACTTTTGTTTTGTTTTGTTTCTTTTATTGTAATTTATGCCTGCCATAAAGTGTCTGCCTTTAGAGGGAATTATAATCAAGCAAAGTGCCTATTACTTTTAAAAAGCTTGCACCTTCCCCCCGCCCCCATGTCTCTGGATACATTTACATAATGAAATGGTTATCTTGAGCAACAAAGATATTTCCTGAACATGTAAGTACATTTCATTTAAGAAAATGACAACAATGTTGTCTTCAAAGAGGATGAGAAATGGGAAGTTGCCTTATAATGACAGTGAATCCATCTGACCCAGGAGTACCGTAAGCTGTTCACCTCTGATGAATGAAAAGTTGCTCAGCTGAAAGAACCAGGCCACAGTCAGCTGTTCAATAAGCCTCCTTTGAATTGCCTGTTCTTGCTTGGTGGAAAGCTGCAGTAGTAGCTTCAGAAAATACACAACTCATTCTTGATCTCTTCATTTTCTCTCTCTGTGCAAGTAAGCTAGTCATTGGCACATTTCTGTTTCACGGAGCTAGAAGAATGTTTTCCGCCTCCGAGGAGGCTCTCTGTTGTGTGCTTGCATGAGTCACTACATTCTTGCTTTTCCATTCAAGAGGCACACAAAGCAGTGACATGAAGAAACACTGACTGCAGTCATTCCGAGGCCAGGCCATTCTTACCTCTACTACACACTGTGAAACTGAAAATAGACAAGGCAGGGCTGTGGCTTGTGGAGTAAGGTCTACAGCTAAATAATAAAACACATAGTTAAATTAAACTTCCATGTTTACAGAAGTAATCGGGCCCTTGCATGCTACACAGTTATACCATTATGATTCCACTTTTACTGCCATGGCTGCATCCTGTGAAATCCTGGGGTTTGTAGTTTGGTAAAGCCCAAGAGCTCTTGGGATGAGAAATCAGTATGACCCTCCCTAAACTTCAAATCCCAGGATTCCATAGCATGTTGCCATAGCAGTCGAAGTAGAATCATAGTGAAGTTATAGGCTTTCATGGCCGGCTTCCATAGTTTTTTGTGGGGTTTTCGGGCTGTGTGGCCATGTTCTAGAAGAAACTCTTCTAGAACATGGCCACGCAGCCTGAAAAACCCCACAAAGAACTATAGAATCATAGTGCTATAATTGTGTAATGTGAAAAAAACCATGTATTGTTAATCCCTGATTTCTCTGGAAAAAGATAGCAGATTATTGGACAAATCTCTGCCTGTGATGCTGAAACAGCACTAATTATCACAGTAATGATACTGAGCTGGATAGGCCAATGGCCCAGAACCTAGAGCATTTGTGTGTGTGTGTGTGTGTGTTTTTAAGTACTTACTTTCCTTAATCATTAGGAATTGAGATGTGGCAAAAAGTAACTTGTTGCTGTTAATGTTGTGATTTAAAAAGAAGCAGTTTCACATTATTTATTATTTTAATCATAAATATATAGATAGAGGACTATTGTTGCCTATCATCATCATCATTTACCTATAATACCTTAACTATTATATACACCGTTTGCCTCTAATTTAAAAAAAGATGCCATACCACTCACAGAAGTGTAGGGTCTTGTCTAGTGCTGCTTCTCCCTTTCCTATCCACACTTCTTCCTAGAATAGAGAGGAAGGATGGAATATGATGGTATCACTCTCTCAAGCCTCTCCTGGAAGTGAGGGACTTTCAAAAGAAGGGCCCACTATCTTGCTTTGTTCTAAGACAAAGCCTCTTTCAACTCAAAAACTGAATTCCATTTCAGAAAAGTTCACAGGAGTGGCTTTCTAGGAGTGAGTGGGGTGAAAGGAATGAAAAATACCAGCATATTTTACCTGAAAACTCTTACAACAAGTAACTAAGCCTGATGAGATGCATTTCTGCCTTTCAGGCTGTGAGGAAAAAATGATATTCAAAAGATAGGAATCCATTAAACAGAAGTTCATGGGAAGGGGATGTGGACCTCTGGGGACTCCTTGGATTATTGGAGGACCCCAAAGCCTATGAGGAGCCCGAGCCTTGTCCTACACAAGATCGGAAGGGCATGAATTATGTCAGGTCAGAGCACATACTTTGCCTGCTAAATGTCATTAGTTCAGTTCCTGAAATCTTGTAGGGCTGGGAAAGTCCTGCTGTGAAAATCTGGAGAGCTGCTACAAATCAGCCTAGATAATACTGAGTTTAGATGAACCAACACTATGGACCTTATCACACGCTGGCCACGAAGCGAAAAGTAACCGAAATAAGAATAAATTCAGTTCTATACCAAAATGAACTGAAAGAGCTCCCGCAATATGTAAATGCCTACCACATGCAATTACCGCAATAGCGTATTTATCGCGCTTCCCGGGACACGCATCCTGGAAACGTATTCTCTGTGCACACACAAGTTAGAAAATCCCATAAATTACAAAGAGAGGACCATGTTTACCCGTCCCATTTGTTGCCCAATCCAAACAGGAAGGACACGTCATAAGATGCTTCCTCACAGATCCATGGGAAGTAGCGCGGGGAACCATGGGTCAGGGCGGGGAAATGCTTCACAATACGTATTGCGCGATCATATGTATTTCGCCTGCGCGGCCATTGCGCAATGATTCCGAAAGCTCGGTTGTACTTCCCCGAAAAACCGAATGTCAAAAGATCTCAATTCGTTACGGATTAGCTCTGGGTTCTGCCGAGTTTCGGTGCAACGTCGTGTGTAAACACGGGGAAATAATATGTATTAGCTACAGGTACCCTTTGAATTAGGTCTGCTTTAGACCCCGTGTGATAAGGTCCTATGACTTAGTTGAAATGAGCTTTCTCTTTTCCTACCTGAAACCTTAACTAACAGAACTTTGGTGGGGAAGATTAGATGTGTGCTTCAGCTGTCAGAAGCTTGGGAAATGTTGTTAGAGATCTAGTAGTGATGGTTGTTCCTTAGCTTGCTACACTGTGTGGCTTTCTCTGACTCGGTTAACTTCTCACATTTGACTGACTAAGTACAATCTGAACTTTACTAAGTCATTCTATTTATTTCTCGATTAATTTCTGGCTGTTTGCCTGTGCAACCAATCACATTTATGATGTTGTGCTTAGGGAATGTTTGTACTACTGTTAACTTTACCTAATCTGTTCTTGCACTTGGCATTTGATAATGGACATAGCCTTTGTTTTTAACTTATTTGCTTCTAAACCTACTGAGATGTGATCCTGAACAAATTTGTTACTTACAAAGCAGCTGATAAGACAGACATAATTGCTTAGACACTTTAAGTAAATGTGTTAAGGACATCTGTACCCATCATCATGGGTTATATTTAAACATTGTTTCTCTTGTTTTGAAAGCTAATGTTTTGAAAAATGTTGAATTTTATGTGTGGGATCCAGCAGAAGAGAGTGATTGGGTCTGAAGACATGCCTTCAAAATAAGATACAATAAATCATGCATCTAAAGTGTAGCAACTATGACATTTTGGTTACAAGTAACAAAGTTTAGGATATTATGTTCCATTTTTGATGTGTATTGTTGAAAAGCTGCATGACATTTCCATTGCTTGCTGTTGCTTTTACTTATTAATCTATCTTTCTTTCTGTAGTACTTTGAGATATGTTGGACAGCTTGACTTTCTGGTTTTGTCAGGATCTAAGTGTTTCTCCATCTCCCTTTAAATTGCCCCTACTTGTTTTACCACCAGAGAGGCCTTCAAATTCAATGTTTGTTCTGGCCTCCTTTCTTAGTCCTGCAGAAGCTTACGCTGCAATAAAGCAGCCTTTGGGATGCCATGGTACTTTTTGTCTCTGTGTGTATTTTGCTGCTACTGATTAATGCAGCTGCTACACTGCAATTTTTCCTACAGGTCATCTCTAAGCTAGTGAGTGCCTTTGTCCTAGGTTGCTTTCAGAAGATATTTTTATTATACTTTTGCCCCGCTACATTTGCAAAGGATTAGAGCAGGGGTAGGCAACTTTTTCCCTTTAAGGGCCGAGGGACTTCAGCTCCCAGAATCCCAAGAGTTATTGGCCAACATGGCTGAGGCTTCTGGGAGCTGAAGTCCCTCGGCCCTTAAAGGGGAAAGGTTGCCTACCCCTGGATTAGAGGGTCTTCAATTTGTACCCTCCCAAATAGTTAAAACTGTACTTGCTATTTCATTTGCATAAACAAAGGATTTTAAATTTGAATTGACATTCTCACATATCAAGGGCATATATATGTCTGTCCCTGGAAAAGCATCGGAGAAAGTAGACTGAAGTCTGTGAAAGCTCATGCTGCCAGCTTATTTTTTTTAGTCTCAAAAGGTGCTACAAGATCTCTTTACATAACAATTCAAGAGGGATATTGACAGGCTGGAGCATGTCCAGAAGAGAGCAGCCAAAATGGTGAAAGGTCTGGAAACCACGCTTTATGAGGGGAGATTTAGGGAGCTGGGTATGTTTTGCTTGGGAAAGAGGCTAACAGATGACATTATGGCCATGCCTAAATATTTGAAAGGATGTCATATTGAGAATGAAGCAAGCTTGCTTTCTACTGCTCCAAAGAGTAGGACATGGAGCAATGGATTTCAAACCACAGGAAAAGAGATTCTACCTCAATGTTAGGAAGAACTTCCAGGCAGTAAGAGCTGTTTGACAGTGGAATATGATGCCTCAGAGTCTCCTTCTTTGGAGGTTTTTAAACAGAGGCTGGATGGCCATCTGTTGGGAGTGCTTTGATTGTGTCTTCCTACATGGCAGGGGGTTGGACTGGATGGGCCTTGGTGTATCTTCCAGCTCTGTGATTCTAGTGCAGGGGTAGGAAACCTCTGCCTACCAGATGTTGCTGGATTGTAGTTCCTGTCAGTTTTGTGAGACACCAGCACCCTTTGGCAGAGAAGGTTAAAGACCTTGTAAAACTACAAATCCCAGCATTCTCAGGTTGATCTTAAATTGCTAGGACTTCTCTATCATCTCTCTATCATTGCTCTATCATTTCTTTACAGTTGATGTGCTGGTGGCTTAGATTTCTAGAAGCAATGTAAAATACACTTCTCCTAGTCTATATAGTTTTTACTTGGCAAAAAGAGAGAAACAGACAGGGCAGTCAGTAGCCTTTTGATTCTGTGGAAGGAAAAGTCCTCAAATTGTGTTTTAAAGTGAAACATATTTCAAACTGCCTGCCCTCTAAAAGCACAGAGAGGGAGAAGTTTTTAAAAGACATTGACTCCCATTTGTGTGCTAGTTGAATAATTCACTTCTGCAGTTTAAACCTTCCTGTGATGTTAAAGTTTTAGGAATAATGTATTTTTCGGCGTATAAGACGACCCCCAACTTTTCCAGTTAAAATATAGAGTTTGGGATATACCCGCCGTATAAGACGACCCCTCTTCCAACACACACCAAATAAAATTTTTTAAAAACCATGAGATTTGATTTCAATCTAATAATTTTAATTCAAATGCTTATGGCATGCAGGTACTTAGCAAGAAAACTGTCACTTATAAACGCAACAAACTACAGCTCCCATGTTCCCTAGCATTTATTTCTGCAGTGTGTTTTGGACCTTACTTTTTAAAAAATAGTCCAAATTTAAATGCTGCTTTAAAAATTATTTCCATCTCCCAGCTATGAGATGGTTGTGGGGAAATGACAAAGTGTTGGGGGGGAAGGACTGCCATGCATTCTGGGGTATGTACAATCTGTAGCCAAGGAAATGGCCCTGGGCATGTCACACACTCTCAGCCTCAGAGGAGGGTAATGGCAACCCCCCTTTGAAGAAACATGCCAAGAAAACCCCATGATAAGGTTGCCTTAGGGTTGCCAGGAAAGGACTTGAAGACACACAAGAACAACAAAAAAGTCTGCAATTGTTTCATAGGTAGTACATGGGAATAGGAGTCAGTGTGGTGTAGTGGCTTGAGTGTTGGACTCCCACTCTGGAGACCTGGGTTTGATTCCCCACTCTGCCATGAAACCCACTGGGTGAACCTGGACAAGTCACACACTCTCAGCCTCAGGGGAAGGCAATGGCAAACCTCCTCTGAGAGAATCTTGCCAAGAAAACCCCCATGATCACCAGAAGTCGGGAACAATAACAAAAACAATAACATTCTTGGAGGTCACACTCTCTCAGCCTCGGGGAAAGCAAATGGCAAACGCTTTCTGAACAAACCTTGTCAAGGAGACCCAGGATAGGTTTGCCTTTGAGTTGCCAGAAGTTAGAAACGACTGGAAGGCACAAAACAGCCACCACTACAACAGCATTTTTGGAACTCACATTCTCTCAGCCTTGGGAAAAGCAATGACAAATGCTTTCTGAACAAACCTTGCTACCCTGCAAGGGGGCTTCCCTGTCCCTCTTCACCTCTTCCTCCTCCTCCTTCTCCCATGGGGGGGCTTTTTCTGAGGGGAAGGGAGGAACGGAGGAACGGAGGAAAGAAAGAAGGAAGGGAAGGGGGGAAAGAAGGGAGGGAAGGAAGCTGAGGCCTTCCCCTGAGGCTGAGAGAGTGTGACTTGCCCAAGGCCACCTAGTGGGTTTTTACAGTGCCTTGCAGGGCAAAGGAGGGCAGCCCAGCACAGTCCAGTGAGGGAGGAAGGGAGAAACACCTCACCTCGTCCTGCTTCCTCCTCCTCTTCTCTGAGTTGAGAGGGAGGAGCAGGAAGACAAAATGGCCGTCGCACTGAGGAGGGAGACAAAATGGCCACCGGGTAAGCAGGATCTTTTTCTTACCGGCGTATAAGATGACCCCCAACTTTGGGAAGATTTTCTGGGGTTAAAAAGTCATCTGATACGCCGGAAAATATTGTAGATATTTCTGAGAAATACAGTCACCCCTCTGTTCTTGCGGACTTGAAGCCCACAGTTTTGTATATTCACGGAGGGGCGACCTCCATTTAAATCCATGGGGCACACCCCATTCAAGCCTATGGGGCTTGAATATTTGTGAATCTCCATTTTCGTGGGGGTGGGGTGGGTCCGGAACAGATCCCCGTGAAAATGGAGGGCCAACTGTACATTCCATAACATGACTTTGAGGACAGCAGTATATCTAGAATCATAGAATCATAGAGTTGGAAGAGACCACAAGGGCCATCCAGTCCAACCCCCTGCCATGCAGGAACTCAAAATCAAACCATCCCCAACAGATGGCCATCCAGCCTTTATTTAAAGAGCTCCAAAGAAAGAGATTCCACCACAGTCCGAGGGAGTGTGTTCCACTCTCGAACAGCTCTCACTGTCAGGAAGTGCCTCCTAATGTTGAGGTGGAATCTCTTTTCTTGCAGCTTGCATCCATTGTTCCAAGTCTTATTCTCTGGAGCAGCAGAAAACAAGCTAGCGCCCTCCTCAGTATGACATCCTTTCAAATATTTAAACAGGGCTATCATATTTCCTCTTAGCCGTCTCTTCTCCAGGCTAAACATACCCAGATCCCTAAATCGTTCCTCGTAGGGCATGGTTTCCACACCCTTCACCATTTTAGTCGCCCTCCTCTGGACATGCTCCAGTTTTTCAACATCCTTTTTGAATTGTGGTGCCCAGAACTGGACACAGTATTCCAGGTGGGGCCTGACCAAAGCAGAATACAGTGGCACTATTACTTCCCTTGATCTAGACCAGGGGTAGGCAAGGATTTTTTACCTAGGGCCAGTCACTGGTCCCCAGGTCTTCCGCCGGGCCGGGGGGGGGGGGGTAATGGTGGCTCCCGCTGACCCCCGCTACGGCCGTGCGTGTCGCAGCCGCCATTTTGCAAAGCAAAGCAAAGCAGCTTATTTATATACCGCTTCATATCACGCTATGGGATGTCTAAGCGGTTTACAACTGTGAGCTGATTGCCCCCCAACAAGCTGGGTACTCATTTTAGCGACCTCGGAAGGATGCAGGCCTGAGTCGAGCCTCAGCCCTGGCTGGTATTGAACTCGCAACCTTGTGGTCTATGAGTGAGTGGCTGCAGTACAGGCATTTAACCACAAATGGCGCCTGTGACTCGTTTGCGCATGCTCAGTACTCCTGAGCATGCACAAACGACTTGCGGCCGTCAGTTTGTTTGCCAAAATGGCGGTGACAACTCGTTTGCGCATGCACAGGAGTACTATGCATGCACAAACGAGTCACAGCTGCCATTTTGGCAAACAAAATGGCGGCTGCGACGCGCACAGCGGCGGTGGCGGTGGGTGTCATCGTCGTCGGCAGCGGGGGCCGTCGGGCCGAATGTGGGCCACGGGCCGTAGGTTGCCAACCCATGATCTAGACACTATACTTCTATTGATGCATCCTAAAATTGCATTGGCCTTTTTAGCTGCGGCATCACACTGTTGACTCATGTTTAACTTGTGGTCTACTAGGACTCCTAGATCCCTTTCACAGGAAGTCTCATTAAGCCAGGTGTCCCCCATCTTATATCTATGCATTTCATTTTTTTTGCCCTAAGTGCAGTACCTTACATTTCTCTGTGTTGAAATTCATTTTGTTAGCTTTGGCCCAGCTTTCTAATCTATTAAGGTCATTTTGAATTTTCATCCTGTCTTCTAGGGTATTAGCTATTCCTCCTAATTTGGTGTCACCTGCAAATTTGAGAAGCATGCCCCCTATTCCTTCATCCAAATCATTGATAAAGATGTTGAATAGCACTGGGGCCAGGACAGAACCCTGTGGCACCCCACTGGTCACTTCTCTCCAGGATGAAGAGGAGCCATTGCTGAGCACCCTTTGGATTTGGTCAGTCAACCAGTTAGTAATCCACCTAACAGTTGTATTGTCTAGCCCACATTTTACTGTCTTGTTTGCAAGAGTATCGTGGGGGAACTTGTCAAAAGCCTTACTGAAATCAAGATATGCTATGTCTACCGCATTCCCTTCATCTAGCAAGCTGGTAATTTTACCAAAAAAAGAGATCAGATTAGTCTGGCATGACTAGTTTTTGAGAAACTCATGTTGACTTTTAATGATTATGGCATTCCCTTCTAAATGTTCACAGACTCTGTTTAATGAACTGTTCTAGAATCTTTCCCGGAATTGATGTCAGACCAACTGGGCAATAATTGTTGGGATCCTCTTTTTACCCCTTTTTGAAGATGGGGAGAATGTTTGCCCTCCTCCAGTCTGCTGGGACTTCTCCTGTTCTCCAGAAGTTCTCAAAGATTATTGCCAGTGGCTCCAAGATTACATTTGCCAGTTCTTTTAATATCCTTGGATGTAGTACATCTGGTCCTGGAGACTTAAATTCATTTAGGTTAACCAGATATTCCGGTACTACCTCTTTACTTATTTTGTGCTGCATTTCCCCTATTGTGTCCTCTGCTCCATTTTCCTCAGGTTGAACACCCTTTTCCTTTTGTGAGAAGACTGAAGCAAAGAAGGTGTTGAGTAGTTCTGCCTTTTCTCTGTCCCGTTAGAATCTCTCCATCTTCTCTGCGCAGTGACTCTACCATTTCCTTCTTCTTTCTTTTGCTATGGAAATACCCAAAGAAGCCTTTTTTATTGTTCTTGACTCCTGTAGCAAGCCTGAGCTCGTTTTGTGCTTTAGCTTTCCTGACTTTACCCTATATGTGCTAGCTATTTGTTTGAATTCCTCTTTAGTGATTTCGTTCCTTTTCCATTTTTTATACATCTCCCGTTTAAAACTTAGTTCAGTTGAAAGTTCTTTTGTCATCCAACCCAGTTTCTTGAGACATCTCCCATTTTTCATTCTCATTGGAACAGTTTGAGATTGTGCCTTCAGTATTTCCCTTTTGAGAAACTCCCATCCATCCTGAAATCCCTTCTCCTTTAGTTTTCCTGACCACAGGATCACTCCCAGTGTTTCCCTAAGTTTGCTGAAATCAGCTCTCCTAAAGTCTAGAATGAGTGTTTGACTATTCCTAGTTTCTCCTTTCCACTATATAAGAAACTCCAGGAGAACATGATCACTCCCACCTAAGGATCCCACCACTTGCATCCCATTGACCAGGTCATCCCTCTTAGTTAGAATCAGATCTAAAATAGCTGATCCCCTTGTTGCCTCTTCCACCTTTTGGACAAAGAAATTGTCTTTGAGGGAAGTGAGGAATTTGCTAGACCTTGAAGTATTGGCTGAGTTTGACTTCCAGAAAATATCAGGGTAGTTGAAGTCATATGTCATATGCCTATGTCATAACACTCAACTATTGCGTACATTTTTCCATTGCTGATTCATCTTTTTCTGAAGTAGCCCCAGCAATGAAGGCTTGAGCTGAGCTATGCAAAACAAGCATTTAAAGAAGCAAAGGGAAGAGAATGCAGATTGCAGTTTATATACATCTTTTACAACCTGATGCTTGTGTCTTGTGCTTGAACAGTCCCTGTAAACCTCCCTGCATAGCACAGGCTTTGCTACTGCCCGGAGAAGCCTCTAGGATTGCTAAGAATGAATGCAGTGGTAGGCCTTTTAATATGAAGAATCAATACGCTGCCTGGTTCGGAGTACCAGCTCCTGTACCCCTCTAGCCAAAACTCCCTATTGTTCTAATCTTTCATATGCTGCAAACCTATTAAGCTCATGGCTCTTGGCCATATCTAGCTTGCCAGCCCTGTGTTATGGCCTGCCAGCTGTTTCATTACCCTTTTGAGGCTGGAGGTAAGCCTGGGAAAACCCAGAGGTTTATCAAGTTCAGGGCATGCTGAACTACGTGGCTGGCATGTCAACAGAAACCAATATTTGGGTTTCTGTTCTCTTGTGGATATAGCACCTTCTGTGCTTGGCTACAGAGGGTTATGTCAGGAAATGCCTGTTATTGAAACAGGCATATGAAAACTTTTCAATCTCCCATGTTGGGGCTGGTAGCCGGCAGCTAAGTGGGAATAGTTGGTTCTAAAAATGGTATAGTCTTCAGCTGAACACTGAGTTGTTCAGAGTGAATAGAGTGCCAAATGAAACCCTGTTGGCCTGTTAACCATTTTATCCCTCCTGAATTGATCATCTGCAGTGCATCATAGTGGCAAAAAGGCCAGCAGCTTCCTCTGTTAACCATGTTGGTGCATAGAGTAAGATGCCTGGATCTGATAGTTGGAAATCCAGTTTGAGAGCCTGAAACCTTGCATATGCATATTCCCAATGATTAGCACTCACTAATCATTCCTCTCAAACAACAGGCCTTCCTTATAGATGTGTTCCTGGGCAGACAAACATGCAAATTAAGTCTGTGCTTACTTTCTGATAGTAACAACAGCATTTCCTTATAGATGTGTTCTTCAGCAGACAAACGTGCAAATTAAGTTTGTGCTTATCTTCTAATAACCTATCACAAAACAAAAAAATGCTGGAATATAGAGGTGAAAGAAGACAAAAAGATGTCTTTTGCCATCTGTGAGAGCACTGCTTCTAAATGTGTGCTAAATATTTTATTTAGTTTAACCCTAGAAAAGATTTCAGGATCACTGAATTGCTGTTAATCACAATCATGGTCTCCCATTTTGTAGCATACACCACTGTTCTGTGGCACTTCAAGACACCAGCAAGATACCAGCTGGATTCCAATCAAAATGTTCCTACAGTACACGATCACAAAAGTTAACAAAGGGCCTTTGCAGACTACCAGAAATAATGCAAATTGAGTCCACTTTAACTGCCCTGCCTCAGTGCTAGGGAATCATGGGAACTGTAGTTTATTGTGGCACCAGAGCTCTCTGACAGAGAAGTCTCAATGTCTCAGAAAAAAAAATACAATTCCCATGATTCCCTCGTACTGAGCCAGGGCAGTTAAAGTGGACTCAATTTGCACTATTTCTGGCAGTCTGCAAAGGCCCAAAGTCAAAATGGAAATTAGCCTCATCCTTCTTGTTGTTTGGTAAGTGGACTGTTGGGAAGAAGTCTATGAAAATGATTTCTTAATTCTCTGAAAAAAATCCAGAGAATGCTTATTTTCTTATTTATTTATTTATTTATTTTGCTGATCAGATTCAAACAGTATAATCCAGCCAGCCAGAGAGCCAATGTGGTATAGTGGTTTGAATGCTGGACTACGACTGGAGATCAGGGTTTGATTCCCACGCTCAAGCATAAAAACCCACTGAATAACCTTGGGCAAGTCACATTCTCTCAGCCCAGAGGATGGCAGCGGTACTTCAAACCCTCTCTGAAGAAATGTGACAAGAAAACCCTATGACCATGTTGTGTTGGTGAACCTATAGTATGCATGCCAGAGATGACATGCAAAACTATTTTCCCTGGCACACAGAGTGAGGAAGAGGAAGAAAAGGTGCACGCGTGTTCCACCTCCTCCTGGGCCTTCAGTTGCCTCCAAAGAAGCAGCTGAAGGCCCAGGAAGGTGCAGGGGGAAGATGTTCCGCCCCATAAGTTCTGTTCCCCCAGAAGTCCCATCTCCGTTAATGCCCGGTGCAAGAAGGCCGTTTAGTTTGGGCACTTGATGCTTAAAAGGTTCGTCATCACAGCCCTATGATATGTTCCCCTAAAAGTTGCCATAAGTCAGAAATGACTTGGAGACACAACAACAGCAACAACAACAAAATACATTCAGCCACAGAATTTATCAGTACATGTAATTTTTGGACATGCAACACAGTGGATCTGATACATTAAGGCAGGGGTAGGCAACCTTTCCCCTTTAAGGGCCGAGGGATTTCAGCTCCCAGAAGCCTCAGCCATGTTGGCCAATAGCTCCTGGGATTCTGGGAGCTGAAGTCCCTCGGCCCTTAAAGGGGAAAGGTTGCCTACCCCTGCATTAAGGGAATTGTGAAAATGCCCCTTATTTTGCATTTTGTACCAGTAGCTTACTGAGATTAAATATACATCACAAAACCATTAGTTGAAGCTTTACTTTCGCTTCCTAAAATTTAGAGCGCTTTGTTCCTTTAGTCAACAAACATACATGCAATTTACAGGAATAAATCACAGCAGGCGGTTTTCTCCATCAGCTTCTGTCTGAGATGCTTCACTATACGTTGTGGGAGTAATCATTTGGGAACTTCACAGACATACTGATACCTTTCAGCTAAGCAATTCATCATAGAAAAGAGATTGGTTGTTTTTTTTTTCCAGGGATGAGAAGAACCCCAAGCATGTGAATTGTATCAGGTTTTTTTTCTCCCTTTTGCCTGGACTCCTGTGACTTTCCTTGCAAGCTGTATTGTTTAAACTGGCATTCACAGCCAGAGTATAGTTAGACAGCAGTTCTTCCCTCTTTCTCCACTTAGATTTCTCCATGTAAAATTCAGCTTTTTTTAGGTGGATAGTGCTGCAGAAGGAAGGAGGATGGAGAGGAACTTAAGTTTTTGTTTTTGGGTTGTTTTTTTTTGTTGTTGTTTTTGGCAGCCTGAGCTGGAGAAAAAATGGATTAAAATAGTGTTAGGTTTTAAAGTATTTTGTTTACAGTAGTTTAAATTTCTGATTTAATAGAAGTTTAGTAGTCTGCATCCAACAGTGGCTTGACATTTACAGAAAGCACTTATGAGAGAACAGTGCCCAGCCACTGAAGATCCCACCCCATAGAAAGCTGCTCATGATGGATGGGGGACTCTCTGAAACTATGGTAGAAGGCAAGCAGTGCTGTAGTAGGCAAAGGGTGGGTCAGCAAGAATTGGGTGTCTCCAGTGTCCCTGTTGTGAGGCCAGTATGGCTACTAACACCTGGTGTTATATTCCCTTGCATTATATAAAATTAGCCTCTTCAGAATTTCTTGCCATTTGATTCAGAGATGTAGCCATGTTAGTCTGGAATATCAGTATGCAAAGGGATCTTGTAGCATTTTTGAGGCTAACTGTGTGAAAGAAGAAGTAGCATAAGTTTTCATAGACTTGGGGGTGGGGGTTGCAGACTGCCAGAAATAGTGCAAATTGAGTCCACTTTTAGGGTTAGGGTTAGTGCTAGGGAATCATGGGAATTTTTTTTTCCTGAGACATTGAGCCTTCTCTGTCAGAGAGCTCTGGTGCCACAATAAACTACAGTTCCCATGATTCCCTAACCCTAACCCTAACCTTAAAACTGGACTCAATTTGCACTATTTCTGGCAGTCTGCAACCCCCCTTGGTCTACTTCCTCAGATGCTTTCACACAGTTACCACTAGTTTCAAAGGTGCTACAAGATCCCTTTGCATCTTGCTGCTTGATTGTTTAGCAGTGAAGGTATCTGTATTCACACAGATTGCCATAATCCTTTGTTTGTCACAGTGAAGCCTTCAAATAGAATTGTGCAGCTGTCAGAAGTGGGCAGGTTGTGCCCACTGTGTCTGAATGAATTCATGGCTGTAACCATCCCTAAGCATGTCCACTGTCATTCTGCTTCCCTGCAAACCCATGAGGGAATGACAGTCTTTATAGCAGCCCTATAACTCTGTCTCTAAGTCTACTTCCTTTGGCTTGATACTGTATTGGATGTAAACCTATGTACTGGTTAGGAAATTCTGCTAGCTAATGACAGAAACTGGTACTATGAGGTTCAAAGTCAGAGGCACAATTAATTAGGTTCCCCCCAAAAAACAAATACTTCCCAGGTAAAAGCCCTTAGGATCTTAGTATGTATGTCAAGTTTCAGATATCTTGATTTCATATTCACGGCAATAGAATTCTGAGAGACTGGTACACAATCTCTTTTATAATTATAGAAACAGCTTAAGCTTCAAAGAATATTTTCTGCCCTCACTTATTAATCAGGAATTAGGGTGTTACCTCTTTTCTGTGCTGCTACTGCACATTGGTTATAATCTTATGAAAAGTATTTTTGTCACATTTGACATGTGTGTACCTAATACTAAATAATCTGTTGAGTGAAAAATCTGATTTTAAGACTTTTCATCTGCCAGGATAAAAAGACTCTCCTTGCACTTTAAAAAAAAATCAAATTCTTTTGCCAGTAATAGGCATGGATATTTCTACTTCCACTCTTTTCCCCCTATACATTAAAATTCTAGGGGCAATCCTATCTGTATGCCTAAAACTGGGTTTGTAAGTTATACCTATAAGCCGAAATGGTAAATCTGAACCAGGTGTATTGATTAAATGTCTACTGATTTAAAAGAAATCCATTTGTTAGGTTGTTTATCAGTATCTTTTATTTGCAGAATTTTAATCTTCAGCCACATCAGTAACTTGATGCAGTCAAGACCCAATTTCAGTTTTTTTAGTATGAAAAAACAAATCCGGGGAGTTTCTCTGCACTGTATCATTTTTAAATAGAAAATCAAGCACTCTACTGCTAAAATATGTTTACAATGAAAATGTGCTACAATTTCAGATAGGGCTATGTCAACACTAATATATCTTTTTTAAAAACCTGGAATAACACATTTCTTTACTATAAAAATAGAAGATTTGCAACTCTGAAGTGGTAGGAGGGAATGGAGTGGTAGGAGGGAATGGAGGGATGTTCTTGATGAATTGGAAAAGTGGTTCAAGAGTAATAAGAAGAATTTAATAAAGATAGAAATAAAGGTTGCTAGGAGCACCACTCCTGGGTAAAAACGAAAAACCCAATGTGCAGAAGGGATGAGAAAATAACCACTTGGGTCTCTCCTAGTTGTAATAATGGCAATATAATACTTCTCATTCAGTTGGCAATGCTTACTCTTGTTATCAAGTCAAAGAAAAGCAAATGGCAGTGTATGGATATGCAGCATGGATGTTTTCTTTCCTTGTGCAATATAAATGACTGGAAAAATATAGTGGAAGATTTGGAAAAATAATTTTCGGGCCAGCCTGCAGATTTTGTTAGTGGGCAATCTTATGTACCTCCTGGATGATGTGTTACTATTAATTGCCATCTTGTCAACTTCAGCTGAATGCTGAGCCTATGAATGAGAGACCTCAAAGTCACCATGTTATCAACAGCCATGCTCAGGTTTTGCAAACTCAGAGCCTCATTCTTCTCTTTTCTTACTGCCTTCTAATTTACCAAGCATGATAGTCTTTCCTAATGTGTCATGTCTTCTCATGATAAGTCTATAATATGGCAATCTTGGTTGAACCAATGTTGGCTTATAGGGAGAGGTCAGGATTGATTTGCTCTTGAATCCATTTATTTGTCTTTTTGGCAATCTGTGGTACCTATTGAACTCTCCTCCAAGTGCCAGATGTTGAACTCTCCTTCAAGTGCCAGGAGGCTCAGCCAACCTTTCTCATCCCTTCTGCACATTGGGTTTTTCATATGTATACGTTGGACATGGGAGAGATGTGCTGTTTTTATTTTAATATGCTCTACACCTATGGAGATGGAATAGAGCAGGCCTACACAACATGTGGCCCACCAAAGGATTTTGGGTGGCCCAGAAGGATGTGGAACAACTTCAAGGCTCCTCCGCTGCTCGGCCTCCTCCTGAGAAGGCCATACAGAGGAGGAGGAGGAAGAGTGAAAACGCTCACCCTGCAAGGCTCCTCCGCCATCTGGCTTTCTCCTGAGGAGGCCAGGCAGTGGAGGAAGAGGAGGACAGGCAAATGCCTGCCCCTCAAGGCTCCTCCACTGCCTGGCTTTTTCCCAAGGAGAAGGCCAGGTGGAGGAGGAGGAGGAGGGGCAAATGCTTGCCCTGCAAGGCTCCTCCACTGCCCTGCTCAGTCCTGAGGAGAAATCCAGGTGGTGGCGGCAGAGGATGGGTGAACACCTGAACTGCAAGGCTCCTCCACTGTTTGGCTTTCTCCTAAGGAGACATGGGTGGCAGAGGAGGAAGATGGGTAAACCCTCAACGCTCAAGGCTCCTCAGTCACTTGTCCATTTCCCAAGGAGAAGTCTGGGCAGAGGAGGAGAAGGTGAAGAAAGGCTCCCCTGCTGCTCAGCTTTCTCCTGAGGAGAGGGCTAGGTAGAGGAGGAGGAGAGAGCTAGTATTAATTAATTCTAATTTATATTATTAATAAATATTAATTAATTGATAATTAACATTAATTAATATTTAATTAAAATTATCTGCAGCTTGAAGAAGCTTAGCCTATTTTAATTTTGGCCCATACCCACTGCCAAGTTGTGCAGGCTTGGAGTAGAGATAAGTATTTCAATTTCATCCTTGTTGCTATTCTCTAAAAATGGAGGGTGAGTATTTGCAGAGCAGACCCAAATGTATTTGTGGAGGAAAAAATCTATTTATTTTCCACATGCATAGAAGCAGTTAGAATGGTGAGGTGATGTAGAAAATACACTTCCACCTCCATGGGTAGCGGTTAATATATAGGGGAAATACTTCATAGGCCTATAGGAGAAGTGTAGGAAATCTGGATAGCAGCAAAACTGGACCTCAGGCCCTGCCTTACAAGGTTTGCCTTGTAGAGAGATCTTGTAGCACTTCTGAGAATAAGGGCCTTTACAGACTGCCAGAAATAATGCAGCTTGAGGCCACTTTAACTGTCCTGGCTCAATGCTAAAGAATCATGGGAACTGTAGTTTATTGTGGCACCAGAGCTCTCTGACAGAGAAGGCTCAATGTCTCAGAAAAAACTACAGTTCCCATAATTCCCTAGCACCGAGCCAGGGCAGTTAAAGTGGACTCAAGCTGCATTATTTCTGGCAGTCTGTAAAGGCCCTAAGTGAAAGAAAGAAGTTGGAAGCATGAGCTTTCGTAGACTTCAGTGCTTCCTCATATGCATTACCTTGGTTTTATTCCTTTTGGACTTTAGCTTCCAGAATCCCTGATCATTAAACAAGCTCGTGGAACCTTTTGATATACAACACATCTAGAAAAACCAAATTTTACGACCCAGTGATTTAGTTCAATTTCCTGCCAGTTTGGGCAATCCACAACTAAAACATCTCTTGTCAGATAACCATCTAACCTCTTCGAAAAATCCCAGTGAAGGAAAATCTACCTCCATCCAAGACAGTCCATTCCCCTGTCAAACAGCTTTTGCTGTCAGGAATTTCTTCTTAATGTTTTGTCAGAAGCTTTGTTATTGTAATCCACTCTTTGGATCCTACCCATTAGAATACATGCTTGCTGCATTTTCTGCATGGCTGCCACTCAGATATTTGAATATGGTTTTCATATCACCTGTCAGATGTCTGTTCTCTATGCTAAACATTTGTTGTTAACTGCCTTCAAGTAGACTTCAGCTCATGGTAACTCTGTGAATGAGACACCTCCAAGACCCTCTATCTTCAGTCACTCTGCTCAGGTCCTGAAGGTTCAGGCCTATGGCATCCCCAGTTGAGTCTAACCATCTGGCATCTGGTCTTTTTCTCTCTCTGCTGCCTTCCACCTTTCCTAACATTATTGTCTTTTCTAAGGAGTTATGTCTTCTTGTCATGTGGCTAAAGTACAACAGTCTCAATTTAGTCATCTGGGCTTCCAGGGAGAGTACAGGCTCGATTTTTTCTAGGACCCATTTGTTTGTCTTCTTGGCCATCCACGATATCTTCAGCGTCCTTCTCTAGTACCACATCTCAAATGGGTTGATTTTTCTTTCTTTCCACTTCCTTCACTGTCCAGCTCTCTTGTCCAGCTTGATTTCTACATCCAAACCTTACTCTTTATCACTGAAATTGAGGCCAGGTGAGAAATTCATGTGAAATTCATGGAGTCGCCATAAGTGAACAGGAGACTTGAAGGTACATGTGCTTGCACACGTGCGTGTGCATACACACATATTCTTTCAACACTTCAGGAAGAAATTGAGACCATTTGCTGTTATGTAGATTTATCCCTGCAGCTTGTTTTGCCCATAAAAAACAAAGATCTGCACTATGTTTAAACTGTTGAGGCCGCTTGCCTTGAGCTTATATATGCCTGTCGCTTTTTGTGTTTTCCTGCTCTATCTATTATCCCTCCCTTTGTGGTAACTGCAGTTCCATCCAGTTTGGACAGAATTAGAAACTGTAGTTTGCATGCCTTCATTGTTTTGCTCCATAAGCCCAAAGTCGGTTTTTATTGTTGTATAGACTTGATCTGGGGTTGTTTATTACAAAGTAAAGCTTGGAAAATTTTGGAATGTAGCGTCCAGAATCCTCTAGCCAGCACTGGCTGTTTTAGTACAAAAAGGTGACTTTTCTAAGACCTGTTACAAATATTGACCTTTGAGATCACGAGGAGACAGATGGGAAGAAGAGGGTCTTTTAAAAGATCTTGATTCTAGTATTCTTCTGGTTGAAATAACAACACAACAGCTAAATTGGATTATAATTTTGAGCATGGATAAAGCTTTATTTGTGTTCTGATTTAGAAAGGGCAGAAAAGGGAATGTTGTTGGAAGCTGCAAAGCTGCTTGTACATTTTAACAACAGCCTTCTATCCATGGAATGTACCATAGAGCTCAGTATTTTGAGATACTTATTTTATTTTGTAAAATAAAATAAAACGGGATGTGGTGGCTCAAGTAGTTAAGATACTGACTCTGTTGATTACAAGATTGGCAGGCTGGAAGTTCAAGGCCCAGGTGCCACATGATGGGTGAGTTCCTGTCACTAGTCCCAGCTTCTGCCAACCCAGCAGTTCCAAAAGCATGCAAATGCAAGTAGATAATTAGGTACCACTTTGGTAGGAAGGTAAACAGTGTTCTGTGCAGTCATGCTGGCCACATGATCACATAGTCGTCTCTGGCAGTGCTGGCTCTTCAGCTTAGTAACGGAGATGAGCACTGCAGTCGGACGACTTGACAACCTTGACAGTGGAGAATAACTTTACCTTGATATAAAATATGTCCCCTGAAACTTCCTGCATTTAAATTTCTGTCTTGCTGTGTGCAGTGCTTCTTGCATGTTTTCTGGAAAACTGCTTTTTAAAAAACCCATGTGAAGTCCTTAGATGATGTGTTATAATTATTATACTATTCTACAGATTTTCATTCTTGAAACTCATTCAAATGTGTTGCTTGAGGTGGTTCGGCTTCCATAAGCCGGTGTTCAACTGGGAGAATGGAAGAAAGAGCCTCAGGTCTTACCTGAAACTGTACTCCTTGAATAATGGTATACACACCTTTAAGAAGAGCCCTGATAGATCAGATTAAAGGAAAGGCCTATCTTAAAGAGAGGCAAACTTTTTCAACCCCAAGAGTATTTCTTGGGAACCACATTATGGGTTAGACAAAGCCAAAGGCAAAAAGGTAGAACCAAATATACCAGTATATATTAGCATATTTTAGCTTAAACCTTTAACCGCTGGTAACTAAGCCTTGTTGTTGTGTGCCTTTAAGTCATTTCCAGTTTACGACAACTCTAATGTGTTTTGTGGAGTTTTCTTGGCAAGATCACAGGGTATCTGAGCAATTAGCTAGATTAGATCAGAGGAAGTTTGCCTTTGACTTCCTCTGAACGTGAGAGAGTGTGACTTGCCAAAGATCATCCAGTCGGTTTCCATGGCTAAGCGAGGATTTGAACTGGGCAATTATCATATCATGAGCAAGCATTTGCCTCTGTAGGAAATAGACAGGACTATATTTAGCCCTAGGGCCGAAGTTCCAACACCCTGTTTCCTGCCATGGTTGACAAGGTACTAAAGACCTTCAAGCATCTTCCCTTGCTTTTACTCTTCAGCACACATGCATAGACACCAGACTTCCACAGTCTGGTGCCTTCCAGAAGTCTGGGTATGCTGCTCCAAAGATTCCTTAACAATAACCATGTTGGCTGGGGTTAATGAGAACTGAGGTTGAAAATATCCATAGGACAGTTGAATGTGGAATCCTTGCTGCGTATTTTACTGCACCATTGAATAGAATGAGACTTGAGCATCCATAGATTTAGGAATCCTGGAACCAGACCCCAGTGGGTATTGTGGTCCCACTGGGCATATCAAAATCTTAAGGCTGAATTAATTTCTTTATTTCATTTTATTTCATTTTCAGTATTGGTTAGCATATTTTCCCCAAGAAGGCACAAATGAATATAGTAATACATGCATAACTTGCATATTACAGTGGTCCCTCCACATTCACTGGGATTAGGGGTGAAGAACCCCTGTGACTGTGGAAAAACTGCATATAAAAACACTATTCTTTTTACCTAAGAGAACACCTCTCTAGGAATCTCTAGGTCCTACATTGCAACTCTGTGGTCAACACCTACCAGAGGTTGGTCATAGAATCAGGTTGGAGGACCTACAAATGCCTAGAGAAGTCTTTTCTAGGTTCTTCAGCACAACTCTATGGTCAACTTCTGACAGAGTTGCATTGGAGGACCTACAGATTTTTAGAGAAGATATTAATCAAAACCGCAAATAATCAAATCCACAAAAGTCAAAGCCACAAATGTGGAGGGCCAACTGTACTTTTACAGGATGCCAGATACATAGGTGTGACTTTCTGATTGCAGTGTACATAAAACAACATCAATTTTTTACTGGTATATTTAAGAAAGCCACTTGCCAGCATGAGGAAACATTACTGGTGTGGGGTGCATTACCCAGAACCAGCCAGCCAGCATAGTTAACTATCTTTTCCAAGTTCTGACCATAGCCATGGCAAGCAAGTGGTCTTGCCTTCACATTAAACATATCTAGGGGTATGTTGGCCATACAGCAAAGTACAATAACATCCAAAATCCACAATACAGTGATACCTTTATTGGCCAGCCAAAATGAACAATATACATGATGCAAGTTTTTGAACTTCATCAGCAAAGATGTTAAAAATTATACAGGAGAAAGGGGGGCGGGAATGACGATGTTGTAGTCATAGGTCTACATTTGGTAAAGATGGTATAATTGTTCTCAGTTAAGATGGTGTGGAGGGATATCTATGTGGGTAGCGGCCATTCCTTCTTGGCTATGCAGGTTTTGGAGGCAAAGGGTTGTAAACTCCAGTAAATAGAATTTAAAGTCCATTAGCACACAGAAAGAAACCTTCACAGTGAAATTTGTGGCTTTCATTCTCAATTTTTAGCTTTTATTAAAAAAAAAAAAGAAAGAAAAATGTATATAGTTGTATAGGGAAATAATGCAGGCAATATTCCAACCTAAAGCTCAAAAACAGATAGAGCCAACCTAAGTTTATCCTTTAGCAAGGAAATTTTGTGGGATCCTGGTGAATAGACTATATCATGAAATGCTTTGTACTGAATTAAATTGTTGTTCTGCATTTTTGGTATGTGTGTCACAAGTCAAGTACAAAATATGAGCAAGCACAAGGCTTGTGTGTACCACAATGCATAACACAATTTTTTGTGCTTAGAATAATAACATTGAAAATCCACAAAACAGTGATACCTTTATGGGGCTAACCAAAATGCACAAAAAATTGCAAGCTTTCAAAGCTCCACTTCATCAGGTAAAGGAGTTAAAAATTATACAGAAGTAAAAATATGACAATATTAGTCTCAAGCCTGCATTTTGTCAGAATTTTACTGTTCTTGGTTCAGGTGGTGTGGAAGGATATATTCATGCAGGCAGTCCCTTCTTCCTTCTGGCCGTGTGGGTACACCAGAAAATAAAATTTTAGTTCCATTAGCAAGACAAAAACAGAGGAAGGGCTGTTTGCTGCTTACATATAAAGCAAAACTCAGTGGAAATGTACTAAAGAATATAGGATCAACCTGGATGTTAAGGAGGAAAGTGTTTTCTCTCCCACAGAGGATTCTCATCAGAGGAAGATGTCTCAGCAATCAGATATACAGATTAAGCACCACTAAGAGGAGCACCTCTGCAAATAACATGCTAAATATATGAACTATTTTGACTCACAGTCTCTTTTGCTCCAGGTGTTCCGTGAGCACTCCTTGCCTATGCACCTGTGGCTTGCTCTGATTGGTGGTAGCTGCCCAGGATCTAAGCAGAGCTTGGACAAGTTGCCTTTTCCAGTTGGAAGATTCTTGTCATTGTGTTTTTTAAAAAGGGGGTATATTTTCCAAGCTCTGGCTCTTAATATGCTCAGTGTGATTTTTGATGAAAAACCAGGGGAACAGAATGAAATATAATATTTTACTGCAGATCTCTCTTGTATGTATTATTCCTGCATAGCAAAATTCATTACTTGCATGTGTTATTTGAAAATAGTGAAGTCTTGTCATTTTGGGTATTTTTTAAAACAAACAAAACCAATGACATTTCTGTGGCTTTTTGGTTCCACTTGGTAGTAAAGAATGAATTAGTGCGGGATATGCCAATTGGTACAATTCCTTTTCTTCAGTAGCATAATAGCCCTTTGGCTAAAACATGACATATTTCAGGTTGATTAGACAACCTTCAATGGTCTAGTCGGTTGCTATAATTCTGCTTTGGCTGTTAATATTTCCTGACACTTACTGCTGTCACATAGTGCTGTTAATAGGCTAATTATCTAATCACCTGTTGGCCTGGAGCTAGAACACTTCTTCTTCTGAAGTCATTTTTTTATACTTTAACAAGAGATCTCATCATGACATGGATCCAACATGGCTGATGTCTAATAATGAGAGGAGCCTAGTCTCAGTGACATTTTGAATAACTGAAGCACTTCTTAGCAACAGATCTTAAAACTTTTACCTGGCAAGGAATCCCTAATGCAAGGGACTAAATACTTAGTGGAACAAAAGATTGCAGAGCTCTGCATCTCAGCAAAAGATCCTGGACAATCCTCAGACGAAACAGATTAATCAATTAAAGATGGCATGTGACCCTAACAGAATGACCAAAGGAGGGAAGAATGGACACCACGCCAGCAGATCTCCCTTTTCCAGACTTATTGGCGAAACTTAGAATTTAGTGAAAGCTATCAGCCCTAACAAGACGGATTGGAGACATAGAAGAGGCTGCAAATGCAGCTCTGCAGCAAATTTTATCCCACTCCGGTAGGATTGAAATATTAGAAAACTCCTGACTACCTTCAAACATAAATTGAGGATTTGGAAAACAGATACTGTTGCCAAAATATCTGCTTGAGAGGTATGGAGGAACATGAAGGATCAGTTAATCTTCTGTCCCTCATGATTACGTGGATTAATGACATCTGTCCTAATTTAAGCCTCAGAAACTTGGACATAGAAAGGATTCATAGATCACTTGCCCTGAGATTGAGAACATCCACGCAGGCATGGGATATATTGATCTGATTTGCACATTACTCCACAAAATATCTAGTTCTGAGCAACCTCTCATCTATTAAGGACTTATCATACAATGGTCACAGGTCAAATCCAGGTATAGCAGGATCCCTCTTCCGAGACACTGAAATGAAGACATGATTTCAAACCACTCACCTCCCTTCTATAAGAAGCTGGGATAAAATACAGATGGAGCTTCCCATTTAAGCTAACAGTCACCCACAAGAACAGAAACATGATCGGATCAACTGAAAGCCAATTGATCGAGATCTGTGAAGCTCTAGACATAAGAGTACATAGGGACCTAGCAGAAAAGGCAAAAGATGAAGATAAGCCCAGATTGAATCAAACTATTTCTGAATGGAAGATGATCACTAAAGGAAAAAGAAATGCAAGCATGAAGAAATCACCTCTAACAAACTGAGGGACAAGTTGGATCTGTCAAGCACTGATGAAATGGAGTAGATTAACAAACACTGACTCACCTTGGATGTTGGATAAACTGACTTCAGATTCAAAGATAAGGTAAGTGGGAAGCCATCTTGGATTTCTTTGTTCTCTTGTTGTTGTCGTGCAGGGGGGGCCTTCTGAGCCTCCATTTTGTTGTACTTTGCTACTCTATCTTTTCTGCTCTTATTATGGTGCAAAAGGCCTACTCCCACCTCACCTGTTCTCCCGGTGGAGTCTGCCACATAATGCACCAATTTCTTTCTTATTAACATCTATGAAAAGTTATGAAAACTTATTACACTGCTTCAATGTGTTTATATTGATGTTTAACCTCTATATGTCATTTGGGGTAGGCACCCTATACTACCTTCCCCCCCCCCCCCCCCATTACCCACCTGAGGAGTTCAGCCATGCTTGCACTGACTGGGCCTTGTGAGCTTGTCCTCTTGGTGATAATGTTTTTAAAGTTTAATGTTGATGTAGTTATGTTTTTGTTATTTGCATTCCAGCCTTGGGGAATAGTCTCAGTTATACCTACATATGCTAAACTTCACTCACTTGTGTTAATGTGGCTCCCTATGCAACCCCCACACCCCTGCCCTGGATAACCTTAAGATAGTCTCACTTAACGTTAAGGGGCTAGGCTCTGCCCCTAAACGTACAAGAATTGCAAGCTACTTGAGGAAATCAAGACCCAACATCACATTTCTGCAAGACACACACAAGAGGGGAACAGGGTACTCTCCAACTCAGTGTTGCCAACCTAATACACAATGGGAGACTATGAAAGCCGGAGGTGTAGCAATTCTGCTTGATAAGTCATGCTCTTTTGCAGAGGAACACGTGATAAGAGACCCAGCAGGGTGCTTTATAATTTTGCAAGGCTCTATTGTAGGCAGGAAAGTCACCTTTGGTACTTTTATTCTCCCAATAATGATCAACAGAATTTTTTTACAATCCATTATTAAGACCCTTCAGGACAATGCAATTGGTGAAATCATCATTGGTGGTGATGCAAACGAAGTCTTAGACTATGATCTAGACAAGACTCATCACCCACCAAGAAGAGACTGAGAGACACCCTCCTACATAACATCATTGACAAAGCTGCCCTTATTGATCCCTGGAGAGCCATGCACCCACAAGATAGGCAATATACTTTCCTCTCTAATGGCCATAAATCATACTCTAGGATTGATATTATTTCATTTCCAAAGTGCTCCTTCCTGAAGTCACTGATGTCAAAATCAACCCTACCTCCCATTCTGACCATGGGTTGGTAACCATGAACTGGAGACTTGGTCCTGGCACCCTGAAAAGATGGATTTGGAGATTCAACCCCTCCTTCCTGTCTGATGTAGACTTTCAAAAGCGAATTAGAGAAGCCATTAAGATTTTTTTTACAAAGAAAATAAAAAGCCAGACACATCAGAGGCCCTATTGTGGGACACTCTAAAAGCAGTACTCAGGGGTTTTCTCATTCAAGAAGGAGCTAGGAAAAAGAAACTTAGAGATTTGGATAGACAAATCTTTATGACTGAGATTCAACAGTTACAACAGGCACACATAAACACCAAAAGCCCAACTATATACACCACACTTCTAAAATTAAAAAAAGGACAGAACTAGCAGATCTCGACAATAGGAAAATCCAAGTCTCACTACAATATACCAAAGCATATGAATTTAACAACAAAAACTCACACCTGTTAGCCAGAGCAGTTAAAAAGAAACTGAACAAAAGATTAATGACAACAATATCCTCCAGCAAAGGTGACTTAAGGCCTAAGCAGACTGCCAGAAATAGTGCACATTAAATTGAGGCACTGCCCTGGCTCAGTGCTAGGGAATCATGGGAATTGCATTTTTTTCTGGGACATTGAGCCTTCTCTGTCAGAGAGCTCTGGTGCCACAATAAAATACAGTTCCCATGATTCCCTAGCACTGAGCCAGGGCAGTGCCTCAATTTAATGTGCACTATTTCTGACAGTCTGCTTAGGCCCTTAATCACTCTTCCCAAGGATATTGTTAATGAATTCCACAGATTCTATAAAGATTTGTGCACATGTGATTCATCTACAATTGATTTCATAAATTCATTAAAAATAAAGAGCCCTCCAGTCAACACATTCAGGCCGATAGCTTTATTAAACCAAGATGTGAAATTATTCACGTCTATAATGGCAAACAGACTAAACAAATTTATCCTGGATTATTTCCACCCAGATCAAGTTGGCTTTTTGACAGATAGGAGAATGTCAGATTCAGTTCATAGAGTTCTTAACCTGATTCCAGACAAAAGCTCCTTTGGCACTTTTCTCACTAGATATATTAAAGGTGTTCAACAGGGTTGAATGGCATTTCCTATTCAGCATACTAAAGGAAATGAATTTTGGCAATGGATTTATATCTATCCTACACCATCTATATACAAACACTCAGAAGCAACGGTGTTGGTTAATGGGGTAGACTCATATCACTTCAACTTACACAGAGGGACTAAGCAGGGATTCTATTCACACTTTTTATTGAACCCTTAGCTGAAACAGTTATGTAGGTCAAACCCAAATGTTGTGGGGCCCTGTATCAATGGCCACCATCACAAAATAATGCTGTATGTAGATGATATTCTGCTTGCAGTGCAAAAACCTGAAACATCATTTCCTGAAATAAAAAAGATATTGGACACCTTTGGGAAGCACGCAATGCTTAAGATCGATTATCAAAAATCTAAACTGATGTATATGAATGCTCCACCTTCAGACCAGGACAAGCTGACAAAAGTCTCTGGATTACAACTATGCCCCTCTGGATTCATGTATCTAAGCATTCTTATCACAAAAGATTTATCTCAATTGGTGCCCAGGAACTATAACCGTGTCACTAAATGGATGAAAGTAAAAATAAGGGAATGGAAACACTTAAACCTCTCCATTCTTTCTGAGGATTGCCATTGTAAAGATGTGTCTTGTCCCACACTTATTTTTTTCTGTTCCAATCTATACTTATTTGTCCAACTCCTCTCAAATTCAAATTCTGGCAAAAGATGACTTAACAACTATATAGTCAACAGAAAAAGACCCAGATTCCCTAAATCTGTTAGATATACTAACACTGGGGAAGGAGGATTGGCGATCCCAGATGTCAAACTCTTATTATCATGCCTTCCAACTAAACCAGCTCTCCCAACTTGTCACAGAGCAATATTCCACTAAGTAGGTATCCATGGAACTAGATAGTTATAGTTTGGTTGAACTTAATTTTCTTTTCTCTATAAGGACACATAGAGATTTGAAGGAGATTTGAAACCCATTTCTCTACAACTCCCTTCTTATTTGGAAGCAGTGTGTTCACATACCAGCTCCTGATCCTTCCTTTATTTGCCCATTCCTATTACACCCCCATTTTTATGAAGTGAATAAATTAGCTCAATTCAAATGTTGAAAGGAGTGTGGCCTATACAGAATTATGGATTTATTTGAAAATGGAAAGCTCAAAACGAAAGATAATTTGCTGAATACCTTGGGACACACCAAATCCTCCTGGTTCCAAATACTGCAAATGCTCCCCATTGCAAAAAACAAATTGATAAAGGGCAGTTGCCCCATCCCTTGATCTTTTATGAACACATTTGTATGGCAGAAAGAAAAGATTTAAAGGTGGGGCAGCCATAATACATAAAAATCTAATACAATCCGCTTACGGCATGTTTTAAAAAGAGGAAAAGACCATGTTGTCTTTTTTAAAATGTCAGCTAAAATTCATCATCAGAGTTATAAATCTGTAACCTAGAATTACATGTGTAACTGATTTGTATTCACGATCTCTGTGTATTCAGTAGTGTAGGGAATATGTAGGGATCATAAAGGCCCCTCAGTTCTGACTTAACCAGCCAACAGCCACTACAAGCAAGCAACAGGGGTCTGTTCCCCTCTGTTGCAAGGAAGAATTGCAACAGGGACTCTGCTTCTTACTGTCACATTGGAAATCTGGTAGGAATGGATGTAAATGTCAGTCTGCTACACCCTGATCAACAGAAGAATAGACCCCCTTTGCTAGCAGTGGCTGCTGCCGGGTAATTCATGCTGGGGGTTGGACCAAGAAACAATACTTAACTATGCAACTGATGTAGTTACATAACTAAGAAGCATATGTAGGATTCTAGCCATCATATTTGCCTTTTTTCTGCATTAGAACATTTTCTAAAAGTTGAGCAGAAGATAGATGTGAATGTGCTGTTAGATCTCTTAGTGATTTTTCAAAGATTAGGAAGGATCCTAGACTTCTAATTATTTAATAATAGGAGGAACATAGTAGCCTCTCTGCTTCCCACTCCCACTCCTGTGTTTTGGTAGAATGAGGAAAACAACCTGTTTTGTTAGTTTTAAGGGAGGGGGGTCAAGGAAAGAATTATATTTTTTAAATTATAGCTGTACTAGGGACAAACCTGGTGGCATGGCAAAGGGAATTTGGAACTACTATACTTAATGTTGTTAATTGCTTTAAAAAGAAACTGGCAAACTCTGCAGCAACTCAGTTTCAGTTGCTCCTTTTCTTGTCCATGTTTTGTGGAGATTGTGCTACTGTTTCATTCCATGCAAAAAGATTTGATTTTCACAATCTCAAAAGAAACAGAAGAGCTGAATGATGACTGGAAGCACAGCTAGAGGATGGTGATTTGGTGGTGTAGGCAACTCCCCCCCCCCCCAGAAGGTGAATGGACAGATGCTAACAATGTTTTGTCCAGAAGCACCCTTGTAGCTACTTATAGCTGCTGGTAGTTGGTGATTCACGCAATGAATTCCATAGTTTAACTATGCATATCCCAAAGTACTTTTTGGCAAACATTGTATTGGCCTGATGGTGGACCATAAATCTCTGCTGGAGGACATGCACTGGTGCTCAGGGGTGAAGGCTATTATTTCTTCCTTGAGTACACAAGTGCAGCAAAATATCATCCAGGAACACTCCTGCATCCAATCCATGGCTGGAGAGCAGAGCTACATCTGGGAACCTCCAGGTGCCATTGCATATCTGGGACAAAGGCATTGTACAAGGGGAGGTACTGAATAGCTCCTTGCACAACACATAAGAAGTATTTACACTGGTATAACTAGATGTTGTATCTGTCAGCCATTTTGGCTGTAGAAATTTAATATCTGTAGTACTGCAATGTCATTATGTGTGTGTGTTGTGTCTGACAAGGCTGGGGCATGTACATAAATGTCCTTGAAGCCAGAACCAAGATGTGGATTCAAGCATACACCTGCAAGTGTATGACTCAGCACAGATGAGGTAATGGCTTATGCCATGTGCTGGAGTGGTTACATCAGTCAAGGATATATAAGGCTGTGTGTTAAGGTTAACAATATGTGTTACAGTTAGTTGGAGTTATGAGTAGTGGCACAGTGGTTAAATGCCTGTACTGCAGTCACTCACTCATAAACCACAAGGTTGCGAGTTCAATACTAGCCAGGGCTCAGGCTTGACTCAGGCCTGCATCCTTCCGAGGTCGCTAAAATGAATACCCAGATTGTTGGGGGGCAATGAGCTTACAGTTGTAAACTGCTTAGACATTCCATAGCGCGGTATGAAGCGGTATATAAATGAAGCTGCTTTGCTTTGCTTTGCTTTGCTTTGCTTTGCTTTGCTTTGCGTGTAGTTGGTGAACTGTGGTATGAGTTGCTGTAAGAGAGCTATTGTTTGTTTCAGAGTGGAACTCTTTGCCTGTGCAGTTTCTGCTGTTGTACATAGCTTCAGCTTAGCACTGTAAATAAACCTCTTCCCCATTGGGCTGCCCTGGTTCTGCTTCTTCATTCCACACTGGTATCTAGTGCCTGGGTGTAGATACTGAAATCTCATCCTAGCCTGTGTTACCAGTGTGACAGTATCAGTGTAAACCACTGGCAAGATCCTGGCCTTTGTTTCTTAGCTTGTTCAAAAGCCTGTGTATTTTCACCAGCACATGAATACACAGTGACTTTTCAATAACAGAAACCAGCAAGGCACAATAAAAGGTGAAATAGGTAAGAATGCTCAGTTTGTATCATAAAGCTATGCATTGAGGTTTGCTTTATTGGAATACAGGAACAGGGGATTGCACACTATATTAAGAGATTGCTTTTGAATCATTTTGAAGGGTCCTATTATCCAGCATCCAACTGGAAATATGAACAATCTGTTTTCCTCCAGCAGTTGGAGGACTGTGTGGTGATATTTGAATAGGATGAACATTTATCCCAGCCTAAACTCAGTTTTGTTAGATTCCTGGCTTAACACAATGTTCAAATGCAACCAGTCCCTTGTATGGAAATGAAACATTTTCCAAATGCTGAGCATAGTAGTACTGTATGGGGTTTTTTGTACCATAAGGCTGCAGGATTGAGAAAAGATTGTTGTCCTCCTAATTCTCCTGGCAAAAGTACCCACACTGGATTCTGCCCATTGTTGTGGGTTTAAGAACATCAGCTGTTTTCTCAGTACTCATAGAAAATTATATAGACTGCATAACTAGTGAGATAATGACACACTAATTTCACAAATGCTTTCCTTCTCCCTCATAGGCTTGTATTTGCTTGAAAAATCAATTAAGTGATAAAATATTCATCCCTTAAGTCACAAAACAGTTTGATGTTAATACAGATTTTCCTTTTTTCATCACCGATTACTGGTGTCTGTGTTACTCATGATTGCTAGAAAACTAATCCTACCTTTCTGCATTATCTACTTCATAATGAAGGCTTAAGCAGAATATATATTGAGCCAAGCTTTTTCCGTTTCTAGAGAGTAATTTTAAATGTTGAAACAGTTTTGACTGAAAATGCTGTAATAGTAATACACACCTGCTTTTACGGAAATTATTGCTTTGGACTGCATTTTCATTGAAGAAATATCTATCTGTACAATGTAATCTCTATTAGGTTTGGCACAAGAAGAAACATTTTTTTCCAAATCTGTACTCAATGTATTGGCCCTAATCCAGTGCTAGTTCAGCCACATTGTGAATCTGGATTTACATTTTACTCCAGGCAATGCTGTGTGGATGAGCATATACATTTAGGCTACTGTCCAGATAGATATTCCCAATCCAAAGAGGGAGGTCTGAACAGAGAAAGGTCTTCTCCATGTACATTCCTCTTCCCTGGACTGCAGCCAATATCTAAACAAATCATTACTAGCTCTACTTTTTTTTGTATGGAGTTGTGCCTTTTTCTTTGACTCAGATTCAAGAAAGTGATTTGATAAGAAGATCATTCCATTCACCTACAGGATGACACGTGACACAATGGTGACACAGGTACTAAACCTTGCCACAAACCAAGATGGCAACTCTGCCCACACATTTATCCAGGAAATGTCATCAGAAGACCTAATGGCATCACCCACAATATTAGGGGGGCCTTCACATGCTCATCCGCCAATGTGATTTATGCCATACTATATCAGCAATGCCCTTCAACACTCTACATTGGACAAACAGGCCAGTCCCTGCACCAGAGGATAAATTGAGATAAATCAGATATTAGGAATGGAAATACAGAAAAACCAGTGGCAGAACATTTCAGTCTTCCTGCGCACTCCATCTCAGACATCAGAACAGCGGTCCTTGAACAAAAGAACTACAAAGGTAGATTGGAAAGAGAAACAGAAGAATTGGAATTCATCCATAAATTACAGCCCCTCAGCAATGGATTGAACAAAGACAATGGTTTCCTGACCCACTACACACACTCCAACACTAACTGACCCCATACTCATGGGGGTGCCCTACATTCATCTATCCTCCTCACCGAAGGCTAGTCCCATTGCAAAACTGGATCTGCCAGTTCATCTCCATGCACAAAGACCAGTTTCCTATGCCTTTGTGCACTAATGACCATCGTTAAAACTGGACCTGCAACTTCATTTCCATACACAAAGGATTTTGAATTTGAATTGACATCCTCACATACCAGGGGTCGGCATACCTTTTGGGGGTGGGGCCAGTTCCGCTGTCGTCCCCCCGATCGTTGGCGGGCCGAAGGGGGGGGAATGGTGCCAGAGGTGCGCGCACGCGCTCATGCTCGTGCACGCATGCGCACTACTCCCGTCTCTGTGTGCATGCGCGTGCAAGCGTGGGGCGCCATTTTGCATTCCAAAGTGGCGCCGTGCACACATGTGCACTACGGGGGGCGCCATTTTGGAACACAAAATGGCGTCGCACGTCGCGAGCGCATGTGCACGACACTGGCGCCATTTGCATTCCAAAATGGCGGCCGGCGTCGTGCACATGCATGCGCGGGTGCCACTTTGGAATGCAAAATGGCGCCCCACACTTGCACGCGCATGCACACAGCGACGGGAGTAGTGCGCATGCGTGCACGAGCATGAGCGCGCGCGCACCTCCGGCACCATTCCCCCCCCTTCGGCCCGCCGACGATCGGGGGGGGACAGCGGAACTGGCCCCACCCCCAAAAGGTTTCAGTTTCAGTTCTTGGCATCTCCACCAAAAACGATCACATAGCAGGTAATGCAGACAGCCTCTGCTGAGACCCTGGAGAATCATTGTCTGTCAAAGAAGACAATCCTGGGTTTGATGTATATAGCTCATCTGATCTAAGGAGTTTTTATGTTCCACACAAACACTCGATGTAATTTATTTCATGAAAATCAGAGGCTAATACTTAGATCTAGTCTTGATTAGAGTGGACTTACTGAGTCATTGGGATCCACATGAGGGGTGGGTATTCGATTTAGTGGATCTTTTCTAGCTGAGACTAATAACTGGATTTAGGTTTTAAGTGCTATTTATTCTGATAAGCCAATAGGTGCCACCAGATATTGATGACATTCAACAGTGCTAGGGCTAAGTCCTACTGAGGGGCTGAGACTGCAATTTTGTCAATTACTTGGTCAAGATAGAGACAAGGACATTCCACAGTTCCTAAAGAGCCAGAAAACACCTCTTCCTGAAAGGTAGAAATTTTGTTTTACATTACTGTCAGCCCTCTTTGTTTTCAGTCTGTCTGCCTGTCTGTCTTATCTATCATCTGGTATGTCTGCCTACCTATTATGAATCCAGCAGAGGAGCTGGGACATTTTTTGTCACAGACAGTTTTTTGGACTGTAAAAAAATGGAATACATGCCTGAAATGTGGTACGCTGCTTATAACTCTTGGGGCGATATGCTGTAAAATGTCTGTATCACTGATCTAAATTATGCAGGTATTCTGCAATAAAATTTAACAATGGAAGAATAAAATGCTCATCTGCCTCAATGTGGGTTAAAGGAGTTCAAAGACATTTTTAAATCTCTTGTTGTTGTTGTTGTTGTTGTTGTTGTTGAGTGCCTTCAATTTGTTTCTGACTTATGATGACCACCTAAGGCAAATCTATCATGGGAGTTTCTGGGCCTGAGAGTGTGTGACTCACTCAAGGTCACCCAGTGGGTTTCATGCCCAAGTGGGAATTTGAATCCCAATTTCCAGAGTCCAGGTCTTACACTCAAACCACTACACAATGCTGGCTCTCTTTTAAATCTATAGCAGTCATTTATTAGATCTCTGAGAGTTGCTGTTTTGATCATGGATTAGAAAAGTTGTTTTTTGGATAGCAGCTCCCAGAATCCTTCCGCCACCATGGCCAGAAACTTTCAAAGCCTTTGGAAGGACACATAAATAGTTCAAGCAAACAGGCCTGGTCATGATGTCAAAAAGAGAGAGGATTTGACCATTCTTAAGCCCTGCTTAGTGACAAAACCATGATAGATGAGGTTTATTTCAGGGAGTCATACAATAAAATTCCAGCCCACTCCTAAAAATATCTCAAGCACTCTAATTTCTTTGTCAATATCTCACATAACTATAGAAACACCCTTTTCATGATTCTCCTTATCCAGTCTTGATTTATTTCCTCACTGCCAGAGTAATTACTTTGTGCCTAATTAGATTTACAGTATTGCTTTATCACTTAATCAGTGCAAATGTGCACCACAAATTCGAAAGAGGGAAATGTAGTGAAATATGTCACTTGGCAGTGCTGAATGGGTTACATTACTTTTTGAAATTCCTTGTTTATTGCCTGAATCCCTTCTGCTTTATACTTGTGTTCGTTGTACCATTGGCTTCAGCGTTTTAATGCACAAGAGACCCTTGGAGGGGAGGATTAAGAAAGTAAGACCCTGACAATGTTTTATCACTCCATGGGTTTCTCATTAGATCACCCCTACAATATAATCAGCTATAAATAGAGATCTGCTAATTTGATGAAGAGGCTGTAGGTCTGCACATAATTGAACAAATATATCACTGTTCCCCAAAGTATGCATAGCCTCCTTCTCTTTTTGAAACTCTAGAGACAAGACTTGTGGGGGGAAGAAGAAAAGAGAACCCAGTGCAACAATGATGGATTTTGTGTTCAGCCCAGCACAGTGGGGAGGGAGGACTAAATCAACCCACTTAGCAAGGCTTCCATTGCAGAAGGCAATTGTTCCATTCAAGGTTCTCTTATTGATGTTCTTTTTGTAGAATGGTAATGCCCATTTTGTAGGCTTTTGTGTAAAGGGCAACCGATTATTCTTGTTTTGCAGAGTGGCATTTTGTTAAGAATAACAAAATGCATCTCTCAACCTAGATTTTAATTGTAAAGAGTAAATGACTTATTCCATCTCTTGTGTACACACACATGTACACAGAGAAAAGTTTTACCACAGTGATGCAGCCAGATATTGGCCCCTGGGTGTTGCTACCCATTTTGGCAACAGCATCTAGGGATGCTGGGAACCATGGGAAACATCTCATTTATAGCCTCCTCCATCCCAAATGTTTCTTGCTGGTAAAGTCATAAAACCTCAACTATAGGTATACAGCCATTTTGGATCTCTGACACACTACACAGTTGTAACACTTTGATATCACTTCATCTGCCATAGCTGCATCCTACAGAATCCTGGGATTTATAATTTCAGGAGCTATTTACAATCCTTTGCTAGAGAGATCTGGTGCCTCACCAAACTACAAACCCCAGGTTGCCTTTGGCTACAAAAAGATAGCTTGAATAAAACATTATAGTGCTTTTAAACCTGGGTTTTATCAGTTTGCAAGAGACCATTCTGTGTGTTTGTGTGCATGCACATGCAAGTCCCAGCATATGCAACTGCATGTGGAACTCCATAGTGGTTTCACTGTGACCAGTCTGAGAACACATTGTGTTGCATTGCTAGCCTCTTCCCAATGGCCATTCCATGTCTAGAGAAGAACAGGTAGGGGGAATTAGAGAAGCATCTGACTATGTTGCCATAACCAGATAAGGGCTAAGGACATCTTCCACCAAGATCTGCCAGGGTTCTTCAGAAGTCACAGCAGATGATGTCATCAGTCAGGGTCTGGCTATGGGAACATAACCAGCCTCTATTCCGATTCTCTTTGGTCTCCACCAGAAACAGTATGGCCATTGATGGCAACTGTCACAGCAATATGGCAAGTCCAGGGGAGGTTTTTGTCATTGTAGAAAGGGGAAGGGAATACCAACTCTGCAATGACCAAAACAAATTACATATACAACTGTAAGGTGGAATTATGCTTGTGTATGTCACCAACAGTTAGCCAGTGTCTTACTAAAAAAATTATACTATTATTGATTGAAAACATTTTCTGAACTTAAAAGTTACCATGAGTTAAGGTATTGTCATATTTAAGATGCTGACTCATAAGGATCGCAAGGTCTCCAGGTCGGCAGTTCACAACCCAAGCACCACGTGACAGAGTGAGCTGCCATCACTAGCTTCTGTCAACCTAGTAGTTCATAAGCATGTAAAAGTGCAAGTAGATAAATAGGTGCCACTTTGGTGGGCACCTTGGCATTTAGTCATGCCGGCCACATGACCATGGAATCGTCTTTGACAATGCAGGCTCCCTTGGCTTAGTAACGGAGATGAGCACTGTCCCCTACAGTAAAACACGGCTAGACAATCACATCAAAGAGAAGACCTATAACTTTTATACATTGTTGCTGTTGTGTGTCTTTAAGTCATTTCTGAATTATGGCAACCCTAAGGTGAACTTATCGCAAGGTTTTCTTGTCAGGATTTGTTTAGAGGCCAGTTGCTGTTGCCTTCCTCTGAAGCTGTGAGAAAGTGACTTGCCCAAGGTCACCCAGTGGGTTTCCATGTCCAACTGTGGATTTGAACCCTGTCTCTAAAAGTTCTAGTCCAACTCTGAAACCACTACCCCACACTGATTCTACTTCGAGAACACCTTACAGGCTTTCATACTCCTCTTTTCCTGGTATATGAATTCAACCATGGTTCATGCTGGTTTATCTTTACTTGCAGTTATAGCCTCTTAACAAGTATGACCCAAGACATTTTAGGCCACAAAACCCAAATGCATACATATGTATTTGGGGAAACATGACTAAGCAGCAGTTCACATGAAAACGACTTTGGGATTATTGTTGATCATAAATGGAACATGAACTAGCAGTGTGGTGTTGCAGCAAAAAAGCCAAATGGTATTTTTGCCTGCATTAACAGAACGATAATTTCCAAGACAAGGGACATAATAGTCCCAATATATTCAGACTAGTCAGGCCTCATCTGATGTACTGCATTCAGTTCTGGGTGCCTCATTTTAAAAAGATATAGATAAAGTAGTACAGGTTCAGAGAAGAGCAACAAGAGTGATAAGAGGTATGGAAAACAAAACATTAGATGAAAGGTTGAAGGAACTGGCCATGTTCAGCTTCGTGAAAATAAGACTAGGTGGTGATGTGATTATACTCTTTAAATATCTAAAGGGCTGTCAGACAGAGGAGCGTTCAGGGTTGTTCGGTTGCCCCAGAGAGTAGGACCAGTTCTAATAGTTTTAAGTTACAGGAGGCTAGATTTCGATTGACCATTAGAAAGAATTTCTTGATGGTAAGAACTGTTCAACAATGGAACCAGTTTCTTAGAGATGTGGTGGGGTCTCTTTCTGTGGAGGACTTCAGTGGCTTTACAGCTACCTATTGCAGATACTTTAGCTGGATTTTCTGCATTGATGGTTTGTGTGTTATTTTATTGACTGAGGGAAAGGAAAGAATAGTGCTTCCCCTCTATTCCATGTATAGATTCTGACTCTATTGCTACTCAAAGGATGGCAGTGAGGTTGTATGCCCTATTGCACGTACTTTCACAGCTTCAAGATATTGTGCATTACACTCAGAGATCAGTACTGTAACAAAAGGGAGTGGATAGGAGCGGCTCCTAAGAAAAAGTTGGAGCCTGCCATGCATTCCCCAGCATCTGCTGACCGCTTTCAATCTAACAGTAGAACTACCCCTGCCTCTTCTGCTGTGCTATTAAGTGTGTTATATTAATGTTTAGAAGCTGGCTTGTAAGGCATTTGAATAGCTTTCAGTGAGCCAGCAGAAGAAACAATTGTACCCAAAAGGCTGGCAAACCCTGAGAAGGATTCCAGAGCCCTAGACTTAGTGTCTTTAAAGGAAATCTATCCACAATTATATCCGTTTCCATGTTCATTTTTATTAAAGTGCTTTTGGTGAGCATGCAACACTTGTAGTTTAAGTTCCAGTCAGCTACAATTTAGAACATTGCAGCTGCAGTCAAACATCTCTTGAAGGGCATGACCACAGAGAGCTGAGGGGGGGAGAGGATTGCAGATAATGAAGAAGATTAAAGTGAACAGGAGAAAGGGCTGTGAGATAGCCCTTATTTATTGCAGTTAATTTATATGTCATGTTATAGAGAGAACCATGCCTTCCAAAGATTACATTTAAAGCCTACTAGCCTGACTTATAGATTCTACATACTGTTTCACTTGTTGAGTGGTCTCAGTCTATTTTCTGAGTGATATTAATCCCTGTACTCTGACAGAATGTTGAATTGAGTTGAGCTCCTATGGTGGTAATGTCTAATAAGGTTGGGTTTTTAACTGCATTGCTACTTATTGCTCAAGGGCTTTTTCTCTTCAGTCTGCATTTTTCACTGAACGGATATTGTTTTCAATTGCTGGGCAAATGGGTTCTTTTTGGCTTACATTTCTCCAAATTTTGTGATATGTATAGTTCAACAACCTATTCATTGCAAACACATTTTTCATACAACCAGAGACAAGATTATACACGTGGACATCACCAAATGGCCAACACAAAAACCAAATAGATTAGATAATTGGAAGTAAAAGATGGCGAAGCTCCATACTGGTGGCCAAGACTAGACCAGGTGCTGATTGTGACACAGATCATGAACTACTCATTTCAGAAATGAAAGTAAAACTCAAGAAGAGAACAGAACCAGTCATCATACCCAAATACGATTTAGACAACATTTCCACAGAAATCATTGACAATATAAGGAACAGATTTGCAGTATTCAGAATAATAGATCATGAACTGGAAGAGCTTTGGTCTGAAGCCTGGGACATAATTAATTGTTTAATATTTTTTTAAGGGGTGGGTGGGTTTGGGATTTGAGATTGTGATTTTATTGCATTGTATTGTAAACTTATGCTTAATTTTAATGCTGTAAGCTGCCCCAATTGCTTTGCAGAGGGGCGGGGTATTAATTATTATTATTATTATTATTATTATTATTATTATTAAAGAATGCATAAAGACACTCCTAACCATGGAAAGTTAGGAGAAACCATGGATGACAGGTAAAATGCTACAAACGATAAAGGAAAGAAGAGAAGCAAAACAAAATGGAGATAGGAATAAACCAAGAACCATGAATGCAACAGTACAATGGCTAGTGTGCAAAGATAAGGAAAATTACTACAGCAACAAATGTAGAAAAATAGAAGACAACAGCAAAAAGGGAAGAACGAGAGACCTATTCCACAAGATTCGAGAAATCAAGGGAAAGTTCAAACCAAGGACCAGGACACTCTATGACAATAAAAATAACATAATTCAAGACCAGGAAGGAATAAAAAGACAATGGATGCAGTACACAGAAGAGTTATATAAAAGAGATAACAACATGAAGGACACATGGAACAAAGAGCCATATGAAGATGAACCCCAAATTCTAAAAACTGAGGTGGAAACTGCAATAAAGGAAATGGCAAAAAAACAAGACTCCAGGAACAGATGATATTCCAATAGAACTTTTGCAATCTACATTGACAGAGTCAACTCTAGTGCTAACCAACATATGTCAACAGATATGGAAAACAAAACAATGGCCAACAGATTGGAAGTGATCAATATACATCCCCATCCACAAAAAAGGAGACATGAGACAGCAGCAGCTATAGAACCATAGCACTAGTCTCCCATGCAAGCAAAATTATGCTCAAAATACTGAAACATAGACTCTAACCACACATGGAGAGAGAAATCCCAGAGGTCCAAGTGGGGTTCAGGAAAGGAAGAGGCACCAAGGATCGTATTGTAAATATGTGATGGCTAATGGAGTGTAGCAGAGAGTTCCAAAAGAAAATCAGCATGTGCTTTATAGACTACAACAAAGCCTTTGACTGCATAGATCATGAAAGGCTATGGAATGCCCTTAAAGACATGGGAGTGCCATCACATCTGATAGTCCTAATGAGGAATCTGTACTCAGGACAAGAGGCTACTGTCAGAACAGAAGACAGAGAAACAGAATGGTTCCCAATTGGCAAAGGAGTCAGAAAAGGCTGCATCTTATCACCTTACCTATTCAAATTATATGCAGAACATATTGTAAGGAAAGCAGGCTTGGACATGGAAAAGGGAGAAGTGAAAATGGGAGGAAGAAATATCAACAATCTGAGATATGCTGATGACACCATAATACTAGCAGAGAAGCTCACAGAGCTAGAACAACTACTAAGGAAGATCAAAGATGAAAGTGCAAAGGTGTTGAACATAAAGAAAACAAAAATAATGACCACAGGGAACTTACACACATTCAAACTAGACAATGAGGAAAAAGAAATAGTAAAAGAGTTCTTATATCTGGGATCAAACATTGATTGGATTGGGGACTGCAGCCAGGAAATCAGGAGAAGATTAAGAATGGGGAGGGCAGCTATGAAAGAACTAGAAAAGATCCTAAAATGCAAACATATACAAATCAGCACAAAAGTCAGAATCATACAAGCTATTGTATTCCCTATTACCATGTATGGATGTGAGAGCTGGACAGTCAAGAAAGAAGATAGGAGGAAAATCAACTCATTTGAGATGTGGTGCTAGAGAAGAGTGCTGAGGATCCCATGGACAGCCAGAAGGACAAACAAATGGGTCCTAGAACAGATCAAGCCAGAGATATCTCTAGAAGCCAAGACTTAGACTGTCATACTTTGGACACATCATGAGAAGGCATGAATTGCTGGAAAAAGACATTAATGTTAGGACAGGTGGAGGGAAGTAGAAACTGAGGAAGACGACATGCTAGATGGATGGTCTTTATTAAAGAGACCACGAATATGAGTTTGCAGGAGCTGGGCAGAGCAGTAGAGGACCGGGGGGGGGGGGGCTGGAGATGTCTTATTCATAGGTTTGCCATGGGTTGAGATCAACGTGAAGGGAGTTAACGAAAACAACAACAAATAGTTCTCGGCTTTTATTTTTTTTAAAAAGGACCAAAATGCCTACAAAAATTAATATTTTAGTAATTAATATTTCAAAATGTGTATTTTGTGAAATGTGTTTTAAAAACCATGTGGCTTTTAAAACATCTCACAAATTGGTAGAAACATAGAATGGAATGTCATAGATGCAGTGCCATGCAAGTAAAAGAGATCTGGTGAAAAATGACTTTTCCTTCGCATTTGATGATTGTGTAACCTGCAAGACTTTTTACGCACCTCTCACTTCAGTAGGGTTTGAGCAGCCTGCTATACAGATACAGGCATACCTCAGTTAATAAAATCTCTGACAAAGATGCTCCCTTTTACAAAGGCTTGTTATGGCAGCCCAGCACCTCTTTCTTCTTCATCCTCTGTCAAGCTAGAAGGGTTTTTTTTTTATAGCAGTATCAGCATTGGGAGTATGGTAAAGGAGATTTTGAGAAATACAGACTTTTGACATTAAGGCTGCATCAGTGTGTCTGCAGTAAACAAGCAATAAAGCTTGAACTGGGAAAGAAAGGTTCTACTCAAGCCAGTCCTATTGTATCTGCATGTGCTCGCCTACAACAGGCAAGGTTGAGCAGGAGGTAACTACAGTATCTCTTGCTAAACATGCATGAACAAAAAGCCAGAAAGAAAGATGAGAAGAGATTAGCCTGCATCAACAATTCCCCCATGTTAAAAAGCACAGATCAATAAGCTCAGCCACCAAAATAGAAACTGTAAGAATAGTGAAAACTGGTGAAAGAAAGAGTCATCCTTGGATACATTTTGGAAGATTCATTTCTAAAAAGTTCAAAACGTTTTTGTTTACTTACCTCATATGCAAAGCTTACTCAACCTGATTGTTTCATTTCACATGTGCATAGTCTTGGCTGGAAAGTATTGAAATTCTTCTTTCTTGTGGTGTAGGAACCTATCCCTCCTCTTTCCATGTTATTACTAGATTCAATATGGTGTAGTGCTTTGAGTGTTGGACTGTGACTCTGAAGATTGAGGTTTGATTCTCCACTCCACCATGAAACCCACTGGGTGACCTTGGGCAAGTCACAGTCTCTCAGCCTCAGAGGAGGGCAATGGCAAATCTCCTCTGAACAAATCTTGGCAAGAAAACCCCATGATAGGTTCACCTTAGGGTCACCATAAGTCAGAAATGTCTTGAAGGCACACAACAACAACAACAACAACAACACTGTATATAGGAATCTCTAAACAGATGCATGGAGTCAGCAATGGGATTGATTTGGATTAACAAACTGAAGCAGTGAATGCAGTTAACATGGTGGCAATATTGTTTGTCAGTGTTCCTGACCAAAGAAGGAATATTCAACCAGTGCTGGGTTCAGTTTAATTTTTCCTTAAAGAACATGTTTGCAGCTTGAGAATGCTCATGAATCCCAGTATGGCTTAGCAATGCTTAAGTGGCATCTGTAGCTTGAAGCACCCTTCCACCACTTCACTTGATTTGCCAGCTGCATTCTCTTCTAGAAAGTAATGTCTCCAGCACAGTTATCTATGCTTTAGTAACATTAGTGCTGTTTCAGAATAGCAACTAGGTTGTCGAACGGAACGGTGCCTGCAAGAATGCAAATGTTAAGAGATGTATATTGGCTCCTAGTTCATTTCTGAGAACAATTCAGTGTTCTGCTTTTGACATTTAAGCCCCTACATGGCCTGGGGCTACAGTATATAAAAGAACATCTTCTTGTGCAAATCCGGCATTTGATAACATAATCAGAGGTCCTTGTATGTCCCAGAGAGTATAATCGCCAAATTATCTTCGCTGTTTTTTTTGTATTGTATAGTTTGAAGTGGTACTGTTTTGCCCTGATCTGAGTTGTTTTAGCTTTTGGGCTTTTACAGACTGCCAGAAATAATGCAGCTTGAGGCCACTTTAACTGTCCTGGCTCAGTGCTAAGGAATCATGGGAAGTGTAGTTTATTGTGGCACCAGAGCTCTCTGACAGAGAAGGCTCAGTGTCCCAGAAAAAATACAATTCCCATGATTCCCTAGCACTGAGCCAGGACAGTTAAAGTGGCCTCAAGCTGCATTATTTCTGGCAGTCTGTAAAGGCCCTTTGTTTCTGATAAGATGATGCTCTATATTATTTGCTATTGGCAAGATTTTGGGGGGAAATTATTTGCTATTGTATTTTCTGAATCTGTTTTCTTTCACCTGCTGCCCTTCTCCTTCTTCTTTGATTACTAGCCCCTTTCAGCTCTGCATCAAAAGGCAGCCTGACAGTCTTGTCTTTAAAGTAAATATTCTGATTAAAATCATTTGGTTTACATTCTTAAGAAAAAAAATCTAATCAGAGTTCTGAAGTTATGTGTCTCTGAGAATAGCTTGTTGGCAGCCTCTCTGACTTAAAACGTGCTCCTGGACTGTCTGAATTGGTATAAACCAGGGGTAGGCAACCTAAGGCCCGGGGGGCGGATGCGACCCCCTGAGGCCTTTGGACCGGCCCCAGGCCAGTCCCGCCGCCGCCGCCATGATGATATTGATTATTGTTGTTATTACTTGTTCTTGGGGTTTTCTTGGCAAAATCTCCACAGGAGTTTTGCCATGGCTTTTCTGGGGCCGAGAGAGTGTGCATGCATATTTTAAAAAAATTTAAATTGTTTTAAAAAAATTTATATTTATTTATTTATTTATTTATTTTTGGTGCTTCGGCCCCCCAATTGTCTGAGGGACAGCAACCCGGCCCCCGGCTCAAAAAGGTTGCCTACCCCTGGTATAAACAAACCCCTCTCAGGCATCAGGTCTAACACCAAATGTGAGAGCAGAAGTTGCCTTGAGCTGGCTCAAGCATAGTGAACAACTTTTCAAAAGAATAAGGATTCACTCTGAGCTTCCTGGAATAGTTACTGTGTGAGAGGGGCCTTGCATGCACACTTCTAAAAGGGAAAATAAAATGAGGTTTTCTGTAGCTCCTTGGATAGATTACAAGCATGTTACATTTGCTGGGAAAAGAGCAGAAAGCCACTGTCAGTGCTTTGGCCTATTGCTTTTCCTTTAGCAAGCAAGAAAATATTTTGAGAGACCTGAATGTTTGGTTACCAACTTGATAACAGCTTGGTGCTTTTTTTTCCTCTCTTTCCCTTTTCTTTTCTTTCCCCCCTTTACCTGTTTGCCTCGGATACAACTTGAATGCTGCATTCAAAATATAATGGCAATTAATGGGAAATCAAATTTGAAGCCTTTGTTGCTGAAAAGTCTGATCTGCGCCTTTTGCAAACTTGACTTCAGTTGCTGACATGTAAGGTTCAAGAGAAATGTATTTGTTCTGATGTTCTAGTCATTTAAAGGATGCTTTTTTTCCTGGAACGATCAGCATAAACAGTACTGGGCACTTGAAGGAAGCTCAAACTGAAAAGAAGAAATGTGAATGGTAAGAGGTGAAATTGAATAAGCTCATATCTAAAGCTAAAATAATGCCTGCCTGCTGCATCTTCAGTGCTAACCTTCATAACGTTTTACCTACATAAGACACTTGTGGTTTTGTTTGTTTTTACCAGTTAAGTTTGTTTAAAAAACAAAAACCTAAACATGTTGGATAGAAAATGCCATTCAGTGCTGTTGAGCAGGTAGAGCTGACAGACAAAATGTGGCCCTCCAGTTACATTAAACTGCAGTTCCCATTGGCTGTAGCCACTGTAACCAAACATGAGGATTAGCAATGAAATATAGTGGCATCTGGACAGTTGGATGTTGCCCACTCCTGCTCTGGAGGCATTGTGGTCCACAGGGCCACCAGTGGGGCACAGAATCATAATATGACAACTGGGAGTGAACCAGGGGTCACTTAGTCCAATTCTCTGTCATACAGGAATATACACCTAAAGTTCCCCAAAAGAAAGAAGGGGAGTACACCACTGTCTGAGGGAATCTGTTCCATTATTCAACTGCTCTTACATCAGGAATTTCTTCCTAATGTTTAGGAGGATTTTTTCTCTTATAATATGAATCCATGTCCTAGTCTTTGGAGCAGCAGAAAATAATCTCACACCATCTTCTACATGATGTTCCTTCAAATATTTAAAGATGGCTGTCAGGTCACCTCTCAGTCTTTTCTTCTCCTAGCTAAACATACCCAGCTCCCTAAACCGTTTCTCATAAGACTTGATTTCCAGACCTTTTACCATCTTGGTTGCTGTCTGGACAGATCCCAGCTTGACAATATCCTTCTTGAACTGTGGTCCCCAGAACTGGACACATTATTCCAGGTGAATTTGGACCAAAGCAGAATATACTCTGCTTTATCTGTCTATCCATTTGGACCCTGTGCTTCTGATCGATACATCCCAGAATACTATTGACTTTTTTGGCTGCTGTATAATAATAATAATAATAATAATTTATATCCCGCCCCTCTGCAGAGCAATCGAGGCGGCTTACAACATTAAAATTACCACACATATATATTAATACAATTTAAATAGAACATGAAAATCCCAATTCCCACCCGTCCTTTAAGGGTTCTTATTCCAGCGGATGGTGCTGGGCCTAGTGTCGCTCCCCCAGATGACATCGGATGGAATGGAGGGAGGGCTCTTCTTCTTATTCCAGGCCCGATGGTGCTGGGCCTAGTGTCTCTCTCCCAGATGGCATCGGATGGAATGGAGGGAGGGCTCTTCTTCTTATTCCAGGCCCGATGGTGCTGGGCCTAGTGTCTCTCTCCCAGATGACATCGGATGGAATGGAGGGAGGGCTCTTCTTCTTATTCCAGGCCCGATGGTGCTGGGCCTAGTGTCTCTCCCCCAGATGACATCGGATGGAATGGAGGGAGGGCTCTTCTTCTTATTCCAGGCCCGATGGTGCTGGGCCCAGTCCCTCTCTCCCAGATGACATCGGATGGAATGGAGGGAGGGCTCTTCTTCTTATTCCAGGCTCGATGGTGCTGGGCCTAGTGTCGCTCCCCCAGATGACATCGGATGGAATGGAGGGAGGGCTCTTCTTCTTATTCCAGGCCCGATGGTGCTGGGCCTAGTGTCTCTCCCCCAGATGACATCAGATGGAATGGAGGGAGGGCTCTTCTTCTTATTCCAGGCCCGATGGTGCTGGGCCTAGTGTCTCTCCCCCAGATGACATCGGATGGAATGGAGGGAGGGCTCGTATAACAACGTATAATGTATAACAACATTAACTCATTTTTAGCTTGTCATCTACTAAGACCCTGATCCTTTTTGCATGTACTGCTGTCAATCTAGGTGTCATCTATCCCTTATTTATGCATTTCATTTTTCCTGTCTAAATAAGAAGAAGAGCCCTCCCTCCATTCCATCCGATGCCATCTGGGAGAGAGACACCAGGCCCAACACCATCCGGCCTGGAATAAGAAGAGGAGCCCTCCCTCCATTACCATCCGATGCCATCTGGGAGAGAGACACTAGGCCCAGCACCATCCGGCCTGGAATAAGAAGAGGAGCCCTCCCTCCATTACCATCCGATGCCATCTGGGAGAGAGACACTAGGCCCAGCACCATCGGGCCTGGAATAAGAAGAGGAGCCCTCCCTCCATTACCATCCAATGTCATCTGGGAGAGAGAAACTAGGCCCAGCACCATCGGGCCTGGAATAAGAAGAAGAGCCCTCCCTCCATTCCATCCAATGTCATCTGGGAGAGAGACACCAGGCCCAGCACCATCGGGCCTGGAATAAGAAGAAGAGCCCTCCCTCCATTCCATCCAATGTCATCTGGGAGAGAGACACCAGGCCCAGCACCATCGGGCCTGGAATAAGAAGAAGCAGCCCTCCCTCCATTCCATCCGATGTCATCTGGGAGAGAGACACTAGGCCCAGCACCATCGGGCCTAGAATAAGAAGAAGAGCCCTCCCTCCATTCCATCCAATGTCATCTGGGAGAGAGACACCAGGCCCAGCACCATCGGGCCTGGAATAATAATAAGAAGCCCTCCCTCCATTCCATCCGATGTCATCTGGGAGAGAGACACTAGGCCCAGCACCATCAGGCCTGGAATAAGAAGAAGAGCCCTCCCTCCATTCCATCCAATGTCATCTGGGAGAGAGACACCAGGCCCAGCACCATCGGGCCTAGAATAAGAAGAAGAGCCCTCCCTCCATTCCATCCAATGTCATCTGGGAGAGAGACACCAGGCCCAGCACCATCAGGCCTGGAATAAGAAGAAGAGCCCTCCCTCCATTCCATCCAATGTCATCTGGGAGAGAGACACCAGGCCCAGCACCATCGGGCCTGGAATAAGAAGAAGAAGCCCTCCCTCCATTCCATCCGATGTCATCTGGGAGAGAGACACTAGGCCCAGCACCATCGGGCCTGGAATAAGAAGAGGAGCCCTCCCTCCATTACCATCCGATGTCAACTGGGAGAGAGAAACGAGGCCCAGCACCATCGGGCCTGGAATAATAAGAAGAGCCCTCCCTCCATTCCATCCAATGTCATCTGGGAGAGAGACACCAGGCCCAGCACCATCGGGCCTGGAATAAGAAGAAGCAGCCCTCCCTCCATTCCATCCGATGTCATCTGGGAGAGAGACACTAGGCCCAGCACCATCGGGCCTAGAATAAGAAGAAGAGCCCTCCCTCCATTCCATCCAATGTCATCTGGGAGAGAGACACCAGGCCCAGCACCATCGGGCCTGGAATAAGAAGAAGAAGCCCTCCCTCCATTCCATCCGATGTCATCTGGGAGAGAGACACTAGGCCCAGCACCATCGGGCCTGGAATAAGAAGAGGAGCCCTCCCTCCATTACCATCCGATGTCATCTGGGAGAGAGAAACGAGGCCCAGCACCATCGGGCCTGGAATAAGAAGAAGAGCCCTCCCTCCATTCCATCCAATGTCATCTGGGAGAGAGACACCAGGCCCAGCACCATCGGGCCTGGAATAAGAAGAAGAGCCCTCCCTCCATTCCATCCAATGTCATCTGGGAGAGAGACACCAGGCCCAGCACCATCGGGCCTGGAATAAGAAGAAGCAGCCCTCCCTCCATTCCATCCGATGTCATCTGGGAGAGACACTAGGCCCAGCACCATCGGGCCTGGAATAAGAAGAAGAGCCCTCCCTCCATTCCATCCAATGTCATCTGGGAGAGAGACACCAGGCCCAACACCATCGGGCCTGGAATAAGAAGAAGAAGCCCTCCCTCCATTCCATCCGATGTCATCTGGGAGAGAGACACTAGGCCCAGCACCATCCGGCCTGGAATAAGAAGAGGAGCCCTCCCTCCATTACCATCTGATGCCATCTGGGAGAGAGACACTAGGCCCAGCACCATCGGGCCTGGAATAAGAAGAGGAGCCCTCCCTCCATTACCATCCAATGTCATCTGGGAGAGAGAAACTAGGCCCAGCACTATCGGGCCTGGAATAAGAAGAAGAGCCCTCCCTCCATTCCATCCAATGTCATCTGGGAGAGAGACACCAGGCCCAGCACCATCGGGCCTGGAATAATAAGAAGAGCCCTCCCTCCATTCCATCCGATGTCATCTGGGAGAGAGACACCAGGCCCAGCACCATCGGGCCTGGAATAAGAAGAAGCAGCCCTCCCTCCATTCCATCCGATGTCATCTGGGAGAGAGACACTAGGCCCAGCACCATCGGGCCTGGTATAAGAAGAAGAGCCCTCCCTCCATTCCATCCAGTGTCATCTGGGAGAGAGACACCAGGCCCAGCACCATCGGGCCTGGAATAAGAAGAAGAAGCCCTCCCTCCATTCCATCCGATGTCATCTGGGAGAGACAGGCCCAGCACCATCGGGCCTGGAATAAGAAGAAGAAGCCCTCCCTCCATTCCATCCGATGTCATCTGGGAGAGAGACACCAGGCCCAGCACCATCGGGCCTGGAATAATAAGAAGAGCCCTCCCTCCATTCCATCCGATGTCATCTGGGAGAGAGACACTAGGCCCAGCACCATCGGGCCTGGAATAAGAAGAAGAGCCCTCCCTCCATTCCATCCGATGTCATCTGGGAGAGAGACACTAGGCCCAGCACCATCGGGCCTGGAATAAGAAGAAGAGCCCTCCCTCCATTCCATCCAATGTCATCTGGGAGAGAGACACTAGGCCCAGCACCATCGGGCCTGGAATAAGAAGAAGAGCCCTCCCTCCATTCCATCCGATGTCATCTGGGAGAGAGACACTAGGCCCAGCACCATCGGGCCTAAAGTAAGAACAAGAGCCCTCCCTCCATTACCATCCGATGTCATCTGGGGGAGAGATACTAAGCCCAGCACCACCCGGCCTAGAATAAGAAGAACCCTTACTTCTTAAAGGACGGGTGGGATTTGGGATTTTTATGTTGTTTAAATTGTATTAATATATATGTATGGAAATTTTAATATTGTAAGCCGCCCCGATTGCTCTGCAGAGGGGCGGGATATAAATAAATATTATTATTATTATTATTATTATTATTATTATTATTATTATTATTATTATTATTATTAAATATTTTCCCTGTCCACAATATCTTTTTAGTGCTCAGTTGCATTATTAGCTTTTGTGTATGCCTTCTTAGCTTTTAGCAATGTAAGTTCTAAGACAGGGGTGAGGAAAGCTGGGCCTATGGACTCCATGTGGCCCCAAGGCCATTTTACGATCCCCAAGGGCCCTCTGTCACCACCAAAGCTAACTTTACAAGTTAGTCTTTTTGCTATAGATGCCACCCATGCCCTCTAGGGCAGGCACAGGCAACCTTTTTGAGACCTGGGCCGGTCTCAAAAGTGTTGCCTCTCAGCTGGGCCGGGGGGGGGAAATAGCGGCGCGTGTGCTCACACGCGCGCACCCTCCTCCACCACACGCCCCCCCATGCACGACGACGACGCGGCCGCTAGTGTGGCCGCCACCATAGCGCACACGACCGCAGCCGCCAAGTTAAAAATGGCGGCCGCGGCGCGTTTGCGCATGAGCAAGAGTACTGCGCATGCGCAAACGGGTCGTGACCGCCATTTGACTTCCAAAATGGCGGCCGCAATGAGCGCGGCTGAAAACGCACCCCAACAGCGGCACGTGGTGGCGTGCGGTGGCGGTGACGCCGGCAACCTTCGGCCTGGGCCGGTAAGTCCGGGGGCCGGGGCCTTAGCCGGCCCCCGGGCCGTAGGTTACCGGTCCCTGCTCTAGGGTATATATTTTTGTCCTCCCCCAGCCCTTGCCCAGGAGGCACAAGAAAGGCCTTTTTTTAAAAAAAAATTGAGGATGTGAGCTGCTTCTGGTTTATTTCCTGGGGTTTTTTTTGGGGGGGGGGAGACCTCATTAGGGTCTAAAACAGTTGGGCAAGGAATAGTAAATGTGTGACTTTCTCTCTCTCTCTCTTTGTTCATAACCTCACTTTTTCAATTAATTCAAGGCTTCTAAGAATCTTGAACTGTAAAATTGCTAATATCTACTTCATTTCAGGGTATTTTTTCATTTATTTTGAATATGTTGGATCAAAGCCATCTAATATATTGATGATTCCCACCATATTTTCTTTCCCTGAGGAACAAATGATCCATGTAGCATGGACTTTTAAAAATGCAGTTGGAACAGCTGTTGTGGATTTCAGCTCAGGAGAAGAGCAATGATTTAAAGCCAGACAGTTATTGCTATCTTTCTTGGCTCCTTCCTCTGTCGTCATCTCTGCATCTTCCAGAAAGGTGTTTCATTAAGATTATTATTTCAGGTAACTGCTGTTTTTGATTGTTTTCATGCTTGACAGCAGCACACATCCTGAAGTTATACAGTGAAGAGGAATTACAAACAACTGCATATGATTCTTGGAGCCCTTGCTCATAGATGCATTTTTTTCCCCTTCCATTGCCAAAAGAAGAAGAATCCTCCAGGTTTTGCATATCAGAAAGAAAAACCACACCCTAGTATAGGTTATCCCTCCCTTTTGAAGTTTGTACTTTCTTCATGAGTACGGTATTTTCATTGTGGTTTCATTATTGCTAGCAGAATATTGCTGAGTCTTTCTCTTGTGCTGTATTGCAGTCTCTGAGAATGAGGGATTACAGGGTGAGAAAAATAATTCAGGGTATTAATACATGTTCTTTGTTCATTATGGCTGCTGTAAGTGTTGCTATTCATTTCTCCTTCAGCAATTTCAAAAGTTAATACTTCTCAAAATACTTCCTATGTCGCCTGAATCCCTATGAACTTTTTTCCAAAGATTTTGCTCTTATCATCTCTCCTACGGTTGATTCATATTTAATACAGATCTCTCCTGCATCTAAAATCTTTCAGTTGCTTTATGCTCCTTTATGAATACACAAACTGAAAGAATGAGTAAGAACTCAGTGTATATGATTCCATAATGTAGATGTGAAGATTCACTAAGGCAAAGGAGAGTTTAGCCTTTTTTGCCTTCATTCTTCCTTGTCCAATTCCAGCCTGGTACAGTATACTCATAAACGCACACACACTCCTCCTTTCTAGCTCATATGAGCTACCGAATCAACTAATACATTAAAAACAGTCCCTGTTGTTCTGTGTCTTCAAATCATTTCCAAATTATAGTAACCCTAAGGCAACCTTCTCCCAGTGTTTTCTTGGCAAGGTTTGGTCAGAGCAGATTTGCCATTGCATTTCTCTGAGGATGAGAAAGTACGACTTGGCTTTCCATGGGCGAGTAGGGGTTTTGAACCCTGGTCTTCCAGAGTCCTAATCCAGCACTTATATATCACTTGGCTCTAAACTAAATGCAATAGCACCATGCAGAAACAGTGAGATAAGAAATCAGTATGTAGCAAGAAATCACTAGTGTAGTCTTTCTCCTCCCTCCAACAGCCAACATTACTCCTCGCAGGATGTTTTCATCAAATAGTGTGACACCTGGTGGGTTTTCATGGCCAAACAGGAATTAGAAACATGATCTCCTGGAGTCTTAGTCCAGAATTCAAACTACTACACTGGACTAGACCAGGAGTTCCCAATCAGTGCTCTGCAGAGCACCTTAGGGCTCTGCATGCACTTCTCAGGTGCCCTGCGGCTGCTCCAAAGAAATAAAAGAAATAAGAATTGAATTCAATTACAGAATAAGAACATATTCTTATATATACTCCTAAACACCATTAATTTGTAAGACATAGGGTAGGTCTCTTAGGGGCTCTGCCATAGAAATAAGGGCTCCACAAGTTAAAAAGGTTGGGACCCCTGGGCTAGACCTATCCATTTATAAAACCAACTCAACAGATAAAGACCACTGCACAGCAGAGAAAGAAAAACAAAAGGCAAAAACAAAGTACCTACCAAGACACATTCCTATTGAAATTTTAAACACAAACACACACATGGAGCAGCAGCTGTAGAACACCATCAGATCAAAACTAAATGAACTCATAGGATAAAGAGTTCCATAAACTGAGCTGCATCATACCAACAACAACAAAGACAGGAGCAGAGGATTGGATCAGTGCATCTCTATGATTGTGTAAAGCCTGAACTAGATGTAATGTTTCCTTTGTAGTTTACTGATGCATATCAGTGCTACTATTAGGAGCTTTCCCTCCAGATAGATATGAGTTTGACCACAGGAGGAGCAAAAGTCTGATGCTCCTGCCTGCAAGCTTTTGTCCTAATCCATCAGCAATACATCCTGTGTGCTATTTTTATTTTTTTTAAAAAAATAGTAAATGACACAAGGTCAAATTATGTGACAGATCTCACACATCCAGCTTGGCCTAAAGGAAGGAGACAGCCACTGAGTGTCCAGGTCTTAAGCTGAATAGCACTATAAAAGGTAATGACCAGCCCTTTGAAACAACAAACAAGCCAATGTACTTAGTGCATCAATGGAGCTACATGTTCCAGGAAAATGACTGCAGGCAGAACTCTTGCAGTTGCATTCAGTGACTTTTCAAAGTCACTTCCATGATAAATTGCATTACTGTAATCCAGCTTGTTATGAAGGATTTTTATTGATGTGCTTTTTAAGGCAAAGTGACTCCCCCTTCTCAAAAGCTAAAGAAGCAATCACACAATGCACTTGAATGTTGTTCAGTTAGCTCTCCTGTGAACTGATGGACATGGAGTATTCAAAGCATCTTTCTGCTTGTTGCTCTCAGGAAGGAGACTTTTGAAGTAGGAATTAAATGTTGGCTGTTAAATATAGACAGACAAAATAGGTTTCCTTTTAGCACAGTAGGGCCTAATTATCTTAAAGCAACCAGATCCTACCTGATCTTGGAAGTTAAGGAGGATCAGCCCTGGATATTAATTGGATGGAAGATAGAACCATAGAGTTGGGAGAGACCCCCAAGAGCCATCCAGTCCAACCCCCTGCCATGCAGGAACTCAAAATCAAAGCATCCCCAACAAATGGCCATCCATCCAGCCTCTGTGCATGGCAGGTGTTATAGGCTACATTTCAGAAGGCAACAGCAAATCACCGCCTCTGAGTATTCCTTACCTAAGAAAACCCTGTGAAATTCAACGGATCTCCATAAGTCGGCAGGGAACTTGACGGTGTATGTACACATACACATGGCAACTATGTGGCCTTCCAAGTGTTACTGAATGCATCTCCCAGTAATCTGACCAGCACCGCGGAGGGTGGGGAATGCTGATAGTTGCAGTCTAATGACATCTGGATTCCTACCCATTTTAACAAAACTAAATTTTATTTTATACAATGCTGTTTTAGTAATGTCAGACAGAAACCTTCCTTTTTGACGCCCCCTCTCACTTAGTAGATTTTCCTACAACTGGAATGTATTATGCTAGTATACTAATGCACACAACAGGATACAAAAGGGAAATCCCCCTCCCTACATTGAAATAATTATCTGTTGATTGATCCAGATATCTTCCAAAATCTTTTATGAATTCCAGTTGCTGACACTGATTTTAAGCAAGGGATTGAGCTTCTTCCAAGGAATATTAGTACCAGTTCCAGAGAATAAACATGTAGGGCCTTGTTGTCCAAATTCCCAAATGCTTGAACAGAAATAGATGGATGTACATCAATTAGTCCTATTTATTTTTCTGTAGCAAAAAGTGAGGAATTCCAGCTTCTGCTCTTGTCATATATAAATATGACCAGCCAGTTCAATTAATACCTTTAATCTGGATGTTACTGGTTAGGTAACTGGTAATACATAACTTTCCAGTTTAAGTATAGCATTATATAGTAATGCTTTGCTGTTGATGAGGCATAACCTTAATTCATGAGTGAAAGAAGCAGAATGCCCTGGATTAGCAACATTTTTTTTTTAGTATACCCAGGGCATGTTTCATTCACAGCAAAGCATTTTGAAATTCCATTTATTTCAGTGGGAGAGATTCAAGTAGAATTTTTACATTTCCATTTAATTATTTATTGATTTGATTTGATTTGATTTAGTGCTGGTCATAAATTGTAATAAAGATTGGTTGATTGATTGATATCTTGTCTTTTCCCCCATATGCAATCCAAGGTGGCTCACATCATACATTAAAACAAAATACAGTTTTAAAAAACACAAACAATTTATAAATAATGTTTAAAACAGCAACAACAATGAAATAAGCAATCCTATTAAAACTATGAGTTTAAAAAAGTTTTAAAACATTTAAAACATAGCAATGAGAGTAAAAGTGCAGCATCCTCTATCAGAAGACCCTTCTGCAGTTATCAGCTAACATCCAAAAACATAACACTGCCTTTTTATGGGGGGGGGGTTGTCTAAAAAATAGATGTTTTAAAAATCTTCAAGTTTATTCCATTCGTGGGCAGCTTATCTTTCATGCTTTTGAGAATAAAATGCGAAATGAAAATCTATTGTTTTTAATAACTAGTGTATTTTAAAACTTTCATCTAAAACTACAGATGGCCCTCCTCAGAGAGGATATTTCTAAATGTACAGCCCTGATTTAAAGGGAATAAACATGTTACTTAAGAAATCTGTGCCTTCTGTAAAATAGGATTCCTTTGAGGTCACCATTCTAGTTCATCCAAAGTACCCACTAATGTCTGGACAGAGACAGGAATTCACTTTATTGTCTTGACATACTGCCTCAGGGATCTGGGAGGGTTGGTCATTATGCTGGCACAACAACTTCAGTTTGAAGGGACTGGGTATTTAATGGTTTCTAAATATAGACTATAAATAAAAATGTAATCCAAAGGAAAAATCCAGCTTCAAAATCTCTAGCATTATTTAAAACAAACATTCCCATCTGCAGTCCAGTTGAGATGAAGTACTTGGATTTAACTTGTTTAGACTGATTGGTTGCAGTAGGATTTTAAAATTAGTTCTTTCTTTTTCTGGACTGAGTCTTTGGCTGAAAGAAAGATTCAGAAAGGTGTTGTAGTAGACAGTTCAGTTGTATTAATCAAAACTGAATAATAGACCACTTGGGGTTTGTATATAAGTAGCTCTGAGTTCCTTGGAGGAAGAGACAGATAAAGCTGCAAAAAGATAAAAGTATTAATGTATAAAGTGTAAGTAAAAGTACTATGAAACTTGAAAAATTGTATCATATAGAAAATTTCAGAGGCATGCATCAATCTGATATTGAAGCAAACTTTGTTAACAGATTTTCAGAATGTGTATTTATATGTAAATAGGAGTACTTTATGGTCACCATAGGTCAGAAATGACTTGAAGGGACACAACAACAACAACAACAACAACAAAATAACATGGGAAATACAAAACGTTATTCATTCAATCTCTGTGTATGCCTTCAAGTTGCCTGTTGACATATGGCAGTCCCATGAATTTTATGGGGTTTTCTTAAGCAAGGAGTGCTCAGAGGTGGCTTGCTTTCCTCTGACATGTTTGTGTCCAGGGCCAGCTGAAGAGTTTTGCTATGGTAGATGAACTAAAATAACTTTAGTAACCCCATATTCAATATGGAGAAATATGAGTCTAGAATTAATGTATACTTTTATGTACCTGCCATTCAAAATAAACAATGAAGTGTGAACAGTATTAAAAGAAAATACATTTTTTAAAATAAGAGCTTCAAAGAGCCTGGAAAAAAATCCCAATAGGCTGGTGCTGAGCCTTCCAGAAGCCTCAGCAGTAGCAGGAGGTTTGGAAAAACTTCCCATGTGTCCTATATTCATCAGGCCATATGTGATGCATGCTCTAATGGGGCTGTCAAGACCATGTGGCACCCTGGTCTGAAAAATGACATGGAAGTGGCCACTGAAAGGAACTGGAGCAATAGTAACAGGGTTACTACAGTTCAAGTGGCAGGTGCATGAGTCAGCATTTGGTAAACTGTGCATCATGGGACACCTGATGCAACATGCACAGTGGATGAGACAAGCCAGGTATGCATCATGGGAGGTCTGATGCAACAGGCACTGGAGATGAAACCAGCCAGATTTCATTAGTGTCACATGTTCCCAAGAAGACCACCTATATATGGGACAGAGTCAGAATTTCTGTTGTTGGTTAGTTGTGGTTGGTGGTTGGTGAAAAACTTTGTTAGTCTGTATAGCTGTGAGTATTTAAGACGGACATCTGGTACTCTATGTATCTTTGTAAATATTGCAACAAAGATTAAAGCCCTCACTGAGTGAAGTCTCGCTGTGAAGCTATTCATTTCTCCAAGCTGAAAGCAGCAGCTGTGTGTGAGATGATTTTTTCCTGTGCCGTCTGGAGCAAGATTCTTCACAGAAGACCATCTTCTGGGTGTTCCTGCCGACGTGCCTCAACTCTGCATGTGTGTATGCTAGATTCTACCTGTCAGCATACCCCAACAGGGGCTGGGTGCATTTTACTGCTTGCTCAGCTGCTGGCTCTCCCTTTTAGCTCTGGGTTGCCATATTCCCTAGTTTAATGAGTTCTGACAGCCAGTTTCATGAAGTGATTTGAGCGTTGGACTATGACTGGAAACCAGGGCTTGATTCCCAGTTCGGCCATGGAAATCCACTGGGTGACCTTGGGCAGGTCACATTCTCTTGATCTCAGAGAAAGGCAGAGGCAAACTTCCTCTGAACAAATCTTGCCAAGAAAACCCCATGATAGATTCTTCTTTGAGTCATCATCAATTGGAATGACTTGAAGGCACACAACAACAACAAACTGATTTCTGCCATATTCTGGGACCAATGATAAAGAATTCTGTTTGGCCCATTTCTTCAGTCAGGATGGCCCAGAAGCAGTTCCCATCCTCTTCACACTTCAGTGACATCACAAGGACCTATCCATCCATCCACTGGATTGTTTTGAATGCAGAAGCTCTTGGGTTCTATGGCAGAGGACTGTTGATCAGTGTTGACAATACTCAGCTAGATGGACAAGTGATCTAACTTTGTATAAGGAAGAGTACTATATCCCTAAGGGTGCATCCACACTGTAAAAATAATGCAGTTTGACACCACTTTAACTGCCATGTCTCCACCCTACAGAATCTTGAGATTTGTAATTTTGTGAGGCCCCAGGACTCTTTGGCAGAGAATGTTCCAGTTCGTAAAGATGGGTATGAATCCAAGGATTGCATAGGATGGAGCTACATTTAAAGTGGTGTCAAACTGCATTAATTCCACAGTGTAGATGCTAATATGTAGGTGCTAAGATAACAAAGCTTACTCTGTTCTGTCACTTAGGGTTGACTGGTATTTCCATCCACCTCCACCAGAAATCTCCTCAATAGCTATTCCAGCTAGTCCAATTGTGTAATTTTAAAAGCTGACTTTGCTTGTTGGTTTTTCTCTCTTCCTCCTCTTCTGTTGCATGTTCCAAATTAAAAACCTGCATGCAGAGAGAGTCTTGTTTCCATTATTAGAACATTACATTTAAAAAATTAGATGCTTTATAAATGATGGCGGTAATAATAATGCTGATAAGTCTTCCGGTCATACAGAGAGTTGTTATGATGCCTCTGGAGCAGATTTTGATCCCAAGAATGAGTGCTGCTGGGACAGAATGATTGCATATGCTTCTTTTTCACAGCCTTAACAAACAGAGAGAAGCAGCTGGTGGTCCCAACATGATTACACTGTGATGACATTTCCCTGGGTTAGAAATATTTCCATTCTGGGGGGAAATCATTGCAGTAGCTGGTATCAAAAGTAGCAAAACATCTTTGTATATTAACTAAATAGATAAGGTCTATGGATTATTCACTGAAGTTCTGCTTTTCCAAAATGGAAAAATGATCTCTCTTCAATCATAGATGCAAGAAAACAATCAATATCAATTCTTTTTTCCTGCTACCCAAGTGACCATGTATTTGTTCTTGCAGATCACAGAGATATCTTGCAAAGAGGAAATATATCTTGATGGTGGGTGGGAAGAGATTAATAATTTAAGATAAAATTCTGTACACTCTGACCAGGAAGTAAGTCTCATTGAGGATTGCTTTTGAGTAGACATGTAGAGTATACATGTGCTGATTGCTCATGCCTGCTCCATAAAGCCAACAGTAATCCAGATCTCAGTTTTTAAATGGGAAACATCTTACACATAGTTGTGGATAATAAGCAGTCTTGGATAATTATTCTGATCAGTTATTCTGCAAAATAAAAAAAAATCACATACCTGAATCTCTGATGAATGCACAATGTTGATATGCAAGGGTATGGATATAACAAGGCAGTTTTCATATTTGGGTGGATGGATAGAAACTCTGACTGTTAGACTCATCAAATATGAAATCAGATCATACAAAAGAAAATGTCAAAGAACTTATAAAGCAGAGGGAGAGAGAGAAAAAATCAACTGTTTTTCATTTGTGAGCCTTATTGAAGCATCCCCACACCAACATGCAAGTGATTGATCACAAGGTTTTTTTCTTTTTTTGCCAGAGCACAACTGTAAATAGAGTTGTTTTTAATTTACCTCTGCTGATGAGCATCATTTTCAGTTTTTCTCTAACAAATAGGATGGTAGATTGTTGCATGATTGTGGCTTTCAGGAGCTCAGAATGAACAAAGCAGAAGTAACGTTTCAAGTCTGTCATTATCTCAAGATGATGAGAAGCTAAATTATGGATATGTCCCCTCTCTCCTTTTCTTTCTAATGCATCTGTTTTCTAAATGTCCAACAATCTTTTTAATCTTTCACAATAAGATCCTTAAATGTCTTGCTAATGGCCAAAATATTGAGCACTGAAGAGGCTACAAAGGCTTCCAGCTCTACTGGCCTGGTTAACCTTTTCCATAGTGATGCAGAAATAATTAATGTGAATGTGTTCATGCTTGAATCTCACATCCAAAATTAGTCACATAGACAATTAGAATTCCTATGATGCATAACTAAATAGTTTCCTCTGCCACTTTTCACTGTACCGTATGATATGAATCTACTTCTCCCTTTAAAATATTTACCTATATTCTGGTCCAATTAGAGCTGGTTCTGACATAACCTGTGCTGACTCCCCATCACGACCACCATCTGTCTGAGTAATTATCTGAATGCAAATAAAATATTTTTTCCAAGTGGCTTGTGTATTAAGCTTCTTAAATACAGTGGTGTGGTGATATGTTTTTGAAGAATAGAGGCACATCATGACATAGATATTTTCCCAGTGATAAACAACTGTGTTCATCCAAGCATCGAATCAATTCTGGCATCTTCACCAGGAACAGATCTTTTGTAAAGCTAATGAATGCTAATTATCCATTGAAGACCACCCCAGATGCTTTATATTACAGCAGAGATTTTTTTACAACATTATATTGTTGCTGAAAAACCCATTCACCCCCCCCCTGTGAATAATGTAAAGATTGTAGTTAAACTTAAGAAGGAAAAAATAGAGCCAAGGAGTGGTGGTGCTAGTAAATGAAATCTTTACCCAGCTAATCAAAAGCCCCAGTCCTTTGACCTGCAAGCCCTGGTTCTACTACCAAGTTGCCAGAGGTGAGTATTTTGAATTTAAAATGCTGCAGGTTGTCAAAGGGCAAGTGTATTGTGTATTGTTGGCTTTATAATTCTCCACTACATGTGGCTAAGGACGTTATCACACGGGACCCAATCCAAACAGAATCCAAATGAAATCCCGACCTAATACGTATTATTTTCCCGTGTTTCCACACGACGTCGCACAGAACCCCGACAGAACCCCGACAGAAAGTGAAAAGAACCGAGATCTTTTGAATTTCGGTTTCTTCAGGAATTGCAATTGCACGACGGGAAGCATTTCGCATTTGCCGTAAGTCTGATCACCAAATACATATTGTGGCGCATTTCCCCGTCATTACCCTATGCGGGGCGGGGCCTGCGCTCCAAGGAGGACCTCCTCAGAGAGCTGGCTCTCCAAGGAGGACCTCCTCGGAGCGCCGGCTCTCCGAGGGGGACCTCCTCGGAGCGCCAACCCTGCGTGGGGCCTACGCTCCAAGGAGGACCTCCTCAGAGAGCTGGCTCTCCGAGGGGTACCTCCTCGTAGCGCCGACCCTGTGCGGGGCCTGCGCTCCAAGGAGGACCTCCTCGGAGCGCCGACCCTGCGCGGGGCCTGCGCTCCAAGGAGGACCTCCTCAGAGAGCCGGCTCTCCAAAGAGGACCTCCTCAGAGCGCCGACCCTGCGCGGGGCCTGCGCTCCAAGGAGGACCGCCTCAGAGAGCTGGCTCTCCAAGGAGGACCTCCTCAGAGCGCCGGCTCTCCGAGGGGGACCTCCTCGGAGTGCCGACCCTGCGTGGGGCCTGCGCTCCAAGGAGGACCTCCTCAGAGAGCTGGGTCTCCAAGGAGGACCTCCTCGGAGCACCGACCCTGCGCGGGGCCTGCGCTCCAAGGAGGACCTCCTCAGAGAGCCGGCTCTCCAAGGAGGACCTCCTCGGAGAATGCTGCAGCGGGAGGTCCTCCTCGGAGTGCCGGCCGTACGGAGGGCCGGCTGCACCGAGGACGACTTGGGAAGGGGTGACAGCCGCGGCAAGTGACAGCCGCAGCTGTATTGCGCATGTGCTAGAAGAGCATTTCTAGCACATGTACGGGATTTTCTCACTTGTGTGTGAACGGCAAATGCGGTTTCCAGGAGAGCTTTCCTTAATTGCGAAATGATGCTACTTGCGTCTGATAGCCATTTTCGTAATGTAGGGTTTATTTCGGTTTATTTCCGGATTGATTCTTTTTCACTTTCTTTTCGCTTTGTGGCCCGCGTGTGATAACGTCCTAAGGCTGGTTCTAGCTTTCATGGGACCACATTAGTGGCCTTACTTGAAAGTAGTAGACAAAAGCAGTCTATTAATCATTGGTCTGAGAACTCCCTGCTACTTTTCCTTCAATGCCCCAGGAGAGAAATGGGAAATGTGTGGCCTTCCGGATATCGTTGTTCTGCAGATCCCATGAGTGCTAGCCAGCCAAGGGTGAAAAGTGATAAGAAGTACAATCGAGCATATTGATGTCAAGCCTACATATGGCTTTCTCACTCACACACAGAGAGACAGAGCCCTTGTATTTACTTTGCGTTACAAATTGAAAGATGTGGAATTGGTTGAACTAGTCAAACTAGGACTGGAGTCAACTTCTGTTGGTGCTATTTTGCAAATGTCACAAAGCAACAACTTGAAAATTGGCATCCTTCTTTTATCAAGTTGCAGTGACTCCCTTTCCCAAATTAACGTCAACACTTCACATTGCTTGCCTAAAATTGAAAACCATTTACTCTGCAAAATGCTTCATAAGCTGACTCTTCTGCTTGAGAGTTTAATTTTAGTGTAGCACTGAATGTTATGTTTTGAAAATCCACGAGGAAAAAACTTTTGCATTGTGAAGTTAAACATCACCAACAACAAAAAAAGAAATCTTTAGACTTGAAATAAATATGAACAAATTGCTGACATGTGTGAATACAATTAATAGTGAATGAGTCATGAAATATTTATATGTACCTAATGGAAAATTTAGTGAGCTGTAGATATTTCCTAGCTCATCTAGTTATAGATGAATAATAACAAAAAATATTTGTTTCTCTGGAAATTTAATACTCTATATTGGCTGAAGAATAAGTACAAGGCCTGGGGCACATACCATTTAAAGTACAGTTGCCCCTTCATTTCATAGGGGATCCATTCTGGATCCCGCCCCTGTAAAAGGAAACTTGCCGATATTCAAGCCCCATTGGCTTGAATGACAGCACATGCCCACAAGTGCACCCATTATGTGCCCCTCTGTTTCCCGCCCGTGGATAAACGTGGGATGTGGATTTGAAGTCCATGAAGACAGAGGGGCAACTGTACTAGGACTTGTTGTGTGCCTTCAAGTCATTTTCAACTTATAGCAAGCCCATCACAAGGTTTTCTTGGCAATTTTTTTAGAGGTTTCCCATGGCCTTCCTCTGAGTCTGAGAAGGCATGACCTGTCAAAAGTCACCTATTGGGTTTCCATGGCCAACAGGATTTGAACCCTGGTCTCCAGAGCCCTAGTCCATCACCCAAACTTCTACACCACATTGGCTCTTAGTTCCAAGTAAACATGGGCAGAATTTTTCTGTACTTCATTGTATTAAAAATTGCATTTTGGGAATATAGGAGGAAGAGGTGAAAAATAAAACCAAACTATTGGCTGAGATTGTGAATGCACAGTCACATTCTAGCCTAAGTCCATCATAGTGTTTATGTTTTCTCTTTAGCACTTTCTCCAGTCAAACCATAAGTTTAAAAGCCGGTTTAGAGGAATAGGAATAGGAAATTGGTCAACCCAAAACAAGTCAGAGCCATAAATGATATAATATCAGTACCAGGCTCCTTGGTATCCACTGGAGTTTGGTTCCAGGACCCTCCATGGATACCAAAATCTGGGGATGCTTGTCCCATTATATACAATGGCATAGAAAAGGTGTATCTTATAGACAATAGCAAAATAAAGGTTTGCTTTTGGAATTTACATATTTTTGGAATATTTTCAAACCATGGATAGTTGAATCCATGGATAAAGAATCTGTGGACACAGAGGGCTGACTGTAATTGCTTTCATCAACTGTTGTGTGTGAGAGAGGGTTAATTGTTCAATTAATTGAATTTTATTTATTTGTTTCATCTGAACTGCACCCATGAATTCAAGGCTTAAAAAAATCTAATAAAATATTGAAAGGGGGCAAAAAATCCCTGAGAGGCCTGTGAATATTTGGGGATTGGAGCTGCCATATAGCTTAAATCAGGGGTAGGCAACCTTTCCCCTTTAAGGGCTGAGGGACTTCAGCTCCCAGAATCCCAGGAGCTATTGGCTAACAGGGGACTATTGGCCAACATGGCTGAGGCTTCTGGGAGCTGAAGTCCCTCGGCCCTTAAAGGGGAAAGGTTGCCTACCCCTGGCTTAAATCATATTCTACTTCACTACAGTTCCCAGAATTCCCTAGCACTGAGCCAGGGCAGTTAAAGCTGTCTCAAACTGGATTATTTCTACAATTTTTTTGGACCTCTGTGGATGAGACAACTCCAAGACCCTCTATCCTCCACTGCTTAGGTCCTGTAAATTCAGTCCTGTAAATTCAGGTCTCCCTGATTGAGTCTATCCATCTGGTATGTGCAGTCTTCCTCTCTTTCTGCTACCTTATAGTTTTCTTGGCATTTTCTCTTTTAATTATGTGACCAAAGTACAACAGTCTCAATTTCATCATCTTGGCTTTCAGGGAGATTTCAGGCTTGATCTGATCAAGGACCCCTTTGCCTTTTTAGCTGCCACTGTATCCTCAATACTCTTCTTCAGTACCACATCTAAGATTATTTGATTTTCTTTTTATCCACTTCATCCACTTTCTTAACTTTCCCTCTCTCACATCTGTACATGGTGATGGGAAGCACCCATTCTTAGTCTTCTTCTCATTTCTTGACTACACTCTCCAGATCAGTGTTTGATCCAAGGTATGGGAAATCTTTGGTCCAAAATGCATAGGCCAAAAAAAAAATGGCTTCCAGAGGCTTTGGGGCCATGGTGTTTACATGAAACACGCCCCAAAAGTGGTCAGAATCCTCTCCAAGGCTGTGAAATGGAGCCTGAAGCCATTGCAAAAAGGAGCCATTTTAATCGGTTCCTGAGTGGTGTGGCTTGGGACCACAGGCAGTGGTCTGCTTTGAGAGCTGACCGCGTGGTCACCATGGTCCTGGCCTGATCACAGCCTGATTGCAATTGGAGTAGCTGGAGACCATTCCTTGCCGCTCGTCTCCTTCACCCCTTTATTTCTATTTCTTAATTGTCTAGGTTATACTCGTGTATAAGTCGAGAAATTTAGGTCAAAAATTGACCCAAAAAACCTGGGTTAACTTATATGTGGGTCAGTATGGTAATTGACCCGAGCCTCTCCTCAGCTGGGCTGCTTCCACAAAGGACAGCCCAGCTGGGGAGAGGCTAGGAAGGGTGGATGATCGCACTGCAGCTTCTCCCTAACTGAGCTTCTTGCTCGGGAGAAAAGCCAACTGGGGAGAGGCTAGGAAGGGCAGCCAATCATCCTGCAGTCTGTCCGCAGCTGGGCTCCCTCCTGAAGTCTGACCCTCTACTTATACACGGGTCATACCAAAATCCATGATTTTGGCCCCAAAAGTTGACCTCGACTTATACACGAGGTCAACTTATAGTTGTATATATACGGTGGATCCTCTGTGATAATTATTTTTGTTTTCTTTGTGTCCAGCAGTAACCCTGCCTTTGCACTTTCTTCTTTGACTTCCTTAGTAATTATTCCAAGTCCATGATGTTTTCTTCTAGTAGTATGGTGTCATCTGCATGTTTCTTCCTCCTGTCTTCACTCCTCCTTCTTCTAAGTTTAAACCTGCTCTTGGTATGATATTTTCTACATACAAGTTGAATAAGTAGGGCGATAGTATGCAGCCTTGTCTGATCACTTTGCCAATTGGAAAGCATTCTGTTTCTCCATATTCTGTTCTAACATTAGTCTCTTGTCCTAAGTACAAAATTTCTCATCAAGACAGAGAATAATTACAATATTTATAATCCTGCCTTTTTCCCAGTTTATGACTCAAGGCATCTTACCAAAGTTAAAGCACATGTAGCTAAAACATCACATCAGTTAAAAATATTATTAAACTATCAATAAAATTAAAATCAATTAAAAGTGTGACCACTAAACAAGAAAAGACAGTACAGTGCATTATGAAAGGCCCTTTCCCTCTGAGCAATCAGCTCTAAAAGGCCTGCTGGAACAAAAATGTATTCATCTGCCTATGGAAAGTTATCATGGAGGATGCCAGTCTAATCTCTCTAGAGAGGTCCAGAGCCTGGGAGCAGCCACTGAAGAGAACCTTTCCAGATATATCTGTGAGTGTGGTGGGATGGAGAGAAGGAAAGAGATCTTGCTTATGCTCAATTAAACCTTAGCTGTAGCCCAACAAATCTAGAAGGGACCGAATTGATGAGGTGTATACTAGGAATATAGAATTTCCATGTCTGGGGCTCATTAATTTCTTCATGAAATGTGAAATTTAAAGAGGCTATCTAAGGTCCTCAAACCTGTCACCAAAATAGTTCAACATTAAGGCTAAAACCCAGAGCACATTCATCACCCTACTGTCATGGGAGTCACTAACTACCACCACTTTCCAGGGTGTTTTTCTCTTTGCCCTCCTGCACCCATTTTATTTATTCTATATTCTGATAACTGAAGGCACTATTAATATATATTTAATGTTTGTTCAAAATTCTTTGTTTTTGTTGCAGGTAATCTCTCTCTCTCTCTCCCCCTCCCCCCCATCTGAGATCCTAAATAAGAGCTACACTATGCTAAATCAGGGTTAAATAAATGAATGCTGCAAACCTCAATGTGATTAAGGCACAGTTTTCTAACTGCTTACTCTTGATCTCACTTAATGCAATGCAACTGCTCCAGGACCAGGAATGATTTAAAGGCTTCATTGTGCCAGGTCAAGAAACTGAACAGTCCAAAGTCAGGAAATTCTTAACCACCAAATGCATATTGTGGTTGTATTTTAATTATATATATTAATCACAGAAAATTCCCCAAGGAGTATCGGGGGAAGCAGACAGAAAAATTCTTGGTAAATGCATTGGTAGAGTTAATGTTGATGTGGACATAGAGTTAGATCCAAAAAAAGAAAAATCCAAAATCCAAAATATTTCTGGTCCCAAGCACTTCAGATAAAGGGAGCTCAACCTATATTACATTATGGGTGTATGCCTAAAACAGGGCTGGGCAAGTGCACAGGGGTGGAGGCCAAGTTTTGTACTTTTCTACCCTGCCATCAATGAATATGAAATATACAGTACAAGCAGAAATCACATGCTCTAAAATATAGGTATACACATTGTGAGGTACACATGTTGGAACTGGCTGCAACTGGAAATACTGGTATTTGAGTGAACATTCAATGGTAATCAGATGGTGTGCTGCACAATAATATGTAAATCATCAGTATTTCAGGTGCTAGAAAAACCTCTGTGATGATTGCAGCAGTTTCCTATCTCCCTAAACTGACAAGTCTAAGGAGTCTTGTGCTGTTTGAAGTCTATCCATTCATTCCATTCTGGGGACCATTATATGAGAATATGGGAAAGGGCCTTCTTGACAGTGGCATCCCAACTGTGGACTGTCCTCCTCTTGGAAACCTGGCCAGTGCCAATGCTGGCTTTATTTAAACATCAAGTAAAAGCATTGCTGTTTAGCAAAGCCTTTGAGGCCTAACTGATTCACTCCAAAAATATTTATACACATGGTTTTAAATGGTCTTAACATTCTTAACCATTTTTAAACTTGTCACTTTATTTAATATGTTTTTCCTCTGTTATTTTTTTCTTTTAAATTGATTTCAACTGTTAATATGTCTAATTTGTATGTTGCCTTGAGATCTTGTAAGATAGAGTGGGATCTAGATATTTAATTAAATACAGTTGCCCCTCCATTCTTGCAGACTTGGTCCACGGTTTTGCATATACATGGAGGGGTGACCTCTGTTAAAATCAATCAGATGCACCCCATTCAAGCCTATGGGGCTTGAACATTTGCGAATCTCCGTTTTCATGGGGGGGGGGGGGTGTCCGAAAACTTCCTCATTGCTTAGAAGGAGGGTGTACATGTGTAATAGTAGCAATAGGGTGGATCAAGATGGTGTTTCAATAGAAAAACCTTGTAGCAGAGTTTGTAGCCACATAATCCCAGCTTTAGGCTTACTATCTTAACCTTGAACTCCCTTTTAGATCTGCAGAAAAGATGTGCATTTCACCTTCAGCTAACACACATCAAGTAACAAAAACAAGGACATAAAAATAGCATCTAGCAGTTCAGCAGAAATGCAAGAGTTGCAGGCTGTCCTTTTAGGCCCTGGTGGTCTTTTGATTGCTAAAAATGCCTTCATATCTAATCCATGAAATGCATCATTGAAGAAGAACTTTGCCAGCTTGATTCTGTGGAAACATTTCCCCCATCTTCTTACTGAAGGACAATAATGTTTACAAGAGCATAGAAAAGTTTGGATGACAACTCCCAGACATTTAGTCCCAAAACTCATAGTTTCCAATAGCTTTTTTCTCTATAATCCTTGGGACAGGGCCAGTTTTGGGTTTAAAGAGTCCCTAGGAGCAAAATAAGCTCTGGTGTATCCCTATCCTTGGGCAATGAGTCACAGCAGGCCTCTTGGTCTGTGGTGATTTCACTGAAGTAGAACTGGACTGCTGGATTTAGCCTCACTTTAATGCCCAATGTCCACAATGCCCAAAGGAATATTATTACGTTGGGAGCACTTTGGAAGACTGAAAGGGAGGGCAGCTCCTTTCAGTTGCATGGCACTGTTTGGACTGCCAGGACAGTAAAATATATATTAATAGTGAGCCAGGCCAATCATCAGTGGGGCTTGCCAGGGTAAGGTAAGGTGGTAGTGCCAGCTTTTCATGCATGAATAGTGTGATAAAGCCAGCGATAAAGTAAAATGACTGCTTGCAGGGCTGAAGTGCCAGGAATTTCTAGTTAAGAAGATACCTCCTTATTCTTCCTTTTAAATTTAGTTTTCACAGTAGCTGTGTTGGAATACAGATTACAGAGCAGCAAGATACCATTGCCAATGAGTCTGCTATACAGGCTCTACAAAAGACCTGCTATAACTGATTTGTTGACCTCAAGAAGTACTTCAACATGGTACTGTGGAAAGAAAGATGTTGAAAATCAGCTGTGTTGTTCTCGTCTTTTCTTTGTTGTGCAATCTCAGGTCACTCTGGCCAAATACCAACATACTAACCATTATATTGCCTTTAGGTAGTTCACTATTTTTTGGCATTCAGTGATCCCAGTATGTTTGGTATTGTGCTCCGTACTGCTTCACACATGTGCATGAACACGTGTACCAAATCACCAAATCTGCCCTCGATTTTGCACTCTCCTTGGGAAAAGTCTGCCTTTGCACTTTCTTCCTTGACTTTCCTCAGCAATTGTTCCAAATCTATGTTGTAATATTGTGTCATCCGCATATCTTAGAATAGATTGTTGATGTTCCTTCCTCCTTTCTTCACTCCTACTTCTTCTAAGTCTAAGCCTGCTCTTCGTACAATGTTTTCTGCGTACAAGTTGAACAAGTTGCCTGGTTCTCTTACCAATTGGGAACCATTCTGTTTCTTCAGATTCTGTTGTAACAGTGGCCTCTTGTCCTGAGTACAGATTCCTCATCAGGACTATCAAATGAAACTAATCAGTGTACATGGCATTTCCCATAATAAAACAAAAGCAAGTCCTGCCAAAGGCATAAATACACACGGGGGGGGGGGGGGGGGGAGAAAGGAAAGAGTAATATAATATAAAACTAATACAATACAGTTGTAAAACAAATTATACAAATATAAATCCAAAACCCAAATACAATACAATACAGAACAAGCTAACAAACACATATTATAAAGAAATAAAATATTATGAAACTAAACTAAACTAAAATTCCAAAAGCTTTGCAAAACAAGGTAGTTTTGAACTGAGATTTAAAAACAGTGACAGAAGGAGCAATCTTCAAATTTTGAACAGAGATACATATAAACTTTCTTTGAGAAATGCTGTAGGCTACCTTCTTTAATTTTTTTTCTTTGAAAACAAAGTTGCTTTTGTCAGATTAACTGAAATGATGGATACCGGTACTTTGGGTATTTGCTCCTATATAGCTGTTGAGATTTTATCATGGATTACCTATCCAGTTTCTTCACAATCATAAGAACCAGGAACTTATTTTTTTTCAAAAAGAAAGCTTCTCAGGAAGTTGAGATTGATGGTCAGTACTGAATTATTTTCAGCACATCTGCCAGAATCACAGCAGGCACACAGTGCCCTATCATAGTACTACCTTCAGTGGTTCCTCTCCTGTCATGCTTAAGCAGAGTCCTGTGTTATTTGGGGAGGGAAACATTGGGCCTTTACAGACTGCCAGAAATAATGCAGATTGAGGCCACTTTAACTGTCCTGGCTCAGTGCTAAGGAATCGTGGGAACTGTAGTTCTCTGACAGAGAAGGCTCAATGTCCCAGAAAAAAATACAGTTCCCATGATTCCCTAGCACTGAGCCAGGACAGTTAAAGTGGCCTCAATCTGCATTATTTCTGGCAGTCTGTAAAGGCCCATTGTCAGTGTTCCTTGAAACAGCACCTTGCATTTTGACTATTTCCCATAGCATTTTAGGATTCTCAGCCTGTGATGTGACGTAACTTTCCTAGTTCCCCCTTCACAGCTCTGGTTGATATTCTTAGGACCAGAGAAGCTCACATTGTGATGAAAAAATGTGGGGTGGGCCTTTCTACGAGTTATGGGAGAGGAGAGCAAACACAACAGGATCAGAGGCCACTACAGTGGCCCATTGATATCCGCTTGGGTTTGGTTCCAGGACCTCCAGACTATATGTAGAATGTGTATACAAAACATAAATGAATTTTATGTTTAGACTTGGGTGCCCTTGCCAAACTATCTCATATGGATATGCAAATATTTCAGAATCTGAAAAAAACAGAACACTTCTGGTCCCAAGCATTATGGATTAGGGAGATTCAACATGTATTGTGCTAGGAGGTATTCATTACACTGATCAGTTGTTTCAGATTCTTTCATTTGTGCATTGCTTCTCGTGTACCCAGAAAGGTAGCAGAATGGCAATGTATTCTTTTGCACCACTCAATTGTATTCATTAGTTCTTGTATTTGCTTTCTTGCACTTGAAATATCGCAGTACCATTTACACTACCCTGTTTGTTCTGCCTCCTGCTCCATGACTGGGTATTTTTTTAAAGGGAAACAGCTAAAACAGGAAGCTTTAATTGTGCAATTGCATAATGATGCCTTTATGGAGCCACCTCCACTCTATCAGAAAGGTGAACACATATCATGCCACTTCTACCATTTTTCCCAATGCTTTCCCCCATAAACCAGCACTTGCCCAGTTACACTTCTGTATAATAGCCTTTACATTTTTGTATGTTTACTCTTTATTGACTCTTTAAATTTTTCCTGAATGGTTCTGGGGTGTCGTCCTTAATAGAGTTACATCAGAATTGTGCTATTGTGCTACACCTCATATTTTGTTTTTAAAAGTTAAAAGTCTTTTTAAAAAAACAACAACAGAACAAGCATGCAACAGACCTCTTGAGATCTTTTGGGAATCCCAGTGTGCCCCTAGCCCAACCACCTGGAGCAGCATCGGACCCTAAATGGGACCTCCAGAGGCTGCAGTGTTTCCCTCCCAGTAGCATTCGGACCCTGAAGATATTTCTCCCAGCAGCAATTGGACCCTGAAGATATTTCGGGGAGGGGGCTGCCTTTAAGGCTTGCCGCAGCTGTTCAGAGAGTCCAGAGAGTGCTCCAGAGGATGCACCACATCACACTCAACAGAGGTCTAGGTGGGCGGTTGGCCAGGATGGGGTAGGCAAAGCAGCCCCCCTACACACACACACTGGGTGACACTAACCTCAGCGATGCCATTATGTCAGGGAGTGCTTTGACTGTGTATTCCTGCAAGGCAGGGAGTTGGACTGGATGGCCCTTGTGGTCTCTTTCAACTCTATGATCTATAATTCTATACTTCCAGTATTTCAATGAAGTGGAACAAGACATTGGGACTTAAAATCGCTACACACCACAGTGAAATGGGGGTCACTAACAGGTTATTTTAAGTGGGAAAAGAATCTTTATTTCAAATAACCCAACAGTGGTACAACATGGTACAGTCCAGGGAAAGCCACAACATTATGCAGTAAACTCCAGACGAGGATGGGACTAAGACAGGGCAGTTGTGGTTTAACAATGTTGTGTTACAAGCTTCCTAGTAGTTTTCGGGCACTCTGCTTACATTTATGCCCTAATCCAGCTTACATCTGTGTTCCTATATGCATGCACTACTGAAAACTTTTCAGAATGAGCTTCAAAGAGCCAGCTGCAATTTTACCCTTTACTCTGATGCAGAAATCAATTTAACTGGAACCAACAAAGGGTGACCTTGTGATTGTGAAGTAATTGGAATTCTTGGCTTATAGAATTTTGAAAACTGAAACAAATCATTTTGAAATTATTTTTAAAAAACAATGGTGTATCTGTTTGGAAGCTAAATGTTTTGATTGTTGCTCACCTTGGGTATGTATCTTTAAATTAAAAAAGAATCAGGCTAACCTGGATATTTAGGCAGAGTTTTGCCAAGTAATGTGAAGGAAAGTGTCTAAATTCAGTGCAACCCCTTAAAGCATAATGGTGAGACAGCAGGCTGCAGTATTTATGTTGCTTCATATTACCTTTTTGAGCTCCATTTTCTGGATACTTGAGGTCATCTGATTTTTGTGCTTGATAAAATATACACAGAGCAGGATGCTGGCTTAAGTTCTTTGCAGGGTGATTGCAGGGGATTTTAAATATGTGGCCCTCATTTAGTGCCTGCAAATGATCAAAATGGGAAAGTGTACATGCCAGGTTTATTTCCTGTAATGCTGTGTAAATGTCAGTGAAGTGTATTTTGCTATAAGAAGAGATGGACAGGAAATTAATGGAATTTGGATCCAGGGTAATTGCTTGGGAGTCCATGTTTTATTTACTTATCACAGCTGTGTCGGATCAGTCAATGGTGAAGCATTTGTTAAGTGTTGCTTTTAATCATGTGTGGATTTTAGAATTTATATTTGAGAGTATTGACTGCTATTTGTTTCTCTTAGAAAAGAGAAATGCAGCCCATTAGAGTAGTGATACATGAATCCTATTTCTAGTCTGTGTCACTTTCCCATATGTTCACACACAGTTCCTTTCCATTTGATATCTGAATTATTGTGCTTTTTTAAATAAAGAAAATAAGCAACACAAATATTTTCATGTTTCATGTAAAGAATGTTAATAAATATATTTTCCCTAAAATAATGTAGCTTGTCCTCGAAATCATAATGTATTGTTTTCCTCCTCAAGATTTTTTTTAATGCAAATTGCATTGGAATAATTGGGAATGGTGAAATTTCCACTGGATAACTAGGTTCTGATGCCAGAATCTAGGAGATGGACACACTATCAGGCCATATTTTTAAAAAATATCAGAAAGATGAAATTTTATATACGTCCCTACACTGGGAACATTTGCCTTAGGAAGCTGGACTGTTCTCCTCTTTGTTCTTCTTCTGGCAGGCAAAGGCCTTTTTATTCCAATGATATTTATTGTTGTTGTTATTATTATTATTTATTTACTTACTTACTTGCTCGCCACTCCCTATGAACCCAGGCAAGGAGGAACAACAACAATTAACAGACAAACAACATCAGTTAAAAAGACATCAGTTAAAACACACATTGATTGAAAGGACAAATAAGATGCACACATATCAAAACAACCATTCATCCTTTAAAATCCACAATTTAAAAATCATTAGGCTTTGAGCCATTAACTACTTGCTGTAGAAGGCTCTTTTAATGGAGGTGGGTGGGCTGTATTTCCCCCTTTTGACATTTTTAAATGTTTCCAAACTGTTTTCATTTAATGCTTGAGTTTAATGTTTCCTTATTTAACCCTTTTAAACTTTAGTTTCCTATTAGAATTGAAGGGTTTTGGTAGCATTTAGCAACATTTCAGAGCCAGCATGGTGTAGTGGTTTGAGCTTTGGACTGTGACTCCAGAGACCAGGGTTCGAATCCTGGCTCAGCCACATAAACCCACTGGGTAACCTTGGGCAAGTCACACATTCTCAGTCCCAGAAGATGGCCATAGCAAACCCCCTCTGAAAAAAATTGTCAAGAAAACTCTGTGATAGGTTTGCTTTAGGGGTGCCATAAGTTGGAAATGACTTGAAGGCACACAACAACAACAACAACAATAACATTTTGCTTTAATTCATGGGGGAAAGGTAGGATTTTAAATAAAAATAAATAATTTAGTAACACCTGCCCTTTCTTTAATCACTTCTGGCCAATGATCTCTACTGATTTTAGGGTTCTTCCACATTCAGGAGTTTGTCTGCATGTTGTATTTTGTCCACTTTAACTACCATAGCTGCACCCTGTCGAATGCTAGGAATTGTAGTTTGGGGAGGCACTAGTGTTCCCTGACTGTGTATTCTAAATTAATACCACTTGCTAAAATGCAAATTCCACGATTCCAAAGACAGAAGTATGACAGCTGAAAGGAGATCATTCCCGTATACAGCAATTGCATAGTGTGAATTGGTCCCAAATATCCACGTCTCTGGAGGCTGAATAGGGGCTGCATCCACACTGCAGAAATAATCCAGGTTGACACCACTTTAACTGCCATGGATCATTGATATGGAATTCTGGAAATTGTCATTTGTTGTGGCACCAGAGCTCCGTTGCTGAATTAATACAGTTTTGACACCACTTTAACTGCCATAGCTTGATACTATGAAATTCTGGAATTTGTAGTTTGGTGAGATATCTAGTCTTCTCTGTCAGAGAGTTCTGGTGCCACACAACAAACTACAAATCCCAGGATTGCATAGGACTGCCAAGAGAATTAAAGCGGTGTCAAGCTGCATTAATTCTGTAATGCAGCATTAGCTCCACATGCTTGGTCCTTGTATTAAACTTTCCCTCTTCCCTTCTCAGCCTATAAAAATTAGCACAGGAAGATCCCTAGTTATCAATAGTTTCCTTTTACATCTGAAACAGGAAACTATAATTTTGAGATTACAAAATGAACATTGTGTTGGGCAGAGCTGCTGTATATCCTCTCTTGAATTGAGCCTAGCACAGCCCTTGAGATCTTATGAAGGATATATGGAGAGAAGGAGGAATTGTAGGGAGTTAGTTTGGCACTTAGTGCAAATTGTGGCCAAAGGAGGGTGGGAGGGGAGTAGAGTTCAAGGAATAGTTAGAAAGGATATAAAGGTTAACACAGTGAACTGAGTACAGTGAGCCAGGCTAGTGTGGTATATGTTTATAGAGAAGCCTTGGAAAATAACACTTACTATATTTTAGTGTTTAACCATAGCATACCCTTCAACTGTCCCAATTGGGCAGGGAACTGACCTGATTAATCTTCTGTCTTCCCAGTTTTTGAACCACTCTTAAAATGTCCCAGCTTCTCTCTCCTCCTGCCCCCAACTTCCCCCTTTACCTTCATCTTATTTCAGATGCTGGAAACTGAGTTCAGAATCTAAAAATGCTGTAGTTTGCACCCAATTAACTCAGCAGGAAGGAGGGAAGGAGGGCATGTATGTTGTGTGCCTACAAGTAGTCTTTGACGTAGGGCGAACCTAAAGGTGAACCTGTCACAGGTTTTTCTTGGCAAGATTTGTTCAGAGGAGATTTGCCATTGCCTTCCCCTTAGGCCGAGAGCATGTGATTTGCCCAAGGCCACACATTGGGCTTCATGGCCAAGCAGGAATTGAACCCTGGTCTTCAGAGTCATAGCCCAGTGTTCAAACCACTATGCCAAACTGGAATCTTGCCCTTCCCAATAGGCTCAGGCAACTGCAAACTGCTGCAAGTTCTCCTATCTTGTGTGTTCTTCCTCATTAATATCTGTTGCCTTCTTGACTACCCTCTGATGTTGCTTGGCCACACATGTCCTGGTTACCATCTGTGCAATGCCACTGCCTGAGAGTATTTTGCCAGGGGATTTATTTGGGGTCCAGCCATGTACCACCATAAATCCATGGGTAGAAGGGCGAAAGTGGCTGGCAGGAGCTCCAGTATAAGAGAAGGTATCCTGGAAATGGGTTCTGGCCCAGCTGGGTTGGTAGTTCCCACCCTTTGGTCCTCCAGGTTTTGGACTTCAGCTCCCAGAACCCTTGGGCAAGTTGGCCAACAGTCAAGGTTTCTCGGAACTGAAGTCCAAAACATCTGGAGGACCAAAGACTGGGAACCACAGTCTGCAGGCAGGCAATGCTTCTATGTGGCTCATCTACAGTTCCACGATAGTGTGCAAGCTTTTTAGTTCTGCAGAATTTTGCATCAAACTAGATGGTTAAAACACTTGAGGGCTTGTGGACAGCAAACATGTAAGTCCAAAAATTAGGTTAACAGGGCACATAACACTGCACATAGGCCCTAGATTTTTATGTATCATAGTGTATACCAGGGACCGGCAACCTACGGCCCGGGCGCCAGTTAAGGCCCCAGGCCCTGGACTTACCAGCCCAGGCCGTAGGCTGCCGCCGCCGCGCACCGCCGCCGCCGCCACATGCCACCGTCGGGGCGTGTTTTCGGCCACGCTTCGCTTGCTGCGGCCGCCGTTTTGGAAGTCAGAATGGCGGCTGTGACGTGTTTGCGCATGCGCAGTACTCTTGCGCATGCGCAAGCGCGTCGCGACCGCCATTTTGACTTCCAAAATGGCGGCCGCGACATGCGCTGCTGCGGCTGCGGCTGCACGCGCTATGGCGGTGGCGGCGGTAGCTACGGCCGCGTGCGTGGGGGGGCGCGCGTGGTGGAGGAGGGTGTGCAACGGGAGACCGGCCCAGGTCTCAAAAAGGTTGCCTGTCCCTGGTGTATCCTGTGTCCAGACTTGGACAAACTCTCACACACTATGCTGCAGTAGCTTATTAATGAATGACAGCTACACAGCATTGGTGCTTGATAGATTTCATCCTAAATATAAAACCTGTGTCATGGGAAATATGATAACCAGGACAAGATAACCTCCAAAACATGCAGTATTTTTTTCCCTTATGTCCAGAGCCTAATCACTATTTGGAATAGTTGTTTCATGGATATAATTATATTTTATAATGAAGGTTTGTTTTTGTGTCTATAGTAGTTGTTGCATTTATGATTGTGTTTGGGGGGGGGGCTGGTAAGGGAAGGGAGCTTAAATAGTAGTTACAGTTGATTTTGAACATTATGTGGCATATTTTTGTTTATTAAGGAGCTTGTAGTTTGTCTTTCTGTCTCCAGAGTAGACTTCTTCAGGACAGTATAGAATAAAGCTATAAAAGCAACAGTGAAACAGTAGTAAATCCATACCAATTAAAACCAGACTGATAAAACTCATGGAACATAAAAAGCAGCAATTGAAAACCAAAACCAGAAAGAGGTAGGGGAAAGAAAAAGAGATCCTGTACAGTCTTGCATGCTGCACTGGGGAAGAGGAAGGAAACAAACAAATAAAAGATTTATTGAGAAAGACATGCCTTGAAATGACAGTTGAATACTACCAGACTATGACTTCTAGGCAAGAAGTCACATTCTGGGTGCCACAGCAGAAAAGGGCCTTTCCTGCATCCTTACCATCCATGCCTCACATAGCAAAGGGATGTGCAAAAGACCCTCTGCTTTGAACACTTAATGTTGACAATAGAAGAGAGCTTTCACAAAATTAGAGGCATTCTGCTTAATTTTTTTTTTCCCTCCAGGTTAAGATGTATGATGATAAGTGTACATATAAATTTTGGTACGTGGGGGTTGTTTAAATCCAGGGGACTGCAAATCTCAGAAAGGCTTTGGTGGTGCATCAAAAATTCCAGAATTCAAAAAACCATATAATGACATACTATGAACAACCAGCTTGTGATAGTCAGATTGGAGAAAATGGCCTCTACTTGTCAGCCATTTTGTGTGCATCAACTCTAAAGAAGAGGACTGAAGCAAGCAGATTGTGAGGTGAAAGCTAGCATATTTCCATCTAGACTTAGGGAAACTTAAGGAGACATTAAGTCAAAAGATCATCTGATGAGTCTGATGCAGCAAGGACTTAGCATTCGTATTTAAACTGTCTTCCTCTGTGGTTTGGCTTTTAAGCTCCATGCGGCTGGAGCAAGCTGCACGCCAGCTTTAAAATGTAAATCTTCTGTGTGATTCTAAGTTGATTCTTTACAATTAAAAAGCTATTTCATTAAAGCATCCTGAACTGCTAACATGCTTGGAATCCTATTCATGCAGTCAGATCATTAAAATTGGTATGAGAGCAATCTCTAGAAAAGCCTTTGGCATCTTGCATTAATATAAATTACATTTCTTGGTAGAAATTGTGTGGGCTTGTAGTTTATTTAAGTGAAATGTTGTGTAGTTTCTAAACCTAACAAGTATATGGGCCTTATCAAATGCTGGCCAGGAAGCGAATATTAAGTGAAGACTTACCGAATCCAAAAGGAAGCGTGGTCTTTCTGATGCCTTTCCGGGGCCTTTCTGGGGCCTTTCCGGGGCCTTTCTGGAGGAGGCAGAGGCGGCGGCGGGGGTTCCCCCCCTCACTTTCCAGGCCTCCAGCCGGCCCAAGGCACAGGCTGAGAGGCTTCTCCGGCCTCGAGGAGGCGGCGGCGGCGGGGGTTCCTCGCCCTCCCTCCAACACTTTCCATAGCCTTACTTCCCCAAAAAACCGAATGTCAAAAGATCCACTTTGACTTCGGTTCACGGGGAAAGAAAACGTTTTAGCTTTGGATTGCCTTTTGGATATGTGTGGACACAAGGAAAGGAAAAACGTATTAGCTTTGGATTGCCTTTGGCTATGTGTGGACACAAGGTAAGGAAAAACGTATTAGCTTTGGATTGCCTTTGGATAATGTGTGGACACAAGGAAAGGAAAAATGTTTTAGCTTTGGATTGCCTTTGGATACCTTTTGCTTCAGACCCCATGTGATAAGGCCCTATGTGTGATTATTGGATTAGATTATAACCTGTTTATTTCTAAAAATAATATAAGATATGAATTAGCCAAAAAAGCTTATGATGTGCATTGAGTATAATCCTTACCATTTTTCCTTTTCCTGTAATTGTTTTTCTAATGCCCCTGCAGTGAAAGAAATAATACATAAATTTCAGTAATCGTATGAAAAGAATTACAATAGAACAGTATATAATTATTGATCTACTTTCCTCCCTCTCTCAAAAAAAGGCCTATCATTTATATTATAGTCAGCATGGTATGGTGGTTTGAGCTCTGGACTACAACTCTGTAAACCATGGTTTGAATCCCTGCTTGATCATGGAAACCTAATGGGTGACCTTGGGCAAGTCAGACTTTTTCAGCATGGAAGCATATGTTCTACCAAGCCAGGTCTTTCTAAGTTGGTCATTCCATAACATAGGCACCACCACCACAACAAAAAAGCCCTGCTCTTCATATTCATTAGCCATAGCTATGTTGGTGAAACCACTCAGATCTTTTCTTTCTTTGTACAGTGTTTGGGAGGATATCATATGGTGGAAAGCGGGAGCAGGGGGAGGAAGGAAAGAATGTTCAAATACTATTTTAATAGTAATTAACATCTGGACACTGGTTCCTAATTATGCCAAGATATAACTATCCAAGCAGAGATCATCTCATTATCTCTTAATAGTGATGGATCAGCTTAGTGAGGGTATATATACCCTCTATGGATGAGGAAAATCACACTTTCTTAATACTTAATGTGCCCTTAAGATGCGTTATATAGTATTTAGGGTCAAAATCATGAACTCTAGATTCCTTGAAACAAGTTGGCTTGTATGCCAAGTGGAACTTTCTGTGTGGTCATAGCTGTTTGTTGAAGCTGCATGAATCCATTATCTATTGTTAGTTTTGCTAGCAAGGTGTGACCAAACAGAAGAAGATGTGTAGATCTTGTATTCTTGGTAAAGTGTTTGAATATTACTTTTCTCCTAAATCTCTATAAATAAAACAATGAAAGAGGTACACTCCCAGTTCAAAAGGAAAACCACCTTTCTTTCATAATGTAGGCCTCCTTTGAACATAATTTCCACAGCCTGTCATGGATACCTATAGAAGTTGCCTAAAAAAAGCTTCAGCAAAGACTGTGGAGGAGAGCAAGTAGTGAAACAAAGGTGAGAGTTTGCAAAGGGAGTATATCCCCCATGAAACAGCCTTGTTTTTAAGAAGTAGTGAGGGGGGGGGGGGAGTTCAGTAATGATAGAGGTTAACAAGCAGAAAATGTTAAAAGCAATATTTGTTAGATCTGAAAGTATTTGAATTGGCATTAAAAGGGCGTCTGCTATTTTTTGAAAATATCCACAGTGGCACATGGTTATTCTGACCTGAGATTGCTATGAGAAGAAAAGTAACCATATGGCATATCTACCAAATGATCAACAAAAAATAAACGTTAGGATGAAGAACAGCTTAAATGTTTTGCTGCTGCAGATAGAAAGGTTTGTTATCATATAATTATTTTCTGTGTGTGTGTGTATGTATGTAGTTTGGACACTACACCTTCAACAAAAATGTACATTCACAGGGTGACTGACAAAGAAGTAAGGAACAAGTTTTAAAAATCCACAATAAAATAAAAGCCTGTAAGTTCTAGCAACAAACTGGTAAATAGACTGGACATTCAAAACATCTCATAACTGGAGAGAGATGGAGGTTAACAGCAATTCTTAGAAAAGAATTAGAAAAGCTTAGAAAAAGAGTGTTTTGTTCCTGTTGCCTGGATTTTATCATAAGTAATTTTAAGTCAACAAACAAATCAAAACAAAAAATTCTGAAACAGTCCAGTTAACTGTTATATGAAATGTATAAATGGGTTAGATTCAGATTTAGTTATGCTTAGAGCAGACCCTTTAAAATCAAGTCAGTACTCTCTCATTTTATTGACATACTGTTGATGGAAGGGGCAAATTGAATATAAACAAGTGATCTATGACTTTTTTGTTTGAATTGAAAGCTTTTGAACTTGCTCTTTGGGCAGTCAGCTCTGTTCTATCACATAGACCAAGAAAAGAGTCATGTTGCACAACATCTGTTAAAAATTATTGCCTTGTAAGTCTAGATTATTAATAATAGATAATGACTTGGTTCTGTTTTTGGACAGTGGATTGAACCGTCTGAGATTTTATGGAAGGTGTAAGGCCAGACCAGGCTCTTAAATTCAGCAAACACCTGCTGACAGCTAGAGATGCACAAACATCCTTGTACTTGCCCTGAAAGGGGTCATAGCTTTGCACACATTTCAAGATTATGTTTCTTTATGTAAGCCAAAGTGCTGCTTTTAACCTACAGATCCATCAGCAGGGTATCTGAAGGCTGCCTTCTTTCATAAGAGCCTACTATTCATTTAGCTCAGAGGTGGGGATGTGCAGTCCTTCAGATATTGTTGCACTGCACATCCCATCGGCCCTAGCTGGCACATCAGTAGTAAAAAAATGTCAGGAGTTACAATCCAAAAAACATCTTAAGAGCCAAACTTTGCCCATCATAATCTAAGGCATCACCAGAGACTCTGTTCCAGGTTTCCCTCTCTTCAGATCTTAGGCAGGTTGTAGTAGGAGGCAGGGCCTGTTTAGTGGTGGTACCCTTCCTTTGGGATCTCCTCACAGGGGAGGCTGTCTGACATTATCACTGTTGTCTTACAGTCATCATGTAAAAACTCACTTGTCAAGCTGTGGCAACCCAATGAACTGTCCTGTTTTTTAATGATACTAATACTTGGGGTCCTAGCTGCTTGTTGTTGCTGCAGTTTATTTCTGTATAAATTTTCTGTTGGACACTATGATCTGTTGTATTAACCATTGTTGTTGTTGTGATTGTGATTGTTTTTTCATAGATGGCCTGCCTATCTCTCAATAATGAGACCCAAGGTGCCTAAGAACATATTTACAAACAATACATACTAAAAACTGTACAAAAAAAAGCAAAGCAGCTTATTTATATACCGCTTCATATCACGCTATGGGATGTCTAAGCGGTTTACAACTGTGAGCTGATTGCCCCCCAACAAGCTGGGTACTCATTTTAGCGACCTCGGAAGGATGCAGGCCTGGCTGGTATTGAACTCGCAACCTTGTGGTCTATGAGTGAGTGGCTGCAGTACAGGCATTTAACCACTGCGCCACCAGGGCTGATTCAATGAAATTCAATGAAACTATAAATATAAAAGTTATTTTTAAACAATTAAACAGTTTATAAAGTTAAAATTAACTAAAATACTATATACAAGTTTTAAAAACTGCACAGCATTAAAAAGCCCATCTCGGTCAGTTTCTAAAAGGCTGATGCATAAGTCTAGGAATCTGAGTCAAAAAAATTACCCAAAAAAACTGAGTTGATTTGTCCATGGATCAATGTAAGTACTGTATTTTAACTCTTATTTAAAAAGGAACCATCCCCTGGTGAAAGGCAAGAGTGTGCCCTGGAAGACCTGATCCCCCTCTATCTGCTCATCCATGCAGCCTTTAGGATGAGCACAGTTATGCCTGCTGGAATTTTGTAAGTTCTTTGGCACTGTTTTCCTTTGTTTCATCCTTTAGATCAGGGGTAGGCAACCTAAGGCCCGGGGGCCGGATGCGGCCCCCCGAGGCCTTTGGACTGGCCCCAGGCCGGTTCTGCCGCCGCTGCCGCCCCCCATCACCACCGCCGGCGGACATAATGATATTGATTATTGTTGTTATTACTTGTTCTTGGGGTTTTCTTGGCAAAATCTCCACAGGGGTTTTGCCATGGCTTTTCTGGGGCTGAGGGAGTGTGCATGCATATTTTTTTATTTTTTATTTTTTATTTTAATTTTAATTTTTATTGATTTATTTATTCATTTATTTTGGTGCTTCGGCCCCCCAATTGTCTGAGGGACAGCAACCCAGCCCCTGGCTCAAAAAGGTTGCCTACCCCTGCTTTAGATCCTTTGTTACATGCCCCTAGTTTTTGCCCTCAATTTATATCAAAATCCATAATTTTGGCCCCAAGATCTGCCCTCAACTTACACATGAGGTCGACTTATAGCCGAATATATATGGTAACTTGCAGACTGAAGGAGGGCAAAGATGCAATTATCCTGGTCTCCCTAGGGAGGGAGTTCCAAAGTCTGGGAGCAAACACTGAGAAGACCCTTTCCCACCAAACAAGCCTTAAAAGGTGCTGGAACAGAGAGAAGGGCCTCTCCAAAAGAGCTTAGAGCTCATAAAGAGAGCTGCAGTCCTTAGACCCAAGCTGTTTTGGGCTTTACGGATCATCATCAGTGCTTTGAATTGTGCCCATAAACAGAGCACCAGCCAATGGACCTATTGCATCAAAGGAGTTGTGTGCTCCTTATTGCCAGCCTCTCTTAACAATCTGGCTGCAGCTCTTTGAGCTAATTGATGTTTCTGAGCACTTTGCAAAGGCAGCCCCACATAGAGAGCATTACAGTAATCCAAACGGGAAGTAACCAGGCCATTTGTTACCATGGCCAGATTAAGCTGTTCTCCTCATGTTCTCTTTTTGTTTTTTGTTTTGTTTTACTGCAATTAAAAAAAGCACATAAGTGGAATAACAGCTGTGTTTAGAACAAAACTACCTATCTCCTCTAGTGAAATGTTGCAGTGTTGAATACTCATGTAGCCAGCCACCCTCCTTTCCAATATTCTCCACTGAAGTCCTCTCCCTTTTCCACTTCCCAACAGTATGCCAGCATCCTGTAGCCACTGAACATGATTACCTTCACTGGACTCCCTCTTTTATGGCTCCATCCTACCAAAGTTTTGTCTTTTTCATATTTCAGTGAATCTTGTGGTTTTCCTGAGCCTGCTGACATCTCCATATTGTCCTTTGAATTATGGTGACCCTGTGAATGAAACACCTTCGAGTCATCCTCCCATCAAGAGCCCTGCTTAGGTCCTGCATAATTAGAATTGTGCCTTCCTTGATTTACTGTAAAGCAGTCTTCATGAAGAAAACAAAAATGACTACAGAGGATCTAATTACTTCAACCTAGATAATGAGGAAATAGAAATAGTCAAAATCAGAATGGAGACTGCAGTCAAAAAATCAAAAGACTAGGAATGGGAAGAGCATTCAAGAACTATTCAAGATCCTAAAGTGTAAAGATATATAGTGGTCCCTTTGTATATGTGGGTGATCCACTCCAGACACACACACCCATGATTGGCAAAAAATGTGGGACCTCAAGTCCCATGATTTCTATGGCTGCGTGCTTCTGCGCGCACCATTTTAAGTCCCTGGGCTTGCCATGTGTGGAAGCTTAAGTCAGCAAATGGCAAGGCTGCATATGGAGCGGGTGGCTGTGCAACTGAACGCTAACATTAGAATATGATATGGGAGGAAGTCTAGAAGGTTAACACCATGAGTTACCATGCCAGGTGATGCCAACTCTAGTGATGACACTGGCATTGGTAAACCACTTCTGAATGAAAACTCCATAATAAGACAATCCAAATTGAAACACATCTCATATTCTATTCCATTTTGTCATTCTTAGCTTTCCCCCCTCTCCTTCCCCTTTCTCTTTGTTGCTTAGTCTTTCTATCATTCTCTCTGTCCCCTTTTCCGTTGTTTTCCTTCTTTTTGTCCCCTTTGCTCTCCCCAGATTCCTCTCTTCTATCTCCAGTGACTCCCCTTCTTCCCGATCCCTGAACAGAAATTTGTTTTTTATTAAAGTCTCCAGTAGATTTTTTAAAGCTGCATTGCTATGCATTGAGGTGATTTTTCACAAGGGGTTCTTCCGTTCCTTTCCAACAGCAACCCAGCCTATCCCCTGCCTCGCATTCATTGTAATTTTTAAAGCCTCCTTTAGCAACTGCAGAGGCTAGAAATTGCACACTCTGACAGTATAATAATCTTTTCTTTTGGTATACAGGATTTTAAAAAACATAGTGAAGATGCTGTGTTGCATACTCCTACCTAAATACCCTAATGCACCAGATCCTGTCTGATCTTGGAAGCTAAGTAGGGTCAGCTCTGGTTAGTACTTTGAGGGAAGATTACCAAGGAATACCTGGTGCTGTAGGCTATATTTCAGAGGAAGAAACTGGCAAAACCACCTCTAACTATTCCTTGCCTAAGAAGCCCCTAGGACAGTGATGGCAAAACTTTTAGAGACCTAGTGCCCAAACTGCAACCCTAAGTCCACTTATTTATCGCAAAGTGCCATGTCTCTCTGACTTTCTAGTAACGAACTCTGGCAAACTCTGTGCTGGAGCGATGGTGTGGATGCCCACACAGAGGGCTCTGAGTGCTCCCTCTGATACGTGTGCCATAGGTTTGCCACTACTGCCCTTTGAAATTCATGGGGTTGCAATGAGTTGACAGGTGACTCGAAGGCACATGCACAATGCTGATGACTGGCAGTTCCTACATAAAGCCAAAAAGAACTGTCTGTGGCCAGTAAAGATTCAAAAATAACTTTGGCATATGGAAAGGTTAAAGTCCAAACCACTCCTTAATCACATCCACAGTACTAGATGAGAACATATCTGTTCATTCCACACCCTACCTTATTTGAGGTGCTATTTCTAGGTAGCAGTCCTTCCCTTTGAGAATGGAACATTGTTATCTCTGTGTGCACAAACCCTGCAGTCACACAAGATGGGGCAGTGCCTACTATCACTTTCTTTTCCTGCTGGTCCCATTTGTTAGTTATAAAGCGGACTCTTTCTTGACATGTAATATCAAAGAACTGATGACTTTTGAAAGGGCAGACACCAGGATAACAAAGGGCCTGAGCTAAAGTATATGTTACTTGACAAATGTAGCATTCCCAAGGACTGGAATCAAGCAGTTTCAGCACTTTGCTTCTACATTTCTCAAATATCTCCTTGTGACTCTTTATAGATTGAACTCAGCTAGACAAAAGAGCACATTTGTACATCAGAGTTAGATGCTCACTACATTTTTAGCTGGTGCCCCATCTCTAGACAGGAGATATTTTCACTTTTGATAAGATGCCATCATTTCAGTTTAAGCAAACATTTCTGTTTAATTTGCCAAAGTTATATCTTGGCCCATGTAACGATGAAATGATAAACCATTTGAAAGTTATTTAATTTCATTTTATTTCCTGCCTTTGTCTCAATATGATACCCATTATGGCTAGACTTTAAGAGTGAATAACACCTCTTCTACACTGCAGAAATAAAGCAGTTTGACACCACTTTAACTGTCATGGCTCCATCCTGTGGAATCCTGGGATTTGTCATTTGGCAAGGTATTCAGCCTGGTCTGTCAGAGAGGTTGGGTGCCTCACTAAACTACAAATCCCAGGATTCTGTAATATAGAGTCATGGCAGTTAAAGTGATGACAAACTGCTTTATTCCTGCAGTGTGGATACACCCTTGGATAAGAATTTGTATAATAAAATGGCAGCTGGTGGCTTCCATGTCGCTGGGAGTAGTGAATCCAATTTGGATTTTTGTCTGAACTTTAAATGAGTTCTCCAAGGAACCCAACCTGTTTTGAAGTTAGGATTCAGTTCTGACTAAAACCTGGAATGTATTCTGCTCCAAAGGAACAAATGAATCTGAATATCAGATATATTATTTCACTAAAATTATCTGAAGAAAATAGCATCTATTAGCTGAAATGTTAATGGCTGCTAATTAAAACCATCAGTAATCAGGGCATAGAAATGTCTGGCTACATATTAGGTTCACCACAGGTGTACCACTGAAATGGATAAATAATCTCCATTGCTATTGTGGTTCACCACATGGACTAGCAGTGTCACTTTGGATGGTTTCCAGTATCTGTTAGTGGCAGCTGGTAATGCTGAGTAGAGGGGAAGAAGCTCACAATGTAGTGATCCACCTGAAGTACCTTCCTCAATGTCACAGTGTTGTCGCCTTTCCATTGCAAGTATAGCCTTCCAACAGTCCTCTGAAATAAGAAGATGATATGCAGGGCTGAGAGATGCTTCTCATGTTACCCTATAAAGGCACCCTCTCATACACTCGTGATTTGGAATCAAAATTTGTGATGCACATAAACACCCAGGATCTTGGGAAAGAATATAACCCTGACTGCACTGCAGATACCACTTCCTTCTTGGACCATACCACTTCCACATTATTTTTTCTCTCTCTGCTGAGCTGAGCTGGTGCCCTGGTACCCTACCTTGGTGCCCTGGTCATTTCTTCCACTATCTTACCAGGCGGCAGCAGAAAGCAGTCCTTTTGCCTATTTTGTTCTTTTTAAACTTTTAGTCAGTAGTTTGCAGCATATAGCAAAATGTGCACTGGAGAGGTTCCAACTGTGTTCACCATCATTTCTTCTTTTCTCTAGTGTGTTTCCAGTTCAGAGGCATGCACATCACTGTTCTGTATGCCCTCCTGGCTAAGGGTATGTTTGCACCACACAATTATATAAATTTCATACCATTTCAACTGTTACACCTACATCCTAAAGCATCCAGGGATTTGTGGTTTGGTGAGATGCTGTTAGAGCATTTAGAGAGCGCTAGTGCCTCTCTACAGAAAATTGTAAATACTTCACCAAATTTTGTAGCAGGGTGCCCTGACATTTAAAGTGGCATAAAACTGATATTCCTATTACAGCTGAAGACATAGACATATGCATATATGCCTTCAAGTTGCCTGTCAACTTAAATGGTGACCCGATGAATTTCATAGGATTTTCTTAGGCAAGGAATACTCAGAGGTGATTTTGCCAGTTCCTTTCTCAGAAATATAACTTGCAGCACCTGGTATTCATTGGTGGTCTTGTAATGAGGGCTGACCTTACTTAGCTTCCAAAATCAAACGGGATCTGGTTCCTTTAGGTATTGTTGTTCTTTTTATTGTTGTGTGCCTTCAGGTGGTTTCTGAGTTATGGCTACCGTAAGGCCATAACTCAGAAACATATCATGAAGTTTTCTTGGCAAGTTTTGTTCAGAGGAGGTTTGACATTGCCTTCCCCTGAGGCTGAGGGCATGTTACTCATCAAAAGTCACCCAGTGGGTTTCATGGCCAAGTGGGGAATCGAACCTTGGTCTCCAGAGTTGTAGTCCAGCTCTCAAACAACTACATAATACTAGCTCTATAGTAAATATTTAGAAGAAAAGTTCAGAAAGATATTGTGTGGTAACTAGGGTCAATCCCAGCATGTGGTGTGCCCATACCAGATATTGCCACTAGGACTGTTTCTGTCACCATGCTCTGTCATCTGCCACTCTTTCTTTCCTAGTGGTTGTTTGGTGCTGGGATGACTTGTTCCCTAAAGTCCAGGCTTAGCAATTTCCAGAGAATTTTAGAAATATAGCACTCTGATCTAAAGAAGGTTTCCCATCTTTATGGGAAAAGTCACCAGCAAAAATTTTATATTCATCAAGCCTGCTCTTCTGCATGCTATATAAAGAACCTTACCAAGGAGTGTCTGTGTAAGTTGTAGAAATAGATCAACACATTTGGAAGCAGCAGCTTGGATAGAAGCCCTTAAGACTGACTCAGGAACCCTGTGGGATCAGTGCCCATCCTGAGAATAGCTTTTATGACATTAAAGACCAGCCCCATTCAGTATTTATGAGAGTTTCCTGTGATGATATTACAGTATTATAGATGGAAGATACTTTGGATTGCAATAAGCAGCATTTATGTTTTCAAAATTAGAGAAGATTGATGTTCTGCTCAGAGCACAGAAAATTCTGATTTGCAATGCTGATTTGCAATGCTGATTTGCAATGCTGACTGGGGAATTCTGCGATTTGTAGCCCCAAAACATAATTTTTCCAAGCTTGGTTTCTGCTATAGCAGAAAGCTAGGAAAGGCTGGTAGATAGGTTTGCAGTATAGAATTATAGATCATAGAGTTGAAAGAGAACACAAGGGCCATCCAGTCCAACTCCCTGCCTTGCAGGAATACACAGTCAAAGCACTCCCTGACATAATGGCATCACTGTTAGCCAATGTCCCCCATTTTCTTGGTATTTTAGAAGTATGTGGAGTTCCCTATGACCCCAGCCTGACCCTTGGGAGATGGCAGCCATAATCCCCTAAATGTAAGGTCATGTAGGCACTGCTGGAGTTGCCCAAGACCACTAGAGATTTCCTGGACAGACAGGTTTAGGAGTTGCCCTTGGGAACATCCTATTATCCTGGAAAAGATACACAATGGTGTTTATTTGTCTTAGGTCTCACACTTAATGGGACAGTGATCAGATTTGATTGCACCCCTTTCTCTAGCTTCCCTTCCTTGATAGTTTTGAAACCAAATGCATTGTTTAGGCCAGGGGTAGGCAACCTTTTAAAGGTCTGGGCCGCCCCCCCAAAGTCCTCCTTTCCACTGGGCCGGGTGTGTGTGGGGAAATGGCAGCATGCACGCGCACACACCCCACCACGCGTGGCCCCCGCGCGCGCGCCGCTGCCACTGCTGCGCATGTCGCGGTCGCCATTTTGATTTTCAAAATGGCGGCCGAAACTCGTTTGCGCATGCGCAGCACTCATGTGCATGCGGAAATGCGTCACGGCCGCCAGCACGCACGGCCAGACGGAGGCGAAAATGCGCCGCAGCGGCGGTGGCAGGGGTCTGCCTGGGCCAGTATTTCTGGCGACCTGGGCCGGAACCGGCCCAGGGGCCATAGGTTGCCGACCCCTGCTCCAAGGCTTAGAGAGTATGACCTGCTCAAGGTCACCCAGTGGGTTTCTATAGCCAAGCAGGGATTTGAACCTTGGTCTCCAGAATTCTAGGCCAGTGCTCAAACCACTACAACATGCTGGCTCTCAAAGGTAGTCCAGCTTTGCCATTAATTATACTCTATTGCAGGGGTAGGCAACCTTTTTGATCCGGGGGCCAGGTTGCTGTCTCTCAGACAATTGGGGGGCCGAAGCACCAAAAATAAATAAATAAATAAATTAAAATTAAAATTAAAATTTAAAAAATTAAATTTAAAAAATATGCATGCACACTCTCTCGGCCCCAGAAAAGCCATGGCAAAGTCCCTGTGGAGATTTTGCCAAGAAAACCCCAAGAACAAGTTATAACAACAATAATCAATATCATCATGGCGGGCGACGGCAGCAGCGGGAGCGGTGGCGACAGGAACGGCCTGGGGCCAGTCCAAAGGCCTCGGGGGGGCGCATCCGGCTCCCGGGCCTTAGGTTGGCTACCCCTGCTCTATTGTTTTGGATGTTCAGGACAGTGCTTTGGTTTTTAAAGGAAGTTTCCGAGATAAGGCTGTGTAATCTCAGGCTTGGACAGAGTTCTGATCTTGTATACCTAACTTGCAGTCAATAAAACAACTGTGTTTTGCAAAGGAAGTTATTTGAAAAACAGCAGAGATGATTGCCAGTCAGAGGACTTAAGTGTAGCATCACTAAAAATGTTCTCCTGGGTCTTCTGCATTTAACTTCCATGAAACTGCAGTAGTTCAGCTTGTGCTGGGTTTTATTTAGTTTTGCTTTTATTAACAGGCCAATTATGAAGATTTTTGTATGTTTACTCTTTATTGACTCTTTAAATTTTTCCTGAATGGTTCTGGGGTGTCATCCTTAATAGAGTTACATCAGAATTGTGCTATTGTGCTACACCTCATATTTTGTTTTTAAAAGTTAAAAGTTAAAAAAAACAACCAGAGAACAAGCATACAGCAGACCTCTTGAAATCTTTTGGGAATCCCAGTGTGCTCCTAGCCCAACCACCAGAAGTAGTCTGGATATCCCTGGGGAATCCCCAAGGAAGGGGATTAGTGGACCACAGGCTGAACATGGGTCAACAATGTGATGTGGCAGCCAAGAAAGCCAATGCAAATCTAGGCTGCATCAATAGGAGTATAGTGTCTAGAATGAGGAAGGCAAAGACAAACTCCCTGTGAACAAAATCTTGCCAAGAAAACTCTTTGATAGGTTCACTTTATGGTCACCATAAATTAGAAACAATCTGAAAGGCACACAACAACACAACAAGAATGCCTTCAAAGACTACACTTCCCTCTTTATCCCATGTACAGCTTAGGCTAGTCCCACCTCTCAAGGGTTCTGCAAGAGATACCTGGTGGTAACAATCAGGAATAGCAATTGACTGATGTTGTTTTTCAGAGCTCTGGAGGTTACTTTTTTGAACCCAGAACCCACTTTTGAAAATCCAGAATCCCCCAGGTGGCTGGGAATTTCTAGAAGTTGTCCAGAACTGTAGATATATTAATGGGACTCTGCCCTCATACTTCCTATTAATCTTTTGATGTATTTACATGGTTTAATTCCAATTCCATTTCAGAGGCTCTGAAAAGTTTACACATATATTGAAAGTTTATACTGAAATAGATGACATGTGATCAACAGAAGTTCAATTGTAAATTAAAATGAGTTTGCAAGTTACGATTATTGAAAACTTCAAGAAGTGCTTGCATAATGAACTTCTTAGATACTCTTTGGATACCAGGCTACAGAAAAAGTGTAATATGATGATGCTCTCATAATATCAAACATGTAAGAAGCTTTGGCAGATTTGTGGGAACACTACTGAATTTGGCTAGAACTATAATTATGTGAATGAATTTTATTTTGCATAAGTGATGGGATTGCCCATGTGCAAAGGCTGTTTGGAAACAGGCGTTATCTGCTGTACTAAAATGTATGTCTAGTTATAATTCTTGATTTGTTATTTAGATTGTTTTTTTGGCCCCCAAAAAAGAACTCAAGATGTCTAATAATAAAATCAAATTAAACAAGTACAGTTGAAACATAAAACACATTCATTAAAAAAAGACTCTTTAAAAAATGCACAATTGAGGTGGGGGGGGAACTAGTGTGGTGTTGTCCTTTGAGTGTTAGTCTATGACTCTAGAGACCAGAGTTCAAATCCCTGCTCAGCCATGGAAACCCACTGGGTGATTTTGGGCAAATCACATTCCCTTAGCCACAGAGGAAGGCAGTAGCAAATCCCATCTGAACAAATCTTGCCAAAAATTCCTCATGGATTACGATATGTCAGAAAGACATGGAATGGAAGAAGCACCATCTGAATTAAGAGCCCCTTCTGTAAGATCACTGTTTAAGTGCCATAGACCTGTCTGAATAAAAAGGTATTTTTCTTGCCAGTTAAAGAGTAGTGGCATACTCTCCCACATGGCATTGTGGTATGGTTGGACTGCAACTCTGGAGACCAAGATTCACTTCTCCACATGGCCATGAAACCTACTGGGTGATCTTGGGCAAGTCACATGCTGTCAGCCTCAAGGGAAGGCAATGGCAAGCCTCATCTGAACAAATCTTGCTATGAAAACCCCATGATAGATTCATTTTAGGGTCGCCATAAATTGGAAACAACTTGAAGACTCACAACAACAACAACAACAACTAGGGCAGGGGCGGGGGAAGGTGGCCAGTTTAGCTTCCTCTCACAAAGAATTCCATAGCATGCTTTCTCTTTCTGGAAGGATGGTACTCTCTTCAAACACCCTTTAGAATCATAGAGTTGGAAGAGACCACAAGGACCATCCTGTCCAACCCATTCTGCTATGTAGGAACACATAATCAAAGGACTCTCAGCAGATGGCCATCCAGCCTCTGTTTAAAAACCTCCAAAGAAGGAGACTCCACCATACTGTGAGGCATTCCAAGGGTTGCAATAAAATGACTGCAAGAAACATTTGTTTTATTTTCTTTTTACCATTGTTCTTTCTGTGAAACCATTCTACAATCAACTTTATAGTAATAAATGTCAGTGACACCACCATCCCACAAATAATCCGGAATCATTTTTAGTGTTTGTTTCTGGAGCTACAATAGACAGATGATTATTACAGCTGCATAGACAAGATATGTATTCTCATCACCCGAACAACTGTGTTCTCATATACTTCCTTTTTCAGATGCTGTCAACATGAAATAACCTCCTTTACTGAGGTCAAGATACAATCAAGCCATTTGTTAGCAAGCCCTTAAATTCCAATACCTAAATAGACTGTACTATAGTACTGACCTACTTTATGATAAGATGGAGATTTATAAAAGGACATTTTTCTGATTCCTACATAGTATGCTTCAAAGAACAGTAAGAATAGTGGGTATCCTTGAGGCCCTGTCCAAGCTGGCCATTGTAAAGATACATAAATCAGATGCTTGCAAAGAAGTTAACTAGAAATTGAAGTGAGACTGGTAGTTCAGTGGTACTCAAACTTTTTAAACCTCGTGACCCCCCCCTTACATCTAAAGTAAAGCAAAGCAGCTTCATTTATATACCGCTCCATACGGCGCTATGGGGTGTCTAAGCGGTTTACAACTGTAAGCTCATTGCCCCCCAACAGCTGGGTACTCATTTTAGTGACCTCAGAAGGATGCAGGCCTGAGTCAAGCCTGAGCCCTGGCTAGTATTGAACTCACAACCTTGTGGTTTATGAGTGAGTGGATGCAGTACAGGCATTCAACCACTGCACCACCAGGGCTCTACATCCGGACATTGCAACACACACACACACACACACACACACACTCAATATAGTATATGAATAAAAATATTTTGCTTATTTAGGGTGCATATTTTCATTTGCCCATTCATGTGTATTCATATTTTAACATTTTATAAATAAATAACATTGTTATTGTAGAACTGGTGTGAGGGCAGTTAACAACAACAAAAAGAACAAAGGTACACTCTCCTCTGTCTGACAACCCTTTATATATTAAAGAATACAGAAGTCTACAGAAATCATCCCTCAGTCTTCTCTTCTCAGGCTAAACATGCCCAGTTCCTTTAACTTTTCCTCTAATGTTTTGTTCTCCATCCCTTTTACCATTCTTCTTGCCCATCTCCATCCCTCTTACCATTGTTCTTGCTAGCCCATCACTTGTCTATGTCCTTCTTACATTTGGTGAGAGATTATGGGAGTTGTAATCCAATAGCATCTATAGAGCAGGGCCACATATTCTGCATCCATGGGGTAAAGGGTGAAAAGTCCAGTCATCTAGTAATTATGATCTAGCGCATAGGTAAAACAACTTATACGCACACACACATGCACAATACCTAAGACAAAGACCAGATTTGAGAAATAACAGAGTAGATATAAATTCATAGTATAATAGTTTGTTTAATATTGGAATCTGTTAAGTTTAAATGCATCTGCAGTTAATATGTATTGTATATACCATGGATTATTGGAATTTATTTATTAATAAAAATGAAAGGGTTTTGTTTTTTTAAAACAAAAAGTCTGGTCATCTATAAGACAAATCCCTATTTTCCCAGTTCTAGCATATCCATACCCATTAAAGTAGTTTCCAACAGAAATGCAATGGTATATCTGTACAAGTAAGTGTACACTAGTCTGTTTGCTCATGGTCATATTTTGCAACCACTTGGTAGGGGAAATGTATGTGTTAGTAATTATATACAGTTTGGATCATCTTCATGTCTTTTACTGGTAACAGAAAATAATAAGGCAATTCATTATTGTATATCCCACACATTCGTTTTGGATCCCTCCATTCCCCAGAGGCAAGTTGCATTCCTGACTGTTTTTAAAATGTAATCTTGGCATTTTGGGCAGCTGTACCAGCAGCTTGGGAATGCTGCCAAAATGAGCTCTTCAGCCTGTGGAAGCTCATCTCAAATTGTTGACTAATATTCTGAGCAGATTCTGAGACAGTAAGGCCATTTCATTTTTAATTGGATCATCTGGAATTAACAGTTGTGGCTAAACCTCAGTTACATTTTTACGTTCTTTTGACACACTGCTATATTAATTAATGTAATTGCTGGATAAGATATTTTCACGGTTCTGGCATACAAGTCCCTGTTTTTCAAATACGATACCTATGTAACTTCAGGTGCCTTAATTTTTCCAGAGACAAATTGCAAATGTACTGTGAATTAAATGCTCTCTGTTTTGAAAGTATGGTTGGTTTGTTCCTCTTGTCTAAACACATTTCTATTTTGTAACATTTTAAGCACAAATATCATATCCTATTTATGTTCCTGAGCCCATGTTTGAAAATAAAGTCTGAGCTAGATGTTTACCAATAGGGAAAAGCTGGTTTTTAATGCAACTTGATACATTTTGGGATATGATAAGAGCATTTGACATTTGATAAAAACATTGAAGTGTCTGGGGTTTTGACTTCCTTCTGCTTGGAATGTGAGAAATCATTGTAACATATTTGTAAATACCTTTTTAAAAAATACTTTTTTAAAAGTGACAAATCTTTTCTGTATCCGAAGCTGGAATTTCTGCTCACTCAACAGTGGAATCCAGTGTCAGTGGGGGCACAGTCTTCCCTCTTCAGTGCCCTTCCTGAGCACCCCAAAAACTTTTCTGGAGGGTTGGAAGACCCACAGATTTGGGAGGGCCGTGGGAAGATTTTGATATTGAATATCAAAGTCAGGATTGTCCATGCCATTATATGTTTCTGATTTTTATGTATAGTTGTGAAAGCTAAGAAAGCTGAGAAGAAGAAAATCCATTCATTTAATGTCATCCTGGAGGAGAGTTCTGCTGATAGCCTGGACTGCCAAAAAGACAAATGAATGGGTCCAAGATCTGTCCCTAGAAGCCAAAATGACTAAACTGAGACTGTCGTATTTTGGACATGAGAAGATATGACTCATTTTAAAAAGCAATAATGCTTGGTAAGGTAGAAGGGAGTAGGAAGAGAGGAAGATCACATTGGATAGACTCATTCAAGGAAGGCACAGCACTGAGTTTGCAAGACCTGAGCAGGGCTGTTGACATGTTGAATTGGAGGTCTCTCATTCATAGGGCTGCCATAAGTCATAAGCCAAAGACTGCAGTTGACAACAACAAATGTTGTAAGGAGGGGAACCAAAAATCCTAAAGTATCATGTTCAGAAAGTATCATGCTGGCTTTTGGCCTGGAAGTTTTAAATGGGTATTCAAAGAAATAACTGTATCAGTCTGTTTTAGCATAAAAACACAGAACATCTTTGAGACGAACAAGGAAGAAAATTTTTGCCAACACAGTCCAAGCGCATGCAAGACATTTCTTCCCAGTGAGTTTCAAAGGTGTCACTGGATTCCTTTATGTCTTTTTAGTTGGGCAATATAGGCCTCAAATAAAAAGGGACCAATGTTTGTAAAATGTCTCTCTTTTCACCACCTTAAGACAGTTCTTAGTTACCACAGGTAACCAAGGGCATAGCTATCTCCCACCCTGAATTATAAACATATGGGCCTGGCTTCACAGAGATCTAAAGATGAGTTCTGCTATCTCATCCTTGTGTTAACTTCTGTTGGTCTCTGTTCCCAAAGGTTTTTGATGGTCCCTCTGCCCTTCAGACTTGTTCCTTATTATAACTGTGGGAGTCTCTCTATACCGTGCTAGGGTGAATGGTTAGGGCTGGGAATAATTCCCTAAACAGGGCTCCCTTTGCAGGCTCCTCCGTTAGAAAGCCAGATTCCTCCAGCATTGAATCAGAGTTAGTGGTGCCAAGAGGAGCTCTCCCTTGGTCTCAAAGCCAACTTTTTAATGCTTGAGGGAGGGGCTGGTCTAGGCGTCCTCTTTGCCTCTACGTCAGCTAGCACGACCAATTGAAGAGTCTCAGAGGCAGTAATACCAACATGCTACTTGCTTCTTCACTTGACAGGCAAGAAATTATGGAATCAGAGAGCTGGAAGGCACTGCAAGGGCCATTTAGTCAAAGCCCCTGCCATGCAAGTATACACTGCCAAAAGCTGGCCATTCTGCTTAATGACCACCAGAAGAGAGTATACCATGCCCCAAGGTACATTCTATACCACTGTTGAGCAGCTCTTACCATTAGGAAGTTCTTTCCAGTGTTTAGGTGGAACATTTTTTCTTGTACTCAATCCATTGGTCCATGCCCTAGTTTCTAGGGCACCAGTAAACAAGCTTGTTATTTCTTCTATATGATACCCCTTTCAGTATTTAAATACAGCTATCATGTCACCTCTCAGTCTTATCTATTCCAAGCTAAAGATACCCAGCTCCCTAAGTTCTTCCTTATAGGGCATGATTTCTAGACTTGGATCATCTTGGTTGCCCACTTCTGGACATGTTCAGGCTTGTCAGTATCCTACACAAGAGCCCATTGAGCTTGTGAGTATCCTGCAGGAGAGTCTAGAACTGAACACAGTATTCCAGGAGAGGTCTGCACTAAGTAAAATAGAATGTGAGACTGTTACTTCCCTCAATCTGAATATTATATCCCATTTGATGCAGGCTAGAATTACATAGGGCTGAAGTGGCAATGCATTTCTTTCATGACAGTATCCTACTAGAAGAAAGAGAGTACAATATCACCATGGGCCCCATCCACTTGGATCACTGGAGCATTTGTGCCAGTTGCACCATTGATAACCCAGTCTTGGTACCTTGTACCACATACCATGTAATACTTTCCTGGGGTACCACGTGTATTCCTGTTTTTTCATAGTACTAATGCCAGAGCAGGACACATTTGTTGATGAGAACTGTTGGATACATGGAGGAATCATTTGCTATGGCTGTTGATTCTCTTCTTCAGCAGCTATTCCTGGCAGATTTTTAAAAGTTTTAAAATGGGCAAAACCAAAAGTGGATGAGCCTGTAGAAAATAAGTCCTTAGCATGTATTTACAGGAAAGAACTGGAAGTCTTGGTAATGTATTAAGCACCCTTCCCTTCCACTTGTTGATTTTCCTTTCCTTTCCTGGCTAAACTGTATTCTCTGTTTCCTGCTGCTGTATTCTCATTATCGTGATAGACATGGAGGTAGAACCATCAATTCTCTGAGATAAACTCCTAGTTCTATCTTAGCTGTACTATCAAGCAAGTGTCCATTTTTGGATGAGAACAGGGTTTACATTTGCCTGCTGGAATGAATTGTCTCAAATGATTATTGCTAACCTAAACAAAAATTAAATCACAACAAGCTTTATTTTAAAGGTGTGAGAGGGATAAAACCTGGATTCATCAGACCAGTTTTGTAGGCCAAAGACTAGGAAAAGGTGTAGATTGCAGTCTTAAGTACAACTACTTGGGAGCAAATTATTGAATATAGTAGGAGTTCTGAATAAGCAAACATAGGATTATACTGTTTTCATTCTTTTTTGCCCATGAATCCTAAGTATGGCCTGCTAAGGCAAAACTATGTGTGTATTCAGATGACAACTGGCAACAGATGGTAACTGATCATTGGCAGCAGGAAGACATTGCAGACAGATGAGATGGGGGAGCAGGCTGAAAGAAAAGAGATGAGACAGACAGATAGACTAGTTGAGGCATAAGATTGGGTGGTCTGTGATTCGATTGCCTGTCTCTTTGCACATTTTACAGAAACCATCACATGCAGGAAAAGGGAAGTTTTGATTGGGACCACAGTGCTAGAAAGCAAAGTGCAATCCTCCCATCACTCCATTTTCTTAATTTAAATCCCCTTTTCTAAATTTACTATTTGTGCTGTTGAAGAAAACAAGCATCTGCACCTTTAACAGACAGCTGGAAGAACTGTCAGCAAATAAAGAATGTCCTGAATGATAAGTGAATGACAAATTCCATTTTCTCTGCTGCTACAGCAGGATGGTTCTTCTTGCATTTGATCAGCCCCAGTATCTGGTTGAGCCTCATTTCAGATCTGTGCAGTGCAGCTGAATTTAAATTCCTTCCTTTTAAAATGTTTTGTAAAGTCAAATATTTACCTTTAGTAACAAATATTGGCAGGGGAAGAGGGGAAAAAAGTTCATATACTTTATGTATGGGAACCAAATAAGAGAGAGTCTCTGTGTCACAGAATATCAAAGTACAAGAATCAAGATAAACAGGAAAAACTCTTTGCATCATTCCCACATGAGAGGAATCAGTATGGCTACTGACATAGGGTGAAAAGAAATGAATAAAGATGTGTTGTATAAATGGGTCTGCTTTCATCCATCTTTTAGAAAAATGGAAGTCATGGTGCATCACAGTTCCTGATACTTACAAAGTGGAGCGGCTCATGTGTGGATCATTTCTTAAACCAGACTTGGCTTGGAAATAGTGTCTTGGCATTATGCTTTAAAAAATCAAACCCAATTTACTTCATGTATAATTAATGATCATTGGAAAAGGCAATAATGCTTGGTAAAGTGGAAGGCAGTAGGAAAACAGAAAGACCACACTACAGGTGGATTGATTCAATCATGGAAGCCACAGCGCTGAGTTTTAAAGACCCAAGCAGGGCAGTTGGTGACATGGGCTCTTGGAGGTCTCTCATTGATAGGATTGCCATAAGTTGAAATTGCCTTGACAGCAAATAACAATAAATTAATTAATGAAGAATAAGATTCTTCTGGCACCTTACAGGATATTAAGATATTATAATTTGGCATACACTTTCAAATAATACATGTTTAAATAATACTGGTTGTGATGAGCTGTTAAAAATGGAAAAATTATAATTTTATATCCAGTTACATGGGAGGAAGTCCCTCTGAACTCAAATCACCAGAGCTTCATAAAAATGGGAAGCATTTGTCTAAAATAGGGTTATGGAATATATGGTGATCAAAATATCATTGGACTAGTATTTCCATCATTCTTCACTATTGGCTGTGCTGGCTGGGGCTAATGGGAGATGCAGTGGAACAATATATGGAGAGCCATTTATTTCCCAGTAGATAAGGATGCAACATCCCGACAAATGGGTTGTTGTGAAGTCGTAGGCTTTCATGGCCGGCATCCATAGTTTTTTTTTGTGGGTTTTTTCGGGCTGTGTGGCCATGTTCTGAAAGAGTTTCTTTCTGACGTTTCGCCAGCATCTGTGGCTAGCATCTTCAGAGAAAACTGAAATGGAAAAGCCTGGTTGTATATATACTGTGAGACCCCGGGTAGGGAGGAGTGGTTCCCAGGTGAACTGTGTGTTGTTCTGTGTTGAATAGGTATTGTTCTGTGTTGATGGCATCGCTTCAGGCTATGCAATCCAGGATATGTCTGCTGTTCCCATGTAAACTGTGTATTGTTCTGTGTTGAATAGGTGTTGTTCTGGTGTTAATGGCATGGCTTCCAGGTGAGTTTTCTCTGAAGATGCTAGCCACAGATGCTGGCGAAACGTCAGAAAGAAACTCTTTCAGAACATGGCCACACAGCCCGAAAAAACCCACAAAAAAATGGGTTGTTCCTCTCCAATCACTCCTGGTAGGCAGGGCAAATTAGAAGAAAGGAACATCCCCCTGATCACGTGAAGGACAACTCCCCTTTGTCTTCAGTCTTTTCCTGCCTACCACTCCTGAAGGACAAGACCTTTGCAGCTCTTTTCCTTTACTTTTGATTACCAAGAAAACTCTCTTTCTCCTCCTGATCTTCCCTTCTCTTGAACTTCCCTCAACCCACCATCCCAGCCACCCACAAAAGCAGATGCACAATGCTCCCGGGTCCAGGTATCATGGCGAGGAAGGAGCAGGTAGCCACAGCAGTGGAGACCCCCTTCCCGCTTCTGGCCTCGATTCCCCCCTCCACAGCAGGGGTGAGACAGGTAGTCCAGAAGGTGGCAAAGGCAGCAGCACGTCGGAAAGGGGCAACTAGCCTCTGCCAGGAGAAGGAGGCTATATTGCTGCAGTCTTTTGTTGTTTATTGTATACTTGTATCGTTTTTAACTTGTTTATTTTTAATTTGTAATAGATTTAATAACCTTTTAAGGGGTGGGCGGGATGTAACTGTTTTTATTATTGTACTGTATTTTTATTGTGAGCTGCCCCAATTGATCTCAAAGGGGCGGGGTATAAATAAATTTTATTATTATCTATTATTATTATTAAGGAGGCTGCCCCCGCACTGGACCATCAGTGCAGCGCCACCACCCAGCCCTTGAGGGACTCAGAGGTGTCAATGCAAGCCATGAGGATGGATCCGGGCGCTCCCTCATGAGTACAGAGGGGAACCCAGGGGGGAAGGCACAAGCACCCTGGACCTGCCCGCCTAGGTCAGAGAGCTGGTGGTGAAGGGAGGAGGAGGCAGGAGCCATGGCCACCACACCAGCCACACTCGGGTGGCTGGGGTGCCCCGGGAGGCAGAGCAAGAGGGATGAACCCATTTCCCACTCCTCTTTGCTCGCAGCATGCAAGAGACTTGCTAAGGGGGTGCCCGGAGCCACCTACAACCAACACGGGGGGGACAGAGGAGCCTGGTCGACCTCCCGTGAGAGCGGCCATGTGGGAGGAGGTGGGGACCGCCTCCTTCAGTGACATTGAAGTGGAAGAGGAGGAGGAGGAAGTGGAAGTGGAAGAGGAAGAGGAGGAGGACCTCTCCCAGGAGAAAGAGGACCTGGGGGAGTCTGACATGGATTGCCTCTGGCGGTCAGTGGTGGGGAAGCTGACCAGCCCAGCTGCCGGCCTCTGCCTGGCATGCAGGTGACGGGGGGGAAAACCCACCGAGGGAAGAAATGATGGCAGGACCACAAACATCCCCCCCCCCCGAGACCAGACAGAAGAGGGAGAGATCTCCTTGGAAGAGGGGGAGGAGGACAAAGAGCCAACCACTGGTTTGGCACACCTGTTCAATTTAGAGGACTTGCGTTTACTTCTGAGGAAGACGGCAAAGGTGCTGGGTTTGAAAATGCTGACAGCCCATTTCCCCCCATAGGATCCAAACCTGCTTAGGGTTGAGGGAGACCTTTTTCCGACGGTGGCTGCCACACCAGTGAAGGTGCCATTCCCCTCCAATTTCATGCAGATGATTAGGGAGGAATGGCAAAAAACAGCATCCAAAAGACCAGCGGCAGGACCAATAAACAAGCTTTATAACCTTCCACAGACAGTTAAGGACCGGTTGTAGGTACCCCTGGTGGATGCACCGGTATCTGCGCTGGTGTCTTCCGCAGTCTTCTGCAAGGACGGGGAGGATCCACTGAAGGTCCCAGAGGACAGGAGGGCAAAGACAGCCTTAAAGAGAACCCACGAGGCATTGTCCTGGGCCATCAGAACCTCCACTTCTGCTTCAATGGTCTCGAGGGCCTTCATCTATTGGTCTAAGGAACACCTGCAGCTACTTCCGTTAAGTGGGGCCAGGTTTAGAATTACCCTGGGCAAGATTATAAAAGGCTCTGGCTATGCACAAATGGCTCCCTTGACGCGATGCAGCTCTGTGCTAGGGGCCAGGCAGTGATAGCTGTCAGGCAGCAGCTATGGCTGAAGAACTGGAACGCAGACACAAAATCCAAGCAGAAACTCACATTTACACCATTTCTCGGGACCAAGCTGTTTGGTGAGTCTCTGGAGCCAGTACTGGTGGAAGATAAAGACAAAAAGAGGACACTAGCCTCCAACAAGAAGGAGGAGGATAAGAAACAATTCAGACACTCTCCCTCCTTTCGAGGCTCCAGATCAGGATATTATGGGGCCTCAAGCTCTTCCTTCCAGTCCAAGGACTTCAGATCTAACAAGCCACAGTGGAGAAGCCAAAAGTTCTCGGGAAGGAGCAACTCTTCCAGTTCTGGAGGGAGGAACCATCAGGGCAACAACAAGAGAGACCAGCAAAAAAACATGCAAGCATGACTCGCCGCCACCAGTGGGGGGCAGACTACAGGAGTTTTCAGGGCGATGGTAATCATCCACTACAGACCACTGGGTCCTGAACATGAGAAAATGGGGTTACAATATAGAGTTCGATCTTAGACCCCAAAGGTTCTTCATTCCATCCCCAGATTGAAAGACCCCACCAAACATCACCCTCTTCTGGACACAATTGAGTCCCTGCTTCAACAAAAAGTGATAGAAAAGGTACCGTTCTCACAGAAAGGGAGGGGATGCTACTTCCTGGTTCCCAAGAAAAAAATGGATCGTGGAGAGCAATACTAAACAGATGAGAAGACTAAATCGCTACATGAAGAGAAGGAGGTTTTGAATGAAAACCATTGGCCTCGCCAATAAACGCCAAAATGAACAGGTTTATATCAAGATACCAGACAGAGGGAGCAGAGGCAATAGATGCACTCACACTACATTGGCTGGCGGCACTCCTGTATACATTCCTGCTCGTTCCTCTGATCTCAAAGGTCCTGACAAAGGTCAGACGAGAAGAGCCACCATCATTCTGATAGCACCAGCATGGCCAAGAAGACCTTGGTTCTCAGAGATACTCAGCCTAAGCACAGATCACTTCAGGCTACCGACCCACCTGGACTTTTTGTGCCAGGGTTGGGTGCAACATCTGGAGGTGGATTGGCTTCAACTACATGCCTACAAATTGAACGCAGCATACTAAAGAACAAGAGATATTCAGATAAGGTCACCAATACAATACTGGCGGCTAGGAGACCTTCCACCATCAAGATATACGAATACACGTTTAGAGTGTTCTGCCGCTGGTGCAAATGAAAACAGGTTGACTATCAGAGGCCCTTAGTGACTTCCTTACTGGAATTCCTCCAGGATGGGATCGACCAAGGTCTTAGACCAAATAAAATCAGATGACAGGTGGTGGCGATTGCATCTTTTCTACCGGAAGATCGGGCCTCACAAGTGACATCACACCCAGACATCAGAGTGTTTATCAAGGGCACCTTCAACCCGTCTCCACCAATGGTCCGTCGCTTCTCATCCTGGCATCTACATATCCCTAAAGCATCTCACTTGGAAAGTTATCTTCTTGACAGCAATTACTTCGGCACACAGAGTTTCAGAACTAGGAGCCCTGCCAGTTAGAAAGGACCTGTGCTCAATAAGACCCGACTCAGTGGTACTCCAATGAAATCCTACATTCATTCCTAAGTCAATTCAGTTTTCCACAGATCACAAGAGATTTTACCCTCATTCTGTCCTAACCCAGCAAAGAAACTCAAAAAGATCTGGCACATGCTGGATGTCCAGTGAGCAATCAAGATATGCCTGAAGAGAACTAGAGGCTTCAGGGTGTCAGAGATGCTGTTTGTGTCAATACAACCTCGGTCGTTAGCAAAGAAGGTCTCCAAATCCACATTGAGCAGGTGGATAAAAGCGTGCATTATTGCAAGTTATGACCTCATGAAGGTACCAAAACCGGCAGGGATTGTAGCCCATTCCACAAGGAGTGCAGCGATGACAGCAGCTTGGATGATGAGTGTTCCACTGAGCGAGATCTGCAGGGCATCAACGTGGAAGTCGGCCTCCACATTTATTAAACATTACAAATTGGATGTGTTCAAATCAGCAGAAGCTGCCTTCAGACGAAGAGTACTACAGCAAGTTTTCCAAGCATAAAGGGCAACTTGGCAGCGTATCCACCCGCAAGAATTTGGCTCTGGCAGGTCCCATTTGTCAGGATGTTTCATCCTTATCTACTGGGAAAAGGAACGTTAGATCTTACCTGTGAAATGTTCGTTTCCAGTAGATAAGGATCCAGCATCCTACCCACCCGTGAGATGCTGCCAAAGACAAAAGAGAGAGAGAGAGAGAAAGAAAGAAATGAAACAAAACTTAAAGAAAAGAAAAAGGAAAAACGCAAAATCTAGGGAGCACGGCCCTGTCCAGTTATCTGGGATGGGGCCTAGCCTGCCTTTGTATATTTCAATAACTTATTTAGTTACAAGGGTCCTTAGCTTGGGGGTGCCTTGTGCCCTTTCCCCCCCAATTTCTACCTATCATCTTTGTTTCTTTCTTGTCTATCAGTTACTTTAGTTTTCTATAAGGTCATGAGGCTTGTTAACTGACTGAAGACAAAGGGGGGTTGTCCCTCACCTGATCAGGGGGACATCCCTTCTAGTTTGCCCTGCCTACTGGGAGTGACTGGAGAAGAACAACCCATTTGTCAGGATGTTGGATCCTTATTTACTGGAAACGAACATTTCACAGTTAAGATCTAACGTTCCTTTTCCCAACCCTGGACTAAAAGCTATCTTGATGCTTATTTGTATATATTAACTTTATTAAAAGAAGTTCATGTGTGTGGCGAGTTTTATTTAGACCCAATGGCAAGGGAAAACAAAGCTCAGTAGATGCAGTTGTAGCCAAAAGTCCTAAGAAGTCTGATAAATCAGAAGAAACTTAAGATGATGCAGAGAGTTTATACAGGAGGGATGTATAATAAAGAAGTGCATAGAGAAAACAAAAATACAGCAAGAGCAAAACTGTTGTTTCATGCTCCCTCTTCCACTGCCTGGGGAATTTGGAAGAGAGAATGCTGGAGACTTATTCTCATTTTGTCTCCCTCCCTTCTTCCCTCCTTCTATGTATGTGTCAAAATATACAGGCTAAGCAGGTATTACAAGATATTCAGTTAGGCAGTGCTAATCCAAACAGTGGTCAGGAACCAACAGTTGACTTCTGTTGCTTTAGCCGCTCCAGGCTAAATTATCTCTCAAAGGCTAAGATAATCTCCTGATTTTCTCTCAGGGTGAGATGGAGGACTACATCAGGGAGGGAACAAAAAAGTTCAGATAGTTCTATCAGTGGAAGACAATTTTAGCTTACTATAATATCAACATATCTGAACCTAGTTCTGCAACTGTAAAACACTGAACAGTTTGGTGGTACTTTGTTTTTTATTTATGATGTAAGCTACCTTGAGTCCCATGTTGGGAAGAAGAGGGGATGGAAAATAAATAAAACAATAAATAAAACCATACTGCTTTCATCTCTTCTCATATGTACTTCCTTCAAGAAAGGCAGTATTTGTTGTTGTGTTGTTAATTTTGCATCAATCTTGACCCATGGCAACCGTATGAATGAGACATCTCCAACCCCCTCCCCCCCCCCCCCCCGTCCTCTACTGCTCTGCTCAGCTCCTACAAACTCATATTCATGGTCTCTTTAATAAAGTCCATCCATCTAGCATGTGGCCTTCTCTTTTTCTACTTCCCCCCACCTTTCCTAACATTATTGTCTTTTCCAACAATCCATGCCTTCTCATGATGTGTTCAAAGTATGACAGTCTCTTATCATCTTGGCTTCTAGGAATATTTCTGGCTTGATCTGTTCTAGGACCCATTTGTTTGTCCTTCTGGCTGTCCATGGGATTCTCAACACTCTTCTCCAGCAGCACATCTCAAATGAGTTGATTTTCCTCCTATCTTCTTTCTTGACTGTCCTGCTCTCACATCCATACATGGTAATAGGGAATACAATGGCTTGTATGATTCTGACTTTTGTGGGGAGTTTTATGTCTTTGCATTTTAGGAACTTTTCTAGTTCTTTCATAGCCACCCTCCCCATCCTTAATCTTCTTCTGATTTCCTGGCTGCAGTCCCCATTCTGATCAATGTTTGATCCCAGATATGAGAACTCTTTTGCTATTTCTATTTCTTCATTGTCTAGTTTGAATGTGTGTAAGTTCTCTGTGGTCATTATTTTTGTTTTCTTTATGTTGCACTTTTTTCTTTGATCTTCCTTAGTAGTTGTTCTAGGTCTGTGAAGTTCTCTGCTAATATTATGGTGTCATCAGCCTATCTCAGATTGTTGATATTTCTTCCTCCTATTATCACTCCTCCCTCTTCCATGTCCAAGCCTGCTTTCCTTACAATATGTTCTACATATAAGTTGAATTGGTAGAGTGATAGGATGCAGCCTTGTCTGACTCCTTTGCCAATTGGGAATCATTCTGTTTCTCCATGTTCTGTTCTGATAGTAACCTCTTGTCCTGAATAAAGATTCCTCGTTAGGACTATCAGATGTGTTGGCACTTCCATGCATAGCATGGGACAGTATAACAGTCCCTAAATTTTCTTTGGAACAAACGTAAGGAGGGGGAGAGAAAACTACATTGTTAACAGGTTTACTGTAGTTTGCTGTTGTTTTAATTCTTATCTGATTTAATATTGTTTTAAGGGGAGGGAAGGAATAGGGTTTGGATATATTGTATTTTAATATTGTGAGCCGCCCCGATTGGTCTCAGAGGGATGGGTTACAATTATTATTATTATTATTATTATTATTATTATTATATGCCTTCAAGTCCTTTCAGATTTCTGGTGGCCCAATGGCAAACCTGTCATGGCAAGATTTCTTAAGAAGAGATATGCCTTTGGCTTCTTCTGAGGCTGAAAGAATGTGACTTGCCCAAGGTCATCTAGTGGGTTTGCATGGATGAGTGGGGATTTGAATCCTGGTCTCCAGAGTCATGGTCCAGTACTCAAACCACTACACCACTACCGTTAAAATGCAGTAACATGGAGGCTCTATTTTAACTACTGGAGACTGCATGAACATTATTTCGGAGGGGACTCACAAGTTAACTCCAAATTTCTACTGACCAGTACAGGGAGGTTTTTTTTAAAGCTGCCAATAGATTTTTATTATCTCTTTCATTCCAACAGGATACAAGAAATAATCTGGTTTCCATAAGTTATATTGCCAAGCTGGTTTGGCATGAATTATAAATGCCCAGTAGTCATTGTTTTTCGTTACAGAATGTCCATTGTCTGGAGCATTATCTTATCTCTCTTGATCCTACCCTGATCTTGTAAACAAGTCCCTCTGTGTGTTTTTGAACTAAAGCTTGCAATTTTACATTGCAATCCTATATATGTCTCCCCAGAACTAAGTCCCACTGAATTCAGCAGCACTTTCTCTCAGGTAAATGGGTAAGGGATTACAACTCCACTGCTCAGAAAATTCCTTTCCATTGACCCTTTCCTATTCAACAGTGTGTGACCATGGTTAGGTCTGTACTGTTGTGCATTCTGAGTGAAGAAACAGATTGTGACCCTGAATGCTCTTTTGTTGTCAGTTGAATGTTTATTAATTCAGAGATGTGTGTTTTGAAAACCTCTTGCTGGCTTTGGTATGTAGCCACCATTGACTGACTGTTCAAATATCACAGGCTTCACTGTGAACCAACCAGTCTCTCCATTAAGAGTTCAGAAATAGTTCAGAAAAAGTTCAGAAGCTCTTATGCTAGAACAGAAGTAGGAATGTCCCAGTAGCCCTGACCAAAGGAATGTTGGGAGTTGCAGTCAAACAGCATCTACAGAGCCACAGGATATCTGACTCCATGCTAGAGAACGGTTGCTGACCTGATGTGCCATTGAAAAGATGCTGAAATGGCCACATGGAAGAACGATGTTTTGAAGGACCCCAGTGGCCAAACATCCCAACAGAAATATATTTGTGTGACTTTTTGAATAGCTGACATACAAGCTTGTCCACGGAGAATTTTACACTGATTTTAGCCTAAGAAAAGCTCTATGGACATCCCTGGAGTTTTCTGACAGTATGGCCTTGTGCTTTCACTGTAAATAATTGGATTCTAGGTTATTTTTATATAAACTTGGTAGTACATCGTTGGCAAAGAACATAACAGGTGCACAAAGAATTTGACTGTTTCTGAAGAGGCAAATTATACAGTCTCTTGACCTGATTTCTTAAAATAAAATTTTGCATAGCTTTCCTAGAGCATATGTCATTAATAAGCCTGACAATTTGGATTTAATCAGAATCTTTCATTGTAAATGTAATACACAGCAAGAAATGGCATCTGGCTCTAAATAGCAAAAGCTATTCCCTTTCCCTTCTATTTAAAGCGCAGTAAGGTTGCCTTCCCTATGCACATTTATTAGGGAGTAATTCAAATTGAACACTGTAGGACTTCTGAAGCAAGAAGCAAACTTTTTTTCTGTATTAAGCTTTTAAGTTTGTGCATTATATATTTCTCAGTCTTATGCTTTAAGCCTTAAACGTTTAAAGAATACAGGAAAATAGAATTGGTTTCAAACTTATGGTCTACTGTTTCCCCTTTGACACCTTGCAGAATGGGAGTGATCTTTGGTGAATACTGTTAATGTACATATGTCCAGAAGATTTCACATGTTAACATGAGATTATTAAATTAAAATCGAGTATCAGGCACAAACACATTTGTGTCTCAGTAATCTATATTGAGATACACGTGGTAAATTTTAGGTGGGAAATCCATTGATAAACACTTGTTTGTCCAAATTGGAAGAGGCATCTCTCTGTGGGATTTCTGAATCTTCAAAGGAAGAGTAGTTGAAAGCCGGGGATTTAGAATATATGTCTGGGAACTAAGAGGTTGGTATAACGTGAGCTGCTTCATACTATTCCTTCATCTAAAATTAAAGAGGCAAAATGCTTCTTCCTTTCCATCTCACTCACTGCTGCCTGCCAATGGCCCTCTAGTAATTCTATTTCACATAATTATAATTATAGCACTTTGATACTACTTTAGCTGACTTGGCTGGACTGTACAGAATCCTGAGAATTGTAGTTTGGTGAGGAAGTAGAGCTTTCATGGAGAGAATGCTAAACTCATAAAACAACAAATTCCAGGATTTGCCATGGCAATTAAAGTGGTATCAAACTACTAGTGTGAAAAACACTGAGAATGAGTTGCCATTCATAGTTGTATACTTGGATTGGGGAATTTTTGTTTAGCAGAAGGAGTCAGCTACAGTTTTTGTTTATGTGTATAAAGTGTGTGCGTGTGTGCATGCTTGCATGCACTCAAGTCCCATTAAATACAATTTGGGATTTTGAACATTTGAAAACAAGAAGGTGTGTCACGTCCTGGGAAGTGTTTCCATGTTGTATTGACACCATCTAGAATGAATAAATCCTTATTAGTACAACGGGCCCTTGGTATCTTCTGGGGTTTGATTCTAGGACACCCCCCTTGCCAAATTGATAACAAAATCCATGGATGCTCAAGTCCCATTAAATACAATGGCATAGTAAAATGGTGTACCTTATAAAATGGCACATTCAAGGTTTGCTTTTTGGAATTTATATTTTTAAGATACTTTCAAGTCATGGATAGTTGAATTCGTGGATAAAGAATCTATGGATATGGAGGGCCACTATTTATAGATGGGATAAAATAGAGCTCATCTGATCTTGATAAATAATGTTACAGTACCTCAACATAGTTTTTCTCAATGCATCTTCCTGATGCGACTAAGTTCTACTGAAGAGAGGAACTGGAAGATTACTTAAATATTCCCTTTCCTCCATGCCCAACACATGATATTTCCATTTGGTCCCTGGTCTCTAGTCAGATCTTTAGTCTTCCAGTTCTGGCTGGGAAATACTGAACTCCAAGTAAGTAAAGCAAACAGCACATTTCCTTTGGATGTTCCAGAACCCAGTGCTGATGACTTTTCCAGACTTCTTTTTTTTCTTTTTTCTTTCCCCCCCCCTTTTTTTTTTGTTTTTTTTTTTGTTGTTGTTGTTGAGAACGAGCTATACAGAACCCCATAAAGACAACCTAATCAACATCTAGAAACAACTTTGCATAGTTTGTCCTTTGCCTGCCCTTACAAACCAAAAAAACCAAAGTAGAACAGAACCATGCAGTTTGGAATTGCTTTTAAATTAAAGGACACGTCAATACTACAGACTAATCACCTACTTGGTATACAACTGGGCTTCTATAAATCAAGTTATGTAATTTTTTTTCCTTGTTCTAATAATGGGGGATTTATTTAGCTCTTGCTGTCTAAAGTCAGAAGGAAAGCATCTCATTACAATTCTTAAGGGTTGATGCCTTCTATCTACCACCCCATTCCATTACAATAGAGAATCTTTATCCTAGTTCTACTGCCTAAAGATACTTTGCCCAGCCTGGAAGAATTTTTGCATATATTAATTCATAATTTCTTATGGGAACAACATTGGAGGCTAAAATCAATCGGTGACCTTAGAACATAGGACTGTTAAAATAATTACTTAGAGGTTGTTTTCTTCTCCTTGACAATAACATTTAGTATGTTAGAAAGATAACCCTATGCTTTTTTAAAAAAAAAAATGTAGCACCTGACTATAAAGATGAAGCCAAAGATCAGCCATTATAGGAAACAACTTGTCCCCCAGTTTCTTCTATATTTCCACCTTAAAGGAATATTATTTAATGAATATTTAATTATTTATAAAGTATTGTAGGATTAGTTTTTTTTATTTTGAATATACAGTATATCTTTCAAAACAAGAGGAATCTACCATTGCAACAGAGAGTCGGAGGTAAAATGGAGAAATAAAAATGCTTAGCTGTGACTGTGCGGCTTCTGGCTGTTTTGGAGACATGTGTCGTTTAATCAGCATGTGATCAAAGTGACCAGAAGCCACTTCATTTGGCCCATCTGTTCACTCCATAGATATACAGATATATCTACCTCTCCCCCAACCAGTCCTCCAAGCAGCTCAGGGCAATCCTGAGTTTTGCCTGGGTTAAGGGCCTTATCATATTACAAAAGAAAATGAGAGTCAGTGAGACAGAAGCAGCTTTGTGCTTACCTTCCTGCATGGCCATAGGGCACTTCCATTCTATTGCCCAGGGAGCCGAGATTGTAAAACCATGCATTTTGTCCTGCTGGAAAAATCTGCTTGGCAAAAACTACACTTTTACAACCGTCTCCCTCCTATGTCGCTGCCTCTCATGTTTCTTTTGTAATGCAATAAGGCCCTAAGTCTCTACTAAGTCATGAGAACTGTTGCATGATTTTAAATTGGTCACACTTTCATAGGCTTGTTGGGAGAAAGTGAGATAATCTCATATCTATCATCTAGAAGTCACTGAAGAAAAGACAGAAGATGATATAGATATAGATATATAGGGGTGGACCAGATGGGCACAAAAGAGCGGCCTGAGTCTGCTCTGGCCAGAAGTGGGTCAGAACTGCACAGTCTGCTCCCAAGGTGTGCCATGGATTCAGGGTTGACTGGCATCACCAGGAGTTGGACTATTCTGGCTCCTTTTTGCTCCAGTCCTAAGGACTGCAGCACAGTTGTGATGTGGCTTCTGGCTGCTTTGGAGGCAAGTGTCGTTTAATCAGCATGCCTCCAAAGTGGCCAGAAGCCACTTCATTTGCCTCGTCTTTTCACTCCCATAGATATACAGATATGTCTACCTCTCCCCCAACCAGTCCTCCAAGCAGCTCAGAGCAATGTACATGAACCCCTGCCTTTATCTTCATAACAAACCTGTGAGGTACATGGGACAAGGGACAGTGGCACGCATTGAGCTATATGCCTTCATCGGGATGAGAATGTCCTGGTAAGATACTTAGACCAATACACTGCACACTCTCTTTAGCTATATTTAATGTACAGTGGCAAGAAGTCCCCATGAACACATTTGATTTTAGTTCCCAGTAGATATGCATAGGATTGTGCTGTAAATAAGTAACCGTATCTCCAAAGCTACAGCCCTGTTCACCTACGTACCTACAGAGCTACAACTGGGGTGATGTGGCTGACATGTGAACCCTGTCCCTAATGTCCCCGGTCACTCAGATGAACTGTGATGGCTGCAGCTTATGGAATCCTGAGTTTTGCCTTTTTGGTAAGCAACTAGCGCTCTCTGGCTGGGAATTCTAAATACCTTTCCTTATAGTGCAAATCCAAAGATTTCATAGGATGGAACCACAACAGTTAAAGTGAAATCATAGTGCTATAATTTTGTAGTGTGAAAGGACCCGAGGTCTGAAGAAGGCTATGCACATGACCAATAGAATAGAAACCCAACCTTGTAAGGTTGGCTGCTCATGGGAGATTTGTAACCTCAGTCAGGCAAAGATGGTTACGGAGCCCTCTTCAGACTTTTCCGCTCAACATGTGAAGGATTTACTTACTTCTAGATGGGGCTTACATGGAGTTTTGGCTCTCCCCCCCCCCCCCCCAGTTTTAGCCCTGTGTATATTCAGAGAAGCATAGGGTGATGCATGCATTGCAGCACCACACTTTCACATCTTATCCATCCCCATCCTATGGACATTTTTATACTTAAAGAACATTTCTGTGACAGGAAATAAAATGGGATGAACCAGGACTGCCTTAGAGTTGACCTTATCTCCAGTGGTGTCTCTAGGACAATTGAAGGGGGTGCGGATCACACCAGGTGACACCTCAGAAGAGGAGTGAAACCAAGTCAGGCCCTCCTTCTCCTGCAGGGTGAGAAGTTGCAAACACACTCATCCCAGCTTTGCCATAGTGGTGGCTCCCTCCTCAAGAAGAAGCCAGCATCACAGCAAAGAAGAAGAAGGGCAAGCACGCTATTCCATTTCCTCCTCGGTGGGAGGGCGTTGCCGCTGTAGTAAAGGAGAAGGGATGAGCGTGCCCTTTTGGCTGCTGCCCCTCAGCACCAGATGACACCAGGCATGGGCATGCCACTGCTTTTCTCATGAGTGATATTAATGTGAATGGAGAAAGGATCTTGCTGAAGCTTTTGCCTGTACTCTCCTCAATATGTCCTCCCACACCCGCCAAATGTCTCCATTCTGAAGGGATAGTCTCAATTCTCTGTGATTCCACGTTATCAAACGCTTTAAAACAGGGTAGGCAACCTTTTTGAGCCGGGGGCTGTGTTGCTGTCCCTCAGACAATTGGGGTGCCGAAGCACCAAAAATAAATAAATAAATAAATAAAATATTTTTTAAAAAAAATTAAAAAATATGCATGCACACTCTCTCTCAGCCCCAGAAAAGCCATGGCAAAACCCCTGTGGAGATTTTGCCAAGAAAACCCCAAGAACAAGTAATAACAATAATCAATATCATCATGGCAGGTGGCAGCGGCGGCGGGTGGTTGTGGTGGTGGCGGCGGCGGCAGGACCGGCCTGGGGCTGGTCCAAAGGCCTCAGGGGGGCGCATCTGGCCCCCAGGCCTTAGGTTGCCTACCCCTGCTTTAAAACATCTCAGTTTCTCTTCTCCTGTTTCCTCCTTTATCCTCAGTTTACTTCAGTTGCTGCAAACTGGGTTCAGAATGCAAATGTAGTTTGCACTTAATTAATTCAGCAGGGTAGAAAGGAAGGGAGGAGGCAGAATCTTGGCTTTTACTTTAACCGCATAAAACTATGCACATGTAAATACATTTAGGCTATGCATATGAAATTGTAATTTAAGGGGGGTTGCAGACTGCCAGAAATAGTACAAATTGAGTCCACTTTTAGGGTTAGGGTTAGTGCTAGGGAATCATGGGAATTGTTTTTTTCTGAGACATTGAGCCTTCTCTGTCAGAGAGCTCTGGTGCCACAATAAAATACACTTCCCATGATTCCCTAACCCTAACCCTAAAAGTGGACTCAATTTGCACTATTTCTGGCAGTCTGCAACCCCCCTAAATGTATAATTTTAATTTTACTAGTTTATGTCATGACTGTTGCCATTACATGGAGTGATATATGATAATGAGTAATATTAGTACAAAAACATTACTAAGGATTCTGTACGGTGTGGTATGGGAGGAAATCAAGGAGGGAACACCATAAGTTACTCCATCGGGTGATGCCAACCCTAGTGATGCCACTGGTGAGGCTGGTATTAGTGGGAGGAGAATGAACATGGAGGGCTTTTGAGGGCTTGGAGAACCACATGAAATCCACAGACTCCACTTTGCCAGCCCTGTTTTAAATAATAATGACCCTTATAGAAACAAATGAGAGCCTGCATGATGTATAGGTCTGAGCGTTGGTTTAGGACTCTGGAGACCAGGGTTTGAATCCCAGCTCGGCCATGTAATCCCACTGAGTGACCTTGGACAAGTCTAACTCTCTCAGCCTCAAGGGAAGGCAATGGCAAACCTGCTCTGAGGAAATTTACCAAGAAAACCCATGATAGGTTTGCACTGGGGTCTCCATTAATCAGATATGACTTGGAGGCACACAGCAACAACAATAAAAAATAGAAACAAATACAAGGCTGACAGGATTTTTTTTAAAAGCTGACTGTTTATGTAGTTTAGTAGAATAAAATCAGGAAAACTACAGTGTTTGTGCTTTTTCTGTCATCTTTGTTCTTTTATTTCTTAAAAACTCACTTATTTTCTGTTATTGTCAGTGATGTATAGCATACGTCCTGACAATTTCAACCTAATACAAATTCTTATAAAAGCAGTGAGTCTCTGCCATTAAAACCTTTGTTTTATGGTTTCCACTGTCAGTGAGCATAAGACACGTTGTTGATTGCTGTTGTTTTTAATCACCGATTCCAATAGCAACTCTTTGCTAAATTTGATTTTTCAGCTTCAAAGCCATCCCTGGTTTTCTGTTGTCAGATCATGGTACTTCATAAAAGTAGTCTCTGCAGACTACAGTGTATAGCGAAATCAGAAATTCAGAAGCAGCAAGTTGATTAAAATTTTCCTAGCTTTCCTTTTCATGTGTTTGGTACAACATTTTGCAGAGCATGTTAAATGGAAAATTAAATTAAATGTTGCTTTAAAGAACACTTTTGAAAGGGGGGGAAACTATTCTTGAATTTGTTATGTCATGGTAATTTGTTCTTGGTTAATATGATTTTGTTCCATTTTCTCCCTGGATTTTTGCTTTGTTTTTGTTTTAATGTGTTCTTAGCTCTACAGATCAAAATCATGCAAGCTCAGTATTTATTTGGTCAGATGTCGTGTCTGTTAATTTTGCAGTAGGATAGACAGATTAAAAATGCTTAAGACTTGAATGAAAGAGCCAAGCAAGCAAACTAATCTAGCCTAGCTGTGCTTCAGTTGTCATGTACATTGGAAGATGCTCTCACAAAGCAGTAGTTTGTGTGTGTATGCATGCATGTGCATAAGCAAATATGAATGCTTATAGTATGAGTTTGTGTCTTTACAAAGTGCCAGGCTATTGCTTCCAAACGTCTAGTTTAGAATCACTTGCCAGTGCACTTAACCACCAAAGAATCAATTGTCCAAAAAATTGGTTCCCCCCAAATGGGTTAATCTCTGCTATAAAGGAATCAATAAACTCTTAGGTTTCTGTTGTGCCCTAATGTGTTATCAGGACACTGAATAATACGGGAAATCCATGGATTTGCCTACATGGAAAGTCACTTGGAAAGTTAATGATGCTCTTAGCAGTATTAACCACTGATCCATGATCTTCAGACTCATTGCAAATGAGCAGAATGGATTAATCATTGCCCCCTGAGTGGTAAAAAGTCCATGAGGGTGAGCTGGAGGGTTTAGTTTCCACTGAGGGAGATAGCGTTGTGTTTTCTATTTAGATATAGAAATGTGTTATTTATTTATGTATTTAAGGATCCAGACAGAGTATATAGGGTCCTTCAGCTGCCCAGAAAAATGTTGTTTCTATGCCAGAGAGTGACAGTAGAGATCTTCAACACACCATGTGATTTATCTTGGTACACGTTTTTAATACTACCTAAGACATCCTATATGCTGTTATTATCTTTTCACTTAATAGGAATTGTTTTTCTGTAGTGATGTTTTCTACTTTGGTCTATCCATGTTGCTCTTGCTGTTACTTAGAGTCAATACCTCCTTTAAATTCCTGCTTTTGTCCTGATCCGAAGGCTGCATATTTTTGATACTTTTATTTAAGACATCTTCTGTACATACCACTTTTCATTTTACAAATCCCAAAGCAGTTTGCAAGAAAAAGGCACTACAACAAAACCAGTTGTTTAAAATAGTAAAACCATGAAATAATTCAAAATGTTAATTAAATGTAGGGGTAGCTTGCAATCAGAAAAATATTCTGGGCAAACAAACCTATCTTTTGGTGGTGGCAGAAACGCCCCACACTGAGAGCCTGTCTGATGTCAAGGGAGAGATTTTTCAACATGGTGGGCACCACAATGAATATATCCTTCTCTTCTAGTTTAAAATGCATGTTTCATGTCATTTTGAAGAAATGAACTGGAAGTACACGGTCTGATCTCTCAGTATTTTTCTTTTTCCTTAAAAGCAGCCATGGTAAGCAGAGTCTGAATTAGTCTGGAGCTCAAGGGTCTTTCCCCCAACTCTATTTTTCTTATTTAACTCAATTCTTTCTTCCCTTCAGGGGAGGGAAAGGCACAATACCAGTAGCTTTGTTATATATCAAACTGCATTGATCTACTTAAGTCCACTTTCTCAAGGTTACAATTTGGTTTTCTTTTTCTCTCTTTTCTCATCTTACTAGGATTCACAGTCATAGAAAATTTGTAAATAACTATGGACTTTATCACATGGGGAAAATCCCATACAGAAACGGGATTTAAAAGGTGGAAAAAACCCACATAAGCAGGTAGATTTTCGCACACATCAATGTTGAACTGTGCTTAACCCGAATGGAAAGTAGTCAAAAGTCACTTCTTTTTACTTTTGGAAATCCCAAAAGTAGAAAGAAGCAGCTTTTGACTACTTTTTTTTTTCAGATTAAGCACAGTTTAACATTGACAATATGTGAAAATCTAACTGCTTTTGCGGGTTTTTTTTCTAATTAAATCCCATTTCTGTACAGGATTTTCCCCATGTGATAAAGTCCCAAGTCTACTTGAGAGGATTACTTTTGATACTTACTCTGTATTCGCGAAGCTATTATAAGGCAGTCATGTGGGAACACAAGAACTTTGGGAATAGAGGTTTCATGTGTATCCTTATCCCATCCAGTCTTGAAGTCTGACTGAAGTGCAGTGGAATGCCTGATTATGCATTCTAATATCTGATAAATCTTGTGATACCTGATAAATTTATTCTGCAGAAGAAGAAATAACCCCTGTTGTAGCTAATGTTGTATCCTTGTTGTTATTGTTAGGTACCTTAAGTCATTTCTGACTTACAGTGACCCTAAGGCAAACCTGTCATGGGGTTTTCTTGTTACAATTTATTCAGATGGGATTTGTCATTGCCTTTCTCGGAGGCAGAGAGAGTATGACTTGTTCAAGGTCCAGTGGGCTTCCATAACCGTGTTGGGATTTGAATCCTGATCTCTCAGATCCTAGTCCAACACTCAAGCCACTAAACCACGCTGGCTTTCCTTAGTACCCTTATATTAATATTTTATGTTCTTGTAATAGGCTAATGTTGGAGAGCTAATGGTTTATATACTAGGTGCAGTATATAGTTTAGTTAATTAAGGATTTGATCAGATTGGGGTGGGCTGTTGCATCCTTCCAGATGAGTTTCACCTTTAACTCTCATAAATTCTAATTGACATGGCAGTAGTGAAGGATTATGGGAGCTGTAGATAAAAAGCATCTGGAGGGCCACAATTGCAAATCCCTGGATTAGATGATGCTAGGAAGCAACAGATTTATTTTAAATTTGTGATTAAAAAAGCACAAAAATCCCACAAAACCCCAGAAACTTGGAATTGTAGTTTATTCACTTGAAAAAGATAATGGACAGATGGAGCTGAAGAATATAAATCATATTACTTTCAGCTCCATATATTAAAAGGTCAGTTTGTATAAAGGTCAGTCAGTATAAATTTAGGTTAGCCTACAGAAGTGTCCCAGTGACAATTAAATATATTGGATGTCTTATTTAATATAAATATAAAAACAGGACAAAAACAGTTGAGTCCAACCAGTCTGCAGCAACTGCATCTAATCCATACTACTCGGAAAGGAATCTCTTTTGATTTGTCATTGCCTTGTGCATTTTGAGGATTTATAAAGCAGCAATTTTTGAATTGTGTGTTGTGCTCACAAGATCACAGGAATAGCACAGATTGAAGGGATTGTTATTTCAATCAGCTTTCAGAAGACTGAAACAGTACGTTAAATTGATTTCATTAATCTGATTCATCGGGAGGAATCGTTAGAATGTTTTATAGGAAATTGAGTCATGCTGTGCTGCTTTTTCTATAACTTAAGCACCTGTGCTGGCACTAAAGTAGGATTGTGCTTTCTGCTCAATATAGAAACGTACAACAATGTCAGGAAGAACAATACTTCCTTGTAAGGTACCTGGCAAGAAGGGTTGCCAGAAGTTAATTTTATTCTTATTTTTGATATACTACTTTATATAAAATGAGAGGGCAGCTGTATTTAGTTTCTTCAAATTGACATTGGAAATAGCTGTCAAATATTTGTTTTAATTTTTTTTAAAAATAGACCAAACAAAGGCTTAACACTCTTGGAAGTAGGTTTCTGCCATTGCACCTGTATGAGTTCCTTTTCTTTGATAGCTTTAATCATGGAGATGTCATGCTGTTGAACCATGGGTAAGACTGGAAAGGAAGTGAAGAATTTGTATGGCAAGGGAGAGGAGCTGTCACAGATGATCTTCCCCACCATTCTTAACCATGGCAGAAAGATAAACTGTAATCTGTTGGCACTAGGACTCAAGTACCAATCAATCTACAACCTCTACTTCATATATTTGCAATTAATCTGGTAAGAAGTATAATCTTGTGGCTAAGGTAATACATAACTCTGCAGGAAGAGTGGGTTCCTTTCTATGTTCAAGGCAGGCCACTTTAATTCTTTTCTTTTTAATACATTAATGTCTAAAATTGTGTTTCTTTCATCTGTTGGGGTAGTGATGGTACTTGTTTGTCTGCCAGCCTCGCCTTCTCTTCCCAATCCTCCTTCGTTATCTACTGTCATGGTTTGCATCCGCACAGCAGAAATAATCCAGTTTGAGACTACAACTGCCATGGCTCAATGCTGTGAAAGTCTGAGAACTGTAGTTTGTTGTGCCACCAGAGCTTTGCAGTGCCACAACAAACTACAAATGGCTTGGGTCCATCCTATCTCCGGGACTGCCTCCTCCCATACAATCCACCCACGCACTCAGATCCTCTGGGAGGAATCTGCTACAACCTATAAAAACTAGGCTGTCTACTACCTCCCAAAGGGCCTTCTCGGCTACCGCTGCCAGACTATGGAACAACCTGCCAGACGAGATCCATCAAATTACTGCTTTGAGCCGCTTCAAGAAAGCTGTTAAGACGGATCTCTTCCGGCAGGCCTTTCCTGACTAGATTTCCCGGCGAGAGTTAGTCTTCCTCTCCTTCCCTACTCTCGGCTGTAATGAGGGATGGTCCCTTTTAATGCATATATTTTAAATGTGTTTTCAAACTTGTGATATTGTTTAATACTTTTTTAGGGGTGGGTGGGTTCTGGGGTTGTTTAGGATGAGACGGGGATTGTATCTATGTAAATTTTAATGTAAGCCACCCCGATTGCTCTGCAGAGGGGCGGGGTAAAATTATTGTTGTTGTTGTTGTTGTTGTTGTTGTTGTTGTTGTTGCATTGAGCCATGGCAGTTAAAATGGTGTCAAACCAGATTATTTCTGCCATGCAGATGCAGCTATAGCCTCTGTTCTCAAGAAAAGCGTTTGCCTGCTTTTCATGTCCTCCTTCAAGACCCATTTCTTAAGTTTGAGTAACAGTTAACTGGCTCCTCCATCATTACTTGATTCACCACATCCTTTGTACACCCTCATTACTTAGTTTGAGTCCCTCACTTCCCATGTTTATACTGGGTAGTCTGTGTCTCTAATATAGCTTAGAGCAGAGGTAGGCAACCTTTCCCCTTTAAGGGCCGAGGGACTTCAGCTCCCAGAAGCCTCAGCCATGTTGGCCAATAGTCCCATGTTGGCCTATTGCTCCTGGGATTCTGGGAGCTGAAGTCCCTCGGCCCTTAAAGGGGAAAGGTTGCCTACCCCTGGCTTAGAGGGTAAGCCCTATGAGGAGTAAATTTGGATCTAACAACAACAGTAATAAGGGATATCAAAACCTTAGAGGTTCCTAGTCTAGCCTGCAGCATCCTTACTAAAATTCATCTGAATAGTTCATCATTTAGGAAGGTGATGCCACTGATAGAGAAAAAAGCTGGTTACGTACAATGGTTTAAGAATATTGATAGACAATATTGAAGAGAATGGTTTTGAAAGCATGCATGAGGATATTTATGCCCATCTGGCTGGCCTAATAAGTATTACTACAAGGCAGACTTTGGAATTTGACTTATTGTCAGTATTACCATTTAAATGACTTATCATCATCTAAATGTTGACAGGAGTCTTAGAGTGCATGTACACTGTAGAAATAATCCAGTTTGACACACTTCAACTGCTATAGCTCCATCCTACAAAATACTGGAATTTGTAGTTTTGTGAGGCACCAACATTTTTTGGCAGAGAAGGTAAAAACCTTGTAAAACTATCAATCCTGTGATTCTGTATGATGAAGCTACAGCGCTTACAGTGATGTCAAATTGCATTATTTTGACAGTGTAGACCAGGGGTAGGCAACCTTTCCCCTTTAAGGGCTGAGGGACTTCAGCTTCCAGAATCCCAGGAGCTATTGGCCAACATGGGACTATTGGCCAACATGGCTGAGGCTTCTGGGAGCTGAAGTCCCTCGGCCCTTAAAGGGGAAAGTTTGCCTATGCCTGGTGTAGACGCACCCTTACAAACAGCGGAGGGGGGGGCATGACTTGATGAGATTACATGCAAAAGATCCCAGGTTCAATTCTTGACAGTTTCCAGCCAAAACAAGATCACATCTAGCATGGATAATTAAGACCTTTAAGAAGTTTTATATGTTGGGAGTAGATTAACCTTCCTCAACTTTATCCATTCCAGATTTTTTGAACTGCAGCTCCTTCCATGCCTGACCACTGAACTTGGTGGCTGAGCCTGATGAGAGTTGGAGAAGTTAAGAGTAGATAGATGTAGATGGACCACTGGTCTTACTCCATTATAAGGTAGCTTAATATGTTTAATCATATTTGATTTTGTTCTAGTTTAATGTCGGATTGATTTGGAACTGATGGCTCTTGGAACAGAACATCATGATCTGTTGTCCTGTTAAAATGAAATGAAGATCAGAGGTTTTTAAAGAATGGACATGGCCCTTATTGTACATTCCATCAGCAGAAGAAACAAATTGCTCTTCTCCACAGATGGAAAACTCTTTTCTCTCTCTCTACAAGCCCATACTTCATAATCCCAAAAAATATTTCAAAGACATGGCAATACTGGGCTCCCTATATTGGAAAATGTACCACTTAAGGACTCAACCAGGCAGGCTGTATGTCATTGCAACTCTGACATCCACAGATCAGTTAGAAATATTGGCTCAGAATCTTATTTAAATTCCTTTTCTTGACTGGGGAAAAAGTAAAATATCTCTGGGAATTTTCCAAAACGCTAGCGCCTTTGCCAACCGTTGCCTGTTACATGTTTCCGATAAAGACACACACGTTCCATAATCTTGGGACTTGCTGTGAAATATGAAAAGTTTGTGCTGTGTCAGTTTTAAAATACACAAACACAGTGAGCAATAGAAAAGGCCTGAAATCAAAGTGGTGCTGTTATCTCATCCAACCAGGAGCTGACTCAAGGAGGTTCTCGCGGAAAAGGCAGAATAACTTCCCGAGGTGTCTTTGAAGTTCTGTGTTGTGATATCATGGACATTAAACGCACATTATGGCTGCTCTCAAGAAAGAGCTAGAAATGGCTGAAGTGAAGCAAAAACTCCAAGCATTCTTTGGAACATTTCTGTACTTTCACATTTTTGTTTGAGCTTCTTTGGTACTTGTACAAAATAAATGCAGTCATGCCCATAGCTGCCAGCTCAATGGGGATGAAATTGGTAGAAGCAGGGAAATTTATACACTGCATATTATGTTGTTAAGATGTGCAAAATTATATGAACTATGGAATGTGGTTATTACAACTCACATTGCAGAGGTTCACAGCATGTGGCTATTGTGGTACTCAACATTGTAGCAAGACTGTAGTAGGCCATATCAGATCTCACAGTCAGGATAAGCTACAACTTTTTGCTTCAAAAATGTAGAAGGAGTATTACTGCTGATCCTCTATTTTCACCAAGACCTTAACCTACTTTCTGTCTGACTCTGTGGAGCAGAAGGGAGAAAAGCACTGTGAAGGCATGGGCTATACAGGGTGGCTGTTGCTGATTCCCACTGAACAAGTCAGGGTCACATTCTAGGCTCCAATAGGTTTTTCATTGTGGAACTACAATAAGACAAATGGGGGAAATGAAGAAACCAATATGAGATACCAGTATGAGATACTGGAAAAAAATACTGCCTTAGATAGAAAAGTGTATGTGCATTCTCCCTCCAACTATAACCATAGCAAAATGCACCAGATGTCCCTAGATAATATCAACCTGACAGAGAAACATAGTTTGGAACATAATGAAAGGTGATAGTGGGCAACTGCAAGGCCTAATGGAGAGCACATACAAATAAGCTCCAGGCAGTCTTGGAAGAAACCAATTATCTGGACCCATTTCAAACTGGCTTCAGGGCGGGATACGGGGTTGAGACTGCCATGGTCGCCTTAGTCGATGATCTCCATCTGGGTATCAACAGGGGAAGTGTGACCCTGTTGGTCCTCTTGGACATCTCAGCGGCATTCAATACCATAGACCATGGTATCCTTCTGGGACGCCTGAGGGAGTTAGGTATTGGGGGCACTGCGCTCCAGTGGCTCCGGTCCTACCTCTCGGACAGATCCCAGATGTTGAGGCTGGGCGACAGTTGCTCCTCTAAGAGGGAATTGACATCTGGCGTCCCGCAGGGCGCCATACTGTCTCCCATGCTGTTTAACATTTACATGAAGCCACTGGGAGAGATCATCCGGATATATGGGGCGCGGGGTTATCAATATGCTGATGACACCCAATTATTTTTCTCTATGTCGCCGACTGCTGCAGTGACTAAGGATGGCATCTCTCCTCTGGATGCCTGCCTTGGGTCAGTAATGGGCTGGATGAGGGAAAACAAACTCAGGCTGAATCTAGAGAAAACAGAGGTACTCGCGATAGGTACCCCTGGTCCGGGGAGGGAATTTTGTCAACCGGTCCTTGACGGGGTCACACTTCCCCTGAAGAACAAAGTGCGCAGTTTGGGAGTACTCCTGGACTCATCTCTACAGTTGTCATTCCAGGTGAATGCGGTGGCCAGGAGTGCTTGGAATCAGCTTCGGTTGATTCACCAATTGCGCCCCTATCTGGACCAGAAGGACCTTGAAGCAGTAGTACTTGCCCTGGTAATCTCTTGTTTGGCCTTCTGTAACGCGCTCTACATGGGGCTACCTTTGTACCAAGTCCGGAAACTTCAATTGGTTCAAAATGTGGCAGCCAGGTTGGTTGCCGAGAGAACTAGGGCGGACCATATTACACCTGTGTTGAAAGCTCTTCACTGGCTGCCGATTTGTTTCCAGGCGCAATACAAAGTGTTGGTCGCTACCTTTAAAGCCCTTCATGGCTTGGGTCCGAGTTACTTGAAGGAACACCTCTCCCTACATAATCCGCCTCGCACTCTTAGAACATCAGGGAAGTATTTGTTAGAATATCATAACACCAGATTAAAGGTAACTTCCCAGAGATCGTTCACAGCAGCAGCTCCTAAGCTTTGGAATAGCCTGCCGGAGGAGATCCGCCTTATTAATACACTAGAAGCCTTTAAGAAGGCACTTAAGACGGAGCTCTTCCGGCGGGCTTACCCACCTGACCTTCCTAATTTGTAAAAAACTAATTGTCTTATCAATATGACCTTCCAGGTGTGTGAAGATGAAGTCAACCGGCTCTCTGGATAGGGGATAGGGTATGGGTTTTAATTTAGAGGGATTATGGGGTTTTATTGTGGGGGTGTGTGATATTGTTGTTGTGATTTTTATATATTTCATGCTTTGTATTTTTATATTACTTGTTATCCCACTTCGATCCGTAGGGAGAGGCGGGAAATATAAATAAAAATTATTATTATTATTATTATTATTATTATGGGAACCAACTGGAGCCATCCTCTTGGCAGCCCTAGCAAACTTTCCCATACACCCTCATAAAAAGTGTATACTCTTGGTGCCCCATTGATGTCACAAACACCTCCTTGCCAAAAGGTGCCCTCCTCTTTGTAGGGTTACCATGCTAACATTGGAAAGCAGTGCATGACCTGTCTACTATGCATGCCTGAGAAATATGACCTCAAACAAAGAATAGCATTGAAAAGGAGGAAGTTTTTTTCTGTTTGAGATTCATGGGTAAGTCATGTGTTTGTATAAAAAGTTATTTTATTTCTTGGCATACATAATACATGGAGATATGATATTGTACTGATTTAATGGGGAGAATTTGTTTGTTAATAAGGAAAGATGGGACTGAAGAAGACAACGAAATGGTATAATAATTCCAGATTTGCTGTTTCCACATGGTCTTTTCTACATTTTTCCATATATGATCTCTTCTACACATCTGATACCAATGATATATGTGAAGGACTTTTTCAAGAAGTTGTAATAGCAATTGGCGGTATTGTAATATGACATTACACACACACACAAAAAATGGTTTTTGAAATATACATTTGAGTTTGCTAGATATTTTGTTAATTTTGTGAATATGCTAAGCATTGAGTTGGCATTAATTGGTCTTCTGTTTTTGTGAGAAATATGACCAGCAAATTAGTATCATGGTATCCAAGTAGATACAGAATGTTTTGTGCTTATCATATGGAAATGTATATCTGCTTGGAAGTCTGTTCTTTTCCTTTTTGTCGTTTTTTTTCGTCACTAGACCACTGGCACCTGTACGCTGTAGCAGATAAAATCGTAGCTTCTCCCTCTTCAGTGTGTAGCCTGGCTTATTCGTACCGAGGTTAAGAACTCCCATTTTTGTGGATATCAGCATGGTGCCCTGAAGGACTGCCTGTGTCACCAACACAGTTGTGGTCTCCCAGGGTCCCTTGCTCCAAATACCTAACTCTGAACAGGATTACTTATACAGCATTTGGGCACCTGGCCAAGTTCGGAAGCAAAGACTTCTTACATTTTGTGAGTAGTTCAGCCAGCAGAGATGGATGCATCCATTTTCACCTCCCTTGTGCTTCAACACAGAAGAAGGCACTTTACCATGCCTAATGGAAGATTATCTCAATTATTGTGAATCATAGGAAGGGGTACTATTCCAAAAATGGTCTCCCTTCCCAATAGTATCTATGCTTAGTTTCCAGCTTCTTGAGGGAAAGAAAAAAGGAAGCTTTCTCCATCACAAATGGATCTTGCCCTCCATATATGAATGCAGTGTTTGTAAACTTGATTACATATTAATATGTCTCCCTGTTTGTCATCAGTACTAACTTAGCAAGAAAATAATGGTAAAAAATGAGTCCTTGTGAAATCCATATGCTGGTGTATGTGTGTCTGTGTGTTTCACTTATCTTTCATTTACATAAAGCTTCGTGCAACATTGTTTCTTACATTTTCTAAAAATAATAAACTATAAAGTATAACAGAAAACACATATATGTCCCTTATTCATCTCTTATGCCATTAAAGTTATAAATACCTTTTACAGTTTCTTATACAAGGGAAAATATAGCAAGTACTCATATGTTTTGCGCATAAAACATTCTTTCCATCTGAACATCTGTTTCAGACTGATTATCTTGAGCTTTCAAACTGGCAAAAGTTTCCTACAAAATATTCCATATAGTTAAAATGTTCTTCCTTGAACTGAACAATCTAAGTTCATTTTAAAGTCTTGTTGTTGTGTGCCTTCAAGTCATTTCCAACTTTTGGTGTCTCTAAAATGAACTGATCGTTGGGTTTTCTTGGCATGATCTGTTCAAAAGAGGGTTGTCTTTGCCTTCCTCTGAGGCTGAGAGGGTGTGACTAGCTCAAGGTCACCCAGTGGGTTACCATGGCCGAGTGGGGATTTTAACTATGTTCTCTGAAGTCGTAATCCAATGCTGAATGTACAGTGAGCCAATGGTATCCACTGTGGTTTAGTTCCAGGACTCCCTGTGGATTTTCAAGTCCCATTGCATACAATGGATAGTAAAATTGTGTCCCTTATATGAAATGGCAAAATCAAGGTTTGCTTTTTGGAATTTATAATTTTTTGGAATATTTTTCAAGCCACGGATGCTTGAATCCATGGATAAAGTATCTGTGGATATTTGGAGAAGGAAAGAGAACTATAATATTTTTATCGGTAGGAACTATAATATTTTATCGGTAGGAAGGAAATCACATATCTGTGTCATTTTATTCTAATATAGAGAATGAAATAGTGCTATAGAGAATGAAAGCAAGAAAAGTAAATAAAGAGAAGATGAATTTAAGTGTATAAGGTATTATTAAAACCTTTGCATACCAATTTGAACTGTTTGAAACAAAACTAACAATGAAGTAGAAGGAGCTAAAGAAGAATTAGAGTAAAATAATTGCTATTTAGAAAAGATTATGATTATAAAAAGAGATATATGAATTCATTATATAAATTGTAAATGCAATGAAAGAATTACAAAATAGCCCAAAAGAAGTAAATGAAAATTTGGTCTACGTAGAATAAAAAAATGAAAATCTGTAAAACCATAGTAGTGCAAAATTAATATAAGATAGAGGTGTTGGAAGTGTTGAAAAAATTAGATAAAAAGAAATACAAGAATAAAGTCAGAATAAAAAAGGGCAAAGTTATAATATATTACAATAATTAGCATAACTTTTTGTAGTGACTGTAGAGACAGATTACACTGAACTAATATATATTAAAGTTGTAAATTTAATTCAGAAATGACAAAAACAAAAGCTTAAGAAGAATTATATATTTCCCCCAAGATATCTCAGGAATTATGGTTCAGAAGCATAAAAAATTAAGGTTGGTAATGGTGAAAATTAGAGATATCCCATAGAAATGAGGTTTTGTGTATAAATTGACTTGTAGATATTAAACACAGAGCCAGCACAGTATAGGGCCTTTGCAGACTGCCAGAAATAGTGCACATTAAATTGAGGCACTGCCCTGGCTCAGTGCTAGGGAGTCATGGGAATTTTATTTTTTTCTGGGACATTGAGCCTTCTCTGTCAGAAAGCTCTGGTGCCACAATAAATTACAGTTCCCATGATTCCCTAGCACTGAGCCAGGGCAGTGCCTCAATTTAATGTGCACTGTTTCTGACAGTCTGCAAAGGCCCTATAGTTGGGCCAGGATTCCTGGAGACCAGGGTTCAAATCGTCACTCAGCTGTGGAAGCCCATTGAGTGACCTTGGAGAAGTCACACTCTCAACCTCAGAAGAAACAATGGCAAACTCACTCTGAACAAATCTTGTCCAGAAAACCCTGTAATAGGGTTACCACAAGTTAGAAATGACTTGAGCGCACGCAACAGCAACAACAGCAGAAATAAAGGGTATGTCTATAAAGGTAGATATAGATATACAAAAACACTGAAAATGAAGAATAATACAACAGAAAGAAGTCAGAGTAGTTCAGAAAGGGGGGAAATGGAAGAAATTGATATAGGGTGCAGCTAAATTCCACTGAAAAACTGGGTGAGGGACTTAGGGAGTATGTAGTGGTCTGTTGATATCGGCGACAGAGGTACTTGCACTTTTAGAGGTTTCCTTGCTTGCAAGCAAAAAAGTGTGCAGACATAGTTCCTAGGAAGTTCTGCAGAAGGAAGCATGGTGTTTCAGTGGCTGTGGATATGGGGTTGGTTTACTTAACTTGTTAATGTACAAAACTAAAAAACAATAAACTGAGGATTGCTCTGCCAGTGAATTTTCTTGCCCTTGGCCTCTATCTCTTGTCAGAAATGTCTGGTACAATTGCTGTGTAAATGAAACAGAAGGGTAATTTTAAAACATTAACTAAAGGAAGGGACCGTCTTTATGAAATGGTCTGAAATACATTAGTAGAGATAAGTTTGAAATAAGAATCCACTCATGGTAGTCTTAAGGAAGATTGTTTATAGAATTCACCCTACCCCACCTGTTTTGGCATTCAATATCACTGTTATGACATGCCTTTGTTTTTTCCTTCACTTAAGGTGACTCTAAGATTAAACTGTCAAGGGTTTTCTTGACAAAAATTGTTCAGAGGGTGTAGCCTTTGCCTTTGTCTGAGGCTGAGAGTATGTGACTTGCTCAAGGTCACCCAGTAGATTTGTACGGCTGAGCAGGGATTCAGACCCTGTACCCCAGAGTCATTGTCCAGTGCTCAAACCACTACACCACACTGCCTCTATATCTCATTGAAATGTATGAATATCCCAAGCACAAATCATACTGGGCATATCATAATGAACACAATCACCACCAGCAGCCCACTTTATGGATCGGAGTCTGTTGTGTTTTTCTTTTTCTTTTTTGAGGATTTGTTTAATGGAAATCATCTATAAAATTTCAAATAGTACTATAATTACTGTATCTTATTGACCCAGCTCATACTGGAAACCTTCATATTGGTAACTGAAAGAAATGTAATAATAATGATGAAAAATACATATTTTCTGTACTCCAGCTAGGGACACAAAAAGGCTGTATTGATCGTGGATGCTTGTTGTGTTTCAGCCCAAGGAATAGGAATATCACAGTTAGTTCCTGTTTGAAAGAAAGAGCACCAACATTACTCCCATTTTCTGGTGTTGTGTTCTGCCTTTGTAGCTTCAGCGTATACTCCAAACCTGGACTGGCATTTTGTTGGCCGTGAAAGTGGCTGACAGGCAATTGATGACTATGAATGGCTGAGCTTTTACCTCTTTCATGATCACTGTGCAGATGCCCTTGGCTGTAGAGTCTGAAACAGCACTTTTCTGAATGAGCTTCTCCATTCCTGTTAGCACAGGTCAATCTGCTGGTCTTCTCAATAAAAATTAAATAAACAGATAAATAAATATGAAATGAAGAATGAGCATGAGAGTAGAAGCCATAATCATGTCTAAGCAGAGTGTAGTGAATTGGAAAAGTTATTACCAGAACAATATTTAATTTACATGTATGCTACTAAAGGGAAATGTCATCTTGCCTTTTCAAAATGTAGTTGTCTGAACTAAAAAAAATACTTCTTGGGGATCTTCAGAGACAGAATGAGCTCTGAGTTGTATATAGGGATGCCTATAGTCTAGAATTCTACTAGTTACCAAACTGGTTTCCTCCCTCTATCTTCCATTTCCCTGGATTTTAAAAAAGTCCTGACAAGAATTATCTTGATTGGTTCTTTTTAACAATATTCCTTATTTTTGTAGCATGTAAATAGGTTTGGATTGCCCTCAAGTTATTTCCAGCTTAGCCTAACCCTAACCTATAATGGGTTTTTCTTGGCACATTTTTTGGGGGGGTTGGATTTCCATGGCCAAGCTGGGAATCGAACCCTAGTCTCCAGTGCTGTAGTCCAGTACTCAAACCAGTACACCACTGTGGCTCTCAGGTCTCCAAAAACTGAGTGTTAAGTTGTGTCATTATAAGTTTTGTTTTTCTGTATTTAGCCTTCCCTTCTTTATTCTTCTGTTTTCTAGCTTTCTGAGCATTTGCAGTAAAGACAATGAATCCTGTGCTGATCTGATCTAGTCCATTTTCTCAGAAGTAAAATCATCATCATCATCATCATCATCATCATCATCATCATCTCCTAATTTCCAAATAAAAGTGTTTCCATAATTATTTCTTTGCCCTGGAAGACAAAATCCTTGACATGACTTTCATACAATGAATGGAATTTTTATTGCTGGTTTTGAGCTTCATCTAGATCAAGAGAAGTAATAGTGCCACTCTATTCTGCTTTTCTCAGGCCTCACCTGGAATACTGTGTCCAGTTCTGGGCACCACAATTCAAAAAGGATGTGGGGAAACTGGAGCGTGTCCAAAGGAGGGCAACTAAAATGGTGAAGGGTCTGGAAACCAAGCCCTATGAGGAACGACTTAGGGAGCTGGGGATGTTTAGCTTGGAGAAGAGAAGGCTATGAGGTGATATGATAGCCGTGTTTAAATATTTGAAGGGATGTCATATTGAGGAGGGAACAAGCTTGTTTTCTGCTGCTCCAGAGACTAGGACCTGAAACAATGGATGCAAGCTGCAAGAAAAGAGATTCCACCTCAACATTAGGAGGAACTTCCTGACAGTAAGGGCAGTTCGACAGTGGAACACACTCCCTCGGAAAGTAGTGGAATCTCCTTCCTTGGAGGTCTTTAAGCAGAGGCTGGATGGTCATCTGTCAGGGATGCTTTGATTGGGAGTTCCTGCATGGCAGGGGGTTGGACTGGATGGCCCTTGTGGTCTCTTCCAACTCTATGATTCTATGATTCTATGATCACCTCTGTGAGATGGGCATTTTGTATCTATCATTTTTAAAACCATTGTGTCTGATAGCATTGGCTTGTATCTCAGCTTGTTTGTTCCATTCACTCTTGTTCATCGATAAATAGTTATAGTTAAATAGTTAAATATTCCCTGGAGGATCATTGTGTGCATCTCAGACCAGAGATAAATAAAAGTAACATCTCAAGAAACAGATATTTCTCTCCCTTGAATTGTGACTTGGCTGTTAGTTGTTAACTGCCCTCAACACCAATTCATGGCAACCCTGTGGAAGAGACATCTCCAGCACCTCTTATCCTTCACTGCTCTGCTTAGTTCCTGTAAATTCATACCTGTGACCTCTCTAATTCACAGTGGTCTTCCTCTCTTTCTATTTCCCTCCACCTTTCTAAGTATTATTATCTTTTAAAATGAGTTGTGCCTTCTCATGAGTCGTGCCTTCTCATGACAGTGCCTTCTCATGACAGACTCAGATTGATCATCTTGGCTTCCATGGAGAGATCAGGCTTGATCTGTTCAAGGACCCATTTGTTTGTCTTTTTGGCTGTCCGTAGTATCATCGGCAGTCTTCTCCAATACTGCATCTCAAATGAGTTGATTTTCTTCCTGTCCACTTTCTTCACTGTCCATCTCTCACATTTATACACCATGATGGGGAATATAGTGGCTTGGACAATTCTAACTTTAGTGCTCCATTGTATATCTTTGCACTTTAGGATCGTATCCAGTTCTTTCATAACTGCCCTTCCTATTCCTAGTCTTGACTGTAGTCTCCATAATTGATCAATGTTTGATCCAGGATACATGTGAAACTTTTGTCCAATAACTGTAGAAATCAAATTCTTAATATAAAAATAAATAAATAAATAAACAAATAAATAGAAATGGAGCAAGGATACAACCCTGATGGACTCCTTTGCCAGTAGAAATTTCATTAGTTAACACGATTCCCTCCATTTATGATTCTTATATATGTCTGTTTATAATGCCTTTATAAAAAAAATAAGCCTTCAGCCAACATTTGTTTAAGCCGGATTTGTCCATAACAAATTTCTGTTTATAGACTCAAATGCAGCACTTAAATCAATGAAGATATAGAGAGCTGGCATCTGGTTGCTGAATATGTTTGATACCAACTGGAACATGATAAAACAGTTATTTGTAACTGATGTCCCCTGTCTGAAACCAGTCTGCTCCTCTACTAAACCAGAATTAAGTTTTGCCCAGTCCTCTTACGAAAGAGAATCTTAGCATAGATTTTGGCTGTGAAGTCAATTAAGGAAATAGACCTATAATTTTTTTGGATCCCTACTGTTTGCTTTTTTAAAAAGAGGAATCATTATCCCAAGTTTCCACCCACTTGCTATACAGAGAGTGTTATTTATATGTACTGTTCATACAAAGGAGTAAGTCATTCTTCTGGTAAATCCTGGCTTATTGCAAATTATTGCAGTATATATTGGTGGATGGAGTTTGTTCATTGTCATTTGGATCCTCCTGATAGTTAAAGTATGTTAAAGAACTGTTAAAGTATGTTAACCAACTGTTAAAGAAATCTGATAGGGTGGGCTCTTTTAGAAATAGTTTACTTAGTGTGTACTGTAATTCAAATCCAGGATACTTGTTTTTTGTCAGGATTATAAATCAGGGTTTATTATAAATTATAAAGTTTATCAATCTTGGTTTACTAATCGTTGCTTTTTTAATAACAAGAAGGTAGGACATTGTCTTTGCACAACATGCACAACAAGCCATTTTTATTTTATTTTATTTTTTAGGTTAAGGGATGAACAACTTGGAAGGGGCTGAGAGCCATATTTACCCTATCCCAGACTTTGGTAGGCAAGTTGCACCCTGTCTCTAACCTTAGAAATAAAGTCACCCATTAGAATGGCAAATCATCCCTCTAGAGCAGGGGTCCCTGGACTTTTTGATCCGGGGGCCGGTTTGTTGGCACCCAGATCTTCAGGGGGGGGCACGCGCGCGCATGCGTGCACACATGCGCATGACTCCAGATGCCATTTTGTCTTCCAAAATGGCGTCCGGAGTCGTGCGCATGTGCGCAGCATCGCGTGTGCATGCGCGTGACTCCGGATGCCATTTTGGAAGACAAAATGGCATCTGGCGACAGGAGCAAGCAGCAGCAGCGGTGGCAGGACCAGCCACGGGCCGGTAGGAAGGCCTCGACGGCCCGAGGCCGGCCTACGGGCCGTAGTTTGGGGACCCCTGCTCTAGAGGTCTGAAGAATATACGTGGCAATGTAAATAATATTCCTCCACCTTTTTCAGGCCATAAAATGTCTTTTTTAGAAACTGAAATTGACCTGATGCTCATTTTTTTGTTTCTTTCTCTCTTTTTTTTTTTTTTTTTAAAAAAAAGCTCATTCTGGTATAAAACAAGCATGGAGGGGAAGAGGAAATAATATTAAAGTATATTAAGGTGACAAAACACACACCCAGGCTTCTGGGCTTGGTTTGCCATTTTGAAAGTGAGGTTTGTGGGAGAGATTGGGTCTCATTTGGGAGGACAGAGGGAGCTACCTGTTAACCAAAGGTTGCACTTTCTCTCTATCTTCACCACCACCACCACCAAGTCCTGCTGGTGGAAGGAACCATTTGGGAACACATTGGTTGCACACAGCAGTATGCAGATCATTTCTGATGAACCAGTATTTGCCAGAACCTTGGCTTACTTTTCCGTGAGAACATAGCCATTGCATCCTCCTAACAGAGAGGTTGGTCATTGAGAATTTCCAGCAGGACTACTGTTGTGTGAGGGGAGGAATTACATTAAACAGATTCCATTTACCAGTAGTCCTCTTATCCATGAATAAACAAGTGTTCTCAGTGGTGTGCAGATTCCAGAATAAAGTTCCCTTTAAGTGTTCCCCTTCCATGACTTCTTGCCATTTCTTTTAATAACACACTAAATTCTTAAGACTTTAAGGCCAAAATATGTGTGATGTGGGAGAACCATGGTCTGATTTTTCAACATCTGTGAAAACTTAAAAGCAGACACGGAAGGCTTTGATTTTAATCGGAATTGCTGGCTTGGGGAGAGGGTTTTTAACTGTTTGTCATTCCCCAATTTGAATACTTTCTCTAAAGTAATTTGGAAATAAAAAGTTAGGTACCTGTTTCATATTTGATTTTCCCCTCCTTACCCTTTTAGCAGGGTTGGATATCTGCTTCAGGAAGTGTTGTTAGGGGAAATGCTTCAAGATAAATGGATTTTCTTTTTCTTTTCTTTTCTTTTCTTTGGTTTATTGCAAAGCCATGGCTAAAGCCAGTACTCCAGTTAAAACTAGATTCTCTACAGCTGCTTTAAATTTGTAATATTTAAAATAAGAAACTGGGTTAGCTGGTCATAAAACTCCCACAATTATTTTGACAACAGAGGTGGCAATAAGATTGAGAAGACTTTTTAATATAGTACGCTATAAATGTGTAGTTCACCTTCTAATTATCTTAAAGACTTTGATGTAAAATTAGGACACTCTTGTGTAATAATAAACCACTCAATGGGAAATCTACAATGTAGTCTTTTTGGTAGTTAAACATTGTGTTCCTTCCCTTGTTCGAAGTACTCTTTCTAAGGAATCCTTTTTTGTCAAAAAAGCAAGAACTCTCACGTCCAAATTTGCTGACCTCTATATATTGGACAAATCCAAATGAGCCTTAATTGCTAACAACATCTGCTGTTCAGTGAGCTCTGCTGAAAATATGCTGAGTTAGTAAAATATCCGATATACCGGGTAACAATGTTGAAGAGGTTGCAAACCATGCTAATCCTGTAACAGGTGTTAATTCTTTGCCTTTCTGTTCATGTGCTCTCTCTACCTACACCCTTATTTCATGTGCTCAACAAAAATTAAATAATAATGTAAATTTAGCTCTGTTCACAGTGGGGTGGGGCTGGAATAGGTCTTATCTGTACGAGTAGCAATGCTCAGTCCAAAATTTGTTCTGGATTGAAACCCAAAATCCATCTAACCTGCCATTTTGTGTCAGAAGCCAGCCACATAATCCTGCAAAGCTCACAGGACAGGAGAGATAATGTATGTGTATATATATGTGCCTTCAGATTGCCAGTTGACGTATGGCGACCCTATGAATTTCATAGGGTTTTCTTAGGCAAGGAATCCTGAGATGGTTTTGCCAGTTCCTTTATCTGAAAAACAACCTACAGTACCTGGTGTTAGCTATTCTTTAATGTTTGTCCTCCATGTCTAATCATTGGAGGTGTACTGCTCAAAGAGGGGAAGTTTTGTTTGTTGCTGTTATAAGTAATGTCCACAAATAGGCCTCTTCTCCATGAATTTATCCAAACCGCTTTTGAATGCCTTATGTCAGGAGTGATCAAAGCATCTTGTAATTTTCTAAGAGGAAATGCAATTGTCGGAGGGTTTTTTTTAGGTGGGGTGGGGCAGATCTTTTTGGCTAGATGGGTTTCTGAAGGAACTTTCCCACAAACTATCATTTTATACCTCTTCTCTACATTTGGTGCATGAAATAATCTTAGAACTTGGGTGGCACATTGCTAAAAGAGAAGAGGTGCACAAAGATTTACATAATAATTGCATACAGTATTTTATAGTTGCAATGGTTTGCATATACTGTATGGATCTCCCCATAGTGGAGAAAACTGTAAGTGGGTGACCTGAGCAGTCTGTTGTCTAGGTTAACCATGCCTGCTGTTCCTTCTTATCTTTGGTTCTTTATCTTGATCACATGTGGTTGTTGCTTGGCCACACATGTTGGTTTTCAACTGTGACTTGTTGAAGGGATAACTATCAGGGCTCAGATTTATTAATTTACAATCCAAGGGTAGAGAAAATGAGGCCCACAAACTTCCCCATAAATAAATAAATGTAAACCCCACATTTCTCCCATGTGGAATCCAAAGCAGCTTACATATTGAAACAATAAAATAATATATTAAAATGATATTGTTAAGTCTGTAAATAAACATCTGCTGAGTCCTCAACAGACATACCTATGAGAGAAAGTCGCCCCCCAAAGATCTTAAAACATGAGTAGCAATGTTTTTAAAAAATGGTCTCCATAAAGCAATGGGGGAGCAATTCTCCACATTGGATGATGGGAGTCTGGGCTGTTTCATAGCCAGGAGAGATGTTTTTTGTTTTTTTGTTTGTTTTTTTTTTGAGGGGGGGGGGATTGACCTGGATTCACTTCTGAATGTTCTGGTTCACTTCCTTGGAAAAAAAAAGGCCTATCCTGGTCCTCATATGGCCAAGGGCAGCAGAGAAATGTGGTGAATTTGCCCCCACATCTCTTGGGGGGTGTCAGGACAGTGTTTGACAGCAAAACATTTTTCCAATTATTTTCGAGGGTGAAGGTCCCCTGGGAATGTAATGTGCTCCCTAACCCCTGATAGTTGCTCATCCCAGCTTTAAACTACTTTATACTCCCTTTGTCTTTGATTCTGGATTGCCTTTAACTCTTTCTGTTTGCAGTTTTGCCTCATCAGAACTAACTGCTCTCTTAGTTTGGACTAACTGCTGGACTTAAATCCTGGACCACCCGGACCTTTCTGTTACCATGCCTCTCTCTAATCTGATCTGTGCTGGAAACAGCTTCATGAGAATATCAGCTTCATAATCATTCAGCAATCACTGTATTTTATGTTCCAATTGTATTTGCAATTGAAAAATATGGAGCTCATTTCCATTATCAGCATTAGTAAGACAGTTGTTACCGTAGTTATATTACATGGTGATTTTATGGATAAAAATCATGTATGATATGTTGTCTGCTCCAAACATATCTTATTTCCATCATTTCAGAGCATGCTATATTCCACTGAATACCGAGTAATTCAAAAAGAATGGTGCAAAAGTAAAGCTGTTAGTTTTTGGGTTTGCACCATTCTTTTTTAATCACCCGCTATTTAGTACATTCAGTATCAGTGCTGCTATTACATTTTCTAATTCAAAAATCTTATATTTATTCATGAAGTGTAAGCAGCAATTGTTCAATGCATTTAACTCTCTCTACCTTTATGAGTTGAGGAGCTCATGTTAATATTTTACCATTCCCATTAAATAATTATTTTATTTGAATGCCTTAACTGACATTTTGTTAATTTCCACATTAGTATTTGTCTGGAAATACATTTAAATCACTGTGTAAAAACTCTGGTCTCAGAACATCATTCTGCTACTGTGCAATTATGAGAGGCTTCAGCATGTTAGCATGTTCTTAAAAAGTAGGTTTCTAAAAGTGTAGGCCTGGGGTAGGCAACCTAAGGCCTGGGGGCCTGATGCGGCCCCCCGAGGTCTTTGGATCGGCCCCAGGCCGGTCCTGCCGCCGCCGCCGCTGCCGCCGCCTGCCATGATGATATTGATTATTGTTGTTATTACTTGTTCTTGGGCTTTTCTTGGCAAAATCTCCACAGGGGTTTTGCCATGGCTTTTCTGGGGCTGAGAGAGTGTGCATGCATATATATTTTTATTTTTTATTTTTATTTATTTATTTATTTATTTATTTTTGGTGCTTCGGCCCCCCAACTGTCTGAGGGACAGCAACCTGGCCCCCGGCTCAAAAAGTTTGCCTACCCCTGATGTAGGCAATACTGAACTAGGTATAGCCAGCATGGCATAGAGATTTGAGCATTGGACTATGACTCTGGAGAACAAGGTTTGAATCCTCACTCAGCCATAGAATCATAGAGTTGGAAGAGACCACAAGGGCCATCCAGTCCAACCCCCTGCCATGCAGGAACTCCCAATTAAAGCATCCCCGACAGATGGCCATCCAGCCTCTGCTTAAAGACCTCCAAGGAAGGAGACTCCACCACACTCCAAGGGAATGAGTTCCACTGTCAAACAGCCCTTACTGTAAGGAAGTTCCTCCTAATGTTGAGGTGGAATCTCTTTCCCTGGAGCTTGCACCCATTGTTCCGGGTCCTAATCTCTGGAGCAGCAGAAAACAAGCTCGTTCCCTCCTCAATATGACATCACTTCAAATATTTAAACAAGGCTATCATATCACCTCATAACCTTCTCTTCTCCAGGCTAAACATCCCAGCTCCCTAAGTAGTTCCTCATAGGGCTTGGTTTCCAGACCCTTCACCATTTTAGTTGCCCTCCTTTGGACACACTGTAGTTTCTCCACGTCCTTTTTGAATTGTGGTGCCCAGAACTGGACACAGTATTCCAGGTGAGGCCTGACCAAAGCAGAATAGAGTGGCACTATTACTTCTCTTGATCTAGACACTATACTTCTATTGATGCAGCCTAAAATTGCATTGGCCTTTTTAGCTGCTGCATCACACTGTTGACTCATGTTCAACTTGTGGTCTACCTGGACTCCTAGATCCCTTTCACACGAAGTCTCATTCAGCCAGGTGTCCCCCATCGTGTATCTGTGCTTTTAGTTTTTCCGCCCTAAGTGCAGTACCTTACATTTCTCTGTGTTGAATTTCATTTTGTTAGCTTTGGCCCAATTTTCTAGTCTGTTCAAGTCATTTTGAATTTTGATCCTGTCTTCTGGGGTATTAGCTACTCCTCCTAATTTGGTGTTGTCTGCAAATTTGATAACTATGCCCCCAATACTGTTATCCAAGTCATGGATAAAGATGTTGAATAGCACTGGGCCCAGGACAGAGCCCTGTGGCACCCCACTGGTCATTTCTTTCCAGGTTGAAAAGGAGCCATTGTTGACCACCCTTTGAGTTCGGCCAGTGAACCAATTACAAATCCATGTAACAGTTGTTTTATCTAGCCCACGTTTTACCAGCTTGTTTGCAAGAATGTCATGGGGAACCTTGTCAAAGGCCTTACTGAAATCAAGATATACTATATCCACAGCATTCCCTTCATCTACCAAGCTGGCAATTTTATCAAAATAAGAGATCAGATTTGTCTGGCATGACTTGTTTCTCTGAAACCCATGTTCACTTTTTGTGATTATGGAATTACCTTCCAGGTGTTCACAGACTCTCTGTTTAATGATCTGCTCCAGAATCTTTCCCAGTATTGATGTCAGACTAACTGGACGATAATTGTTGGGATCCTCTTTTTTTCCCTTTTTGAAGATGGGGACAACGTTTGCCCTCCTCCAGTCTGCTTGGACTTCTCCTGTTCTCCAGGAGTTCTCAAAGATTATTGCCAATGGTTCCGATATTACATTTGCCAGTTCGTTTAGTACCCTTGGATGTAATTTGTCTGGTCCTGGAGACTTATATTCATTTAGATTAACCAGGTATTCCTGTACTATCTCTTTACTTATTCTATGCTGAAATTCTCCTATTCTGTCCTCTGCTCCATTATCCTCAAGTTGAGCACCCTTTGCCTTTTCTGAGAAGACTGAAGCAAAGAAGGTGTTGAGTAATTCTGCCTTTTCACTGTCCCCTGTTAACTTTTTGCCACCTTCCCCACACAGTGGCCCTACCATTTCCTTCTTCTTCCTTTTGCTGTGGACACACCCAAAGAAACCTTTTTTATTGTGTTTAACTGCTCTAGCAAGCCTGAGCTCGTTCTGTGCTTTGGCTTTCCTGACTTTACCTCTACATGTGCTAGCTATTTGTTTGAATTCCTCTTTAGTGATTTTGCCCCTTTTCCATTTCTTATACATCTCCCGTTTAAAACTTAGGGGGGTTGCAGGCTGCCAGAAATAGTGCAAATTGAGTCCACTTTAAGGGTTAGGGTTAGTGCTAGGGAATCATGGGAATTATTATTTTTCTGAGACATTGAGCCTTCTCTGTCAGAGAGCTCTGGTGCCACAATAAAATAGTTCCCATGATTCCCTAACCCTAACCCTAAAAGTGGACTCAGTTTGCACTATTTCTGGCAGTCTGCAACCCCCACTAGTTCAGTTGAAAGTTCTTTTGTCATCCAACCCAGTTTCTTGAGACATCTCCCATTTTTCATTCTCATTGGAACAGTTTGAGATTGTGCCTTCAGTATCTCCCTTTTGAGAAACTCCCATCCATCCTGAACTCCCTTCTCCTTTAGTTTTCCTGACCACGGGATCACTCCCAGTGTTTCCCTAAGTTTGTTGAAATCAGCTCTCCCAAAGTCTAGAATGAGTGTTTGACTATGCCTAGCTTCTCCTTTCCACTATATAAGAAACTCCAGGAGAACATGATTACTCCCACCTAAGGTTCCCACCACTTGCATCCCATTGACCAGGTCATCCCTGTTAGTTAGGATCAAATCTAAAATATCTGATCCCTTTGTTGCCTCTTCCACCTTTTGGACAAAGAAATTGTTTTTGAGTGTCATGCCCTGCCTGGAGGACGATTCAGAGGACTCAAGGGATGAGCTGGAGCCCCTGGGACCTGAACCTGTAAGGGAGGAGCCAGGGCCCCTGGGACTTGAACCTGTAGTGGAAGAGCCAGAGGCTGGCCCTAGTTCTGCTGTAGCAGAGGCTGTGGGCCCTCCAGAGGTTCAGCAGTCAGGGCTGCCTAATGCTGTGGTCAGGGAGGAGGATCTGGGCAGTGTGCCTACCTTTAAGGAGCGTCGAGCAGAAAGAGAGGGCTTGCGAAGATCACGGAGGCTTCAGCAGAAGCGTGTTAATAATCAGACACAGCTGAAGGCCAGCTCCTTGCCTTCTTAAGAACTTGGAGCATGGGTGGTGCTTTGCCAGTGGATAGCTGACTCTTCTACGGGAAAGACTTTGTCTCTGGCTCCGTGTCTCCTAGATCACCTTGACTATCCGGAAACCTTGACCTTGGACTGTTTATCGATCTGCCTATCTGATACCTCAAACCTCGGACCGTCTGACAATTCTTTCGGTAAACCCTATGGTAGAGTTACTGTGTAGTAACACTGACTTGCTGTGCTGGGGATTTTGTTTGTTTGAAGCCAGCTGTCTTATCAGCCCTTTGGCTGCTTTCCCGGACATTGAGGGAAGTGAGGAATTTGCTAGACCTTGAAATATTGGCTGAGTTTGACCTCCAGCAAATATCAGGATAGTTGAAGTCACCCATCACTACTATATTCCTCCTTTCTGAGTGTGTGGTCAACTGTTCTAGAAAGGCATGATCCAATTCCTCTGCCTGAGTGGGGGTCTATAGTAGACTCTCACAATAACATCCCTGTTGTTTCCCTCCCCTTTAATTTTTATCCAGATGCTCTCCACCTGGCTTCCAGTATTGATGTCCTGGATTTCTTCACTGGTGTAAATATTCCTGACATATAATGCTATTCCTCCTCTTTTCCTGTTTGGCCTGTCTCTCTTGAAAAAGTTATACCCCTGTATTTCTACATTCCAATCATGAGACTCATCCCACCAGGTTTCAGTGATGCCTATTATATCATATTTGTTTTGTTGTGCTAGGAGTTCAAGTTCATCTTGCTTATTTCCCATGCTCTGTGCATTAGTGTAGAGACATCTAAGACCGTATGTCCCCTTTACTTGCTGCCTGTGCATGTTTTTTTGCCTCCCACTGTTGGGTCCTTGCACTGTTTGCCTTGTTCCCTCTGTTTTTCTGTTTTTTTTTCAGTCCTTTTGTCCTCCAGAACACTGTCTCCCTTCCCCAAATAACTCAGTTTAAAGCCCTCCTGATCAAATTCTTGAGACTGTTGGCAAAAACGTTTCTTCCAACTGGCGTGAGATGCAGCCCATCCCTTGCCAGAAGTCCGCCCTCATGGAACCACAGCCATGAAACCCACTGGGTGACACTGGGCAAGTCATACTCTTTCACCTTCAGAGGATCACAATGGCAAACCCTCTCTGAAGAATCTTGCCAAGAAAACCCTGTGATAAGTCTGCCTTAAGGTTGCCATAAGTCAGAAATGATTTGAAGGCACACAACAGCCAACAACAACAACTGTTCTGCATGTTAAAAGTGAATTTCCAAGGCTCCTAACAAGTTAGATCCTTCTACTTTAGCAATCTAGTGCCTGTCAATGGCGGAGTGCTAGTCTGTTATTCCCAAAAGTCCACCCAAAGAACAAAAGTAAATTGTCTGGAAGGAAATAGCAACCATGGCTCAGTGCTGCTAGAAATAGCTTTCAAAGAGCATTGGATTGTATACTTGCCCATCTTCTCTTTTGCACTGATTCCTGTCCTCCTTTCCTGTTTTGAAATAAGCCATAACTTCATGTTTTATCCAAACAAGAAAACTAATTAGAAAATACAATTAACCATTGTGTCATGAAGATTTTTCCTCCTGTATACCAGAGCTTGACATGTTGATTATTATTAATGCCCCTAGAAATGTTATTAATCTTTTAAATCTTATTTGCTTAATCTGTATTGTGCTTTTCATTAGTGGGTCATGTAAAAAGTTGGTGTAGCTGAACATAGTTAAACAAAAGCATAGGTTAGAAATGCTTTTTAAAAAATGAACAAATTATGTAATCTACTGAATCTCCAAGTAGATGTTTTGAGTCCAAGATTGGCAAGTGACCTTGGCATTCAATTGTTTTACTTCTCTTTCCATAATTTTTGCCAAATCTTAGGGGTACTTCCCATGGAATTTGTATTTCATAGTACTTTTACTCTGTAGTCATCAGATGAAAGATGATGTTGAAGTTCAAAGCATTCTTCCTGTGTTATATTGTGCTTGCCAATTCTGTTTAATCTTCCTGGAGCAGGCACACTCAGTATCCTGCTTGCAAATAAGTACATCCATTCTCTACTATTAGCTTTATTATCTAAACAGCTTTCCAGACCACTAATACAGGAGAAAAATAAAAATAGCCCACATTTATAGGTCTAATTATACTGATCCTTTATATTTAAATGAACAGGCTCTTTTGTACTAAAAAGATTGTGAAGTGCATTTTGAACATATGATAAGCACTAACCCTCCTTTCTCTTATTGCTTTTTCCCCCCTTTTTTCAATTTTGCACTGCTGTTATCTGGAATTATTAATAGTCATAAATCCATAAATGGACCATGTCAAGGAGGATCAAGCCCTCTTGTGTTCAAAGCATTAAGCCAGAGCAATGTCCTGTACCAGATGGCATTTTCTTTTCATTTCATGGACACCAGTTCTCACTGGACAGTTCATTATTTTCTGCAACTGAAGCAGTTGTGGATTACTATAATTATGGATTTAATATATGGTTGACACCTCAGTGTGAATGCTAATTCTGACTTTTCGTATCTCCTATGAGCCAGCTTAATTTTCTCATAATTGTATGATTTCTGGTTTGAATAAAAACTTGGGGAGAACAATGACTTTGGCTCCTACAGAATTTTGTTGAAAGAATCACACTGGCTTTCTTTAATGTTGAGTTTTAGGATATTCTTGAGATAATTTCTGAAGTTTAGGTTAGGGCAGAGATTGGAAGAGTTACTCCTCTGGACCACGACTCACAGAATCCCCCAGCATATAGCATAGCCACCAGCATATAGTGACCACTTTTTTAAAGTAACTTTTTCAAGCTCTGAAAGTTGGTGGGACAAGAACTGTAAAGGACACTTTCAGTGAGCAGATACCTGATGACATTCTATTAGAAAAAGAGCAGAATGTAACTAAACATATCCTTGCCTACCAAATATGCTTAAAATGTGTTGCATCTAGGGAATATGTTTTAAAAGAGTTTTTCCCACTTTACTATATTTAGATCAATTCCTTTCTTTTGAGGCGTAAATGTTCCTTGCACATCCTCTAATGCCATCCCTAGTGTGTTTATTATCTTTCAAAGACTGTGCTGTTTTTAATATGCTAAGTTTTCCCTTCAAAATTATTACCAAGTGCCTAGTAGTCATTTGAATTCACATGGGGTTTACCCCAGTGTAATTCTGTTAACATCACTTGACTTCTTCCTGTCGAGGGAATAAAACCCACCCTTAAATGTCATGACATACTCAGTCTGTGAATCTGTATGTTCAGATCCTTTGGAAATAGTATGCAGTTTGAACTGCTTTAACAGTTATCTTGGTATTTCTTAGTTTCTAAGAGTGCCATCAGTGGGAATTCTACATAGTTGCTGAAACTACAATAATGAGGGATGTTCAAGGAGAACAGAATGTGAGCTGACTCCAAATTTATCTGTCAAATCTCAGGATTCAAAGAGAAAAAGAAATTAATTAAAAAAATTGATGGATGCTTCGTATAAGTTGCCTTTGGGGGGGATTGAAGGTGGTAGTATTCAGGTAGTTCTTTCTGGACACAAATAGTTTGTAAACACAAGAAGAAGGTGGTTAGAATTATGAAATATGTATCACCTTCTTGACACAGGCTTTGTGGTTCCAGCCATTTGTATGTTCCAGCAGTGGGATTAGGTTTGGAGACACTGCTTTCTGCCCTGTGGTCAGGATCTATCCAATAGGCAGATACCAGAAATCGGACTTTTAATTGGCAGCCCCACATCTGTGGATGTTGGGCAAATCACACTCTCTCCATTTCAGAGGATGACAATGGCAAATCCCATCTAACAAAATTTGCCAAGAAGACCCCATAGGTTCACCTTAGGATCACCATAAGTCAGAAACAACTTGAAGGCATACAACAATGGCAGCTTATACATTACCAAGAGAGAAGAAATGTATCTCCAAAAAGAGGACACAGATTTGTGTAAGATTTACATAATGCTGGTTTCCATACATAGATGTACATTTAGAAACACTTATCATATAAATAGAAGCACAGTACATATCATCATAGGAGCGTAGACTGTTACCAGGTAACCTGTATACTTGTTCTATCCAATGTCCAGGTGCTAACTGTGGATAGGCAGCCTCAAGGTCCCTCCTCTTCAACCCAGTTTTGGATTGGAGAGACCTTCAAAGAAACAATCATTTTCAGGAGAGACTATCCCTCTAACAGCACTTCAAATAAAGTTTCTGTATAAAGGAGGGGCACATAATATCCTGTTATTCTGGCTCCTGCAAGTCAAATACAGGAGTTCATGTTTCTTACTGCATAGGTGTGACATAAATACCCTAAAGGCACGAGATCCCATCTGATTTTGGAAGCAATGCAGGATGAACTTTGATTAGTACTTGGATGAGAGACTGCCAATGAATACTAGATGCTGTAGACTATATTTTAGAAGAAGAAACTGACAAAACCACCCCTTAGTAACCTTGCCTAAGAAAACCCTAGTAAATTCATGGAGTCACCATAACATGACAGAAAACTTGAAGGCACACACACATACACCTTACCTTGTACTGTGTACTGTACAGTTCACCTAAATATGACTTTACTTTGGTAATATAATTCTCTAAGTATGATAAAACTGTGTGCTTGCTCTATGTATTACATTGTTAATTAAAGATGACCAAATATTTTCAAATCTCCTTTATTTAAAAAGGCAGTGCTGTTCTATAACCCTGTTGAATTGTGATGATGATGGATGTACAGCAAACAGTCCATGAAGCCAAGTCACCAAGACCCAGGCAGCTTCATCATCCATCTTGTTTTATTACAAAAATCAGCATGAGCAAATAATAATAATAATAATAATAATAATAATAAATAAATAGCAGCATTTTCACTTTAGCCAGAATGGCTAAGCAGGAACAAAACTTTAACTGCTACATTTTTTAAAGTTAGTCAAGCTACAGCATCAGCAAAATATTTTCAGTTAATCCATTTAGCTTGAAGGTTTAAAAGAAGTAAAAATGTTTTTCCAGAAACACAATTTCAGCCCACATATCTCCACCTCTTTGGGTGTAGCTCTTTCAGGCTAATTGGTTGATCTTTCATGACATGTGTTAGTCCAACCTCTAATTTTCATATTACATCATGTGACTGCTGTTCCCAAAACATTATTTTGTTTTTAAAAACCCCTTGTGTAAATAAAACTCTTTCTCACAGAATTCTGCTTGTTAACTAGCTTTGTTTTGACTAACACACACCTGGGATGATAATTGTGAATCTGGCCTCAAGAAACAGATTTTCTCAGCAAGGAAAAATACAGACACACATCTTTACATTTCAACATTTTAACATTGACTATATATCCCATCAAAACCTGACAAACCCAGTTTTGACATATGTCCAGAGCTTACACAAATAGCAATCTACATGTAGATACCTAAATTGGAACAGTTTTTCCCCCTATGTAAAAATCAGAGCTTTTCCCTATATAAAGATCTGTTCACCAAGCTGAACATAATCCAACAGCCATTAATTTTAGCCATTAGGAGTTTGCTAAAAAAAAAAAAAGGGGGGGGAACCAATCTAGCCTCCCTAGGAAGGAGGTTCAAGAACATGGAAAGGCCCTACTAGATTGTGCACTGAGGATAGCAGGACCTATTGAGGAGCCTCTCCTAGAGATATAAGGCAGGGTTGTATGTGATAATATGGTCTTTAGATAAACTGGACCTGAATCCCATAGGGCTTCATATTTGTATGGCAACTTCCACCTCATATATACATTTAAAGAGAAGTAACCCAAGATACAAATCTTCCCAATCACTTGCTACCTGATTGTGTATGTGGATATTATGTAGATTTCTCCCAGGACCTTGTACATACAAAATAAGTTTGTCTTGTTTCTGAATGGCCATGGTCATACACAGAGGTTCTGTAAGAGCAAAAGCATAGTTGAAGCAGTCCGTGGAGGGTCAAAAACCAATCTAGGCAGCAAGCTTAAGTTCAGGAAACTTGAGATCAAGGAATGTCACCCAATGCCAAAGGGATAGCAGAGCTGCTGCTGTGTCACACAGACATGGCCTTGGTTATGCCTATTTCTGGGTAGCTGACTGAATTATCCCAGCAGTTCCCTTTTAAGACAGGCCAGGCCCGTATGTATGCTTTTGTTGCTGCCATTTCAGTCTACAATACCTCCAAAGGGTGAAGTGGCTCAACATCCAACTCCATCTCATCAGGGTCTAAATACAATACCTACACTTTCAGGGTAGGGCTTCCAACCTTCTCTGGATGTGACATGAACTTTTTATCTGGGCTCAACTTTTCCGTTTCCTTATCTGAGGAATCTTCCTCTGAGTAAGATATAACCCAGATGATTTAACACTATGTTGTGGTCCTTGACCAAGTCTTCTCCCAAAAAACAGAATTGAATGTTAGGAATGATACGCATGGGAAGGAGGAGAAGTAGACAGGGCAAAAGGAAAACTGAGTTTTTCTTACAGAGGGAGGATGGAGAAAAATATTTAAACATATGGTCCACCTTTTAAGAATTATTTGCAGATCAACCTAAGGCAGTTAAACACCCCAATTTGTATCTTATTTACTATCACCCTCCCTCCAGTCTCCTGTTCCTTCTCCACTATGCGTTTGGCCAGTTTGTAGGTGTGTATTTGTTGTACCACTGCGTATTTGTGTGTAAATCTGTGTAGAAGAATTTTATGTTTATAGGCTAAACATAATCAGGGTTTTGTACTTATGATTATCGAGGAGGATGAGGGAGGAAAGTACTTGGAAGATACAAGTGTGTCGGGGCTGACAATCAATTTGTTTTCTGTTGTATTGAAAGCCAATTTAAAAAAGAATAATTGATGCACTTTGTAGCAGAATGCCTTTGCTAGGCAGGCAGGGCGAGTTGTAAAACCCCTTAACAATAATGGTCATAAATTCAGAGCAAAGGCTAAGGGAAGAGCAACCTTCGCCTTGCCAGTTTCTGAGACAGGAAGGTCTGCTTTATAAATGATGACTTGCCTTGCAGCTAATTAGTTTCTTCGGCTGTGTTATGTAAGACCATGCTTATCTTATTAGAAATGTTTTCTGCAGCAGTTTAGCAAAATGATGTAGATATTTTTCAAGGTCTTGGTAAACCTGCTGATTTCTGTGTAACCTCAAGGTGATTGGGGTTTGTATGGTTGGTGAAAGTGAGTCCAAAATATTCTTGTAATTGTGTGGTTTTTCTGTTGTTCATATCTGAAGGAAGCCAGGATGCTTTAATTTGCTTTGAAATTAATACTTCTGTGGTTCACCCATGCACAGAACATATTCTTCTTCTTTTCCAATTATTTTATGGAGTTGGCATAAACACTTCACAGTTCGTCATCATCTCAGTTAACTTACCTTGTAGAGCTAGTTTTATTTATTTATTTATCTGTGTATCTTCTTTCTTTCTTATTATTTTACTTACAGCCTGCCTTTTGCCTGACATGGGACCAAAGATTACTTATGACAAGGTTAAAATAAGATATAGCTAAAAACCATATACCGTGCTATAAAAGTTACAGCCCAATAAACAAGCTAAAATATTAAAACCCTAATAATTTTAAGTATAAATTCATTTAAAATACAGCACGCACACCCACCCATATAAAGACCCTTCTCTGTAACTAATTAATAATCAAATGCTTTTTTAAATAAAAAGGTGTTCAGTTGACAGGGAAAAGGAATGCACAGAGGGCTGCAACCCAGCTTCCCATAAACATCTTACAGTTTTCACCATCACAGTTAGCCTACCTCACAGGATTCTCATGAAGATACAATGAAGTTGTTGGTGGAGAGAACCATATATGTCTTCAAAGTCAGAGTTGTCCATTGTACAGGTTAAATATTCCTTATCCAGAATTCAGAAAGCCAAAATATTCCAAAATCCAAAATTGTCCACATGTGTGGCTGAGATAGATCTAATGTCCACGGCCATAATAATGATACTATCTTAACTGCCATGGTTCAATGCAGTGGAATCCTGGGATTTGTAGTTTGTTGTGGCACCAAAGCTCTCTGACAGAAAAGACTAAATATCTCACAGAACTACAAATCTAAGAATTCTATAGCATTGAGTCATGGCGTTTGAAGCACTGTCAAACTGCAGTAATTCTGCAGTGCAGATGCAGCCATGGTGACTGACATCTTTGCTTTCTGATGATACAGTGTACACAACTTTGTTTCATGCACAAAATTATTAAAAATATTATGTATAAAGCTATGTTCAGGCTATGTGTATAAGGTATATATGAAACATAAATGAATTTGATGTTTAGACTTGGCTCTCATCTCCAAGATATCTCATTATACATATGTAAATATAGTCCTCCCTCTGTTCTCACAGGGGATCCGGTCCGGACCCCTCCCCATAAAAACAGAAAATCGCATATATTCAAGCCCTATTGGCTTGAATGGAAGCACACTCCCGCGGGGGCTTGTGGACACACGCCTCAGCCCCCCCCCCCCATTTTATTCGCCTCCTGCAGATAAGCAAGGGACATGGATTCCAAGTCCGTGAGAACGGAGGAAGAACTGTATTCCAAAATCCAAAAAAGGCCAAAACACTTCTGGTCCCAAGCATTTCAGATGAGAGAGAGTCAACCTGTAGTAGAACTGTATTCGAAATCAGTTTTACCATTAAAATATATAAAGGACTACTTTGAGTGTAAGCAGAAAAAAGAAATTTCTACCATAAGCCTTTGTGGGTTACATGCTAGAAATTCTTTTCCCCACTCAGTCTCAAAGGATCTATTAGAATCACTATGGTATCTGCTGAGGATCAGTTCCAGGACCCACTCCCTGGTGCATACAAAAATCCATTGATGTTCATGTCCTGTTATATAGAGTGGCATAGTAAAATGGCCTCTCTTACCTAAATAGGCAAAATCAAGGTTTGCTTTTTGGAATGGGGGGAATATTTTCAAGTTGTGTATGCAGGATCTGTGGATATGGAGGGCTGACTGTATTTCTCATTTCTTCATCTGGTTATGAAAACAGGATAGTGAAGAAAGATGACAGGAAGAAAATAAATTTGTTTCAGATATGGAGCTTGAGGAGAGTTCTATGAATACCATGGACTTACAAAAAGGCAAATGGGTCCAAAAGCAAATCAAACTTGCACTCTCACTAGAACTCTAAATGACTGGGGCTGTTATACATTGGACACATCAGGAGACACTAGAGAAAGTGGAAGGCAGGAGGAAATGAGAAAAACCTTATTACAGATGGATTGATTCAGTCTGTTATAGCCAAAAGGGTTTTGAATCTGCCATAATAAAGGATATGAGGGAAAGGGGATAAATGATGTGGTGATATATCAATATAGAGAAGTAGAGAGGAATCAGAAGGGAACTGTTATCAAACAGGAGAACAGATGGGTTATAGGAATGTTATTTTATGATCTTGTTTACTTCCTAGGATCAAATTTGATGGCCAGCAAGGTAACACCTTTTTTTCCTGGGGCAGATGTGGGATAGCAGAGTGAAGGGGGAAGCGGGCACTTGAAATAACCTTTTGATGCATCCTAAGGTGCTTGCATCGCCCGTAGGGAAATGGGGGGCTAGAAGAGAAAGGCTTTTAAAGAGTGTATAGTGCTGGGGAAACTCAGATTGGACACTAACTTGTCTGTAGCAACCTCTGTCTTGAAGTCAAAAATAAATTGTCAGTTAACCTCACTGCGATGTTTTCTTGGCTCTTCAAATCTTGGTTAGCTAAATCTGACACAATCAAAGAAGCCATGGCCCTGAGATTTCACGCTTTTGAGCAGAGTTGTTGATGATCGAAGCTCCTGAAGGTCTCGTTCATTGGGTCGCCATAAGTCAAAGCCAGCTTGACAGCAAATATTAAAAACAAAAATGAAATGACATGAAATGAAATGCATAAATAGCTATATCAGTTATCAGAAATAATCAAAGCCAGTGGGTTTTTTCTCTGACCTCACCACATGAAAGTTTGCAAATTTCATCAGCCTGGCAATTCAAGATTGTAACATGCCATAAATGGGGACATGAATAGCTGTATGCATTTCCCCCTCTAATCACAGACACTCCTCTCGCTTTCTCTGAAATCACACTGGCAATGCCTGATGGGGTGGGTGAGTTAACACTCCAAATGTTGTTATTCTGCATTGTTGTTTTTTAATATGCATCTTGCGAAACACAAAGGCATTTAATGCCATGTCTAACTTGACCCTCCGCTTTACCCTTTCTAAAATGTTATGGTTTTGTTATGTGGAGAACATAAACTTAGCACACTTTTAAAGTTTCAGTGCTTCACACAACTGCTAGGCCTTAATCTGCCACTACATGTCTGATCCACTCCATAATTCCCTAAAGATAACTCTAATTTTGTTTGTATAATGAATATTCTATTAAAATCTACAGTACAATATTGTATAATTTTTTAGCTTCAGCTTTCAGCTTCAGTTCTCTATCTGTACATTGAAAATAAAAGTGTCCCACCAGGAATGATGAATGTGATAAAGCATCTTGCTCATGTTGATTGTGGCGTAAATTATTGGCAGTACTAAAAGAGTGTTCTTTACATCTACGTTACCAATACGGAAGGCTCCAAAATACACATTATTAACATAGATGTGCCACTTTCCTTCATCCCATTATTCTTCTTCAGTAGATTTATGGAGGAAATGTGGCTCACTTTGATTCTTGGAGTTGCTTCCCTGCCGCAAAGCGTATAAGTCTTCAGCAATGAATTAGTATGATTTTTAAACTCCTTTAATTTGACTATACATTTTTCATTAAGCAAAAAAAAAAAAATACATGATGTAGAAAAATAGTCTGTAACTAAGGGACACTTAATTACCTCTAAAGCTGAGATAGCACAAGAACTACAGGATCACCTTATGAGGTTTTTATAACAGTTCATTTGCAAGGAATAAGAGGGAATATGTAATTAAGGGGCTATACATATAGCCCCAAAGGAGTGGCTTGCTGCCGCCCCTTTCAGTGCCAGATCAGGACTGCAATAACTGTATGCCGTGGCCCTGGTCCAGCAATCTGCTGGCTCAAAAAGGAGCAGCAAAAACCACCCTTGCCATGACAGCAGCAGCTTTTCGCTGCTACTTCGGCGCAGCATGTCTAAACACTGTGCCAAGAAATGGTGTGACCCCATCTGGGCAGGCGGCATGATGCCAGCGTTGGGGCAGAGTCGTGGCGGGTGGTCACCACGCCCCCACTCCACCTCAATGCCATCCCTTTGTGCCAGTCTGTACAGCTCCTTAGTGAACAAATCTTGGGGGTTTTTTTCTGCATTCTTCTCTGAGGAAGCAGTTGACATAATGGTAATGGTCAGATGTTAAGATCACCCACTCAAGTGTTGACCTTTCAGGATAATCGTTAACATTTTATGCTAGTTTTACGCCAGCATGGTCCTGTCAAATAATTGAAGACTATATGACAAGATGATTTCAATCTCTGATGACAGCCAGAAAGGATTTTTTTTATGTTGGGATATTTTACCTAAGTGGGATAGAGGAGTCTGAACACCAAAGAAGGTCACTGCTCACAAAATAATATTTTCCTTCTTTCCTTCCTTGCTTGCTTATTGTTGTTGTCAACTGCGTTCAGGTCGACTACAACTCATAGCAATCACATTAATGAGACATCTCCAAGCCACTCTGACCTCAACCGCTCTGCTCAGGTCCTGCAGGCTCAGGACTGCATTTTCTATGATTGAGTGTATCCATCTGGCATGAGGTCTTCCTCTCTTTCTACTGCCTTCCACTTTTCCTAGCATTACTGCCTTTTCTAGTGAGTCCTACCTTCTCATAATATGTCTGAAGTAGGACAGCCTCAATTTAGTCATCTTGGCCTCCAAGATCAAGGTCAGGTTTGAACTGTTCAAGGACCCATTTGTTTGTCTTTTTGGCCATCCAAGATGTCCTTAACACTCTTCTCTAGCACCACATCTCAAATGAATTTATTTTCTTTCTATCCGTTTTCTTCACCGTCCAGCTCTCACATCCATACATAGTCATGGGAAATATGATTGCTTTAACAATCCTAACTTTGGTGTTTCATTTTATATCTTTGTACTTAAATATCTTGTCTAGTTGTTTCATGGCTGCCCTTCCCAATCCTAGTTTCTTCTGATTGCTTGACTGCAATCTCATTGTGATCAGTGTTTGAGATATGGGAAATCCTTATATATATTTACAACTGAAAATAATTCCTCCCACCCCCATTAATCAATCATTCAATTAATCAGTTTGTGGAGGCATATATACCCACCCCATAACAGAAAGTTCTCACAGAAGTTTAAGATAAAATAGAACCACATTAAAATCAGTAAGAAGATCAAGAAGAATAGAACCATACAAACACCATGCACCATCAAAATTCAGTAAAGCTCTAGAATGGATAATAGAGCAGCAAAGCCTTCAACAATCCATTTAAAAAAAATAACCACGAGATTTTGAATAACTGGGAAAACTAAAAGGCTGGCACAGATGTGACTCTCTGGGACAAGGTACTGCCACGGAAAAGCTCATAGGCAGCCACTGGGCCTCACATATTTGGGATACTTTGATATCAGAAGAAAATCTGAGAGAATCCATACCATTTACTTTGGAAGGAGATACTCTTTGATTTGGCATGGGAAAAATGTGACATTCCTGGCGATGAGGGAGTACTAGTTCACACTTGACAGATATACTTTGGTCTAATGGAAACGTCTAGACCATGTACATGACCATGTATTCATTTATTTATGAATATTCATAAACTGCTTATATGCAAAGATTTCTAGGAGGCTAGAATACGTTGTTACAGCAAGTCAGTAGTAAAGTTGTTACAGCAAGTCAGTAAAGGAAGCCAGCAAGGAGTAAAACAGTCATCCATCATGGCCAGTTCAAGGCCAAGAAAACACCAACACTGAAGAGTACTGTCAGTCATCAAGTTAGAACAGTTGCAAACAACAAAATTGCCAGGGAGCTGCTAGGAGATTTACAGGCAGCAGTCTCAAGATACCAGGTGTTTAATGAGTCAACATCTTCTATTGATCACCAAAGGATGTCAGCATGTCCTTAGCATCTGCCACCTCCTACTGGGGAATATTCTCCACTCATGCACACACAGTGATTCAGCCCCCAGCTCCTTGGACTTGGATAGGCCAGTGTCATTAGGAGCTGTAATTTCCTGGAAATCTGACTCTGCTTGTCTGACTCTTATGATTACAGAAAGTGAGTTTGTCAGTGTAAAATGCACTCTGAAGAGAAAATGGCAAAGATGTGACTGGGGCAAAGAACCTGGGACAAAAGTGAGAGGGTTACCTTAGTACAGTTGTGAGCTATGATGACTCAACATTTGAACAGTCCTGAGTCACAGGGGCTGATGCAACACTAGGCAGAGGGCTGAGTCAGCAAACTTCAATTCTGCAGAGCCACATCAGTCAGGTGAGTGGAAACTGGGTGACATCCCAGGAGTGGGCTGGACTAATGTCCCAGAAGGGGATCCTGTATATAAGTGGGTCAGTTGGATACTCAGTGTGGGTGATTGTATATAGAGATACTGGCAGAGCACTTTGTTAGTCTGTACATAGTCTGTAATGGAAGAATAAAGAATCTCTTCATCAGACAAGAGAGAGTCCAGCAGTTTTGTGTCTTGCCAACAGCTGCCTGTGTGGGAGGTTTTCTTCCTTGCAGCATTTGCAGCCTGCAGAGAACTTCACAGTGAAGACTGAGCTTTAGCGCTTGTTCCAGTGTAAGTTTTCTGCACATGTTGAATTCAGTTCACATTCACCCCAATAAAGTTATGATACAGAGAATCCATCATGGATTTTAGTCAGAACCTTAACAGAGCTTTCCAAGGTACTGAATCAATATCAGCATTCAGAACCTTGGATAGTTCCTTTAAAATAGGGAAGGGCAACAGTGGAAGGCTTGGGTGGTGCATTAATCCCTCAGGTCTCCTTCGAGTGTGGCAGCCCCCTCCTACGAAAATAAAAAATAAATAAAAAAGTCCTAAATGTCTCCAAATATCCTATAAGGGACATGGGGTCACTCTCACCATGCTTTTGGCCAATGTGGCATAGTGGTTTGAGTGTTGGACTACATCACTGGAGACCAGGGTTCAATTCCGTGCTTGGCTATGAAACCCACTTGGTTGGGAAAGTCACACAATCGCATCCTCGGGAGAAAACTCTGTGATAGGGTCACAAAACATCAGAAATGACTTGAAGTCACACAACAACAAAAGAAAGCATTTAAGGGCATTTTAAGGGGGAACAAAATTTGAAAATTTTTGCAAACAATTTTGACACATTGAGGGCACTGTGGAAATATGTTGGAAAGCCCTCCACACCCCTAGAAGCCATTTGGGTGCATTTTGGAGTAATGAAAATATCCCTGGGGGCCACAGAAATGGCCGTGTTTTGTTTGTTTCTGTGTGTGTGTGTGTGTGTGTGTGTGTGTTTCACATTTTGCCCAGCTCTGCTTTAAAGTCTGGAATAAAATGTGGTGCAGATTCCCCTACTCCGCTGACATGGAAGCTACCAGTTGCCACTATGAGCAACTGTTGAGAGTACTATTCACTAGAGTTGAATTCAAACTCTACCAAAAGAGAGCTGTCTGCATTGAAAATGTTTTATTAAAACAGATGCTGTTATGCACACATCCAAGATACTTGATGTCATTCACTTGCCAACAGATGACCATTGAGAAATTCAGAAGCATTTTTCCTATAGAAGCAATGAAATTAGTTTCTGTTTGAGTGGAAAGCAAATTGAGATACACAGACAAAATTGTAAGGATCAAGGCTGCACCAATGAAAATATGAAGTGGAGTTTTGCTCAGCTGATGCAGAGATTTTGAGCTACTGACATATTTCCTTGAACTGCAGTAAATTAGAAATTGGTTCAGCAAGGTCAGCCACATTGATTAAAAAGACTGTATTGCAGTTTTACAGCTGTGTGCCCCCCCCCCCATATTAAACAAGCACAGTTGCTTCATTTAGTAAGCAACCTAAAGTTTTGATGCTTCTAGATTTTCACAGAAGTATTAAAGCTCAGCATGGACCCTTGTGGATTCAGAAAAAGAATGAAAAAGGGACATCCACACTGTTCACAAATCATCGTTGTACATGTTTTTGGAAGGCTCAGTGGCTTCTAGCTTCATCTTAAAAAGTTTGTTGTGTTTTACAGGCAGTAGCGAGATAGAAAACGCCCAGAGTCATATGTCACAGATGCCCATATAATTTCCAAAAGCATATATTTAGCAAATGACATTTTCTCTCCTCTTGTCCAACAAAGTGCATAAGTACACTGGATTTTGTTTCATTAAATAAAACCTGAAAACAGACACATCTGAAAAACATGTACATTCTGTACGTATCTATTTATACAGCAATATAACGTTATGTGATGGTTTGTCACATCAAAAAAGGCTTTGATGCTTTTTAGACCAAAGGAGAGTAGGAAGCTGCCTTGGACTGTCTGACCATTGCTCCATCTAGCCTTGTTTTGTCAGTTCTGGTACCAGCTCTCTGGGGTTTTGGACAGGATTCTTTCCCATCTCTTTCTGAATAACTCTGGAATTGCCTGGTGGTCTCCCATCCAAATACTAATCACCTGACTCTGCCTAGCTTCTGAAATCTTACAAAATCAGGAGTATTCAAAGAGATAGCTGTGATAGTCTGTTTTAATATTAAAAAGGCACAAAGGAATTCAGTAGCATATTTGAGACTAACTGGGAAATAGAACATTTCTATCATCAGCTTTTGTGGCCTACAATTCACTTCTTCAAATACAAGATGCAAGGTTTGCATCTGATGAAGTGAATTGTAGCCCACGAAAGCTTATGCTAGAAATTTCTTCTTCCCAATTGGTCTCAAACTTCAAGCATTTTCAAGGTGTTATGATAGTCTTACCTATTCCAGAATCCTGTTTTCCCCCAGCAGTAGCCATCCAGCAGTCTTTCTGAAGCTCACAAATATACTTACCTGGCAGGAGAGACACCATGATCACAAAGCATGTTGAGAATAGTCTTCCCAGCACATGGTTTTCAGAATTTTTTTGCCACTGAGAATAGCTTGTAGCAGGCTTCCTCAAAGCTGGACTCTTCCTAATATGCTGGACTACAGCTGTCATGTTCCCCACAAAACACATCTCTCAGGGTGGGCAACCTTCTTTTCTATGTCTGCATACAACCCTGATCTCATGCAGCTCTTGGCTTAATTTCAAAAGCTCTCTGCAAGTAATTTAAAGATAAATGACAAAAGCCTTCTGCAAGCGATTAGTCCAGGCCAGTGCAAGAGTGATTTGTCCCTTAACCTAGCAGTCCACTAGATGGGGAGGTAGAGCAGGGAAAGAGAGAAAAGAAAATAGGAAGGAAGAAAGGAAGGAAGGAGTTAGTGTTGTCAATATTTGGTTCTGGTCCTGCCCTGTACTAACTTTAGCCTTGCCTACCATTAGCATTCAACCTCAATAGATTACCCACAAGAGAATGTTTTTCCTTTTCATCTCATTTGTAGGAAAATGATGGAATATAAATTTAAAAATAAATCTAACTTAGCTCTGATCCTGGGTACAAGGATGAAGAACACAACTGCATCCATTGATGGACATATCCTCCATGTATTTGGCTAACCCTGTGTACAAATCAGCTTAAACTAGTGCCTGTCATTGCCTCATCTTGTTGGAGCCACTTTTGTCTATTAATAATTCCTAGGTTGGCATAGGTTACTAAGTAAAATTGCTGTTTGTTGTCTCTTGCTCAACTTCTAAGACCGTTTTGGCGAACCTGTGGCATGTGTGCCCTCTCTGGCTCTGATTTATAAAAACACCTTGACCTTGACCAGGATACCTATTCGACACACAACCCACATCGAGTGTATGTACCTTAGCCTGAAGGCCAGGGATAGTTTGGGGATTCTGCTAGTCTACCGGCCACCCCGTTGTCTAGCAGACTCCCTGACCGAGCTGACGCAACTGGTCTCTGAGCTGCTTCTGGAGACTCCCAGGCTTCTTGTCCTGGGGGACTTCAACATCCCGCTCGAGACCAGCTTAACAGGTGCGGCTCGGGAGTTCATGGATACCATGACAAACATGGGCCTATCCCAGTTGGTCAGCGGGCCCACGCATTGTGCAGGTCATACACTTGATGCGGTGTTCTGTACCGAACAGGCATATCCGTGGGCGGAGGTGGTTGCCACCTCTGCATTGTCATGGACGGATCATTTCCTGGTCAAGATGGAAGTCAGAGCCAATATCTGCCCCCCCGGGGGTGGCGGACCTATTCGGATGGTCCGCCATCGAAGGCTAATGGAGTCTACTGGATTCCAGAAAGCCTTGGAGGGTTTAATGGTTGGGAATGCCGGTGATCCTGTCGGAGCCCTGGTCAATACATGGAATAGTGATCTTACCAGGGCTATTGACACGATCGCTCCCAAGCGTCCTTGCCATTTCGCTTCAAATCATAAGCCATGGTACACCTCTGAGCTTAGGAAAATGAAGCGATTTGGACAACGACTAGAGCGCACGTGGCGGAAAACTCGACTCCGATCTGACAGAACTCGCCATAGGAACTTTCTTTGGTCCTATCGGGAGGCGATACGTGCAGCGCAGAGAGCTTTCTCCTCTGCACGTATTGCGTCTGCAGAGTCTCGTCCGGCAGAGCTGTTTAGGGTGGTAAGGGAGATGACGCAGGTGCCCCCTGCGCCAAATCCCTTGCTTAACCCGACTACAGCCTGCTGCGACTCATTTAACAACTACTTTGCAGACAAAATCTCTCAGATAAGAGCTGACCTTGACGCGACTATTGGGACAGAGTCTATAGGCGAGGCGTCCACCGACTCCGCCGATGTAATTTTACTGGATCAGTGGCAATCTGTGAGTACCGAGGACGTGGACAAGCTGCTTGGTAAGGTGAGGAAGACAACATGCCCTCTCGACCCTTGCCCATCTTGGCTGGCCATCCAGGGGGGGGATGCAGTGATGAGATTCCTTACGGATATCATCAATGCATCCTTCAGGGAAGGACATGTTCCATCATGTTTAAAGGAGGCGGCGGTTAGGCCGCTCCTGAAAAAACCTTCCCTGGACCCCCTGGACATGAAGAACTATAGGCCTGTGTCATTACTGCCATTTTTAAGCAAGGTAATCGAGAGGGCAGTTGCTCTTCAGCTCCAGGCAGTCTTGGATGAAACCGATTATCTAGACCCATTTCAAACCGGCTTCAGGACAGGCTTTGGGGTTGAGACTGCCATGGTTGCCTTGACCGACGATCTGCGTCTGGGCATCGACAGGGGTAGCGTGACCCTGTTGGTGCTTCTAGACCTCTCAGCGGCTTTTGATACAATAGATCACGGCATCCTCTTGGACCGCCTGAGGGGGTTAGGTATCAGAGGCACTGCTTTGCAGTGGTTCCGGTCCTTCCTCTCGGGCCGGTCCCAGAGGGTGCTGCTCGGGGACTGTAGCTCCAGTAAGAGGGACCTCACTTGTGGGGTCCCTCAGGGAGCTATTCTGTCCCCGATGCTGTTTAACATCTATATGAAGCCGCTGGGTGAGATTATACGGAGTTATGGTGCTGGGTGTTATCAGTACGCTGATGACACCCAAATCTATTTCTCCATATCTCGTTCGTCGGTCTCGAATTCCAATGGCATCTCTTCTCTCAATGAATGCCTTGGGGCGGTAATGGGCTGGATGAGGAAAAACAGATTGAAGCTGAATCCAGACAAGACGGAGGTGCTTACGGTAGCGGCCCCGAAACCAGGAATTGGGTTGCAACCTCCAGTCCTGGATGGGGTCACGCTCTCCTCCAGTGACTGTGTTCGCAGCTTGGGGGTACTCCTTGATTCGTCGCTCCTGATGACAAATCAGGTTAATGCGACGGTCAGGAGCGCCTGTTATCAGCTTCGGCTGATACGCCAGCTGCGCCCTTTTCTGGAAGTAGGGGACCTTGAGACCGTGGTGCACGCGTTGGTAACCTCACGCCTTGACTTCTGTAATGCGCTCTACATGGGGCTACCCTCGTGCCTGGTTCGGAAACTGCAATTGGTTCAAAATATGGCAGCCAGATTAATATCTGGTACATCTAAGGGGGACCATATCACTCCGGTGCTAAGGTCCCTCCACTGGCTGCCTGTTAGTTTCCGAGCCCAGTACAAGGTGTTGGTTATCACCTTTAAAGCCCTAAATGGCTTGGGTCCAGGCTATCTTAAGGACCGCCTCCTCCCGTACAATCCTCCCCGCACCCTCCGGTCCTCTGGGAGGAATTTGTTACAGCCTCAAAAAACAAGACTGGTGACTACCTCCCAGAGGGCCTTTTCTGTTGTTGCCCCCAAACTGTGGAATGGCCTGCCGGAGGAGATCCGTCAATTGACATCACTTGACAGCTTCAAGAAGGCTGTCAAGACGGATCTCTTCCGGCAGGCCTTCCCGGAATAACTACCGGCTCATGGCCTTACTCCCTTTTGAGGATCCTCCCCCCTTCTATGGCTTTTTACGACCTTCTATGACCTCCATGATTAGGTCCTATGAGCCAGTATATTTACTCTTGCCTGCCTTTTTTGTATGGTTTGTATTTGATTTTATGGAGGTTTTTACCTCCTTTATAATTTGTTTTAATTCTAAGTGGTTTAATAACTTTTTAAGGGGGGGGAGGGGGAAATTGTTCTTAAATTGTTATGTGATGGATTTTTATGATGTAAGCCGCCCCGATTGTTCTCAGAGGGGCGGGGTATTAAATAAAAATTATTATTATTATTATTATTATTATTATTATTATTATTATTATTATTATTATTGAGGGTACGCGGCAGTCACTGAAAGTAGGGGCGGGGCAGGGCAGGGCACATGCACATGGCCTAGCTCCTTGTCATGGCTCAGTTTCCCTCAGGAGAACCAGGCTGTGGCAAGGACGGCTGGGGAGGTGCATGCAGCCACCCCAGCTCCTTGCTGAAGCCTGATTCTCCCATGGAAAACAGAGCCACGACAAGGAGGTGACGTGCACGGGCCTTCTGGGCAGAGGTCCTACCCCTTCCAGCGAGGAATGCCACTGAGTTTAGGCACTGAGCCTCTAAAAGGTGCACCATCACTGTTCTAAGCACTGGCAATCCATGTATAATTCAGTTGTTACTTTTTACAATTAGAAATGTTGATAGCCTGAATTGAAACTGGGAGGCCATACAAACGGCCCCTAAGAGGCAACTGTGTGCTACCCCTGGGAGCGCCGGATTATGGCCATAGCAACTGCATGCTGTAGCCCCAATCCGGCACTTTGCCACTCCTAAAAGAGCTGGCAAATGCCGCTCCTTTTTGGAGTGGCAAAAAGCCACCCTTACCACCACCGCCATGGCTCTTCTGTGCTCCTTTGGCACAGCATGTCTACACACTGCGCCAACGGAGCTCCCTGACACCATGTGCTGTGTGGTGGGGTGCGCGGTGTGACAGCAGCATCAGGGCAGAGTCGGGGCGGCTGGCATGCAGTTGCCCTGCCCCAGCTCCACTCCCAGACTGGCTCTTGTGGCTAGTCTGTACAGGCCCTAGGTGAAGAGATGTCTGTTTCCTTTTAGTGAAAGATATTTGCTTGGCCCAAGACAAGACAGATAATTAAAGCTGCTGTGTTGTTATTTTGTATTAAATTAGTATTTGTCAGTATACTTGATTAGGCTTTCACAATAGCATAATAGCATAGTCTTGGCACTCCAAATGTTTGTATTCTGGGATGCCACATTTAATCGTGTTCTAGTAAGTGTTCTACTATGCACACAGTTATTCATGTTTTTGACAATTCAATTGTGGCAAAAGGTCGTAGATACTTGCTACTCAAATTACAGACACTTAGATTAAAAGAGAACTCTTGTATGATATATAAACAATAAAAACTCATTAATTTAAGGCCAGAAGGAGTTCAAATATTTGGATAATTAGTAGCTTAGCTTGGCTTCTATGTGTTTGCAGGCATATATGGATGTGGAATACACAAGATTAGAAACTGAAGGTAAAGACAGACATAATATGTAAATATCTGGTTATTTTCTTCCTCTTCTTCTAACATAACAATTTGCATGACAATGTACAGTCCATCAGTTTGAAATCCAGCCAGCCATCAGTCTTCCATTTTCTCCCATTAATAATCTTTTACATATTTTCAGTGCCAATTGATATTTGCTCATTATTTTTATTAATTTATTAATTATGCGTACAGACATTTGCAGGCCTCTGCAGTACCCCAATGGAGTGTATAGCAAACCCATGTACGATGGGTATGCTGTTTTGTTAATATGTAACACAGGCCGAGTATATTTTAGCCAAAATGCCTGGAACCAGAAGTGTGAATTTCAGATTGTTTTGGACTTTGGAATATTTGCATATATGTAATGAGATATCATGGAAATGAAAATGCAGTAATACTTTTTTTAAATATCCAGATATCATTTAAATATTATGTCTGTCTTCACCTTCAGTTTCTAATCTTGTGTATTCCACACTCTTACATGCTTGCAAACACATAGAAGCCAGACTAAACTACTAATTATCCAAACTTTTGAATTCCTTCTGGATAGTAAATTAATGAGCCTTTACTGTTATATATCAAAATAAATACAAGAGATTTAGTGCAACCTAGCCAAGAAGCTGTCCCAGGGCAGCAGTGGAGGTGCCGATAAGACCCAGCCAAGGAAGGAAGTAAGGAAGGAGCAAAATTAAGGTGCACAACAGACAGAAAACATCCCTAGTGGAAAAAAGAACCCCCCAGTCCTCTCCAGCTGTGATACCAGACTTCAAACATTATTTTAAGCAATACCAATTGAGATAAAGTATATAACCTTAAAATTAGGTTGAGTTTGTGATCTCTAAGCTAACATCTTTATATGAAAAAATCTGTTGTTCTGACCTCCTGAGCTAGACATCTTTTTTATTTTTTCATAGCTACTATGTTCCTCATCCATTCAGATAGTGGATATGATGTTTTTTTCTTCCAGACATGAACTTTTAACTGCAGATAGCAAATTAAAGGCCTATGCAGACTGCCAGAAATAGTGCACATTAAATTAGGCACTGCCCTGGCTCAGTGCTAGGGAATCATGGGAACTGTAATTTATTGTGGCACCAGAGCTCTCTGACAGAGAAGGCTCAATGTCCCAGAAAAAAATACAATCCCCATGACTTCCTAGCACTGAGCCAGGGCAGTGCCTCAATTTAATGTGCACTATTTCTGGCAGTCTGCATAGGCCCTGAGTTCTGTGTATCTAAATCTGTTTTCTTGCAGTCAGATTTTAAAATAAGCTGCTTGATCCACCCCTGCTCACTATAAAGCAGCACTAAATTCGAGAGGGTTCTCAATATTTTGAGTACCGGTATGTAAAATACAAGCAAAATGTCTGTATGGCTTTCTATGGGTCTTTAGCATGATTTAAACCAGGGGTAGGCAACCTTTTTGAGCCAGGGGCCGGGTTGCTGTCCCTCAGACAACTGGGGGGCCGAAGCACCAAAAATAAATAAATAAATAAATAAATAAATAAATAAAAATTAAAAAAAATTAAAAAATTTAAAAAATATGCATGCACACTCTCTCAGCCCCAGAAAAGCCATGGCAAAACCCCTGTGGAGATTTTGCCAAGAAACCCCCAAGAACAAGTAATAACAACAATAATCAATATCATCATGGCGGTGGCGGCGGCAGGACCGGCCTGGGGCCGATCCAAAGGCCTTGGGGGGCCGCTTCTGGCCCCCGGGCCTTAGGTTGCCTACCCCTGATTTAAACTATACACTTGGTTCTCTCTTTATGGAGTTATGGTGAACTTCAGATATTTGCAAAGTTTTGTATGAAATTAGCAGATATGACTCAGTAGGATGTATTCTGCCATATCCATTGTCACACTCTAAAGTTCTCTCTCTCCCCAGCCTTTTTGGAAAAACTGATATGTTTATTTTGGCAGAGATAAGAATCTCATAAATATCTTTGACTAATCCCTTTCTGCCATTTTGTCACACACATGCAATTATGCTATAGATCATATATTTTCTAAATAAAGATAAAATGGCATGTCCTGTCTTGATACACAAGAGTTTTGTATGCTTTTCTGTGGGCTGAGGTGATAAAAGCTACCATATACAGTCAGATTTCAAAATGATGCCAGATAATATCTCACAAAGGCAGGGGCCAGCAACCTACGGCCCGTAGGCCCGTTCCGGCCCAGGGCCCTGCACTTACCGGCCCAGGCGGACCCCTGCCGCCGCCACCACCTCCCACTGCTGCCGCGTGTTTGCTCGCCGTGCGGCCATGCGCACCGGAACCGCCATTTTGTTTTCCAAAATGGCAGCCGTGACGCGTTTGCGCATGCACAGGAGTACTGCGCATGCGTAAACGTGTTGCGGCTGCCATTTTGGAAAACAAAATGGCGCCCACGACATGTGTGGAGGAGGAGGCGGCAGCAGCGTGCGCGGCAGTGGCGGCACGCGCAGGGGGGTCGCACGCAGCGGCAGGGGGTGCACACGTGCACGTGAGCGCGCACACTGCCATTCCCCCCCCAGGCCCACCGGAGAGGAGGACTTCGCGGGAACGGCCCCCGGCTCAAAAAGGTTGCCTACCCCTGCACTAAGGTATCGTTTATATTGATGTGATAGTATTGCTGAGTTTTTATAAGTTTCAGTCATCATTATGGTTTTCACCAGTTAAGACTGAACATATTTGCAGAACCACATTATGGCATTTCAACTGGTTCCAGACAGCATTGAGTTTCTTACACCCTCTGTTTCTCATCAGTTGCACAAATGATTCATTTTTAAAAGACTCAAGAAGCAAGGGGAAAGGGCCCATCCTTCTTTTAATAAGCTTCAGTTTCCAGTTACAAAGATTCAGACTCCATGTGTCAACCATAGCTTACTGCCAGAAAAATAAAATAAAATAATATTGGCTCAAATAATTAAACTTGTAAAAACTGAAAGTTTCTTTTCGTTTTGGAGCAATATTTTAGTAACCATGGAATCTGAAGCTATGCAGACTAAAAACAAAATGTAGACTCTAAAATCACCATACAAGCAGGAAAAAATGTGAAAAGCACTTCTTTCTCTTTTTTCAGCAATTCAAATTAATCATGTTGATCAGTTTCTATTGGATACTAAGTCTAGCCCTATAACACTCTTATACTTGAATTTTATAGCAATCCTCTTGATTGTGCAAGTTTATATATTCATTTTGATATTGTTTGTCAGAAGTTAATAATATGGTAGCTAAAAACAAGATGAATTTAAAAGTGGACTTAGGTAAATTAAATGATGTGCTGCACCAGTGTTACATCACTGTGACCAAATGCATTAACGCTTAAGTCTCTTTCACACTATACAATTATAGTACGTTAACATCCCATTAACTGTCATGGCTGCATTCTATAGAATCCTAGGATTTCAGTTCGATAAGGGACTAGAGCTTTCTGGCTGAAAATTGTAAAGATCGCACAAAACTACAAATCCCAGGATTCCATAGGATGGAACCATTGTAGTTACAATAGTGTCAAAGTACTAGTGCAAAAGAAACCTTAGTGTCCTTTCAGGACAACAGAGCCTTGTCTTCCTCAAAGTATATATGAAATGTGAAATCACTGTTAACATCACATTATGCAAAGGCAAGGTAAAGAAGAGGGGGAATAGACAGGAGAAGGCTTTAGTAGAAGAATAAACTTCCTAGGAGGAAATGTTGAAATGCATTTTAGAAGAACTTTGTGTCACTTCATATTGCTCCAGTTTTTGAAAAACGGATCTTTTATAGTTGCCTCAATCGTTCTTGGCTTTGATTCAGGAGATCTATATCTCTAGCCTTAACCCAGCCAGACTGGCTCAAAGAAGGTCAAAAATGAGTAAGTGTTCAGGAGGGAAGCCATGTGGTTCTGGAAAAGCCCAATTAAAAATACAAATGCATGTGGATTTCATATTAAGATCAAATTGTATCCATTCAAAAGAAACCAATATTATTAGCTTAGATCCAAAGCAACTTTTTCCATCAAGATTTGTACAGGGAGGGTCTGTCCTTGCCTTCCTCTCAGGCTGAGAGAGTGTGATTTACTCAAGGTCACTCGGTGGGTTCCATCACCAAGCGGGGATTTGAACCCTGGTCTCCAGAGTTATAGTCCAGCACTCAAACCGCTACACCAGGCTGGCTCTGCCGAGTTCATTAAGGTGACTTTATTCTTTTTCAAGTTTCTGGAGTAGCCACAAGGGAGAATAGCCTATGCGTTGATCACATGCAAGAAGTAGAGAAAGTATGGTCTTAGACTCAACCACGTGATTGCAAATGTATTCAGATGTGTTGGAAATTTTATGCATTAGTCTCCTTTCCCTCCTTAGATAGACAGGGACTTCCCTCTATCTATGTCATTCTATCTAAACATGTGACTCCTGTCACTCACATTTGTAGGCTGTTTAATAGACTTTCTCTCAGGATTCTCAACTGTCTCAATGTGAAGTTGAAGGCTTTCACGGCTGGCATACATAGGTTTTTGTGGGTTTTTCGGGCTGTGAGCCCATGTTCTAGAACAGGGGTCGGCAACCTTTTTTGCCGACGGGCCGGGCCGGGCCGGGCTGGGCTGGGGGGGGGAATGGCGCTATGCGCACGACAGCGGGGTCCCCCGAGGAGGGCTCCCTCGGCCGCGCCGGGCCTCCAAGAGGCCCAGCGCCGCCGCGGGTGCCCCCCAGGAAGCCTCCCTTGGCAGCGCCGGGCCTCCAAGAGGCCCAGTGCCATCGCGGGTGCCCCCCGGGAGGCTTCCCTTGGCAGCGCCGGGCCTCTGAGAGGCCCAGCGCCACTGCGGGTGCCCCCGGGAGGCTTCCCTCAGCAGCACTGGGCCTCCAAGAGGCCCCGTGGCTGCGAGAGGCGATGGTGGTGTGGCGGCAGCGGCAGGGGCCGGTCCGAATGCCTCCATGGGCCGCATCCGGCCCATGGGCCATAGGTTGCCAACCACTGTTCTAGAAGAATATATTCCTGACATTTTGTCTGCATCTGATCTCCTCTCAGTCTCTATTGGAGTGACTGTCTCCTCTGAGTAAGGGTAACAGTCTCTTCCTGCTATACTCAAACCATCACCAGTTAGGATAGGATTTAGTTTCTTATGTATTTATTAAATCCATTATTATTGTTTCTAAACTACAAACTGCAAGTTTGTTGTTTTTTGGAGTAAGTCTTTACTCTAGGAAGGCACATTTAGAATAAATAGTCTGACCCACACTTTTGCTGTTCTGCTGATGAAAGCTGAACTCTTAACAAGTTTAACTTTTATACCTGTATATTTTTCTTTCCCTTTAAAAGAGTTAACACCCTGGGAAACTCAAACTGCACCCCACAAGATGTGCATCTGAACAATACAAAATGCCTATGCATATCACAGGCACCTTGCAATCTGATAGTCTCATGCCACAATTACTATATAGTGTATCTTCCCCCCACCAGTGCTGCAAGGCAAATTACTATTTAAAACCTAGTATTAACTATAGTGTGCTTATGTTGTGAGTTAATTGGCATTTGATGGAATAATTTCATTTGTTCTGCACTGCCTGCCGTCCAGACAAATTGAATGCAACTTCAGTGATATGTTAGGGCTCCCTAACACAATTAGCTGAAGAGTTAGGAGGACTATATATAAACCAGCAAAATGAATGAGAGTTGGATAAAGGGAAATAATTTATAGCCAAATCTCAGAAATAGATTAGAACACTTCATATGCTTTAGATCATTTTCCCTGGAAACTGAAAAGGAATGACAAATATTATACTAGTCCTTTTCAGCATAATTTTTCTTAGGAATCTTGCTGTAGTTGTAGCCAAGAACTGCAATTGCAACAGCAGCAAATATTTTTCAAAGCTGCTTCTAGCCCGCTGTGAAATCCTTCAGAGCAATTATCATGGCTACTGCTCTCTTCTTTCCTAACCCATGTACACTGTGAGCAGCTGCTCTCCACTCTTCTGGATGTCCATTCACACTCCATCTCTCTCTCCATCTTCTGAAGTCTGTATATATTGTCACATCCATGTAGAATATCTTTGATCGCAACAGAGCAAGAAATGGTAGGCATAACCACACTGCACTATTATAGCATTTTCGCACCGTTGTTACTGCCATTGCTCCATTCTATGGGATTTGAGGATTGTAGTGAGATCCATAAAATACTCTGCTATATAGCTGTCACACACACACACACTATAACTGGAGCTCTCTGGGAGACAAAGGAAAGGACCTCTGCAAATTACAAATCCCAGAATTCCATACAATGGTGCCATTTCTGTTAAAGTGGTTTGATACTGCTATAACTGCAATGTGGATACACCCTATGTTTGCATTGTACATATTCACTGTGGAGATCCATTAGGATGTAAAAAATATCATTATGCAAGAAGAAATGTTCAAATGTGTTATACCAGTATCAGTAGTCTACAAGCTGCACCTAGGTATAGGGGAGAAACAGGCCGCCCCTTCCAAAGCTGGATTGAAGCAGCACGTCATGGCCCCAATCCGCCTTTTTGCTGGCCAAAAAAGGAGTGGCTATTGCTTCTCCTTTTTTGGCCAGCAAAAAGCTGGCTTCTCTGCCCCCCCTTCCCCCCACGGCTGGAAGCTGGCTTTAAGGCACTCTAATGCTGTGAGGCGTATAGATGCCACACCGCCAGAGCGCCTGGTAGCCAGCCCCTGTATAAATAGCCAGGCAGCTTCCAGGGAGCTTTGGAGCCTCCCATGCAATGCGGAAGGCAGTGCAAAAGGGCCGTCTGTTTCAGACCTTAGTATATTTCTGCCATCCAACAAGAATATAGTGAAAATGCCCCTAAACACATACAGACTGCTTTGAACTTGGTATTGTGTCTCATAAAATGGAGTTCCCTGGAGGTTTATTTCTTAAAATTAAACTTTATTTACATTTTTCTGGCAAGCCCCAGCATAACATAGCATGCATATGTTTATCAACAACAGGATTTATAAAGTTAGGAGACAGTCTCTCTTACCCAAAGAAATCCACTCCAGATTTTAGTCTTCTTGCCCTGAAGCAGGTCCCCTTTACAACCTAGTCTGTTAATGTTATTTTGTTTTGTTATTTAATCTTAATCATTCTTCAAAAGACAGAACAAAGGAAAGTTAGGGGTTAGGGAATGAAGAAATGTAAAATTAATGAATTGCCTTCTGCTTCCTCCCATTCAGTCAAGCAATGTAAAATGCACACTTGCTTGTTCTTTAGAAAGTTTACCTTTATTTGGAATGAAGTAGAACAAGAATTTGTTGAACAAAATATTTGAACGGAATAAATTCTCAGGCTTGAAAGGTAGAGACTCTGTTTTCAACTGTATTTTTGCTTCCTATGAATTCCAGCAGTACAATAGAGGGAGGAAAGAAGAGCAACTTTGCATCTGGAGAGATTGAAAACCAAACTAAGCACCATAAAAGATAAATTGAAAATGATACAGCCAGACCTCCTCTCCCCATTAATCACATCTGCAGTATTCCAAGAAAATGAAGAGGAGAGAAGGGAATGGGAAGACACACTTGCAGATGCCATTAGATGTTTGTATGTTTCTTGCAGCTTAGTTCAGCTGCTCTAATACAAGCTCCCTCCACAATAATTCTTGCTCAACAAGATATTTTCTCAGCCTTAGCCAGTTGAGAAGTGGGTTTGTTGAAGACAGGATAGTATTGGAAGTGGTCCTTTGTTTTGTTATCAAGTATACTTTAAGTAATCTTTATGTTTCCCAAGAAGTAAATTTGAGCAGCAGTCATAATTTTTGCCAGGACATTTTAATGCTATAGCCATGCTATCTTGTGGTCATCCCTCATTCACATTGGTTAAAAGTGCCTTGGAGCACTTTGTTTTTAATCTCTGTCATGTAGAACATGAATGCACTATTTAAAGATTGTGTCTCACTTTCCAAAGGACCTTCCTTTTGCTATGATTCCTTTATAACTGTCATGTCAACCTTTACATTTGTTTGAGAGCATACTGTTCACACAGTGTAAATTCTTCCACTACATGTGTATAAGTATATTTAATATTGGAAACAGTGATAATTATTTATAAATCATAGCAATTTTTTCCATTTTAAAGGCTTCTGCTATGGTCTGTGAAACATGAGAAACAAATATTTAGGCCAGGAATCACAAGTGTTTTGCCATGAGACTTAGTAGGGCACCTTTTTCCACTGTAAGATAGAAATTTATATATTAATTTCTATATTTGTCATCCATTTTCCTCTAAGGAGCTCAAAAATGGGATATATATTTTTCTTTTCCAACACAAAAATATCTTGACCCAACCTTATTTCTCAAGAACCTTTTTTAAATATATATAATGTGTGTGTGTGTGCGCGTGTGTGTAAATTATGCTCAAAATACTTCAACATAGACTCCAACCACACATGGAGAGAGAAATCCCAGAGGTCCAAACAGGGTGTAGGAACGGAAGAGGCACCAGGGCATATATATAAAATAACACCATATTCCATTCCAGTTGTATTGCATGCCACCTACAATGGATCCATGCGATAGTATCCTTGAGGAAGTTTTTTTTATTTTCTATGAAAATTCAAATATACTGGGATTTCTTGCACAAGAAGTACAAAACATTTCCTGCATTTCATGAGGTCATGGTTCCTCCATTTTTTTTTTGATAAGCTCAGTAAGAAAGGCATCTGGGAATGGGGTATGGGAATGTTGGCTTGCCTTTGAGATATGGAATCACAGATGAGAAGAAAGCAAGTAGAGGTGCACATAAGAATGGTTGAGATCCTACATGTTGCTTGTGTAGTATAAGTCTACACTCACTACTCTTCTGTAGAATACCATTACTACTGCAATTCACACTCCATCTATGAGATTGGTGCAAAGGCATCTCCATCTCGTTGGGGAGACTCCATCATGTACACTTTTCCTCTGTTTCTCCTCATCACCTAGGCGATAGAGGGACACAGAGAAGTGCATCTTGATCACATCTTGTGACCCAGACAGCTATGGCTTTCTCCACTCCTGCATCTATCTTAGGGCAACAATTTTAAATTGCTGTGTCATCCAGATTTATGAGATACTCAGACCTGGATACTCTCAGGCTGAGGGCATGGAGAGTGTTTCTCTAGATTCTCTACCTGATGATGTTCAACGTATTATTGCTGTAGTGCATAGACTCAACACAATGCTTACAAATGGCAACAGTTCCTTTCCTTTTTGTTGCTTCAAGGTTCCTCTCCAGTTCAGGCACAAATGAATCAGGTACTGGGGTTTCTCCTCTCTGTGTCCAATATAGGTCTCTCTTTCTTCCATCAAGTGCTACTTGATAGCAATCTCATCTGACTTCCAGACCATTGGCAAGCCTTCCTGTTTCCAGAACACATTGGTTAAAAGATTCCTAAAGGGTTACAGGAACTGTCAAATAGTGTCAAAACCAGCACCTCAATGGAGTTTGGAACTGGTCCTCTCGCAACTCTCCAGGTCAATGGCATCTTGCAATATCTGTATTTTATCTAGAACAGTGGTCCCCAAATATTTTGGGACTACTGCCCCCTTTCCTCTTTGGTGACAACCCTAACACCCCCCAAAGCAAAAGGCTTTAACTCCCAAAGCAGAAGGCTGTTGTGTCAGTTCTGCTTCATGCTTCAGGAGCTGAAGGCTGCTGCTTCCCATTGACACACCAGCCTCCAGCTTTGGAAGTTAAGAGGAGAAAGAATCCCTGGATTCCTCCTGCACCCCACTCCTGAAGCTGGAGGCTGTTGTCTCCCATTCTAACAACAGCCTCTTGCTTCAGGGATAAAGAAAAGAAAGCATTCTTGGATTCCTTCTGCACCCGACTCATGAAGCTCATGAATGGGAGACAGCACCCTGCAGCTTCATGAGTTAGAATGACAAAGAAGTTATTTAGGAGTTGTTTATGTCACAACTATTGCCATTACATTCAGTAATACATGGAATTATCAAGGTGTAGCATTAGTACAAAAACATTACTAATGATTCTGTATTGTCTAGTAGGAAAGGAGGTCAATAGAGGTTGGCAATAATCATACCAGTTTTCACACTAGGTGGCAGTAATCCTAGTGACACCACTGCCTTGTGGCAAAGGCCAGTGCGGACAAGAGACTTCTCAGTTGCTGCTCTGCCAGCTGCTTGGTTGTTTCTCCCAATGTGATCAGGTGCAAAAAGCAAAGCTTCTTCCTGGTGATGAAGGGCTCTCTATCCTTCTTTATTGTGGTGGACATGGATGCAGCTGGTGTGTGTGCATGTAGGATGGTTGCAGAGGCCACATGCTCTGAACTGGAGACTGGAATGTATGGGGAAAGGGAAAGATTTTAACTACTGGAGCCCCTCCAACACAAAGGACTCTTTTCAAGAATTGACTCCAGATACTCCCCCTACACCTTCCCCAGAGACATGCCTTCCCCACACAGCCTCTAGTGTAGTTTCCCACACCCCACATTGTTTCTGCTATGTCTTCTCTTTCCAATGAAAGAAAACATAAATAACAATGCAACTCTGATTTTCCAGCTAGGTCCTGGCAAAACTCACAAAGCTTAACCAGGGATCCCAAATTGAAAGCTCATTTTTTGCCGCCACTTCTCCCCTTCTGCCACTACTACGAATTTCCCAGCCGCCACTACTAGCAAAAGTGAGCTCATGTGGTGAGGAGAAGAGTGGGAGACACCATCACACGAAACAATCATTGAGGCTGTGCAATGGTTTTAAGAGACCCTAAAAAGAAATGTAATGCTATCCTCCTCCCGCCGCCCCCCCCCCATGGTCCTGTAGGCTTTCTTGCCTTTCTTGCACACCAGTACTTTGACTGAACCCCTCCCTGCTGCCTCCTTATCTGTTCACCACCCACTGGATCTTTCCAACATCCGGGGGGGGGGGGTATACTGCCCACTTTGGGAATCACTGATCTAGAAGAACATCTTTTTGGTGTGTATTACATCAGCAAAAAGAGAGGAATAACTCTGTGTCCTTAGGGTAGCTGCCTCCCTGCTCTTCTTTCCATAGCAAAGATCTTTTTGTTCATACAATCTTTTAATGTGTAAGCGGGGGGGGGGGGAGCCTCCTTTTGGGATGCCTTCTTTATCTTTTTTCACTTTTGTATGTCTTTAAATTGTTTTATACTGTTTTATGTAGTGATTTTAATTGCCTTTTAAAATTTTATTGTGAAGATTTTTTTATTTGACTCACTCTCTCAGAGCTGCTTTGGGTCCCACTCTAGGAGAAAGGCAAATGACATAAATAAATGTCAAAATGTCAAATGACACAAAAATAAATAAATAAATAAATAAATAAGAATCATGTACTACTGTTATAATGGGGGGGGGCAGACTAGAGCTCTCCAGTGGAGAATTCACAACAAACTACAAGTCCCAGCATTCTTTGGGATGGAGCCATGACAGTTCAATGGTATCAAGCTGCCATAATTGTGCCATGTGGATGCACAACTGGTTGCACCATATAGCTTACTTGTAGACAGTAGATTTTGCAGTATATTCTGGGTGGACGCCAGATGCATTTCTGCATGTATTGCATCAATAGGCTTCCAGTAATACGTGGAGCTTATGTGTCCATTATCTAGTTGTGCAGAAAGTAAATCTGTTGCAGGTTACTGTAGGATCAAATTGGGGCAGTGGAGTAAAATTTACTGAAGCCCTCGTGGAACTTCATCTGGGTCTCCTGTCCATGAATCCACATAGTAAAGTTGTCATCAGTATATCTCAGGTAGCCTTTTGGGGACAGAATCTGAGTTATAATGAAATAAGCATGGGTGAAAACTGTTGTAACTGAATTAAGAGGGATGGTCTGACCCTTTTCCAGATCTAAATGCTGCTGCCTGGTGGTAAAACTGTAACAATAAATTGAATTTTTGGCCATTTACTGGCCTTCAGTGATTTCCCTAAAGCTGCAGCCTGGTAGGCTTTGACCTTGAAGGTTTTAAAGTGCCAGTAAATGCTGATAGCAACTTATTAGTTACACAGTGTTTTCAGCTGGACAGATAATGGTACAGAAATCTAGAGTTGTGTAAAGAGGAACATTTTCATTTAGATAGCTTTACAATTTTAATTTTAGCCAACCTAGAAATGATAGATGACAATGTTTAATTTTGTTTTTTATATTTTGACATTTCAGAATTTTGTATAAATGGTAACAGTTTTTCTTTCTATGTTTATTTGAGCATATATATATATATATGGAGAGAAGTAAAAATGTGACAGAAAATGCATGGTCACGTTTGGGAACATTGTACCTAAAACAAACTATTTTTTTCTTTCTTTTCCCCTTCTGTAGTCTGCAGCAGAGTATGTGAAGTCCCGCTTACCAGAAGTCCTGAAGCAACATCTTCAAGACTATGAGAAAGACAAGGAAAATAGTGTTTTGTCTTACCAGACTATCCTGGAACAACAAATCCTGTCAATTGACCGAGAAATGCTAGAAAAATTGACTGTGTCCTATGATGAGGCAGGTATGTTGACAATTTGCATGAAAGACTAGGTGCAGTCTTTAATATTCAAGATCCTTATGGTAGATATTGTTGCCAAGTATCTTCAAAATTGAAACTGTCCAAGTGTATATGAATAATTGTGCTATACACCTTCCTACCAAGCTATCTTTTCTTAGGAGCTTTCCACAGATAACAATTTTAAACTTATTCATACATTTTTGTTTTAATAACCTTTCCAGAAAATTATCTGGAGAGAGAATTCTTTGATCTGTTTCAGTGCTGGGTGTGGGACAAAAATTGGAGAGCTTCCAGTGAAATCCACTGGAAAAAGGGAAATACAACTCAGGTTGCTGGAAAAATGGGATTTTATTAGCTAAAAAGCCTTCTTCAAGAGGCCACATCAAATCAAAACTGCAGAAATCTCTGAGCCAAAAATTCCAATACCATCACTGGAAAAATGAAAATCTGTTTCATGAGTGGGCGACTTTGACATGTCCATGGGCCAGTTTCATGCTCCTGGAACTCTCAAAGGAACACAGACTGCCAAAAATTGAAAAACTAAAATGAAAATGAAAATTACTAGAAGTCCATTTTGCTTGGGAGCCTTGCATAAGTAACCTATTTGAAAAGTAAATTGCCACACTAGAGTCTCCCAGGAGAAACAATCAACTCTTTTTTGCTTGGGAAAAAAGGCAAAAATGGTGGCTTGGGAGTGGGCACTTACTTATTCTGGTCTGTTTGGATCAGTAGTTAGGATGCCAACTGTTCTTTATCTCATTTTTAAAAAAGAACATGTAGGTTTGTAAAGCAGTAAATCACACACATGCCCCCAACCACAACTAGAGGTGAGGTAATTGTGTAGGAACGAAGAGCTGCAAAACCGAGTCTAGATTAAAAGTTTTATGTAATTAAAAAAATACCTTTAGAATGTCACATAGTCTGAACATAAGTCCTGTATTTATATATATAATGAGGAAGAAAGACTACTTTAGCATTCTAATCAATTCTCTTGTTAGTTACAAGAGAAGTAATGGTAGTACCTGTTCTGAAGCAAGGCCTGATTATGACTGCTGTGCAAAATGTGTGTGTGTGTTTTTTTAAATAATAATAATTGCAGCAGATGTTCACAATTGCTAATCCTGTAGCCATTTAACTACACCGCAATTCTGAGGATTCCTCCTGTCATGATAGACTTCAGTGCTTTGTCAAACTTCTTTCATTTTAATGAGAGGGTCAAAATGGTTTCCAGATTGACATGTTATGTGAGTAGGTAGACTACTGATAGTGAAGAGAAGGGGGCTGGGAGAGAGGAAAGAAACACGGTAGTTTTGGAGTAAAAGAAATTATAACCGTTTCAGGTGAAAATATAACTGTCTCCATATACATCAGCAGGATGGCAGCAGCACATATCTTCTGGCGGCCTCTCGAGTACTTAGCATCTATAATCACAAGCAGCTGGAGTTCTCTTAAGTGCCAGTCAGAAATCTAACATGGAATTAAGTCTCTGAGGTGTTTGACATGCTGAAACTTCTGTAGCAGACAGCCAAGATTTAAGAAGGATCAAAGTTGTACAAATGTAGAAAGTTAGGACTAGGGTTCCTGATAGTGGCTTCCATTTAAATGGAATTGTGAATGTCCTCTTGGCTTTAATTTAAACTTTAGATGAGCTGTCCAAGATGCTGGATGTATTTAAGGTTCAGCACATACCCCTGAAGTCATCAGATCGCATCTGATCTTGGAAGGTAGGCAGGGTCAACCCTGGCTAATTCTTGGCTGGGGGAGTCCCAATGAATACCAGGGGCTGCAGGCTATATTTCAAAGCCATCACTTCTCTGTTTATTTCCCTGGTTTGCATAAAAGAGAAGGTAACTAATTGCCTCTTATTGTGTGATGGAGGAAAGGAGGGAATGGAAGCAAGGTGGAAGCCAATAGCATGTTCCTGAACCACCACCCTATCTATTTTGTAGTCCTAGAACATTAAGTATAAATCAATCCAAAGTGTATCATCAGTAAGCCTTTTGGAATAATCTTTAAATACTGAAAAGTCATGGTGTGCTAATTTAATTATTTTTAGGTACCTTGATTTCAGTAGGAGAGAATTAAGCTTAAGTCTTTCATTGAAAGCAATGACCACCAGCAGCCCATAGTCCAAGTTTGGCTGAAATGAGGGAGCTGAACTGCTTGAACCACAGACTGCCAGTGACAGTGACATCAGCACAAGTATGCTTGGGCTGTCCATATTTGTGGGGTGGGGTTGTTGTTTTGTAAAAATAGTTGTATGTGCTTTGTAGAAGTGGGATTCACATAAACTCTATTCTGCATTCAAATGAGTAAGGGGCTTGCTTTTTTTCAGGGCTGCCCCTTCTCTAGCTGTGATATTATTTTTGAAAAACAGTGGCTTGAATTGAACAGAGTACTTTAGTTTTGACTGCATCATAGATTATGATATTGGCTTTGTTTGGATTATTATATCCTTTCCAAATAATTCTGAGCATGCAGTTTCCTAGAGGGAACTAACAATGGAATGGATTCTTCTCCAGAGGCTGTTGAGGGCATTGTGGACAGAGTACATCCAGGATTCCTTTCATACTACACAATTATGGCTTTACAGAATTCAAAAGGACCTAGATAAACTAGAAAATTAGGTAGAAATTAGTGAAATGAAAATCAGTAGAGACAAATGCACAATTCTACATTTAGGCTAGACAAACCAAATGCACAGGAAAATAATAATAATAATAATAATAATAATAATAATAATAATAATAATAATTTTTATTTATAGCCCACTCTCTGCCCAACAATTGAGGCGGGTTACAACATTAAAACAAGACAATGTAAAAACAACCTCAAGTCCCAACCTCCCAACCCCTTAAAACAGAATTAAACAAGGAAAAGTTAAAACCATTAAACAATAAACTTTAAAACAATAAAATCCTATACTGAGCGATCACGCGTAATGAGCCAACTAATTAACCAAATAAACTCATCTCCCTGGGCAGATGTATTCTAGGGGGGTATTATTCTGGGAAGGCCTGCCAGAAGAGATCCGTCTTCATTGCCTTCTTAAAGGCAGTGAGCGTGGTAATAAGGCGGATCTCATCCGGCAGGCCATTCCATAGCCTGGGGGCGATGGCAGAAAAGGCCCTCTGGGAGGTCTGAGACAGCCTAGTTTTTATTGGCTGTAACAGATTCCTCCCAGAGGACCGAAGGGCATGGGGGGGGGTCATATGGGGAGAGGTGGTCCCTAAGATAAGATGGACCCAAGCCATGTAGGGCTTTAAAGGTTAAAACCAACACCTTGTACTGGGCCCGGAAACTAATTGGCAGCCAGTGGAGGGATTTAAGCACTGGTGTTATGTGCTCCCTCCTAGATGTCCCGGTAATTAGCCTGGCTGCCATATTTTGCACCAATTGAAGTTTCCAGGTTAGGCACAAGGGTAGCCCCATGTAGAGCATGTTGCAGTAGTCCAGACATGAGGTTACCAGCGCATGTACCACAGTTTCCAGGTCCCTCATATCCAGATAAGGGTGCAGTTGGCGTATCAGCCGAAGCTGATAACAAGCACTCCTGACCGCCGCATTCACCTGACTAGTCATGTGAAGAGACGACCCCTAAGCTGCGAACACAGTCCTTAGAGGAGAGTGTGACTCCATCCAGGATTGGAGACTGTATTCCCAGATCTGGTTTCGGGCCTGTGACTGTGAGTACCTCCATTTTGTCTGGATTCAACTTCAATCTGTTTTTCCTCATCCAATCCATTACCACTCTGAGACAGTCATTAAGGGGTGAGACGCCATCTGAAGTCTGAGTCGATGATCTAGTCATGGAGAGATAAATCTGGGTGTCGTCAGCATACTGAAGACACCGAGCTCCATGCCTCCGAATGATCTCACCTAGCGGCTTCATGTAAATATTAAACAGCATCGGGGACAGGATGGCGCCCTGTGGGACACCACAATTAAGCTCTATATTAGATAAGCAACTGTCCCCGAGCCTCACTCTCTGAGATCTGCCCGAGAGGAAGGAACGGAACCACTGCAAAGCAGTGCCCCCAATCCCCAGCTTTCTCAGGTGATCTAAGAGGATGGCATGATCTGTGGTGTCAAAGGCCGCAGAGAGATCCAGGAGCACCAGCAGGGTCACACTACCCCTGTCGATACTCAAGCGGAGGTCATCGGTCAGAGCAACCATGGCAGTCTCAACCCCAAATCCTGTCCTGAAGCCGGTTTGAAATGGATCGAGATAATCGGCTTCATCCAAGACTGTCTGGAGTTGAGGGGCGACTGCTCTCTCGATCACTTTGCTCAAAAAAGGGAGCAAGGAGACCGGTCTGTAGTTATTTCTATCCAGGGGGTCCAGGGAAGGTTTTTTTAGGAGTGGCTTAACTGCCGCCTCCTTAAGACAGGATGGAACACAGCCCTCCCTGAAAGATGCGTTGATCGTATCCCGAAGGAACACTTTCAACGCGTCCCCCCCCCCCGGACGACCAGCCAAGATGGACAAGGATCGAGAGGGCAAGTCGTCTTCCTCATTCTTCCAAGCAGCTTGTCCACGTCATCGGTACTTACAGATTGAAATTGATCCAGTAAAATACCATCAACGGAGTTGCTGGACACCTCGTCTACGGGTTCTGCATAAACATTGGCGTCCAAGTCAGCCCTTATCCTAGAGATTTTATCTGCAAAGTAGGTATTAAACGCCTCACAGCAGGCTGTTGTTGGATTAAGTAGGGGACTTGGTGCAGGAGAAACCCTTGTCAACTCCCCCACCACCCTAAACAGCTCTGCCGGGCGGGACTCTGCAGATGCAATACGTGCAGCGCAGAAAGATTTCTGCGCTGCACGTAAAGCCTCCCTATAGGAGTCAAGATGACTCCTAAGGCGAGTTCTATCGGATAAAAGACTAGTCTTTCACCATTCGCGCTCCAGTCGTTGAATAGAATGGGGAACACATGGCTCAGCAGTACTACATGTGAAAAGGATCTTGGGTTTATTGTTGATCATGTTGAATATGGCCCAGCAGTGTGATGCTGCAGCATAAAAGCCAAATAATATTTTTAGTGTTTAGGTTTGCGCATTGGACTATGATTCTGGAGACCAGGGTTCGATACCCTGTTCAGCCATGAAACCCACTGGGTGACCTTGGGCGAGTCACATGTTCTCAGCCTCTGCATGGCAAACCTCCTCTGAAGAAATCTTGCCAAAGAAACCCCATGATAGGGTCTCCATAAGTGGGAAACAACTTGAAGGCACACAACAACAATAGAACCATTGTTGTCCAAGACAAGAGGAGTATTAGTCCCACTATATATATAGTCAGGCCTCATCTGGAATAAGGTTCAATTCTGGACACATCGTTTTAAGAAGAATATAGACAAATTGGAGCAGGTTCAGAGAAAGGCAAGGAGGATAAGCTGTATGGAGAGCAAAACATATGAGGAAAGGTTGAAGGAGTTGGGCATTTTCAAGACTGAGGGGTGACATGATTGCACTTTTTAAATACCTAAGGGGCTGTCATAAAGTGAAGTGGGCAGGCCTGTTCTTTGCTGCTCCAGAGGATAGGACCAGGTCTAATTATTTGAAGTTACGGGAGAGTAGATTTTGACTGAACAGTAGAAGGAACTTCTTGACAAAGTGGTTCAGCAATGGAACCATGGTGGTGGCTCTTAGCTGTTCTAAAAGAGACTGGGCAGCTACTGTTAGGGATGCTTTAACAGGTGATCCTGCATTCTAGCTCTATAATTCTGTGATTTTAGGCACCACTCTAATGGTTCCATCTTATGGAATCTTGGGATTTGTGGTTTGTGAGATCCCTAGTATTGTCTGCCAGGGAGCTCCCCAAACTACAAATCCCAAGATAACATAGGATGCACCTGTGAAAGTTAAAGTGATATCAGAGTGCTATCATAGCGCAGTGCAAGGAAGACCCAGTTTATCCAAATGTCACATGGAGTGAGCAAACTATTTGGTTCCTCTCGTAAATTGAATCTCCACGGATAGTTTAAAACTTGTAGAATAATAACTGTTGTGTCAGTTAGACTGTTCTCCTATTTTAAAAAAAAAAAATGCCTTCCAACCATACCATGCCTTCAGTGGGTTCCACATACTTAACAACTCTCCTTGTAAATGTTTCCCATTAGGAAGTCACTACATCAAAGCCATCAAACAAAATGAGCTCAGCTAAAAATAGCCATATGTGTTGACATGATTTCCGGTGAAGTTTTAACTAAGGAAGCTTTCCAAAATGAAGCCAGGCCAAATATAACAGATGGATCAAATTGCCACGTAATGTTTAAATTTGTGTCGTTTAAAAAGTGGCATCCTTGATAAGCCATGTTTGGAGATAATTGGATTTAGTGGTGCCAGGAAGCAGAGTAGCAATCAAGTGAAGAAAGGCTCACTTGCCTTTCCTTGTGTATTTTGGGTATATACACATAAACACATAGACAACACAGGAAAGTGGGATTCCAGCATACTTATATATAACTACAGACACATGAAAAGGAATTTACATGACTTGTTCGGTTAGGATTCCTTGTTCACTTCTAGTATATATATCTATGCCTTGCTACAGGGACTGGCAACCTACGGCCCGGGGGCCGGTTAAGGCCCTGGGCCCCGGACTTACCGGCCCAGGCCGTAGGTTGCTGCCGCGCGCCGCCGCCACCACCACTCGCCGCCGTCGGGGCACGTTTTCGGCTGCGCTTGCTGCAGCTGCCATTTTGGAAGTCAAAATGGTGGTCGTGACGTGTTTGCGCATGCGCAGTACTCTTGCGCATGCGCAAACGCGTCACGGCCACGATTTGGACTTCCAAAATGGTGGCCGCGCATGCGCCGTGGCGGCTGTGGCCGTGCGCACTACGGCCGTGTGCGCTGGGGTCGCACGTGGAGGAGGAGGGTGCACACGCACGTGAGCACACGCGACGCCATCCCCCCCCCCCCCTTGGCCCAGCCGAGACCTGGGCAACGGGAGACCGGCCCAGGTCTCTTGCCTGTCCCTGCCTTGGTAGATAGATGATAGCTATATAAGGATAGATGGATGGATGGATGGATAGATAGATAGATAGATAGATAGATATTAAAAAGTTTTGTTTCTTTTTCTGGCTACCCTCCAAATGTAACATAAGAGCCTAAGATTCATTCACATGAGGCTAAACCATAATTTACTGTTAACACCTGAATTGGAATATATACTTTGCAACAGATTCTGGGTATCTGTTTCAACCTGATTCAATGTTAAGTGAAGGTTTGTATTATTAAGGAGCTCAGCCTCACTACTCTTTTAATGGTACTCCAAAACTTTGACTCCAGAAAGTTCTATATTGCCAGGGTAAAATATATTGAAACATAAACAGTGTATATATAAACACTCATTGGTATCTGTTAAGTAGAATTCAGGGACATAGCTATGTTAGTCTAGAACAGGGATAGGCAGCCTTTTTGAGCCAGGGGCCGGGTTGCTGTCCCTCAGACAATTGGGGGGGCCGAAGCACCAAAAATAAATAAATAAATAAATATTAAAATTAAAAAATTAAAAAAATATGCATGCACACTCTCTCAGCCCCAGAAAAGCCATGGCAAAACCCCTGTGGAGATTTTGCCAAGAAAACCCTAAGAACAAATGATAACAATAATCAATATCTTCATGGTGGGTGGCGGCAGCGGCAGGACCAGCCTGGGGCCGGTCCAAAGGCCTCAGGGGGGCGCATCCGGACCCCAGGCCTTACGTTACCTACCCCTGGTCTAGAATATCAGTATCCAAAGGAATCTTATAGCACCTTTGAGACTGACTATGCAAAAGAAGTTGTAGCATAAGCTTTCACAAACTATTTCCTCAATACAGACCCCAGTACAGACTTTGTGAATTTACACTTTGTGCATGTAAGTAATTTTATATTTTTCTTTCACAGAGTTTACATTATTTCCCTTTCTCTAGGCTCATGTGTGATGCAATACATCTGAAGAAGTAGACCAAGGGGCTAAACAGACCAGCAGTAAGCACCTGCTTCCTGGCAGCTTGGGGATGTGACGTACGTACGATGCATGCCCCCAAGACACCGGGAGGCTGGCATCACGCCGCCCCGCTGACCAGACAGCGTTGTGGTGCTCTATACACCTCGTGCCACTGGAGTGCCAAAAAAACACCGCCATGGTGGAAAGGGCACTTTTTTCCCAGTGGAAAAAGGAACAGCTTTCTGCTGATTCTTTTTGCACTGGGAAAACTCCAGGTTGGGGTGTGGTGTGCAGTTGCCACAGCCCCAACCCGACACTCAAAGGGGCAGCTTAATGCTGCCCCTTTATGGCCATCTGTTTTGGCCCAAAGTCTACAAAAGCTTACGCTACAACCTCTTTTGCACAGTTACTCTCAAAGGTGCTACAAGAATCCTTTGCATACTGATATCTGTTAAGTCAGAGGCCTACACCCAATATTTTCATATGGGTCTGCATTCTTTTTTGCACAACAGCCTACACAATGTGTATATGTAATTATTCTGATTTTTGGCTTCTCTCTCCTCATTTCATGCTGGCCCTTCCATAAACAACTTGTTTCAGGTAGCAGATGATACACTCAGGGCAGTCTTACCTTCATGTGCTATCATAAGTTGTTGTTGTTGCTGTTGTTGCTGTTAATGTTTATTTATATAGCACCATAAATTAGCCTGGCACTTTACAGGCATCACCAAAACAACATATAACCTACCAATAGCATACAATCTAAAAGTCATAAATTATAAAACTATACAAAATTAAACAAGTTATGCAATTAAAATACAAAGCTGTAATAACAGATCATACATATAATAAAATCAAAATTATAAACAATATTAAGCTACAGTACCAAGTCATGTAGTGGAGCCAGAAATCATAGTTATAGCTTCAGAATGTTTTGATGAGCAGGACTGACATCAGCTGCCTTTTCCCACAGACTCCTTTGTTCCCTCTGAGTTTAGCTGCAATCCTGAGAACAGTTGGTGGAGAAATTATTTACCCAGAAATAATCCATTCTTGTGAACTGTGTTGAGTGATCAAAAGTACTTGGGCCTGCTGACTTTGCAAGACCTTTCAACTTTATTAAAGAGATACCCCTAGTAGAGATGAAAATGCCTAGCAGTGGTTTTAGGAGTGCATTTTTGGACTCCTCCGAGGGTGATGTTGTTGAAACTGGCCTGCTGAGAGCCTGAATTTCAAAAGGTGCCAGTGTATCATTGGATATCACTATACTCTCCAACTGTCCCAATTTGGCAGGGACAGCCCCGATTAATCCTCTGTCATCTGACTTTATTAGATGCTTTTCTAATGTCTCAGTTTCTTTCTCTTCTGCTCTCAGTTTCTTTCTCTTCCCCCTCTCTCCTTAGTTTACTTCAGTTTCATCTGAGTTCAAAGCACAAAAGTATCCTAAACTCGATTAACTCAGCAGGGGCAAGAGGAGACGAGAGGGGCAGAATCTTGCCCTTCCCAGTAGATTTAGGCCAAAGAAAACTGCTGCAGCCTCACCTAGCTTGTGTGTTCTTCCTCATTGGCAACTTTTGCCATCTTGATCACACTTTGATGTTCTGGGCCACATGTCCTGGTTTTCATCTTTTGTAGAGTATGTATGATTACCCATCTGCATGACTCCTCACATGTCTCTGCTAGACTATCAACCTCTTTGTCCAGTTGTCCTGGTGCTTTGCTATGTAGAGAGTTTCTTCCATAAATAGCAAAGGAGTATGCTGTCCTCAACTACAGCCAGCCTCAGTTCCCACAGCTGCTAGGGATGGAAAGGGTGAGCTGCAAACAGCAAGGCCAGCCACAAACCTTCCTGTAGTCGAAGCACCAGCAAAGCAGAGTCCAGAAATCAGCGTCAGTCAGTCTAAGGTCAGGGCAGGCAGCAATCAGCAAAGGTCCAGTCCGGTCCAAGGTCAAGGCAACAGAGTTCCACAAGGCAAGAGCAAGAGGCACAAAGCAGGAAACAAGGAGCCACACTGACCGTAGTCTCCCAAGGAAACTACAATAAGTCTTGGCATTGAGGAAGCCTCTTGCAACTGTTTAAATAGTCAAATCCTACCTCAGTGCCAGCTGAGGCTTGTTCAGCAGCTGCTTTTCAGCTAGTCTCCTGGACCTGTGACTGCCAGCACTCTCAGCTCTCCTCTGCCTAAAGGAAGGCACTGGCTCTGCTGTATCCTCCTGCTTCTCCCCACTAGGCAGCTGAGCCTCCAAGGAAGGAGCACTAGGACCTGGCTGCTCTGGGGCTGGGAGAACCGGGCTTGGCTCAGACAGAGCAGAATGAGAGCCAGGTGGAGCCTGTATCTCTTCCTGCTCTGGGGCTGGGAGAGCAGAATGAGAACCAGGTGGAGCCTGCATCTCTTCCTTCTCTGGAGGAGACCCATCCTCCTCCTCGTCCTCCTCAGGGCTGACCATGACATCATTCCCCCCCTCATAACGGTCCCCCTCCGGCGGCGGGGAACATGGCCTGTCTGGACAGCGGCGGTGGAAAGCCCGAACCAAACGTGGAGCATGGACATCCACAGCGTCCACCCAGGAGCGCTCCTCTGGCCCATAGCCAACCCAGTCCACCAAGTACTGGAGGCGCCCCCGACGGCGACGAGAGTCCAATATCTGGGCCACCTCGAACTCCTGCTCCCCATCCACCAAAACCGGCTCTGGCGGATGCATCGGGCCAGCATCAGGCCGAACCTCCGAGGCTGGAATTAACAAGGAGCGGTGGAACACCGGATGAATCCGCCATGTCGCAGGCAGCTGGAGCCGGAACGCCACCGGATTCACCCGGGCCACAATCTTGTAGGGCCCCACAAACCGTGCGTCCAACTTCCGACAAGGCCGCTGCAGGGGCAGGTGACGCGTAGAGAGCCAGACCGAGTCCCCCACTTGCAACGGAGGCCCCTCCTGACGGTGCCGGTCTGCGCCCCTCTTGTAAGCCTCCTTGGCCACCTCCAACTGCTCTTGCAGCAGCGACTGTGCTGCCCGGAGCTCCTGAAGCCACTGGTCCACCGCAGGAACGTCCGAACTGGGCACCACTGCCGGGAAACCACGCGGATGAAAGCCTCCCGTGACTAAGAAAGGCGTCTGCAGGGTTGAGGCATGCACAGCGTTGTTATAAGCAAACTCCGCCAACGGGAGCAAATCCACCCAGTTGTCCTGGCAGTAGCTCACATAGCAGCGAAGGTACTGCTCCAGGGTGCCGTTGGTCCTCTCCGTCTGACCGTCCGACTCAGGATGGTGAGCCGAAGACAGGTGGGGCGTGACATCCAAGAGCCGGAGCAAACTGGTCCAGAACCGGGAGGTGAACTGGCTGCCGCGGTCAGACACCACCCCCTCCGGCAGGCCATGGAGCCGGAAGATGTGGTGGATAAACATCCGAGCCGTCTCCTTGGCCGTGGGAAGACCTGCGGATGGCACAAAGTGTGCCATCTTGGAAAACAGATCCACCATGACCCAAATGGTGGTACAGCCAGCAGAGTGGGGCAAGTCCGTGATAAAGTCCATGGACACCACCTTCCAGGGACCCGATGGCGTTGGCAGTGGCATCAGCAACCCCGCCGGCCGACCCGGATGGTCCTTCGCCCGATGGCACACTGGGCACGTGTCCACATACTTGGCCACCTCCGCCCAAACTCGAGGCCACCAAAACTCCCGGGTGAGGAGGTGCAGAGTTTTGCAGAAGCCAAAGCGTCCTGCCGGCTTGGAGTCGTGGCACAGCCGCAAGACCGCCTCCCGACACGGACCTGCTGGCACGTACAGGCGGCCCCGGTGGAAGAGGAGACCATTGCGGACGGTGAACGGCGAGGCCTCTCCATCCTCCGAATGCTGCGCCACCAGTGGATCCTGGCGCTGAAGGTCACGGATCTGGTCCACCAGCGCCGCCTCCCTTGGAGCAGCTGCGAAGTTCTCTGGACGGAGGATGGTGGACCACAATTTCTGCCCTGGTCCCGTGGCGTATTCCGGCTTTCTGGAGAGAGCGTCCGCCTGCTGGTTCCGGGACTGCGGAATATACTGGAGCTGGAACTGGAACCTTGCGAAAAAGGACGACCAGCGCTGTTGCCTCTGAGACAGCTTCCTGGCCGTCTGCAGATGCTCCAAATTCCTGTGGTCTGTATGGACCACCACCGGGTGTGCCGCCCCCTCCAATAGATGCTGCCACGTCTCGAATGCTGCCTTGATTGCCAACAGCTCCTTCTCCCAGATGGTGTAGTTCAATTCGGGAGAAGAGAGCTGCCGGGAGTAGAAGGCACATGGTAGCAAATGCCCCTGGGGACCCGTGGGCTGGAGCAACACCGCCCCGATGGCCACATCCGAAGCATCAGCTTCCACCACAAAGGGCGTGCGAGGATCCGGGTGCTGCAAAATCAGGGCTGACGTGAAGCACATCTTCAGGGCCTCGAATGAAGACTGTGCCGCCGCCGTCCACTGGAACCGGCTCTTCCCCCGCAACAGTTGGGAGATAGGGCTCGTGAGGTCCGCATAGTCCTTGATGAACTTCCGATAGAAGTTGGCGAACCCCAGGAACCGCTGCACATCCTTCCTGTTGCGAGGGGGCTGCCAAGACAGCACCGCCTCGATCTTGGCAGGATCTATGGCCACGCCCTGTGCCGAAACAGTGTACCCCAGAAAGTCCACCTCCCTGAGATCAAAGACACACTTTTCCAGCTTGGCATACAAGCGGTGGTCCCTCAGGCGCTGGAGCACGGCACGCACATGGGCATCATGGGCCTCCTGAGTTGGGGAGTAAATCAGGAAGTCATCTAGATATATGATGACGAACCGATCCAAATAGTCCCGGAACACGTCATTGACAAAATGCTGGAAGACGGCGGGGGCATTACAGAGTCCAAAGGGCATGACTGTGTACTCATAATGCCCATAACGAGTCTGGAAGGCCGTCTTCCACTCATCCCCAGCCCGGATCCTCACCAAGTTGCAAGCCCCACGAAGATCCAATTTGGTGAAGATCTTGGCGTGGTGGAGCCGCTCCAGCAATTCCGGAATCAACGGCAAGGGGTAGCGGTTCCGGACAGTGATCTTGTTCAGGGCTCGATAGTCGTTGCAGAGGCGCAACTCCCCCGACTTCTTGTGGACAAAAAGTACCGGTGCTCCCGCAGGAGACTTAGAAGGACGAATGAAGCCCCGCTGCAGATTCTTCTCCAAAAACTCCCTCAGAGCTGCCAGCTCAGGCTCCGAGAGAGAGTAGAGACGCCCCGCCGGAATAGGGGCTCCTGGCACCAGATCAATGGCACAATTATAGGGCCGGTGCGGGGGAAGCCGGTCCGCCTCCTTTTTGTCGAAGACATCTGCAAAGTCCCGGTACTTCTCTGGCAACATCACGGTACTGTCCTGAGCCCCCGCCACCACCGCAGCTGGGATCCTTTCTGGCCAACAGTGCTCCTGGCAGTATTCCAAACCAAAGAGCACCTCCCGCCGGGACCAGGAAATATGCGGATCATGCTGCGAGAGCCACGACATGCCCAGCACTAGCGGGAAGTGAGGAACCACAGCCAGCAAAAACCACAGCTCCTCAACATGTCCTTGGATCTCCAGGTGAAGTACTGGAGTCTGGTGCGTCACGGGGCCCGACCGGAGAAGCCGTCCATCAATGGTCTCCACTGTCCGGGGCTCAAGCAACGCCTCCATTGGGATCCCGTGACGTTGTGCAAACCCCAAGTCCATGAAGCAGTTGGAGGCCCCCGAATCCAACATAGCCCCCACCGGCAACAGTTCCATGGATGGCAGCCTCAGGTTGGCAGCGACCAGCAAGGGGTCCCTCCGCAAGATCGAGATAGCAGAGGTGGGTTTCCAAGCAGTCCCCAGGTGCCTCACCCGCTCTACACCTGGGCTGCGTCGTTTCCCGCCGGCTTGGCTCGCCGTCCCTTGGCAGGACAAGCCCTTGCAAAGTGTCCAGAGAGACCACAATACAAGCACAGGCCCTCCCGTCTCCTCCGCTCCTTCTCCGTCCCTGACAGCCGTGGCCGAGCTCCTCCCAACTGCATTGGCTCCACTGATGTCCCAGGAGCAGCGGCCTCAGGAACAACTGCAAGAGAGGACGGCACTGACTTAGAAGGAGACGGAAGGCCAGCGTGTCGAGCCTCCCTTCGGGCTGTCAAGCTGCAGTCCAGGCGGATGGCCTGGGCAATCAAGGCTGACAAGGTCTGTGGTGGTTCCGAGCGGGCCAGCTCATCCAGAATGGCCGCTGACAAACCATGCCGAAACGCAGTCTGCAAGGCACTGTCTCCCCAATTCACATCCTGTGCGAGGAGGCGAAAGGCCACGGAGTAGTCCGCTACCTAGCCCTGGCCTTGTTTCAGGGTCAAAAGCCTGTGTCCCGCAGTCTCAGTCTTCACAGGGTCCCCCCACATCTCTTTAAACTCACGTTCAAAGGCTTGCCAGTCAGCCAGCACTGGGCTCTGGGCATTCAGGTAGGGCGTTGCCCATTTAAGAGCAGGACCAGCCAACAGTCCAATGACAAAAGCCACCTTATGAGAGTCACTAGGGAAATCTGCCTCCCTGATTCGAAAATGCAGCTGGCAGCTAGCCAAGAAGCCATGCAACAAAGTTCGGTCCCCAGAAAATTTTTCAGGCAGGGCAGTCAGGCATTAAACCCTGGGCCTGGGCTGGGGGGGTGCAGGCGGCTGAGGATTTGCCTGGAGTTCTGAGACCGCCTGTGTAAGCATTGCAACTTGAGCAACTAGCTTTTGATTCTGCTCCAAGAGCTCTTTGATTAAGGCTTCCTCCACCATCCTGTAGCAGCTTAGATTATGGCCAAGACTTATTCTGTCCTCAACTACAGCCAGCCTCAGTTCCCACAGCTGCTAGGGATGGAAAGGGTGAGCTGCAAACAGCAAGGCCAGCCACAAACCTTCCTGTAGTCGAAGCACCAGCAAAGCAGAGTCCAGAAATCAGTGTCAGTCAGTCTAAGGTCAGGGCAGGCAGCAATCAGCAAAGGTCCAGTCCGGTCCAAGGTCAAGGCAACAGAGTTCCACAAGGCAAGAGCAAGAGGCACAAAGCAGGAAACAAGGAGCCACACTGACCGTAGTCTCCCAAGGAAACTACAATAAGTCTTGACATTGAGGAAGCCTCTTGCAACTGTTTAAATAGTCAAATCCTACCTCAGTGCCAGCTGAGGCTTGTTCAGCAGCTGCTTTTCAGCTAGTCTCCTGGACCTGTGACTGCCAGCACTCTCAGCTCTCCTCTGCCTAAAGGAAGGCACTGGCTCTGCTGTATCCTCCTGCTTCTCCCCACTAGGCAGCTGAGCCTCCAAGGAAGGAGCACTAGGACCTGGCTGCTCTGGGGCTGGGAGAACCGGGCTTGGCTCAGACAGAGCAGAATGAGAGCCAGGTGGAGCCTGTATCTCTTCCTGCTCTGGGGCTGGGAGAGCAGAATGAGAACCAGGTGGAGCCTGCATCTTTTCCTTCTCTGGGGGAGACCCATCCTCCTCCGAGTCCTCCTCAGGGCTGACCATGACATATACACTGTACTGTGTGCGGATCTGGCCTTTGAGAGTTTATGCCTCACTGCTGCTAAGCTGCAAAATACTTCTATAATTTTGGCAGAGGAGAAAGAAATAGCAAGTGTTCCTGATTTGCAAAATATGCTATTTTATTCTTATTTTAAAATATTTTAATTGATAATTAGTATTTTGTGCTGTTGTGCACAATATTTGTTGTTAACTGCCTTCACATCGGTCTCGACCCATGGCGACCCTATGGATGAGACATCTCCAGGGGGCCCTGTCCTCTACTGCTCTGTCCAGCTCCTGCAAGCTTGTATTCGTGGTCTCTTTAATAAAGTCCATCCATCTAGCATGTGGCCTTCCTCTCTTTCTATTTCCCTCCACCTTTCCTAACATTATTGTCTTTTCCAACGATTCATGTCTTCTCATGATGTGTCCAAAGTATGACAGTCTAAGTCTTGTCATCTTGGTTTCTAGGGATATCTCTGGCTTCATCTGCTCTGGGACCCATTTGTTTGTCCTTTTGGCACATGCTGATTTTCTTTTGGAACTCCCTGCTACGCTCCATTAGCCATTGTATATTTGCAATGTGATCCCTGGTGCCTCTTCCTTTCTCGAACCCTGCTTGGACCTCTGGGATTTCTCTCTCCATGTGTGGTTGGAGTCTATGGGCCGATGCAGCGGCAGATCGGGGACACGGAAACCCCATGCCGTGGCCCCAATCCTCCCTTTTGCCACCCCAAAAAGAGAGGCAAAATGCCGCTCCTTTTAGGGGTAGCAAAAGGGCTCCCTAAGAGCCAGCACTGCGGCTGTTCTGCGCCCTTTTGGCACAGGGTGTCTGCACGCTGCGCCAGAAGGGCATCCTGATGCCGTGCACCGTGCGTAAGGGTGTGCAGCCTCAGGACAGCATCAGGCTGGGGTTGGGACAGCTGGTGTGCAGCTGCCCCGTCCCAACTCTACCCCCAGGCCAGCCCATTGGGCCAATCTGCAACGGCCCTATGTTGCAGTATTTTGAGCATAATTTTGCTTGCATGGGAGATTAGTGCTATGGTTCTATAGCTGCTGCAGTCTCTTGTGTCTCCCTTTTTGTAGATGGGGTTGTATATTGATCACTTCCAGTTTGTTAGCCATCATTTTCTTTTACATATCTGTTGATATATGTTGGGTACTACTAAAGGTGTCTTTTTCAGTGTGGATTGCAACAGTTCTATTGGTGTATTATCTGTTCCCAGTCTTGGTTTTTTTTTTTTTTTGTTTTTTTTTTGCCATTTCTTTTATTGCAGCTTCTACCTCAGTTTTTAGAATTTGGGGTTCATCTTCATATGGCTCTTCTCTCCATGTATCCTTCATCTTTTCATCTCTTTTGTATAGTTCTTCTGTGTATTGCATTCATATTTTTATTCCTTCCTGGTCTTGAATTATGTTATTTTTATTGTCATAGAGCGTCCTGGTCCTTAGTTTGAACTTTCCCTTGATTTCTTGAATCTTGTGGAATAGGTCTCTCGTTCTTCCCTTTTTGTTGTTATCTTCTATTTCTCTACATTTGTCATTGTAATAATATTCCTTATCTTTGCACATTAGCCATTGTACTGTTGCGTTCATATTTCTTAGTTTATTCTTATCTCCTTTTTGTTTTGTTTCTCTTCTTTCCTTTATTGCTTGTAGCGTTTGTCTGTCATCCATGGTTTCTTCACTTTCCTTTTGTCTGCTGGAAGTACCTTTATGCATTCTTCTTTTAGTACGTCCCTGGCTTCAGACCAAAGCTCTTCCGGTTAACAATCTATTATACTTAGTACTGCAAATCTGTCCCTTATATTGTCGATGAATTCTGTGAAAATGTTGTTTAAATCATATTTTGGTATGATGACTGGTTTTGTTCTCTTATTGAGTTTTACTTTTATTTTTGAAATGAGTAGTTCGTGATCTGTGCCACAATCAGCACCTGGTCTAGTCTTGGCCACCAGTATGGAGCTTCACCATCTTTTACTTCCAATTATTTAATCTATTTGGTTTTTGTGTTGGCCATCTGGTGATGTCCACGTGTATAACCTTTTCTCTGGTTGTCTGAAAAATTTGTTTGCAATGAATAGATTGTTGGTTTCACAAAAATCTATCAGACGCTCACCTGCTTCATTCCTTTTGCCTAGTCCACTATAGTAAGATAAAATGTTATAACAAATCATGCTCTAATTAATAGATCACTGCAATTAATGTCGTCACACACACACACCCTGCAATGATTCCTCAGTATATGGAATACATATTTTATTTGTTCCTTTTACTAAATTTACATTTCTGCCAAAATTGGTATTCCATGTAGGCAGCAATGATAAAATTCAAATAAACCCAAATTCAATTAAAACATAAAAGCACCATTAATAAAAACCATAAAATAGGTTTTGGTGGAAATTTTCTTTTCTCTTTGTTTTTCTCCTACTGCCCTGGTCAACCTGGAGTGAAAAAGATAAAGGGAGCAATATACTGTAAAGTTTGTAAACAACTTAAAAGAAATTTTTGTATTGTAAGTTAGAGGTAAGTTATTAAACAACGGGCCTCATAAGGTTCTCTATTCTAGGTCGATGGACTTATATGGAGCAGGGGCAATTTTGATGTCCTGGTTAAAATTTATGCTCTGAAGATTGATTGTCTTTTCCCCCTATAACTCCAGCTACTAAACCAGACTCTGATTCAAATTTAGAATGACTGCATTGTAGTGGGTGCAGCATTTGAGATTGATGACAACATGACTGCATCCTTTCCCTTGGGTATATATGAAGCCATTGGAAGATTGTGGCTAAAATAACAGGAGTGAAAAACAAGTAAGATTAAATGTCAGTCTTGTAGGTCAATAAATTCATATCCCCCTCCCCTCCTTGGATAGTCAGTGGAAATGGGGCTGCTGAAATAAAATAAGTTCTTTTTATCAACAAACAATCAGACAATATGTCTTGTTTTCTTTGGTTGATATTGTTATATTGAGGACCAGCTCACTGAGATATCACTTTGATAATACTGACCACAGTAAATATCCCAAAAAGGGTGGGAGGACTGAACCAGGAAGGCAGTATAAAAAACAGTGTTGTTGTTCTTGTTATGTGCCTTCAAGTCATTTCCAACCTCTGGTGACAGGTGTTTCTTGGCAAGATTTGTTCAGAGAGGGGTTGCCTTTGCCTTCCTCTGAGGCTGAGAGGGTGTGACTTGCCCAAAGTCACCCATTGAGTTTCCATGGCTGAGCAGGGATTTGTGCCCTGATCCCGAGTCATAGTCCAATTCTCAAACTATACCACACTGGCTCTCACAAAAACGATAGCATAATAATTCACATTTAAATTTTAATTTAGAATAATACAGATGCTAGTATATAAACTGCAGAAGCACTTGTGCTTGTCCATCTTGTGGGTCCTATACTGGCACATGACCAAACCTAGTTGGAGGTCAGTGGCCTTGCTGGCTGGAAATTCTGGCTGTTGTCATCCATAAAAGTAACTTTTACTAGCTTTCCACACAACTGGGCTACATTCACCCTGTGCCAATATTTGGGTAGCTCTGTTTTGCATCTTTATAAGCAAAGACATTGGTTGCCTTCTGATTGGTCTGTACAATGTTCGGCGATGATACTTTCATTTTAATTGTTGTGAAATGCATACATTGATACTTTGCTTTCAGACACTCTTTAGTGAGCATTGTTGAAATTAATTGTTGTGTTTCATAAACATATTCAGTGCTCATAATTTTATATCAAGTCACATCTCAAAAAGCCATTAGGTAGCAACTGAGTTGAATACTACATGCAAGAGTTTGCAAGCGAGAACTGAAGTTAGATCTCCCTGGTCCTTCATTCTCTGAATCATAGTAGTTCTCAGAACCTATTTCCCAATTTCAATTGATCCCTCCCAGTCAGAGAAACATTGCCAGAGGAACACTGAAAATATTACTTACTTCATATTACAGCTCTCAGAATTCCCCTGCCATCAAAGTCAGTGGCCAAGCTGACTGCAGCTTTATGGGAACTGGGAATTGACATTCAAAAAAGTGATTTTTCCAAGCTTTGTTCTGGGTAACAGTGGCAGATCCAGGAGGCTATTTTCTTCCCTCTCCAGGGGTCACACAGGTTGCTGAAACTGCCCCACAATGAAAACAAAATTAAGAAGTAGCCACTGTGTGCTTTCTGGTTCAGAAAATTGGTATTTATTGATGCTAAACAGTGCAGGGGCCCCTGGCAACCTGTTGAAAAGCTGAATCACCACCTTCAGAGGTTTCCATGGTAGACACTTCACTTTTAAAGGGGGGCAGTGGGAAAAAAAGAAACTTAGGGAATCAGGAGGGGTTGATGCTGCAGAAGTATTATGGGGAGGTAAGGTCATGGTCTTACTTTTTTGCCCAGCATGCCCAACAAGTAAACAGTTGTACATGTAGAACAAATTGTGGCTTGAAATACCACATATATTCACCCTCATAATAACTTAATCCATTGAGAAATGGACATCATACTGCCCTATAGCACAGAGATGGGGAAACTTTCGTTGGCACAGACCACATTCTGGCATGAGTGGGAAGAAGGACATGGGTAGGGATGGGGGGTGTAGCAACAAAAGAAGGCATTGGGGCCCCCAAATAAAAATCCTATCCTCAACATGAAATTTTCCTTCACTCCCTAAATTTCTAGAATTGTAAGAGTGAGACACTGAAAATTATTGACAACTAGAACTCTTGTATTGCTGTATTCACTTTCCCTTGGATACTTCATTTGCCCCTTTTCTTTGGATGCCTAAACTATATTTCTCGTAAATGTTCAACTGATGTTTTAACTTACCATAATGCTACAAATTTGGAGAATGAAGGAAAATTTCTTTAGGGTTGGGCAGAATTCTTATTTGGAGGGCAAATATCTACCTCCCCTTCCCCCAGGGAGGGACAAGGTAAGCAATGACAAGGCAGAATGGGTGATGTCATAGATACTTCTTCCCATTCTAGACATTTTCCTACCAAAAATTCAAAACACTGTCAGTTCTGTCCATGTCTGTTCAAGAAAAGCAACCCCTTTCCTACCTGCTCAGTATGCAGGGTATTTAAAATGTAAATAACTTTAAATATTCCCTTATCTCTCAGCACTAATTAGCTATAACATCAGAAGGAGCTTGAAGTCCAGATAGGTAATCCCCACAGGAAACATCTGGTTTGTAAGCTGGAGATGCCTACCCTTGCTTTAATTTAATCACTTCACCAGTTTTAGTGTGGTATCTTGAATAATGAAGGTTTTTCTTAGACTAGGATTACTCAGAAGTGGTTTTGTCAGTCGACAGGCTACTTGGAAGCCCATACACACACATCCTGAATAATGGCTCTGTTACTCTAAAAGGTGGAGGGGATGTGGGGTCCCCACCTACAGTGTCAGTGTCTCCTTGGTATTTGGGGGAATCTGTTAGCTCAAAAGGAAGCCTGCAAGAAGAGGGTAACTTCAGGGATCCTTCCACTTACATATATCAGTTACTCACTGCAGAGAGACTCTGGTTTTAATGAATAAGAGAGATTTTATTTAGAAATGTGCAAAGGTGCATACTAACATGAAATTGATTTTTTAGGATCTTGCTAGAATTTTACTTAGGAAATGGCATGAGCATGCCCAGTGGAATTTTGAGGTTCTGTTCTTACAGCAGACAGCCTCCCCCAAGTATCATAAGCTTTTTGGGGAAGCTCTTTCACTTAGTTTCAACAGTGGTTTTCTATGTACAGAAGCTTGGAAGAGACATTTTTCAAGACTACACAGAATGTCCATAGTGGCTGGGGTGTGTGAATTGTAATCTCTAAAAGTAACTGTTCCAAATCATCTATATGTAGCTTGGAGAATTGCTATCTGAAAAACACTAAATCCAAGCCCCATTGGGAATACAGAGAGGTATACCCAAATAACACTCTTCCCTTTGCAGATTGTTTGCACCCTTTATAGGTCAGAGATGTTTTTGTATTATTAGTGGGGGTATGAGGGAACCAAAAGAAGTTTACAAATTCTGTTTGGTGCTATTAAGATGTTCCTAAACATTCACGAATGATATTTTCTCCTATTTGCAATATGAAAGAGAGTGAAGAATTTAACAGTTGCAAATGAAGCCTCTAAACAAAAGTATTTAAGTAGAAATTAGAAGCAAAAATATTATCAAATGGGACTGCTTTGATTCAGCAGTACGTGATGACAGCCTTAATTTGTGATTTGCTGTTGAATATAAATGAATGTGCCTGACACCTAATTGCATCACAAAATGCTGTTTCTTTGTGTTAAACTAAAGTACATAACAAGACAACCAGCTGTGTTGCATTATGCTCCTCTTGTTTCATGCAAGTTCATTTTGACCTCTGAATGGTCGACAGTGTACTCAGTAGTGTTTTGGCAAGAGTGTATACTTGTGGCCTAATCATGCAAGCAGATGCCTAGAAAAACAGCATTTGTAATGGAGTATGCTGACTATAAAAATGTCATGACCTGTGGAATTGCGTCAGTCTTGTGAGTTGGTCCATGTTGGTATTCATTGAAGCTTGGTAATAACTCAGGAAGAGGGTATGAGTCACCTGTGTGACATTTTGCTTTCCAATATACCATCTATGCCAGCACAAGCTGACATACCTAATTTTAGATAGCAATATCCTATGGTATGATTACAACAGTAAGAGTGCACAGGAAAGTCTTTCTTTTTTAATCAAACGTAAGATGCCACTGAAGCTTTGTTTGTGGAAGTTGTTCCACACATTATCTAGAAATGCATAGCAGTAAAACTGAACATTGCTATAGGTCAGAGGAGAAGCCAGTATGTTGTAGTGGTTTAGTGTTGTACTATGACTCTGGAGGCCAGGGCTTGAATCCCCGCTCAGCCTGTGGAAACCCTGGACAAGTAACACTTTCTCAGCCTCAGAAAACCCCATGAGAGGTTCGTCTTAGCATTACCGTAAATCAGAAATGACTTGAAGGCACATAGCAACAACATGGGACAAAGGGGATGCAGACATTTTGCCAAATTAACCTGTTGTCCAGAACCAATACATACAAGAAGAATCAAGTATACAGTACTGTGTGTGTGTGCGTGCGTGCACATGTGTATGTACATATAGTATATTCTATTTCTTTTTTTCATAAGATATGCCAGTATAGTACATGATTTAAAGATTAGCTATACCTTTCTTTTTTTTCTTTTCCTAGTTTTGGGGGGAAATGTCAGACAGATACACATTTAACAGTACTTGCTGTTTGATATGGAACTACATCTTTTAAAAATGTTTTGCTCTGAAAATGGGAGAAGTACCATTTTTGTATTTATTTCAGTACAGCGCGGAAATAATTCTGAGTTGTTTGTTTTATTATGGTTAGTGTTTGTTAGTATCTTTAACATTTGTTACTTATTTTGCACTTACGCAATTCCAAACATATTCTTTTGCAGTTGCTACCACATTGGAAAAATAATTGTGAGACAGCTGGAAAATCAGTATGTTTCTCTTTGCAGTTGATATTAGTTAATGCATTGTTTAGGGATGCTTCCATATGAAAAGCTCCTTTCATTATAGATCAGAAGGAAATATGCAACTATTCCCTCCTAAATGGACTTTTTCTTGTAAGAAAAAAGATTGAGGCAGGATGACTGTACAATAAAGGTCTTCTCTGGAACCACTATCATTTGTGGCCAGTCTCATCTGAAGAGCTTATAGTAGAAAAGTATATACAAAGTATATTCCAATTAAAATATAAAATACTGAACTATAATTACAAATTGCCAATTCAGTTGCTGAAATGACTGACTAGGGCCAAAATGGTGAAATGAGTTTAGAGAGGGGGAAATGGCTATGAACTCCATGCGTCTGAAGTTAGACAAGACACTCTCACCTAAAAAGCAGTTTCTAACAAATGTTGATGCCTTTCTAAAAAGAATTCAATAGAATCATAGAACTGGAAGAGACCACAAGGGCCATCCAGTCCAACCCCCTGCCATGCAGGAACTCACAATCAAAATACTTCTTAAAGATGGCCATCCAACCTCTGTTTAAAAACCGCCAAAGAAGGAGATTCCAATGGCTACAGAGCAGTTATCACTAGGCATTGTATGCCTTTTGGAAATGTAGTTAGCATATGAATGGTATGGTTAAGTATACACCTCTTGACTAATTTATGTAGAATGTTTTCTTATTTATTTTATTTATATGCCACCTTCCTCCCAGAAAGTGACCTAAGGCAGCTTATAGATGAAATTGGTTAAAAATCAAAACAATAAGTATTTTAAAAAATAATTAAAATAATCTGGTTAAAACAATATAAAATTGCACTAAATATACAAAAAGTTTTTTTTAACCACCAATAGAACACACACACCATATAAAAGCCTTCCTGACAATGATTGTATATTAAAAGCCTGCTTGATCTTTGCCTCCCGGTGAAAGAAAAGCAGGGAGAGGGCCAGTCTAGCCTCTCATGGAAGAATATTCCAGAGAGTGGGAGCAGCCACTGAGAAGGCTCTCTCTTGTGTCCTCACCAAGTGAGCCGGTGATGGTGATGGGTCCAAGAGAAAGCCTTCCCCTGAAGGCATTAGTGTTCTGGCAGGTTCATATGAGGAGATACGCTTCCTCAAATAATCTGGACCTAAGCCGTATAGGGTTTTATAGGTCATGGCTAGCACTTTGAATTGTGCCCAGAAACAAACTGGTAGCCAGTGAAGCTCTTTCTATAATTGGCCCTGATCAACTTTCTAGCTGCCACATTTTGAACCCACTGAAGTTTCCAAACAGAACACTATGACGGGGCACAGGAGAGGCAGCCATTTGGAAGGGAAGTAGGACCAAAGCTGAATGTTAAAGTGTGAAAAGTAGCATTTTAGCACAGACCTGTTATGTTCTGGCAGAGAGCCAGCCTCAAAACCTGGACCAAATTACTCATGTAGACATTATGCATGATGATCAATGTCAAAAGCAACAAGGTTGTTTTTATTACCATCCTCATCTCCTATTCATGCTTTTCGACAATTAGATGGTGTATTCCTGTTTGTTTTCCACTGCTCTTTAAAAGAGACTATTTAGGGAGTTCAATAAATAACTTCTTATAAAACCTATCTTAGCTACACTCTATGTGTGCACATTAAGAGGCTGCTTTTCCTTTGTTGTTCAAGACTTAATGTAAGCAATCTGTATATTGAAGCGCCCCAAGCCAAGGAGAGTGGACAGTTATTTATGGCCTCCATGATGAAATTAGCTGCTTATCTGATATATGGCCTTGCTACTGATGTGTGTTAGTCCTTCATAAAACCTGATTGCTAGAGCCTAGGGATATTATGGTTGTAGTTGAAACAATTTGTCAAATACTATATCCAGTCCTGAAGGGGATTTTCTACCAGATGGGTCCTGTTAATGTTGGTGTTCACTATGCGATCAAAAGATGTCTGCAGTATCCACAAACTAGCCATTATTTATGCTGCTTGTGATGGATCTGCTAATTAAATCCCTTGAGTTGATTCAAGAACTTCCCAGCTGGGACCTTGCTTAAAATGGATGTGCACTGGAAGCCAAGAAAGGATATGTGTCCGCCCAGTTCTCTTGGTTTATTGTGTGTATCTGCTTCCCTTCAAATGTTACTGATCTTGGTGGAGCTCCATTTGAAAAGGTTAGTAGCCAGAGATGTGGTTAAGGATGAGTGAGAGATCAGTTGGCTCATTTGTGACTCATCCAGACTGGCCAAAAGCCTTGAAATTTAGTGGAAGTTGTACATGTACCTCGAGGGATTTTTTTTTAAATTAACCATACAATATACCAGGGGTAGGCAACCTTTCCCCTTTAAGGGCCGAGGGACTTCAGCTTCCAGAAGCCTCAGCCATGTTGGCCAATAGTCCCATGTTGGCCAATAGCTCCTGGGATTCTGGGAGCTGAAGTCCCTCGGCCCTTAAAGGGGAAAGGTTGCCTATCCCTGCAATATACAGTCGGCTCTCTGTACCCAAAGACTCTACATCCACGGATTCAACCATTCACAGCATGAAAATGTTATAAATAAATAAATAAAAATTCAAAAAGCAAAGCTTGATTTTGCTATTTTATATAAGGGATACCATTTTACTACACCATTGTATATAATAGAACTTGAGCATCCACAGATTTTGGTATCTACAGTGGCTCCTGGCAGATCCCAAGGGCCCACTATACCACCTGTCCTTGTTTATTTCTCATTAATTTCTGGGACTAACTGCCGTTTTTAAAATGCAAGGCAGAGCATGGTGTTGTTTTGTGTCCCAGAAATTCCTGATGTAGGCTGACATAAATTCCCACCTTGCCTTGGTTCCTTCTATGCTTTTGGGCAGCCACACTTATGGTATGTTTAATTTGCTACTTAATTCCCTCTGGCCTTCCCTTCCTCATTATATTTCCAGTTACCAAACCAAACATTTCTTCTTCTTCTTCTTCTTCTTCTTTTGGTCCTCTTTTCTTTCACAGTTACAGTGCTAAAGTGGTATAGCACCAAGGAAGGTGGATCATTTATTTATTTGGAGTATTTATACCCCACTCTTCAGCCAAAAGGTTCTCAAATAATAATGGAGGAAGAGTTGAGTTCATGGAGGAAATGGCAGAGGGATTGAGGGAAACCATGTCCACACCAGTTGACCACACCTCAGCCAGGAAAAAAGAGTGGATGAAAGTCCATTTTGCTTAGTAATTGACTGGATGCAGGAAATAGGATCAGCCATTACAAAGCATGAAACAGAATAGCCTGTCATTTTCTGGAATCATTGGTCCATCCTCAGGAGTTTAATTATGAAAAAGTCTTCATAAATGGGAGTGAAGGAATTGGAGAAGTTTTTCAAAATGAAAATGTGGGAGAAAGCAAAACTGATAGATTTGTCCAAATAACCTGAGTTTGAGTGCCTATCCCCTTACAAGTCTGGCTATGGTTTCCATCGTGCTCAGAGTTTACTCTGGTTTTTCACCTCATTAGCTGATGCATTCATCAAATGACAGTTTCATTTACCCAAAGATAATTTGGCACTCAAACTCCATTGTTAGCTCAACAACTAAACCCAAACCCTTATTTCCAAACCAGGCATTCAACAGCATTTGACTAAACATAACATCAGTGAAATGACTTTTGCATGTTTGAAGTGCCAAATTAGAGTTGCTGCTCCCCCCCCCCCCCCCCGCAAAAAAAAAGTCTTCTTGTTCTTTTTTAAAAGCAGATATAACATGATGCTCTCAGTGCTGAAAGTAGTTGTGTCTCCCTGTTGTATCCATTGAACTTATCCGGTACAGATGGGTAAGATGGGTCTTTTTTTGGTTCACTAAAAACTTAGCATAATATTCATTTTTCTCCATAAATGAGACAGAAAGAACTTGGTTCTTTTTTTTTTTTAATGAACATGGGAAAGCGATAACTTCCTTTTAATCCATTCTGGTTTTCTAGTCTGAATTTTAAAGGAGCTGTTTACAGTGCTGAACCCATTTTGGTGATAGTGTTCAATGCCTTGGATAATTCCATTAAAGTTCAGCCAAAACCTGGAGTCGATTCAGCACCCCACTGACACAGGAAAGATCAAATGCCACTGATGTAGGAGACAGTAAAACTGTCAGATTCAGTCATACCTAGTTGTGTTGAAAATGTCTAAAAGAGTGGGGACCAGCCAAAACAATACAGCTAAAATACCTGGAGACTAATGTTAAACAATGTTAAACAATTTAACATTGTTTAATAGTTTTAATGCCTTGGCTGCAATCCTGTGCATACATCTGAAAGTCTTATCCACTAAGTACATCCATAAATCATGCTATTAGTTAGAAAGTTGATATAATTTGAAACAGCACAAGAGTTTGACAAAGCCTGGCTTACATTCAAACCCAGAGACATCAAAAGCCGTGAGTACAGACCAGGACTCTTTTGCCACATGAAGTTCTCCTCTGAGTGCTGAAAAACCACCATTAATAATGTTCAATGCATGCCACTTCTACTCTTCCTTGCAGAGAGGGCCAGATTTAGGAATTTTATCTCTTTAATTCCTACTCATAGGAAGTTAGATTGGCCCCTTCTCTGCTGTCTTTCCTTAAGCAAAGAACTTTTGTTTAATAATAATAATAATAATAATAATAATAATAATTTCTATATCGCCCTATGGCGAACCAATCTAGGTGGTTTACAACAATTAAAAGAACAACAAAGATAAAACAGTATATTCCCTCCCCCCCTTAAAACATCTTGTTGCAGAAGGATTTTTCAGTGAGATGTGCAATAGTTTTATCACCATTATGACATTTCAGATGTTTTTAAAATGTTTTAAATTAGTGTTTTTTACTATTATTGCTTCTTGAATTTAATTAATTAAATTAAAAGTTAATTAACATTTTGTACTATACATTGTTTTAGTTATATTTTGTTTTACCCTATGCTGTAAGCTGTTGTGGGTCTCATAAAGAGTAAAGCAGTATATAAATTAAATAAATGAACAAATAAATACTACTACTGTATATACTCATGTATAAGTTTACAAATTTTAGTCAAAAAACTGACCCAAAAAACACATACAGTTATGCCTATCAAAACTTTTAAAGACCTTTAGCATTGTTTTCTTTTACTTCAGCCTTTACATCATTTGTTACATGCTGCTAAGTTTTACCCTTGACTTATTCACAGGTCATTTCAAAAACCATAATTTTGACCCCCAAATCTGCCCTTGATTTATACATGAGGTTGACTTATAGTCAAGTATATATAGTACATCTCCCAGAGTGTACTACACCCAACATTTCTCTAGGTCAGGAATGGGCAAAGCGCAGCTTCCAGAGCCATTTTTGAAGGCCCCAGTGGCCATTTTAGGCCCAGGAGATGCATTTTTCTATAACAAGATGACTACCTGTTGCTTAAAACAAAGATCTCTCCTGGGCCTAAAATGGACCAGGGCCTCCCAAAACCAAGACAGAAATGTCTCCAGCTTCCCCCAGAGGGCATTTGGGGGCAAGCAACATTTTGAACATTAGAAAGAATGTATTGACAGTAAGAATGGTACAACAATTAAACTAGTTGCTTAGAGAGGTGGTGTCTTCAGAAAAGGGCTGGACAGCTACCTGTTGGGGATATTGTAGCTGAAAATCCTGCATTGAACAGTGGGTTGGACTCGAAAACCCATTGGGCCCTTTCCAACTCTGGTTCTACGATTCGATTATTTTTATTTTTATTTAATTTTTGCAGAGGGGGTACAATGAAAGGTGCAGCCCTGAAGGGTCTCCTGTGGAGCTAATGCAGCCGGCTAGCCTTCCACAGTCACCCCCACACACACACTTTAGGAGTTTATAGAGAAGAGAGACATAAACCCTGGGGACAGGTGTATTAGCCCCACTTTCAACTTCCCAGACTGCATGTTGAGCATGGAAGTTGGAAGAAGGCTCTGTAATCCTGTTCAGCTTAAACACAGAGCAACCTGGAGTGAAGCTCTAACCTTATCAAGACTCCTGTTCACAGAAGCTTAGTAACTGCCTTCAGACAAACATACTTGTAAAGCCTTCATCTGATCTTTGTGCTCAGTGCAGGAAATTCCAACTTATGTGCTAGCCTAAGTGCTAAGAGACACATGGGTGGGTAAGTGCAGGAATTTATACTAACAAGCAGGAACTGAATTGTGCCTTGAAAGTCTAAAAAGAAAAAGTCACTTCTAGGAGAAGAGAACAGTTTGACATAGGCAAAAAAGGAGGGTGCTAAAAAGCCCAGAAAGCAACAGGCATTACTTACAAAAGCCTTATATAGATGACCCCCATGCCATCATGTAAGACAAAGGGGGGATGCAGATGGGCAGCCCTGAGCTGCCCTGGGAAATGGAGGATTGAGGCCGAGGCTGCCGGACGTGTTGGCCCCAATCCTCCCTTTTGCCGCCCCGGAAAAGAGCAGCAAAATGCCACTCCTTTCAGAGCCGGCAAAAGGGTGGCCTAAGAGCTGCCACATGGCTCTTTGGCGCCCCTTCTGGCATAGTGTGTCAAAACGCTGCGCTGGAAAGTCTTCCTGATGCTGCGTGCCATGCGCAATGGCACATGGCCTCAGGATGTCTTCGGGGAGGGGGTGAGGCGACCGGCGTGTGACTGCCTCCCCTTTCCTGCCTCCAGGATGGCCCAAAGGGCCCGTCTGTAGAGGCCCAAACTCATCTTGTGTAATATGATGCCATGTAAGATCAACCCTTCTTGATATCCTCACTCCTCTGTGATGTCTGAGGGCAAAACAGCTCCTGGCAGAACACCAAAGAGAAAGCTTAATATATAGTACAAGCCTCAGAATGGAGAAATTGCATGGCATTTCATGGAGTTTATGTTTGTCTCAGCCCTTACATTGCCAAGAAGAGTAGTGGCCTCTGCTTGCACTGAGAGCCCTCCAGAGCAACTTAACTACAACAGAAACATGTGGTACAAAATGTAGACCTATCAGGAAATCAAAATAGTTAAAGATTTCCCATACCTTGGATAAAACATTGACCAGAATAGAGACTGCAGTCAAGAAATTTGAAGAAGTTTAGGAATGGGGAAGGCAAACAGTTGAGTTGAAGAACAAATCAAGTCTGAACTCTCCATGGAAGCAAAGATGACTAAATTCAGGCTGTCATACTTTGACCACATCGTGAGACAACACGACTCATTGGGAAAGACAGTGATGCTGGGGAAGGCAGAGGGCAGTAAAAAGAGAGGAAGGCCTCATGCCAGATGGACAGACACAATCAGGGAGACCATGCGCCTGAGCCTACAGGACTTAAGCAGAGAGGCAGATGATAGGGGGGCTTGGAGAGATCTCATTTACAGGGTCACCATTAGACAAGGTCGACTCAAAGGCAGCTGACAACAACGACAAATGATTCTAACAAATCACTTTCTTTCTCCTATATGATTTTTAAAAACATCTTTTGCCTGATGATGAAGCCAGTGGAATTTCAAAAGTTTACATGATATATTTTGTGCTTTTTAATTGCCCTCTTAAAGATATTGCTGTTTTGTGGCTTTTCAGTTTTGTAGTACTTTCTTGTAATGTCACCTTTCCTTCAACAGTATTTTATATGAATTCCTCCTTTCCTTCTTTATACACAGTCTGCTCCCCACATTTTGGGGGTTAGGGGCATCAGACCCCCACAAAAGTGAAAAAACTGCAAATGGGGGGGGGTGTTAAGCCCAGGATGGTGGTAGAGGAACACACTCATGCCCTTCCAAACTGCTCCTGTCCTGGGGTTGGCTTTTTCTCACACTGGGAGGGGGAAAAGCCCAGGTCAGGAGGAAGAGGAGGCATGTGCACACACACATGTGTGCACATCCTTCCAAACTGCTCCCATCCTGGGCTTCCTCCTGGGCTGTGCACCCTTCTGGGCTGTGCAGGGCAGAGAAAGCATGGTCTTACATGTGAATAATCAGACCTGAAAATGTTAAACCCACAAATGTGGAGGGCCAACGGTATATATCTGATGTACTGATATAAACATTGGATGCAATATGATGTGTTTCTTAATTGACAAACCAAGGATGAAAATAGCTGCTGGGATTTTTGACTCCTTCCTCCCCCTGAACAACAGAGCCTTCCCCTTTTGTCACATCACAAACTGACTGAAATTTCTCCCAGTTTAAGAAATATTTTGCCATTTGAAAGAAGTGCTTAAGGTAGGAAACTATTCTAAAACAATGTCCTATTGGTATCACTGATCGGTAGCTTTTGGTGAGATTCTGCCCATTTTTTTTTTATTAAAGAAAACAAAGGGACCAAAGTACAGTTTGTTCACACATGAGTGTAACTGCAGCCCTCTGCTCTCCATTTTTGCATGAAAGGGGCGAAGGCCACTTTGGAAGGGAGTTAAAGGCACCAGATCCTGTTTGATCTTGGAACCTAAACAGGGCCAGCTTTGGTTAATATTTGAATGGGAGAACACCAATGGACAGGTGCTATAGGCTATATTTTAGAGCAGTGTTTCCCAAGTTCCCCCAGATGTTTTGGACTTCAACTCCCAGAATTCTTGATTCTTGGCCCAAATGGCTAGGGCTTCTGGGAGTTGAAGTCCAAAAACCTGAAGGACCAAAGTTTGGGAAACACTGTTTTAGAGGTAGGAATTGGCACAACCACCTCTTGAGTATCCTTTGCCTAAAAAAAACCCTATGAAATTCATGGGATTGCCATCAGTCATGAGGCAACTTGAAGGCACATACACAAACACAACTAAAAGTAAAGAAGTGGTAGAGCTGCTAGTGATTAACTCTTTCCTTGCCTGTCATTTATCATTTCAGATCTCCCCTTCAGGTGCCTGCCCCCAATCCCCATGGGTTCAAAATTGCGAATGTGCAAGAAAGTTAGTTGTAAGAGTGATTTGTAGCTGGAAAAAAGCATTTCCTCTTCCCTCTATTCACACCCACCCACACACCCATGTACTCCAGACCACTCTCTCCAAAATGTTTTTTCAAAGCAAATAAATATAGTTGCATGGCTATATGTGGATATGATTTTCAGTAAAAAGAAAGGGAAGTTGTTCTCCTTTCAGAACCGGCCAAAATCAATTTGTGTTCTTCAGATAACAAAAATTAGAAATTGATTTCTAGAAAGGTGTAAAGTGATAGTAGATCTACTGTGAACAAGAAATGTATCTGATTGTGGATGTTAGTCCTTTTAAAAAATATTATGTGGATATGTTACTCCTTTAAAAAGTATTATTATACCTCACTTTGCTTCATTCTCTGGCTACTTCATTCTCATTACAAATCTATTTCTTCTGACACCTCTGTATTTTATGATTATTATAAGCAAATACCACAGAGTTATAATACTGTGGTAAATTGTTATGCAGATATGATGAATTCATAGATAGGTTGAAAAGACATCAAGCTGCTGAACATTGAGAGAAGATGACACACACTGAAATATTGCAATTCAAGACTTGGCACCATCTCATCTCCCCCCCTCCCAGCCCTGGAAATTGTATGCCTTGCTATCAGTGTTCAAAATAACTAGGATGTCATCCTGTATCGCCCTTGGTATTTATCACTTCTGCCCAAAACACAGGCGTTTTCTTTATGCAGGTCATTATTCTGCTGGATTCTTCAAAGCAACAGAGTACCACAGATACAAATCCTGAGATGCTTTTGGCAGTGAAGTTTCGAGATTCTGCTTTTTGTCTGAAAACACAAATATAATGGAAATTCCAGTGGATAACAATAACCTCAGCCAGTCCTCCTTTGAAAGTTTTGGAAGTGTTCCATGGTTGGCTGGCTGTTGAGATTCCTTAGAAGGTTTTTGAGGCTTACTATACATTTCCTTAAGGTTTGTTTGTTTTGTTTTGTTTTTTACTCACACTATCTCAAATCTGTGATTATTTCTTTGTTACTTTTTACATTAATAGTTATCAATACACATGGCAATTTATTTCACAAGCTATTAGCTTATCCTGTGTCCTTTAAATATTCTTCATCACAAATCATATGAACAAGGCAAATGTGACAGCTTCTAAGAAATTCCATAGACAGATGCTAACAAAAATTCTATGCCAGCCTTCTCTAACTCTGGCTGTGTTGAATTACAACCCCCCAGAATTCCCCTCCATGCAAGTATAAAAGTAGTGGGATGTAGAGGTGGGATGCAGAGTGGTAGGAGGGATGGAGGGGAGATTGATAGCAATCTCAATCCAAAATGTTAATGCAAGCGTACTTCACTTAACAAAGCCCCTGACAGAGAAGCTACTTTTTACAAAGTCTTTTTATAGAAACCCTGCCCAGGCTTCCCCACTTTCTGTTCGGCTGGAAGAGTGTGTGTGTGTGTGTGTGTGTGTGTGTGTGTGTGTGTTGGTAGCACTGGCATTGGGAGGATGGGGAAGGAGGGCTGGAGAAAATCAAATTTTTATGTTGGGTTGCAGCAGTTTGTTTGTCTGTAGTGCAATAAAGACCTGAAAAACAATGAGGTTCTGCAGTGATCCTACTGCAGCCGTGTGCCTTTACATACAACAGGTAAGGTAAACAGCTGCCTCTAGAATCACTTACTGAGCATGTGTGAAGAGCAAAACAGAAAGGGAAAGCAGATTAGCATATCTCTCTGGCATGTAAAAAAGCATAGAATTATAAATTTCACTGTTGTTAAGTGCCCTCAAGTCAACCCTGACTCATGGCGACCCTGTGGATGAGACAGCTCCAAGACCGTCTGTCCTCCACTGCTCTGCTTAGGTCTTGTAGTTTCATGCCCATGACCTCTCTGATCGAGTCTAACCATCTGGCATGTGGCCTTCCTCTCTTTCTATTACCTTCAAACTTTCCTAGCATTATTGTCTTTTCTAATAAGTTGTGCATTCTTCCTGACAGTAAGAGCTGTTTGGCCATGGAACACACTCCGTCAGAGAGTGGTGGAGTCTCCTTCTTTGGAAGTTTTTAAACAAAGGCTGGATGACCATTTGTTGGGGGTGCCTTGATTGTGTATTCCTGTATGGCAGGGGGTTGAACTGGCTTGCCCTTGAGGTCTCTTCCAAACACTTAAAATTTAAATAAACATTTTTGTCTGGAATTAAACAAAAGTGTTTGTCAGATTACTGTAAAAACAGGACACATTGATGGGTAAGTATATACAAAACTGGCACAAATCAGATGTTGACTGGTTTTCAGCTATCTATGCTCTGAAACCCAGGGTTTGTTTGTCTGTTTGCTGTCACTATATATGTTACTTTACAAGTAAAAGACCAACCAAAAAACAACAACCCTAGTTTCCCACCCTCAGGCTTACAATCTTACAATAGAACTTGTCTATTGGAAAGAACATCCCTTTAGATAGTGCAAGGAAACTGTACATTAGCATTGTAGATCAAAAACCTAAGCTGCATTTAAGTTACTGTAAATACATATGGTAAAATCCATGGAAACTGTACTTCTGCGGGCTACAGTTCACATAATCCTTAAACTATCATGACCAGCGGCTGGAGAATTTTGGGATTTGTCATTCATAAAAGTAAGTGTTTAAAGTTCTACCCTGCAAATGCAAGTGCTTTCCAGGGCAAGATTTGGCGATTATGTTGCAAAATGTGCATATACATCTGCCACATTTCCCCCTTAAAAAAAGGAATGGGAAACCTTTGCTTGTGTGCATGTATAAGAATGAACCCAGGCATATCCACATGTGAATGGTGGGCATCAGTGGGATTTAAGAGTTTATATGCCTGGTCACAAAGATAATCTCAATCATAATCTGTGGAATTTAAATAATGGAATTTTTTCCTTGGCAGAAGAGTGTTATAACTATTACCATTTTTATACCACATCTGGTTTTGATGGATTAGAAATGCAAAACCAAGACCTATCATTTGAAACTGGCAACTGTAGTGAATTATCTGACAAGAAACAGATATGCCATGTTTGACAATTACAATCTTGGGGATACACTTCTAAGAATGTTTTAGATTACAGGGGCAGGGGGAGACAAACAGTAAGGTTCTATGCGTGAGAAATCAGAAGTCCCATTGTCACACACTGTTTTTCTGAACACAAATGGATTCCCTTTATTGATTAAATCAACAATGCATTGCAATATCAAAAATTTCAACACCTTACTCAAGTGTTTTAATATGTAAAGTTATTAATTGATATGAAGTCTGAGTGGATGGATCTATTGTGTTTTGATTGTGTTGCATATTTTCAAAATAATTTTTATAATTAATTTCTTTAAAAAGTTGTTATAAAACAAATAAGAACATTTAATCATATACAAAAATAAAAATTTTAAAAAATAAACTCCTTTTAAAAAGAAATATGTCTCACTGAGGTCAAAGAAGTTTACTCCCTGCTAAATGGGAATAGGATTACAGCCTAAATTGCTCTTAGGTTCACACTGCAGAATTAATGCTATTTGACACTGTTTTAACTGTCATGGCTCCATCTTATGGAAGCTGGGATTTGTAATTTTTTGTGACATCAGAGCTCTCTGACAGAGAAGGCTAAATAACTCACAAAACTACAAATCCCAGAACTCCATAACATTGCGCCCTGGCAGCTAAAGTGGTGTCCAACTGTATTAATTCTGCAGTGAAGCTGCAACCTTAGACATGCCTCATTAATGAGAGCCATTGTGGCATAATGATTGGTGTGTTGGATTAGGACACTTGGAGAAAAGGGTTTGAATCCTTGCTCAGCCATGGAAATCCATGGTCTTGAGCAAACTACACTCTCTTGTCCTCAGAGGGAGGCAAGGGCAAACCCTCTGAAACATTCTGCCAATAAAATACCATGATAACGTTACTGTAGAGTTGCTATAAGTCAGAAATGACTTGAAAACACACAATAACAAGAAGTTCTTTCAATAACAGATTTAGGATTGAAAGTGGAGAACCACTATAATTTGTGTGTTTGGAAACCTTAACCCAACAATTTTATCTTTATCTTCTGGGTTTTGAAAGACAAAATGAGTTTGGGCTTTGACTCAAGTAAAAACTATATATGCATGAGTGTTTATTGCCACATTCATTTCTCTAAAGTACTATGATTTGCAATCTTAAAAAAAAACAGAATACAATAATTAATTATATACTGCAGCAGAGTATTTGAATAGATATTGGGGTTTAAGTACAGTGATCAAAATTTTACCATATTATTTCTATAACAGGTTTTAAAAGACCATATAAGCATAGCTGTAAATCAGTTTAAATAGTATGGATATAGGGCTTTAGCTGAAGTATTCAAATTTATCAGGGAACAACTGTGTTTTGAAAATGATGATAAATATTCATCAATTTGTCACTCATACGCTTTCAGGCATTTGTACTTTTCATAGCATTCATGCATAATATTTTCCATTAAAGAAAACTTGTGTCGAGTAGGTGTTTATACAAATTAGATTTAAAAATTACTATTATGATTTAGTAATTGCATTTTCTGTTTTCTTTAAGGTTTGTAGGTATGTTCTTGCAGTTCAGGAAGAAATTAAAATCGAATACAGCTAAGTCCCAATCAGTTCTGACATTGAAGAACAATTGCAAACAATTAAGCAAACAATCAAAATTCAAAGACATAGCTGAATTAGTCTGGAATATCAGTATGCAAAAGCATCTTGTAGTACCTTTGAGACTAACTGAGCAAAAGAAGTTGTAGCATAAGCTTTCATGGATTTGGGCCTCAGATGCATGGAGTGAATTGGTGCGCAGGAAGGACCTTTATGATCAGACTATGAATAGCCAATTTCCTAGATTTCATCACTGACCCCAGGGCAGTGTGATCCTTGATCCAAAGAAAGCTAAAAAAGAAGATTGGAAAGAGAAACAGCAGAATTTGAATATATCTATAAACTCCAATTCATCAACAGTGAGTTGAACAGAGACAATGGTTTCCTGGCACACTACACATATTATAACATTAGTTAACACCCCAGCCTCATGAGGGTGCTCTTGCCCAATTTATCACATCTCCTTTTCTGATTCCCTATCTGTGCACCCCACATTCCAAAACTGCCTCCACCATTCGTATGGTCATCCATCCATTCTGGGCCTAGGCAACATATTTCCTCCTGCCTTTGTCGTTCCACAAACAAAACTCAATTTTTAAAATATTTAAAATGAACTTGTCAGCTCATCACCGTACCCACAAGTTTTGCATCTCTATGGCTATTCATACAGTCTGGTTATAAAGATCCTTCCTGTGAGCACCATCTCACTTGCTGCATCTGAGAGAGTAGACCAAGGGGCAGATGGGCAGGAAAAAGTGACTTGAAGCTGACTTTTCTAAAGCCGCGTTGAAACCTCACCAACCACACCACCCGCTCCCAAGGTGGCTGGAGTGCGCATGTTATGACCACATGGCATGGTTTCAAGCTGTGCTAGTGTGTACTTTTTTCCTGTTCCCTCCACCATCCCTGCACACTGTTGCAGGAACAAATTGCTGGCAACTGCTATCCCACTGGATGGCTGTCCTTGTGAACCTGCACACATTCGCATGTGGGCACACCTCTGCTCCGATATCCTGGATGGCAGTGCTTCACCAGGACATCGGAGCAGAGGTGTGCCCACACAGATGCCAGCAAGGTAGAATCATGCCCCCTTTCACCCTCCCTTCACCCCATGCCCCCTCTTTGACTATCTTATGTATGTTGTACTAATCTCCATGAGAGGTGTTATGGTTTCTCTTTTGGACATTGCCACCCTCACTGCTTGGGTACTCTGTCCCTTTTAAATGCACTCCTGTGACAGGGCATTTATATCCACAATTAGGATTAAGGCTTGGAAAGAGCACCCCTTTAGAGCCATCCTGGCATCAGTGCATTTATATGCACATGCAAAGGTGCACACTTTCAGGGAAGACGTGAAAAAATCCAGCTCCTTTTTAATCTGTCTTTTCTCCCAGTAACATGGCTTGGGTGCACTTTATGGCCAGCTTCAAGGCGTGCATTGTCTAAATGCTCCACCCCTGAAACCAGCCAGAAACCTGCTTATTTTGACCATCTGTTTCACCCTTAAGTCTACAAAATCTTATGCCACAACTTCTTTCATTCAGCTTGTCCCAAAGGTGCTACTTCGCATAATCATATTAAAACTAAGCACTTAATGTAACAAAAAAGGGGCAGTACAACACGTACACACACCCCATTAAAAGTTCCATTTACATCAACCAGCCTGAAGCCTAAATATCCTAAAAGCACCAGTTCATGTATGATCTTGGAATCTAAGCAGGATCAGCCCTGGTTAGTTCTTGAATGGAAGATCACCAACAAATACCTGGTGTTATAGGCTGCACTTCAGGGGAAGAAACTGGCAAAATCACCTGTGAGTATTCATTACCTAAGAAAAATCCTATGAAATTCATTGGGTTGCCATAAATTGACAGGTGACTTGAAATCACATTCACACATACTCAGAGCAACCAGTTAATGACTCAAAGCCTGTCTGAATATAAAGGTCTGGTGGCAAAAGGATAACAGAGAAGGAAGCAGCCAACCCTCCTCTGAAATGGCATTCCACAATCTGGGAGCAGCCACCAAGAAGACTATCTCTTATGGCTTCAACAAGCATGTCTCAGGAGGTGGTGGGACTGAGAGAAAGACTTCGCCCAAAGATCATAGAACTCATGGTGCTTCATATAGGGAAATTCAGATGGACCAGACCAATGCTCTACTGCCCCTTAGCGCTCATAAACCCACTTTGAATTCATCCTGGAAATAGACCAATTATCCAATGAAGTTGTAACAAAAAGTTTTCTGTAACCTATAGCAGTTGGACCCACTGCAGTTTCCAAACACTTTCCAAAGTCAAATTCATGTATTGTGTGTTACAGTAATCCAAATGGGATGTAACCAAGGCACATGTCACCATTTTATTAATATTAAGATGGATCAAACCCTTGTTATCTTTATATGACAGACTAAGGAAATGTAAAGTCATGAATTGAGAATATTTTATGTTAGCGATTTGTTAGCAGTAGAAATTCTGTGCCATTAACACCACTGTAACATAAAAAGTCAACATTTATGGTATCATAAATGTTACTAAAGTGTCATTAGAAATGCAAGAGCCTAGCCCTAGAGCTACTTTTCACCGAATCTGTAGCAACTGTGTATTATATAGCTAGATGGTTATACAATGATTTAACCACTCAGCAGATCCAAGTAGAAAAAAATTATCCTCCTGGATGAAAAAATGAACAGTATACTGCATATACTCATATATAAATTGAGAAATTTTAATCAAAAACAACCCAAAAAACCTCAGCTAGCTTATCGGTGTAAGTATTGTACTTTAACTCTTATATATAAAAAAAGAACCATTCCCTTCTCTGGGTAGAGTAGCATAAGGCAAAAGCTTAGTCTATCCTGGGAGCTCCTAAAAGCTCCTACATTCTCTCAGCCGCAGCGCTGCTTCTGGCCTTTTTGAATGCCTAGGCTGGAAAATGGTAGGAACAGCAGCTCTTTGGTGCTTCCCCTCAAAGGAGCCCCAAGAGGAATCAGACTTTGAAGGGTATGCATAAGACATTTTATGTATGTTTGTCAGTTTTTCTGGGTTAAATCAGGCCAAGTTATCACATTAAAGTTAAAGGCTATAATTGTTGCTATGTAGTCAACTTTGCTTTGATTTGCTTTTTCAGATTTTGACATCTGTGAATTTTCTTAGCCCCATCCACACTTGATTTTCTTCCCCACACATCATACATCCACTAGTTACGGTAGTTCTCTCCTCATCCATCCAGCCTTTAGGGTGAGCATAAACAGTTATGCCTGCCAGTATTTTGTAAGTTCTTTGGCATCATTCTCCTTTGCTTCGTCTTTTACATCCTTTGTTACATGCCCCTAAGTTTTACTCTTGACTTATCCATGGGTCATATCAAAATCCATAATTTTGTCCCAAAAATCTGTCCTCAACTTGTTCATGACATGGACTTATATACAGTAATTCTGAGACATACCAGCATGAGATATTTATCTGGCTACCTGGAATAGGTTCCCATGGTTAGAAATGGAGAAAAAAAGTACTGAAGAACAGTATGGTTGTAGACTTCTATTTCTGATTGTATGAATCAGCTTTGAGTGGACGACTGCACCAGCCCTTTTTCAGGCACTACTCGACCCTGGATTCTTCAGTATAGGAGAAACTGAGTGCTTAGCCCACGCTTTCCTGAGGTGGAAAGCAACAAATATGAAGAGGGGAGGTTTTCCTTTGTGCAGAGGCTCTCCATGTGAACAACTGAATAGCAATTGGGTGATTTAAAAGCATGTCCAAATGAAAGTGACCAAAATGGTGAAAGGTCTGCAAGCCATGCCCTGTGAGGAGTAATTTAGGGAGATGGATATGTTTAGCCTGGAGAAGAGATGATATGATAGCCCTGTTTAAATATTTGAAGGGGTGTCATATTAAAGATGGACCAAGCTCATTTTCTGCAGCTCCACAAAATTGGACCCGGAGCAATGGGTTCAAACTACAAGGAAAAAGATTGCACTTAAGAATTAGGAAGAACTTCCTGACTGTAGGAGCTGTTTGACAGTGGAACACGCTCCCTCAGAGAGTGATGGAATCTCCTTCTTTGGAGGTTTTTAAACAGAGGCTGGATGGCCATCTGCCGGGAGTGCTTTGATTGCATATTCCTGCATGACAGGGAGTTGGACTAGATGGCCCATGTGGTCTCTTCCAACTCTGATTCTGTGATTCTACAATTTGAATAGGAACCTCTCCTCTTCATATGTGTGCAAAGAGATGGCAGTGGGAGTAGGACTAGGTGCTCCCCTGCTCCTGTCTTAAAGAAACTGGTAATTCCTGGACAGGACTGCTGATACAGACATGGTCTTTTCTTTTTAAATCACCCTAAAACTGCAATTTCCACAATTTGTTGAGTGCACTGAGAATTAAGATAACAGTAAGGAGATATAGGGCCCCTCCAAACTGCCCAATAGTTCTAGTAAATGTTGAAATAGTCTATTTTGTCATTTCATGCCCGTCACCCTATTTTCTGCTTCCACATCTAGTCATTCTAGCTCTTCTCTCAGGGTGCTTTGATATTGTCATGTATTTTCCTGCATGACAAGGGGTTGAACTGGATGGCCTTGTAGTCTCTTCCAACTTATGATTCTATGCCCTAAATATACTGGGGGTTGGGTCCTTGCTTGTTGCTGGTTGTAGTGGGTTTTAGCATTACAATCTACACAGTTCTTTTCAACAACATTTTTCTCTCACTTGAGGTGTTTTTAAGGGATGTGGATGTGATTTTCTTTCATCCCTGCCTCCATCCCTGCCATCTTCTTGAACTCAACACCTCACTTGTATTTCTTCTCCAGTGCCCTCTTCCCCTCTCTCACACACACACACGTGTGTGTGTGTGTGTGTGTGTGTGTGTCTAGTCATAACCAACTGTAAGGGGTGGTGCTCATCTCCATTACTGAGCTGAAGAGCCAACATTGTCAGAGACTACTCTGTGATCATTTGGCCAGCATGATTGCACAGAACACTGTTTACCTTGTCACATAAGTGGTACTTATTTATCTACTTGCATTTGCATGTTTTTGAACTGCTAGGTTGGCAGAAGCTGGGACTAGTGACAGTAGTTCACTCCATCATGCAGCACTCGGGCCTCGAACTGCCAACCTTCTGATCTTCCAATCGTCAGAATTGGCATCTTAACCACTAAGCCACCACATCCCTTTTTGCCCTGTTACCTATAGACATTTTTGCAGTCATTGAATCTAAAGCCATTATAATTGAAGTAATTTAAACATTGTGCAGATTGCCATAGGGAGGAAGTACCTAAGGGAATCAGAATGTATATAATGGCTATGACTAGATACCTGTGTGCCATTTCCTAGTGCTGCTGTTGCTGTTGCCTAGCAGTATGATCTTCATTTTCCATACCACATACTTATGGATCAGCTGCAGAGTGGCAGTGTACAGGTTAACTGTGCAAGAGTAAACTGTTCTTTAATGCAGAATATCAGAGTTGATCCATCAAAGAATGGAGAAGAACAATAAGGCTTCTAGAGAGAGTGAAAGATGTGGGCACTTGTATGAGAATCAAAGTAAGTAGAAGGTATAACAGTGCCTTGTGGAGCATTGCAGGGAGCTCCTAGTAGATCAGGTCACACACACACACACCAGTTGTTCAAACTAGGGAACTAAGATGAGGGGTAAAGTTTTTAAGAGTAGGTTGGCATGATGTTGAAGGCTGTTTGCCAACAGACTTCCTTATCTCCCCATTCTTCTCCAATGCAACTTCTAGCTGGAATCAAATTCCTTCATTTGACCAGTTGTGATAGCATGAATGGAGTAGGAATGGGAAAAGGGGAAAGCCAGAAGAAAAAGTCAAGAAACCCCAAATTGTCACCAAAAAAGTCAAGAAACCACAAAGAGAAGCCACAAATTGATGCTTGAAAAGAAAAAAATATTTTACGCTACAGTATGCTTAATATGTTTCATCAAGACATTTTCTTCAAAGGCAAGATCTTCATTTACTTATAGTAGCAGTTAATATGTTGTTTGGCATTCTGTTCATGAATTACGGTGTCGTAGGTCTTAGAGGAGTGGGAGTGCCACTACACTTTATTGTTCTGATGTGTGACCAGTACTTGGGACAAGCTGGTGCCGCCAGAACAGAATGTGGAGCAGCAGAATGGTTCCCAATTGGCAAAGGGATCTAGCAAGGCTGCATTCTATCACCCTATTTATTTAACCTGTATGTAGAAATTACCATATGCAGAGCAGGCTTAGACTCAGAGGCAGTAGGATTGAAGATCAGTGGAAGGAACGTAAGAACCTAAGATATGCAGACAACACCATACTATTACCAGAAAATAACAAAGACCTGGAACAATTACTTAAGAAAATCAAATAAAAAATGCTAAGGTTAAGTGCTTCATGATGAATACTAAGAAAACAAAAATAATTACCATGGAAGCACTACATGAATTCATCCTAGATGACGACAAACTAGAAATAGTAAAAGAGATTGCAGTCAAGAAATCAGAAGAAAACTAGGGTTGGGAAGGGCAGCTATGTACAAATTAGACAATCCTAATGTGCAAAGACATAACACAGAATACAAAAGTTAGGGTCATCCAAACCATTGCATTCCCCATAACAATGTATGGCTGTGAGTGCTGGACAGTGAAGCTGATAGAAAGAAAGTCAACTCGTTTTAGATGTGGTGCTGAAGAAGAGTGCTAAGGATACTATGAATGACCAAGAGAACAAACAAATGGGTCTCAGAACAGATCAAGCCAGGATGACAAAATTGAGGCTGATATACTTTGATCACATCATGAGGAAAAATGAATATTTGGAGAAGGCAATAATGATAGGCAATAGAAAGAGAGGAAGACCACACACCAGATCGTTCGATTCAAACAGAAAGGCCACAGGCTTGAGCCTGCAGTACCTGAGCAGAGCAGTGGAGGATAGATGGTCTTGGAAATGTCTCATTCAGAGGGTCATCATGAGTTATGGTCCAGTCAAGGGCAGTTAATAATAAGAAAGTCTGACTTTCAACATCACAATTAATTTTTACAGTCATTGTGCAGGTTGGAATTTTCTTCCATCCATGCAACAGCCAAATCCCCCCACTCATTGCAGCTCCCCATAACACCATTTCTGTGTGGGTAGAGAGCAGGGTGAGGAGTGAGGATGTGTCCAACTCTTTTCCTGTAGCTAGAAACACTGCAAACAGGCCTGTAACAGCATATGGGAAAAAGCATATGGAATAAAGGAACAGGAAAAAAGCTGGTCACCCTTCATCCTCTCTGACAACACAGAAATGGCTATGTTGGGGGGGGCTGTATTGCTTAAAAGATGGGGTTTAGGAAGTAGTATCAAGAAACATAGCATGGAGATGCAGTTACATCTTTCTAGTTACATTCCCCAATGCTGGACCTTAGCTGTTGTTTTAAAATGAAGGAGATGGGGAACAGGTAGCCCTTCCTATGGATCCAGACACAGTAGTCAGACATCTAGCAATCCTACATAAATAGGAGACAACTCAGATCCAGCTATATATATTCCCCAGTTAGTGTACCTCCATTAAAAGTTAGATGTGACCAGAGGTTTTCCCTGTAGAAGGAGCAGTCCAAAAAAAACTACCAACTCTTCGGTTTATTCTCTCTTGTCTTGTATTATCTGCCTTTCTTTGTAAGAAATGAAAGTATAATTAATCATACTCCTTTTGTCTGGTGTGAAGATACTGGTGCTGTATTGCTATCCATTTTCATGCAGAGTGGAATTATATTCATAAGGCAGTCTGCTGAACTATCTAGATGATGGAGAGTCTGCTCAAAAATGGTTCCATTTTTCAGTGATTAACTTTCCATACTCGGATACATAAAACTTAATGTCACCCCCAAAGATTTGTTAGTTGCCAGTGGTCCTTTTGTACTTATCTTGGCAGGGCAGGTAAGATCCCTCCATATTTTCTTGACCAGTGTGCAATTTTTAAGCTGTTGAAATCCTTATTGTCAGCACATAAATCTTGTAATCAGAAAACATTCCCACAGTCACAACAGCAGAAGGTGATGTGTGAAGGAATAAAAATATTCAAGCAATCAGCACAATGTGTGTAGACAAGGAAGACATTCCCCTCCTTTCCAACTGCATTTTGTGGTCTTTAAATTTAGTATTGGGTTTTAAAGAAGACATTTATCTATCTAATGGCTAGTCTCAGAAGCTGTTATGTTGACTTGGCATTTCAGAAGATTGACAACAGAAGGAACTGGAAACCAGTGTCAAACAGAAATAATCTCTGGTTGTGTAAAAAAAGATTTTATTTCTCAAAATAGTCTAACATGTTTTGGTCAGGAAATACTAGTATGGCCTTCTTCAGGTACTATTAAAAGAAAAGGAGTGTGGGCAGCACACATGGAAAAATAATATTGTATTTTTATGTATATGGTTTAATGTATTCTTTAATTGATTTATTTTCTATACAGTTTGATATAAGACATGTGTGTGTGTGTGTGTGTGTGTGTGTTTATTTATCTGTAGTTCTTTTGTCTGTGCCTTGCCTATAATTATGATTCCACTTTTCTCTTCCTTTTAACAGCCCTTGAAGAAGGTTATATAAATATTTCCTGGCTAAAATATGTTTGGCTAGCTATTTATGGGACACAGTGTTGAGATTAGTGTGTGCTCAACTGTATACACATTGTTGGTACTATGTGAAGAGATTAGAGAAACACTACTTTAAGAATTAGGAAAAGGAACAGAGATGTAAGGAACTGAATACAGTGTACATATCTATTCCCACCAAGCTTAGTCCTCTGCTCTTTCCCACCTAATCTGCTGTCATGCCACCTCTGGAGAATTTTGTATTAGAGAAGTTCCAGAAAGCAGAGCCTCTCAAAATTTATCAGTGACCCAGCTCCTTACTGCACCAGGTGACACCCTAAGAAGTCTGCTCCCCAAACATCTGCCTTTGGCCACAAACAGGCTGTGGCATTCACCTGTGTCCCATTAAAATGCTGAAGAGATGGGGTGAGTATGGTGAGGCTCAGGAGGAAGAGAAAGAGAGGCCTCAGGTTTAATTTTTTTAAAAAAAAAATCTTTAAAAATATCACATTTTACCAAATTTTCACTTTAAGCACTTAAAACTATGTATATGTAAATACATTTAGGCTGTGCGTATGATATTGTAATTTAAAAATATAATTTTAATTGTGCTAGTTTTTATGTCATATCGATTACCATGACATTCAGTGATATATGGGAATTATGATTTATGAGTCACCATAGTACAAAAAACATGACTAAGGGTTCTGTATGGTGTGGTACAGGAGGAGGTCAGTGAGGGGTTTACACCATGAGTTACCACACCAGGTGACACCAGTCCTAGTGACACCACTGCCCTAAACAATTTAGTATCATGAGCAAACTTGGCCACTTTCACCTTTGTTTGTTAACTGCCTTTGCGTCAATCTTGACCCATGGCGACCCTATGAATGAGACATCTCTAGGCTCCCCTGTCCCCTACTGCTCTGCCCAGCTCCTGCAAACTCATATTCGTGGTCTCTTTAATAAAGTCCATCCATCTAACATGTGACTTTCCTCTCTTTCTACAATGTAAAAAGGACTGGTCCAAGTAGCTTCTTGGACACTCCACTACATGTACAGTTGCAAGAACTACTTACTTATTGCTTCTCCCTACTTTCTGTGCTTTAATCAATTACAATCCATAAAAGGACTTGTCCTCATGTCCCATGACTGCTTAACTTGCTTGACAGTATTTACTGAAGGATTCTGTCATAGCCAGCGTAAACAAGGTTTACCAGAATTCCCCATCCACTTGTTCATTGACACACAGAAAGAACTGTAACACACTGGTGAGACAGAAGCTATGGAAACTATGGGCCTTTACAGACTGCCAGAAATAGTGCAGCTTGAGGCCACTTTAACTGTCCTGACTCAGTGCTAGGGAATCATGGGAATTGTATTTTTTTCTGGGACATTGAGCCTTCTCTGCCAGAGAGCTCTGGTGCCACAATAAACTATAGTTCCCTCGAGTCCTTAGCACTGAGCCAGGACAGCTAAAGTGTCTGCAAGTTGCACTATTTCTGGTTCCTTCCAGACATGAGTCAATCTATTCCTATGGTACAGAGGGCAATCTAAGAACATATGGCATGGTATTGTTAGAATATTAGCAATTTCAAATTTGAGTTCGTTAAGAACCCTCAGATAGGTATCATCTGGGCCCAGTGATTTGTTTGTGTCCATATGTCAGTAAGCTGTTAAACTTGCATCTCTTGTCATAACTATTTGTCTCAGTCTCTCAAATACCATTCCTAAAGTACATCAGTTCAGGCACAGGCGTTCAGTCACAGATTATCCATTACAGCTTTAGATGCCCTCTTGATTTTATTTTCCATCTCAAGATCACCTTCAGCATGTTGGTGAGAAGGATGATAGCGTGTCCCAATTGCTTTTGAAGCCTGATATTGTTGTGAATAATGGTTCTGTGAAGTCTTCCCCTTTCAAAATTTCTAGTTTGTTTGACACTATGCAATATTTGACATAACACAACAACACAATTTCCAGCCCTTCTACTTATTACAACAGAGATTTTATCTAGAGAAGAAGGTATATAACTGTTCTTGTCTGTTTGCCTGACTTTCTGTTATGTTCACTATACCTGTTCTTCCTTAAAGCCAAGCACTGCAACTCTACATTTTTTCTTGTAGATTTCTAATACCAGTACAGAAAACACTTATATATTATTTCCCTATCCAAATTCATTTTTGCATTTCCCACTATGACCTTAGACCTCTTCGTCTAGCTGTCATGGTTTAGCATATTGTATGGTCTGTTTCCATCCTTTCCTCATATGGGTGGTCAGAAATATTGCCAGTTTCATCTCCTAGGAATGATTAAACCCAATTGGATAGTCCCCACTTCTTGTCGGCATCCACCCTAAGGTTCAGTTTAAAACCATTTCTTTATTAAGCACCAGCCATTTAGTTCCCTTCTGGAGTAAGTGAAGCCTGTCTCTTTTATACACGTCTGGCTTGTACAATTCTTGGCCCTTAAAGAATGCAAATCCATTAAATCCCCTGAAAGTAAATTCAACATACAGTAGGAAATATGAGATATAGCAGTTATTTATTGAAGTAGACTTAACATAAACTCCCCCCCTTTTCACATGCGTGCTCGCTCTCTCTCGCTCTCGCTCTCTCACTCACTCTCTCTCTCTCTCTCTCACACACACACACACACACACACACACTGGTGTTCAAGCTTCAGTTCACACCATAATTAAGCAAGACCTTATATTTGCAAGCTTCAGTAATCTAAAGATCATGCAATTATTCATAGCAACCCAAGAGAATAGAGGGGGATTGGAGACAGATTTATTAGTATTTATTATTTTTAGTACTGGTAAAATTCTTTCTTCTTAGTATGAGCCACACATTTTCATTTACCCTGAAGGAATTTCAGCTAGTTGTTATAACTTATTATAACTTATTATATATTTATAATATAATTTAAGGTGTTTGTCTTTTATGCTATACAGATCCACTTGTGTGATCACAGTCACTAAACTTGCTTTATTATCCAATAGCACCAAAACAAAGAGCCCAACAAGCTTTGAGCCCAATCTGTCAACTGCTTTGAGTACTTTGCAAACAAACACTTTGGATTGTTGTACTATTTGCTCTACAATGCATGTTTATGAACCAATTTTACCAACCTTGATATCTAGAGTGAAACTGATATCGTAAACATTTTGGGGCACGTTCAGGACTGATTGGTAAACTTAGGGCATTTTCAGAAAATTACTTGGTTTGGTACATTTTGTGTGGAACTTGTGTGAACCAAATTTTAAGAACAGTACACCTTCCAATCAAATTTGTTTTTTCAAATAAAACTAGATGTTTAAATCAACCTGAGCAGATTTCCTAGTATATTATAAACTGAAATGTGTTCTGAGGACTAGTGTAAATACCTCTTATTTGTCCCTCTCTTAGTTGTGTATCATATTTATATCCAACCATTATTCCAGGAAATTCATATCTGACTCTTGACAGTCTCTCTGTTCAGCTAGCAACCTTCTGTTTAGCCATCAGAGACAAGTCTCAAGTTCATATAGCCACAGGTTTGCAACATTTCCTTACATATCCATAGATTTGTGGTCTTCCCAGTTTTCTTCATTCTCCTCTGTCACATCCTAGTCCTGTCAAACTATAGTTTGTCATTGCATAAACACTGAGAAAACTATGGCTTGTTCAAACCATAGTTTGCCTTCACTCTAGAATTGGAAGCCCACTTCTGATAATGGTTTCAGATTCTAATTTTCACTTTATTTGCTCTCTGAACCTGACAAATTAAATATAGCTTTAAATTTCAGGATCTATATTCAACCTTCTGTTTCAGCTTCAACAGAGGCTTGACTTGAACAAACATACACCTTCTGATACAGAACTATTTCTTACACAGTCAAACTAAGCTGCAAATAGATACAGACAAGCTGGTTAGGGGGAGCCAGTGTGGTATAGTGGTTTAAGTATTGGAGTAGGGATCCAGGAGACCAGAGTTCAAATCCCCACTCAGCTATGGAAACCCACTAGGTGACCTTGGGTAAGTCACATTCTCTCAGCCTCAGAGGAAGTCAAAGGCAAACCACCTCTGAACAAATCTTGCCAAGAAAACCTTGTGATAATTTCACCTTAGGGTCTCTATTAGTCTGAAACAGTGTGAAGGCACACAACAATGAGGTATTTCGCCTGTGCCTTCTAGGAGAATTGTCTGTGGGGCACATTGTTCCTTTTTAAACATTTCCCACGGGGTTTAAACACTTAGAGTCTTGAGGAATGTTTTTTGAGAACTTATAACTGTAGCTGTTCATTTTTCATGCTGTTGCTGCACTGCATCTGTGATGACTTTACAGGATATACTGTCCCATTCTAGGATGTCCAATGATAGAATGCAGCAATTTTAAGAGAAGCAGTTAAGTCTGTTAGAAAGCTTAGAAAAGTTACCATTTTGGATTTCAGCTCCCAGACTCACCCAGACAACATGGTCATAGAACAGAGACAGGCAATTATTGGGGGTTTGGGGAATATATTTGTGGGGAAACCACACTGCTCTATATCCTTCCTTCAATTTTTGCCCTCAAATGCTTTGCTGGGTGCGGGGGGGAGCCTTTCCTGAGCCTAAAAAGGCACAGCGAGTAAAATAATCCCTCCAAATTGTTCTCTAAGAGACATGTGGGGGCAAAAAACATTTTTACAAAAAATTGGAAGCTCTGGGACCACAAAAATGGCCCTGTGGGAGCACATGCATTCCCCACCTCTGCCATAGAAGATCCATATCTGTTGTGACGCAAACTATTGTGATCTGCAGCCCACTTGCAGCTGATGACTCTGGCTGTAGTCTATGCAAGCTTATCCGGAGATAAATGTATTCGTCTTTAAAGTGCTACAGTACCCTTTATGATTTTGTTGTGGAACCCATTTGTGTAGATACACACCTCAAAGTTGCAGCTGTTCAGATACATATCTGGTGCACAGTCAACCTACAGATGCCTAATGTTGTAGACATAGCCACAAGTTTGTTGTCTGGCTGATTTGAGGGTTTCCCCCATTTTTTCTGCAGTTCTGCTGTTTCCCTGTTAGATGTTAATCAATAAACAGTTATTACATCTGTACATAGTTATGTGAAAGCAGCTGTGAATTTGTCCCCTGCCCCCAGAGTACTGTATCCTTTGAGCTGATTTGTTGTTGTTGTTGCTGTTGTTGTTGTTAACTGCCCTCAAGTTGATCTCAACTCATGGCAACCCTGTGGATGAGACATCTCCAAGACTCCCTGTCCTCCACTGCTCTGCTTAGGTCCTGTAAACTCATATCCATGATCTCCTTAATAGTTTGTGTCCTTCCTCTCTTTCTACTTCCCTCCACCTTTCCTAACCTTATACCCAGTGACTCCTGCCTTCTCATGATGTGCCTGAAGTACGACAGCCTCAGTCATCTTGGCTTCCAGGGAAATCTCTGGCTTGATCTTTTCTACTAGGACTCATTTATTTGTCTTTTTGGCCATCCATGGGATCCTCAGAACTCTTCTTCAGCACTGCGTCTCAAATGCATTTATTTTCTTCCTATCCACTTTCTTCACTGTCCAGCTCTCACAACCATACATTGCAATAGGAATACAGTGGCTTATATGATTCTAACTTTTGTGCTGAGTTGTATATCTTTGCATTTTAGAATCTTTTCTAGTTCTTTCATAGCTGCTCTCCCCATTCTTAATCTTCTGATTTCCTGGCTGCAGTCCCCATTTTTTATCAATGCTTGATCCCAGGTATGAGAGCTGGTATGAGCTGATATAGCCATTCATTTTGTTTTTGTATCCCTCTTCCTAATGCTTCTGTAGCAGCTTTCTTACCTAAAGAGCTTTTGCTTTCATGATTGCATAGACCAGGGGTAGGCAACCTAAGGCCCGGTGGCTGGATGCGCCCCCCCGAGGCCTTTGGACCGGCCCCCGGCCGGTCCTGCCGCCGCCGCCTGCCATAATGATATTGATTATTGTTGTTATTACTTGTTCTTGGGGTTTTTCTTGGCAAGATCTCCACAGGGGTTTTGCTATGGCTTTTCTGGGGCTGAGAGAGAGTGCATGCATACTTTTTAATTTTTTTTAATTTTTTTAAAAAATATTTATTTATTTATTTATTTATTGTGCTTCGGCCCCGTAATTGTCTGAGGGACAGCAACCCAGCCCCCGGCTCAAAAAGGTTGCCTACCCTTGGCATAGACAATCTCTGCACTGTTTCTGCTAGATCTCCTCTTAACCAATCTCTAATAATTACCAGGGTCTGTGCGTAAGACTCCAGATTCAGCTTAGAGCCTGTGTTGGAGAATGGTCTGGGCCCAATTCAGACTAGATCAATGTAAAATCAGTGCAAATCCAAATCAAGTTTGGGAAATTTGGATTGCCAGTGCTCCTTATTCACTTGCATTGGAAATCCAAAATTGGCTATAACTTTTTTAAAAAAATTGCACATCTACATAACACTTGGAGCTATCCTAAAAAGAGGATTAATCCACCCAAAATTTCAGACAGCTGACTATAAAGATTTTTATGCGAAGGAATCTTGTAGCACCTTTGAGACCAACAGAGTGAAAGAAGTTGGTACCATAAGCTTTCATAGACTTAAGTCTAGTTCATCAGATGCATGAAGTGAAATGCCTAGTGACAGACCTTTATAGCATTGATTGACCAGGTTGTATGTGTGAATAGCAACAGAAATGCAAAACTTATGGCCATTGTGATGAGATAGTGCTGGCTGGAAACTAGAAAGGAGATATGATAAACTGCTAAGAGTATCCTCATAAAGCTGGGGTGTTAACTAGTATTATAGTATGTGTAGTGTGCCAGGAAACCATTGTCTCTTTTGAAACCACTGTCAATGGGATGAAGTTTTTGGATCTATTCCAGTTATGCTATTTCTCTTTCCAAGCTTTTTTTTTAGGAGGCGGTGCTCATCTCCGTTATTAAGCCAAAGGGCCAGCGTTGTCAGAGACTACTCTGTGATCATGTGGCCAGCATGACTGCACAGAACGCTGTTTACCTTCCCACCAAAGTGGTACCTATTTATCTATTTGCATTTGCATGGTTTCAAATTACTAGGTTGGCAGAAGCTGGGACTAGTCACAGGAGCTCACCCCATCATGTGGCACCTGGGCCTCGAACTGACAACCTGCCAATCTTGCAATCAACAGAGTCAGCATCTTAACCACTTGAGCCACTGCTGTCTCTTAAAGTGTAAACACAGGCTGTCAGTGTTATAATCCCTAGCAATTTAGCTCACTCATTTGCTGCTTGGAAGAAAGGCAGACAGTAATCCTGGAATCTGTTTGCACATCAGATTGGTCCCAGACAGTGTCAGGTTTTGTCTGTGATGGCTTAAACCACCTGCCTTCCATCTAACAGCTCAAAGAAAGCCTAGGTGCATTTAAAGTATTCATACTCACAGACAAATTAACAAATAACAAAAGAGACAAACAGAAGAATAGGATGGCCTATTCAATAAGGCAAAAGGAAATGGGGGGGGGGGGAGGAAATTGCAGAGATAGTTATTTATTATTATAAGATCTGGCCACCCCTCACTGCAGTATTTCATGATCCGTTTGTAGGACAGCTAAATCTAACAAATCAAAGAAGAGATTCTGGAAGAGAAAAATGACTATATAACTTCAATGACCTCACATAGTCCCTCTCCATAACCACTGTGTTTGGAGATGTCTACTGAAATTCCTGCCTCAGTTTACATAATAGAGCTGTCAGTGAACAAAATCAGCTCCTCTCTTATCCCTCTGCATCACATTATCTTGTTGTTGCTTCCCTCATATGGATGCTGGAATCTTATTGTTAAGTCTCAACATTGGGGGGAAGCAGACGGGAGCTTCCCGTGCGCCGCGGGACGGAGCGCTGCTGGACCGCGGCAGCCGCACCGCGGCGCACCGTCGGCGACTCTAAAAGGAGCACCAAATTGGCGCTCCTTTTAGATTTCAGGGAAAGGCGCCCTAAAAGCGGCGGGCGCACTTTCCCTGACTCAAACGCCGCGGCGCGTGCGGTCGCCGTGGCGTGAGGTCATCCTCGGAGCGCCGGCCGTGCGGAGGGCCAGCGACTCCGAGGGCGACCTCTGGAAGAGGAAGGGGCGCCGCTCGTGCGGCTGCCTCTCCTCTTCCCTGCCCGGAAGACGACTCTATTAGTCGTCTGCCGAGGCCCATTGTAAACCCACTGAATCAATTGAATGATGACTCAACTCATAGGTAAATCCAGGATTTTTTTCCAATGGGTTTACTTTAGTCAGGAGTAACAATAGGATTTAGACTACAGTGTCTGTTTCTCTTTCCCCCCCCCCCCCTTGTTTTTAATGCCGATTGGTCCATACTGTGCTCTCCTGTTTTGGAACCAAATTGTGCTAGTCTGATCTGATCTAGAGCTGGAAAGGATCAGTCTAGACCAACCTGGAAGACCATTTGACCACAGACCAACATGATTTGTTTTGTCATTTAGAATTCAGCCAAATCACTTACACAGCTGTACTAATAACCTCTGGTTTAGCAGGATTCTGCAAATATACTAGACTTGCCTCAATACACACTCTGTTGTTCAGGTGTGGCCCCTTGACCTTGGATAGTTGCTCATTAGCAGGTTACACACTGAAGATTGTTGTGTGAAACAAGAAGGGAACACCCAAAGATGCATGTTTCCAAATGTTTTAAGATGCAACATCCACCAGCCCCATCCAGTATTACCAGTGGTCAGAGCTTGTGGGAGTTTCCATCCAAACTATCTGGAGATAACCAGATTCCCCATTTCAGATGTTGGTGTTCTTTGTTGTTCGTTGGGTACGTCAGTGATTTCTGAACTTTACGAATTTGCCATTAGACAAATTCCTACCATGGCACGATAGGGATGGATGGATCAGTCTGTTTTCATTCTTAGTCAGTTTCACATGTGTTCATTCATTATTCCATCCCATCCTGTTCTCATATCAATTGCATGGGGGGGGGAGGTCAAAGGTGTGCACATGTTTTATATGCATTTTATGATTAAAGGTGCATTTTGTGAGCATACTATTATAAAAAGGGCACTTTTACATGCATACTGGTAGTTTTTGAATCCAAAAACTGAATCACAACATTTGAACACACATAGAATGAGGAAGATAACAGTGTACCAATCGACACATTAATTTGGGAGCCATGAATCACTTCCAAATGGTTGTGTGCTTCCCAGGGGCAAGTGACTGGCTACAGCAGTCTTGTAAAGCATTTGTCTATGGCTAAAAAAAGCAATACACAGAATTATAAAAAAGATATAATAAAATGAAGGACACATGGAACGAAAAGCCATATGAAGATGAACCCCAAATTCTAAAAAGGTGGGAACTGCAATAAAAAGAAATAACAAAAAACAAATCATCAGGAAAGATGATATTCCAATTGAACTGCTGCAATCCACATTGACATAGTCAACTCTAGTGCTAACCAACATATGTCAACAGATGGGGAAAACAAAACAATGGCCAATAGATTGGAAGCAATCAATATACATCCACATCCACAAAAAGGGAGACACATGAGACTGCAGCAACTATAGGACCATAGCACTAATCTCCCACACAAGCAAAATCATGTTCAAAATTCTGCAACACAGACTCTAGCCATACATGGAGAGAGAAATCCCAGAGGTCCAAGCGGAGTTCAAGAAAGGAAGAGGCAGCAGGGACCACATTGCAAACATGCAATGGCTAATGGAGTGCACCAGGGAATTCCAAAAGAAAATACTTTATAGACTATAGCAAAGCCTTTGACTGCATAGATCATGAAAGGCTATGGAATGCCTTTTAGGACACGGGAGTGCCTTATTAGTCATAATAAGGAACTCAGGACAAGAGGCTACTGTCAGAACAGAACATGGAGAAACAAAATGGTTCCCAATTGGCAAAGGGGTCAAACAAGGCTTCATTCTTTCACCCTATCTGTTCAACTTGTATGCAGAACACACTATAAGAAAAGCAGGCTTGGACACAGAAGAAGGAGGAGTGAAAACAGGAGGAAGGAATATCAACAATCTGAGATATGCAGATGACACCATAATACTAGCAGAAAACCTCACAGACAGAAAAAAGTGCAAAGGCAGACTTAATGTTGAACATAAAGAAAACAAAAATAATGACCACTGAGGACCTTCACAGTTTCAACCTAGACAATGAAGTAATGGAAATAGTAAAAGAATTCCCATATCTGGGATCAAACATTGATAGAAATGAGGACTGCAGTCAGGAAATAAGAAGATTAAGAATGGGGAGGATGGCTATGAAAGAACTAGAAAAGATTCTAAAATGCAAAGATATACAACTAAGCACATACAAGCCCTTGTATTCCCTATTACCATGTATGGATGTGAGAGCTGGACAGTTAAGAAATATGATAGGAAGAAAATCCATTCATTTGAGATGTGGTGCTGGAGAAGAGTGCTGAGGATCCCATGGGCAGTCAAAATGACAAACAAATCGGTCCTAGAGCAGATCAAGCCAGAAACCTCCCTGGAAGCCAAGATGACCAAACTCAGGCTGTCGTACTTCAGACGCATCATGAGAAGGCATGAATCATTGGAAAAGACAATAATGCTGGGAAAGGTGAAGGGAAGTAGGAAGAGAGGAGGGCCACATGCCAGATGGATGGACTCTATTAAGGAGGCCACTGGTATAGGGTAACAGGAATTAATCAGAGGACAGAGGGTCTTTGAGATGTCTCATCCATAGGGTCGCCATGGGTCGAGATAGACTTGAGGGCAGTTAGCAACAAAAAAAGGCCATATACTTACAACTGTTATCTGGGAGGTGCTGCAGGCACTCTTCCTAATCGCTTCTGCAAATGAATCTTTGTTAGAGCATCAGTTAGAATGCCTTTTGCAATGGCAACAGGCAACCTTGAGCCCATGCAGTGCTCCTTCCCCATCCTTTGATCTTTAATGACATTTTTCTAATCTTTAATTTAACATTGCAGACTGACTCTTCCCTGTGTTGGCCACCATATGATTGGCTTCTTTCTTTTCTTTCCTTGTGGAAATCCATTGTGACCTATGGTAAGTCCAGTGGGACAGACTCTAGATGCTGTGCCAAGGCTTCCAATCTGGTCCTTTTGATCACCTCCAAGCCAAAAATGTCAAGCCTGATTAGTGTCTTTGGATGATTTCCACTGCAAATATTAAATATCTACAATAATATCTTCAAAGAAGCAGAATTACAAAGTCAAGCAATTCTTCCTTCCTGCAGGGCTGTAGAGATTTATTGATTTATTATTATTATGATTCCCTTCCAATTTGCAATGTTGTTGGGTAGTCAGATGAGAAGGAGGAGAAATGAATTATGCAATATCACCATGGGTGTTTAGATATACTAATGATAGTGAAAGCATAAGAAGCAGCAGTGTAGCAGGGAATATTGCTATCAATGTTAGCAGTTGTAATTAATATTCAGATTTCACAACCAGTGGAATAAATGTAATTATCATACTATCTTTCCCAACCTGCAGGCATTCTAGGAATGAAAAAGGCAATAAAGGGCATGTGAGCAGAAAGCTGCGGGTTGGTTAGTTGATTTTTAAAGTGTATCTCAAAATGAGACCAGTTTTTAAAAATGCCTCATGAGAAAAGAGGTTTCCCCTTCTAAATACATTTGGATTTTGACACTTGTTTTGTGTCCACTTTCCAGGGCATGATTTCCAGAAACATGAGAACATGCTTTTGTTTATCCCTCTCCTACTTAAATAGTCTGACCAACTTGGCACCTTCTGTCCAGATGTTTTGTACTACAACTCCTATATGCTCCCTCCAGTATGGATGATAGGAATTGTAGTCAATAGCATCTGGAAAATGTTGGAGTAGTGAAGGCTGTACTAGGATTTATTTATAGAAGAGGCACTGCCACTATCCCAATCCAATGGCATTTATATTGTTAATACTCTCAGTTTTCAGAGTGGTATAAAACTCTATTCATTGCTACTCAGGATTAGTTTTCTTTGAATGAGAAAAAGCACTGGAGTCCAGTGCCACATTATTTGTTTTATTTTGTTTTGTGTGCTTTGTGTGTGTGTGTGTTGGTAGTAATTGTTTATAAGTAGCAATGTAGAGTCATGGGTTATGTGGTGGACTAGAATTCTGGGAGACCAAACTGCAAATCTGTCCTCAACTAAGGAGACCCATTCCCATACATGCAATCTTGCCATACATTAACTTAGCCATTAGTTGGAGTCAACTTAAAGGCACATGACTAGAATAATTGTTCAGTTTAATAAATGTCCAATAACGCATTGGCAGAGGAAAGCAACAAATAAGGCAAAAAATGCTGCCATACATCAGATCCATAGAGAAAAGTCCAGTTTTCCCAAGAGGCTTTCAGCCTCTAGTCAAATTATATCTGTTCCTCTCCCCCTACTTCATAACTGTTAGTTACTTTTTTCCAACCATTTGAGGAAGATTTCCAGATATGAGAAAATCTTGTAACAATCAACAACAGATTAGAGATTTTATTATATTAAGGGGTTTATAAATACAATAAAGAATGGCAGCAACAATAAGAAGACAGACTTCCCATTAAAGAAAAATCAGATGACCATTCTGCATTAGGTACTAGCAATGTCTGACAAAAAGAATGGCAGCAACCATTATACAGCAACTTGTATGCATTTTAAAAATAAAAATATTTTTTCCCCACTGATTTTACACTCAGCCTTATTAACCTAACAAACATTCAAATATGAATCAATTCAAGGACCCTGATCTTTTACAAAGAAAAAGAATAATAGAATCATAGAGTTGAAAGACAGCACAAGGGCTGTCCAATCCAATCCTCGTGCCATGCAGGAAGACACAATCAAAGCACCCCCTGTTGGCCATCCAACCTCTGTTTAAAAACCTCCAAAGAAGGAGACTCCACCACTCTCCAAGGCAGCATGCATCCACTGTTAAATAGTTATTACCATCAAGAAGTTCTTCCCAATGTTTAGGTGGGATCTCTTTTCCTGTAGTTTGAATCCATTGCTCCAGCTCTTATTCTCTGGAGCAGCAGAAAACAAGCTTGTGCCATCCTCACTATGACATCCCTTCAAATATTTAAACATGGCTATCATGTCACCCCTTAACTTTCACTTCTCCAAGCTAAACACACCCAGCTCCATAATCCACTCCTCATAGGACGTGGTTTCCAGACATTTAACCATTTTGGTCACCCTCCTTTGGACACACTTCAGCTGGACATGTTCCAAAAAGAAAATAAAGAATCTAGAGCTGGGTCTCTTCCTTATGCCAACTCCTCTGTCCTTTATTGGCTAGTATTTGTCAAATCTTTTTTATTTGCATAAAAGGCATGGCCCAGATTTTAGATAATTTTGTTTTGCTTTTTAGCACCACCGTGGAAAATGACTTTAACACTGCTCAGTTCTCACTTAGCAGAGGAATGAGTGGAGAAAATAAGCATCATAAACCATGGTTCAGTTCTGGCTGCCAATGATTAAGAGTTATGTTCCATGTATATGTGTGTCATATGGTTTGAGGGTTGGACTGCAACTCTGAAGACCAGGGTTCAACTCCCAGCTTGGCCATGAAACCCACTGGGTGCTGTCAGCCTCATGAGAAAACAAAGACCTCTGTACAAATCTTGCTGAGAAACCCCTCATGATACGTTCACCTTAGGGTTGCCATAAGTTGGAAACAACTTGAAAGCACACAACATAGAGACACATATTTACTATTAAATGCTTATGTACATAATCACATATTTTTTTAAAACCTAACCAGAAATTCTCCAGGGTTGGATCTCAGAAGGAGCTGTTAACTACTGAAGTGAAAGCCTGCAAGTCTCTTTCTCTCAGCTGAGAAGGAAAGCTTACAAACAAGGTTTGTGCACGTAACACTAAATGACAATTTAGTGTCACCACAGTTTAGTGTTACATCCAAAAAGGCTCAAGGAATTTGTATCAAGATTAAAAGATGGAACTTTTAAACTTAAAGATCACAGATCACACAATTAATCCCTTTGATATACCAGCATGTTTTGACTCTGTGTAGACATTGACAGTCAGCCCAGATTCAGGACTAACTCACCTTTTATTTATGAAATTCAGGTGCAAAAAAGAGGCTGAGCTGAAATTGCAAAATGCATACCATCATTTGATGCCAGCTCTTTATAGAGTGCAGCTGTGACATCACCCCTGCTTTTGCATTTTGTTTCTATTGACAGTGTAATACCACACAACACACTTCCTCCACCTCCTTTTCTTTCTCTTCCTCCTCTGCATGTGCTTGTTAATTAAAAAGATGGTTTGGAAGACAGCATAGAAAATAGACCCCAAACTAGAAAAAAACCTCCTTGTTATTTGAGGCCAGTGGCATTTTCTTGATCATAGTAATTTAGAGAGCATTAGTTGCTATAACGACAGAATACTGCTTTTAGGATGTCAGTATTTTCCTTTATAAAGCACATTTATTATTTCTTGGAGAGGCTCAGTAGTATAGTATTCTGCAGAACGAAGGAAGGATTCCATTTAATCACAGGAATTCTACCAGAGGTGACTGATGAAACAAAGCAAACTGTCAGTGGTGCTACTTCTTTTACTGATTCTCTGTTTTGGCCTCCTTCAGTTTGATTGTGGAGCTTCTCAGTTTGCTGTTGTTGTTTAAAAAAAAAAAGTACTAAATGCAGACATGCTGTTTGCATATGCACAGACAGTACTAACTGAAGTGAGGATAGAGACAGAAGTGAGAAAGGGCAGTGGGAAGGAATAGAATCATACAGTCACAGAGTTGAAAGGGGCCCTATGGGCTATCAGGTCCAACTTGCTGCTCAATGCAGATCTCCAGAGAAAGCATCCCCAGCAGATAGCTGTCCAGCCTTTTTCTGAAGATGTAAATAAGAAAAATTGTATTGTATAGATAAAAGGTGCGGATAAATATTAGGGTTCGAGTGTAAGAAACAGAGAATGGAAGGACAAATATAGACATAGTTAAAAAGAAGAGTTTTAGCATAAGAAATCTTATGTGTAAGGGTTAAGTCAAGGAAAGGAGCTTATATGTATGTGTAGAAAAGAGAGTGTATGAAAATGTATGTATGATTACTGTTTGTATGGATTTTGTATGGATAATGTCTTCTTTTTCGTTCAAATGTAGGGGTTGTTGTATATGTTTGTCTTTTATGATATGAAATAAAAAAAATTAAAAAATAAACTGCTCTTATTGTCAACAAGTTCCTTCTGATCTTCAATTGAAATTTACCCTCATGTAAGTTAAAACTATTAGACCTGGTCCTACACTGGTGCAGCCACTTTGGTTTTTTCAGATCCTTTCCATTTTTCTTCTTCCATGGAATTGTTTGTGACTGTGTTTTAACATCAACTTCTTCATGAAATCCAATCCATACAGGGTGTCTTTTTTCTTCAGCATATCTAGCTATGAGATTCTACCCAGTAGTTCCCTGAGATTGATAAAATCAGTTTTCCTGAAATCCAGGGTTCATGTCTGACTATACTCTTCTTTTGGCCTGTCCCACAACCAATAAGTTTAGCATTACATGGTCACTTCCCTCTAAAGTACCAGTTACTTTGATTCCAGTGACCAACTCTTCCCTGTTGTTTAGGATCAAGTCCAGGATTGCTGATCCCCTTGTTCCTTTTGAAAGAGTAAATTATCTGCATGGTACATCAGGAATTTGTTGGAGGCCTATGCTTAGCAGAGTTCATCTCCCAGGTGACATCAAGATAATTGAAGTCCCTACCAGTTCTTTCATCAGGAGATTTCTGAGATTTGTCTCTGAAAAGCATCATCCACCATCTTGATTTGGTAGCTTATAAACTTCTACCACAGTGTTGTTTTTATATCTTTCTCCATTACCTTTACCCAAATGCTCTTGACTACTCCATTCTGATCACTTGTGCAGATTTCTGTATTTGTCTTTGACATATAATCCTACTACTCCTAATTTTCTTCCACATCAATTCTTTTTGAATAGATTGTATCCTTCAGTTGTTATATTCCAGCCATAGGAGTCATCCCACCAAGTCTCTGTTGTACGTATAAAATCATATTTACCTTCCTGCATTAGGACTTCAAGCTCATCTTGTATCCCAAACTCTATGCACTGGTATATAGATATCTAAAGCCTTGTTTGTTCACCTCTTTTATTTTATTGTGCGTTTTACTGTACCTCACCTCCTCCTTTAGAATTTACATCCATGTGTCTAGAGCTTGTTTTAGAATAGATGTTTGAGCTTCTCTAATCTGTCCCCCCAAGGATTTTTTTAGTTCAAAGCCTGGTTGATCAGATTCACCATTATTTTATCAAAGATATTATTTCCAGTCTTTGTGAAGTGCAGCCCATCGGTAGCCAGTGGTCATTTATCTAAGAAGTGAAGACCATGATTCTAGAAACCAAACATCTCCCATCTCCATAGCCAGGCATTCACTTCCAGAATCTTTCTGTTCCTATCATTCACTGGTAGAACTGGTGCAAATACCACTAGAGGAGGAGGAGAAGAAAAGGTGACATTCTCTGTCTGATAGAAAAACCAGGATGCTCTAAGCTGAGGATGGAGCAGGAGGCAGTGGGAGCTCACTTCCCTGTGCTACAAGCAACCTGCCTTTCTCCTTCTTTAGTTATTGCAGTAGTTGGTTTTTTAAAGCTTGCTCTCACATTCTGCAATGTTTTAACACTAAATAGGCTCCTGAGTAGGAGCCACTGAAATGGATAAACATCCCATTCCTTCTACTAGTAAATAGTCCAGCATAAACTAGATGTTTGTATTTTCAGAACATCACTTCTGAACAGAATTCCATTAAGAAAGATGGGTTTGGGTAGTGTTAGGTGACATTTCTGTTCGCAAGTGGAACCTTTGGGGTGTTTCTTTTAACTTTAATAATAGAGAAATGGCTGCACTCTGGACAAATTGCTTCTGTTCAGTGTTCCAGTAAGTAATCCAAGCATACCCTTTTCCAGGAAAACACAGATAACACACAAATGCCTCAGTCTGATCTTACCTCCCCCACTTCCTCCAATGATCATGCACAGGGAATATCTCCAAGCAATATATCTTCAGGCCTTGCTGTGCTCCACCGGAAATGTCTTCTGGTGCTTTATATAATCCTATGCATTTTATTTAGAGGTAAATCCCACTTTGTTCAATGGAGTTTCCTCTAGTGTGAGTGTACACAAGGTTGCAGCCTAGCAATGAAGTGGATTTGATTGGTTAACTTTTCTTCTCCCCCCCCCTCCTTTTCTTTTCCCAAGGTTGAAAGTTCTGGGGCCAAATTAAAAGAATGATGTGTCTAAAGCAGGGGTCGGCAACCTTTTTTGCCAGCAGGCCGGGGGGGGAATGGTGCTGGGGGCCGGTGCGCGCCAAAATGGTGCTCTACATCACGCGGGCATGCGCACGATGGCGGGGTGCCATTTTGGTGGCCGTGGGGGTCCCCCAGGAGGGCTCCCTTGACCATGTCGGGCCTCAGAGATGCCCGGCGCGGCCGCGGGGGTCCTCCGGGGCGCCATTTTGTGTTCCAAAATGGCACCCAGAGTCTTGCGCATCATTTCCGGTCAATGGGAAAGGTCATGCGAGATTCCAGGTGCCATTTTGGAACACAAAATGGTGCCCCGGAGGACCCCTGCGGCCGCAAAAGGCGGCGGTGGCGGCGGCAGGACCGGGCAGGGGCCAATCGGCAGGCCTCTGCAGGCTGGGTGCGGCCCGCGGGCCGTAGGTTGCCGACCCCTGGTCTAAAGGGCTGTTCCAGACATCTTTTCCTCTTCCTTTTCTGTGCTCTTATTGATAAGCATGTGCAGAACAGTTATTTAAAGGCTGACTTCTCCAGACATTCTGAAGGAAAGTACATGTCTTTGGCTCTAGACCCTTGGGCTCTGTCTCTGTTGATCCCACTCTTTACCGCGCCAGTCCAGCCACCAGCCACCACTAAACATAGCATCTTCAAACACTTGCGTGCTGTTCTCTGACTTATCAGACATGAATGTAGTGCTCTATATCAAATGCTGGGACCATATTTCTTCCAAATAATGATCCTGAGGCCAGTTGGAATTGTAGTTTTATCCAGCAACGATCAAAAAGTGAGCAGACACAAACTACGTTTCTTTAGCTGAGCCATGTCAGAAAGGAAGGAAGGAAGGTGATAGTGGCATAGGAACCTTTGGGGATAGGAGAACGCCTTTTGTAAGTCTGTCCAAATTCAAGAGACCACTGACTTGGCCTTGAATGTGTCTTGTTTTTTGCTGTTTACTTTTCTATTTTCAGCTTCTGTGTTACCCAGGGGAAACCATCTTTTATCTTCAAATTAGCATAATATAGGTTTGAAATTTCCCGGTGGTTTCTTTTCTTCTCAAACAGCACCACAGGTTGCTGTTCGGCAGGCTGTCTGGGGACTAATACAAAACATCTGTTCTCAATTTTGGACCCTTTGTGTTCAGAATTTTCCACTGTGCAATTACATTAGATTTGGAAGCAACTGAGAAGAGCACTGCTTTTTGTTTCCTTACATTATAAAAGGTTAAGTGAATGAAATAACAATAGACGGAGATGAAAATGAAGTGAAACAGGTTTTCTTCCTCTTGTGGTGGAAGACTCTCATGTGAGGTCAGGGGTATAATGTGAACCCTGCAGATTTGTTAGTTACCTCCACAGCAAAAGATCAAAAATGGAGCTTCGTGAATCAAAGTGAAAATTACCCTCCTGCTGGTGTGTTTTCCTATTTTTTGGTACAGAATAGTTGGAAACAATGCAAAACTCATTCTGCACCAAAAGTAAATGTGAAGCAAATAAACCTGTGTCAGAATATTTGGTGTGGTAAATGTCCAAGGGTATTTTCAGACAAAGAGCTCTTAGTAGAAGTGATGGGGAAAATGAAAGGTTTACCAATGTAAGATTCCTCATAAAATTCTGTTTCTGAGGTTAGTGCAAAGGCAAAAAAGGAAAGTCTTATCTGAAAACACCCCAGAACTTCAGTTATCTATGATTATTTTCATATTATTTTTGGTAAGAATTTTCTTGCTACTGGTGACAAAAATGTACAACTAAAAGAGGGACAGGAGGAAGAGGCTGATAATTTTGTTATATAAGAGAGTTGAGCTGTATATATCCCTACATAGACGTGCTAGAGAATAAGATATGTGTATCTCTTACTATGTACCAGTGAGTTTAGTGGAACTTACTAAGAGATACACATAGTATTGCACTGGTTTTGTAATAGAGAATTGAGCAATATATGTGCCCCCCCAGTGCCCCTCAAGCTGTTTTTACTCCTCCAAAGCCTTACTTCACTGAATTTGCTAGTATATCATCAACAACCCCCTCACCCTATATTTTCATTGAAAACATGGCACAACACAAGGGGATGTGAACTTGTGAAGTTTATGCTATAGGTCTCTTTTTTCCAAGTTTCAAAGGTGCTAGCAGATTCCTTTATGTCTTTTTATGCTAAAACAGACTAAAATGGCTATTTCTTTGAATGATCCAAGAATGTCTGGAAGGAGAACCAGGGTCATACCCATACTGGCTCCACCACTCGACTTTTGCATATTGGCAGAAGAAGGGCTGAAAAGGAAGGAGAAGCACATAGAGTCACCGGCACAATTGTTGTTGTTGTTGTTGTTGTTGTGTCCCTTCAAGTCATTTCCAACTTATGACAACCCTAAAGGGAACCTATCATGGATTTCTTGGCAGGATTTGTTCAGAGGAGATTTGCCATTTCCTTCCACTGAGGCTGAGAGCATGTGACTTGCTCAAGGTCACTCAGTGGGTTCCATGGCTGAGCTGGGAATCAAACCCTGGTCCCCAGAGTTGTCGTCCAAGATTCAAACCATGCTGGCTCCCACCTGTACAGTTGGAATCCCAATTGTGCAGAACACTAAATCAGACAGAAAACCCACATGCATTCAGCAGAGTATGTGTGTGTTTCTTCTCCCATTTTTATTTGTTGTTGTGTGCCTTCAAATCATTTCCAACAATGGTGACCCTAAAACGAACCTCTCCTAGAGTTTTCTTGGCATATTTGTTCAGAGAGGGTTTGCTATTGCCTTCCTCTGAGATGAGAATGTGTGACTTGCCCAGGTTCACTCATTGGGTTTCTATGACTGAGTGAGGATTTGAACCTTGGTCTCTTGGACTTCTAGTCCAACACTCAAACCAGTGCACCATGCTGGTTCTCCCTCCCTCCAATCTCCTTTGTAAAGGTTTGAAGGTAGACTTGGGAAGAACAGGGACATTGTGGGTAGGGCCAATGGACAAAGTACCACCCCCTTGATGTGTCATTGGAATGCATAGACAATAAACCCTATATAAGGATATTGAATCCAGAAGATTTAACTCTGTCTCTTGAAAGTGTCTGAAGGCTTCAAAGCCCAAATTGTGGGTTTAGTGCACCAGCAAATATTTAGAATAGGTTTTACTCCTACTGTAGATAGCACTACACAAACTCCTTTGTTACACCAATTGTAATAACATTGCTTCCATGTTACAAGCTTGGGGCTACAAGCTTGTGGTGGATATCCTGCAGGTCAGGATATACAATTTGTTGCGTGTTCCTGTTATTTCTCTATATTTTTTTCCTTTTCATACATACATTAACAAAGGTTTTTCATAACCTTTTCCAGCATAGCTGATAAATTTTTTTCTCCTTCCAAGTCTCCATTAATGCCTCAGTCTTATGAATAATCAGATGTAAATTAACTAACTGAGGTGAAAATTCACCTTGCACTCCTCTAACCCACATGAAAGGAAGAAAAAGCAAGCATGAAATTAATTTTATTTACCGTTAAATGATAAACTGGAACATGAATTGTGATGGTGTGGAAATAAATTAATTTCAGCAGTCCTCAAATAAGTCAAGTTAAATGTCAGGTGTGTTCCCTGGAAATATGTAATCACTGCTTAGGGCCAGAATTGACATTACTCTAAAGTTATAGCTAGTAGGAACCTTTATCCTTTTCTTTTTTTACTCGAGAGTCTAGAGGAACCTGATCCAGATTCTAGTTTTAAACATGAGGAATTAAGCTTCCTGTCACTCACTGTGATACCAATCCAGATTGAACCCACTGCACTTGAAATGTAGACCTCAAAACAGTGACAGCAGGGAGGAGGTATTCAATCTCTTTACCCTCTACCCATCCTAGGTTCCCGGTCCAGATTATTTACTATACATATGGGGAAGCTGCTATGTCTTGATAGTAATGTGCCTTTGGCCTTTATTTTCTTGCTCATGTGAGAATAAAAAAATCCCCAACTCTCGATGTTTTTGTGGAAAGGGGTCTAATTCCAATAATAACAATCTACTTCTTCAAGATTTCGAAGTGATATGTGTGAAGCTGTATTCTCTGAAGTTTAGCAAATGGTCATTAAGTCCCTTTCATAAGAAGATCGATAAGAGTAGAAACTTTCCCACAGCAGCAGGTTGCTTGACATTGTCATGGAATGTTGTGCATTTTCTAGACACTTTCGTTTGATATGGATCATGCTGATTTCCAGCAGACCTGGCCAGTGTCATAAGAAACAAGTATGTGCTGTCAAGACAGTCTGGAATTCTTTGCAATCCAGTCAAAGCCTAAAACGGATGAGCCAGGATCTAAATGCTCCTTGTACCTGACTTTTTGTGTACCAGTAAATCTCATCTTGCTTAGGGAGACTAACTATTGCTTGGAGATAGGTGTACATAGATTTGCCACTTCCTGTAGTATGTGAGTTGTCTCATAGCTGGGCTTCATTCACTCAGAGCCTTATAATGGACTTCTGCAGCATATATGTGCTGCAAAAGAAGCCATGTCTATGTGTTTCCCTACACAGGATAGTGTTTGAGTCATCTCTGCATGGAAATTGTATCTATACAGTCTGTTATTCACATTCACTGATTTAAGACCCACGAATTCAATTATTCATGAGTTTGTCGAGAGAGAGGTGGGAAGAAAGGATGAAAGCAAAAGAGTGAAAAAGAAAGTGGTCTCCTTTCCTCCGCTGCACCCAGTGCCTCATGACAGTGGGAGAAAAGCAGGGAGGGCAAGCAAGCCACATGCCACCATCACTGTGGTCACCGGACGGCTTGCTTGCCCTCCCTGCTTCTTTCTCCCACTAATATTTGTGCTTTTCCCATTTTCATAGTGGTTCGGTGCCCCCTAAGCCCCTTAAATGTGGAGGGTTGACTTTATATGAAATACATAGTTTGTAGATGGCCCTTGCGATAGTTTCTACAGTGAGTCAGTGAATGTTGGTAGCAGTGGGTTGGAGAGGTCCAATGAAGCCCCATGAGCACCAGGAAATTTCTCATCCCTGTTAGAAGAAGAGGAGGAATTGTTTGCTTACATCCTGCCTTCTCCCCATAACTGGGACTCAGGACACCTTACAAAAAGTAAAACAGATACAGGTAAAACACATACACACACAAAAGTAAAGCACATAAAAAGTTCTGGTCATCATGGGATTAAGATATCTGTAGATTTAAAGTCATTAAAAACAAATCCATTAAAAGGCTAAAGATGAAAACCCATAAAACAGCACTCTATCAAAAACCTTTGCAGCCAATTCCCAACAGCTAGCTCAGGGGTAGGCAACCTGTCCCCTTTAAGGGCCGAGGGACTTCAGCTCCCAGAATCCCAGGAGCTATTGGCCAACATGGGACTATTGCCCAACATGGCTGAGGCTTCTGGGAGCTGAAGTCCCTCGGCCCTTAAAGGGGACAGATTGCCTACCCCTGAGCTAGCTGAATAGAAAAGTTTTCACAAGCCAACAGAAGAATAACAAGGAGGGACCCATTCTGGTCTTCCTGTAATTATAAAAGGGATGGGGATGTGAAACAGATGGGCAATTTTTCCTTTGGAGACCTCTAGATCACATAATTTTGAGCATGCCTAAACCCTCCCTTTTCTTTCAAGGTCACTTCCTTAATTTCTTGCTGCCTTTGGCTTGGCTTTAAGTAGAGGCAGCACTTCTGTGTTCAGAGGGCATGCATTGCATATAGAAGGTTCACTGCATGGCATTTCCAGTTTTAAAAGTCTACAGCTGGAGAACTAGAGAAAAAACATTGCCTAACTGCTACCAATCAGAATTAGTGATGCCACTGAAACTCACAATTATTCAGTTTATAGATCAAGCAGAGAAGATTTGCCAGTATGACTCTATTCCAATGTATGTTAATATTTTTGCAATTCAAACTGGATAAATTAAGAGTGAAATTACTTTTTGTATGTGTGTGTGTCATATGTTCCATGAGGAAGCATCCAAACTCTTATAAACTTTGTGCATTGCTCATATTTTGATTATTGCAAGCAAAGCACACATTAAAAGAGCCAGTCAGAGAAAAAAGCATTGGGATACATTATACCATGTTATGGGGCAGAAAAGAGTGTTGCATTACCCATGCCGCATTACCATGGCACACTATTTGGAAGAGAAGTTTTCATCTGAATTTATAAAGAATTGAGTTAAATTGCTGGAGCATGTATAAGGCTCTGAATTAATGAATACAATGTTAGGTTGGGATTTGTGTTGTCGACTTTGAAGACTCCACTCAGCCCAGGAAACTCACTGAATGGTCTTGGGTCCCTTATAGTCTCTCAGCCTACCTGCCTCTCAGAGTTTCTGTGAAGATGAAGGAGGAAGGAAAAGAACCATGTAAACCATCTTGAGTTCATTGAAATAGTGGTGAGCTATATATATAATTACAGACTGAGGGGCTATGCAGATGGGCAAAAAGAGGTTCTTTGAGGGTGACTTGTAGGTGTGGCCTTTAGACGATGCACACCTAAAAGTAGCCAGAAAAGCACCCACTTGCCGTCATATGCCGAGAAAAGCCACTCCAAAAAGGAGCTGCTTTTTTCCGCTTCTTTGGTGAAGATGCACACCTTTGCATGTGTGTATGTATACAGTGACACTGATGCACCAGAAAATGGCCAAATAAATGCATGTGCGGTAGAAATTGACTTGGCAATCCAGAGCATGCGTCCTATGATGCAAGCTTTAATTTAAAGCACCCTATGCTTCCAGGTGTGGATGCACTGGCGCAGGTATGCTTGAATATTAGAACCCTAGCCCTAACCCTAATTGTAACGCTACATATGCACCCTAGCAACTGTCCTCTGTTATGACAATAAATGCATTCTGTTGGATGTACGCTTGCTGTCAGCATGCACAGCATTTTGCATGAAAGAGGCTTTTGTGACCTCTTCTGTGCAAGTGTACAGGTGTGCATAAGACCTGCACACCACTTCCTAGCATGATGGGGGGGGCTCCTGGAGTAACATTTGTCCATGTGTCCTGTTGACCATCTCCCTTGCATGACCACCAGCTGCATGTATCCAGTCTGTCCACACAAACCTCCCTTACATGTACCTCTGCCCTCCACCCTGATCTGTGTGGAACATGTTTTGTGGAGGATGATGAAGTGTCTTTTCGGTTGACAAACCCGTTCCTTCACCCCAAGGGTGGCACAATCAGACAGTAGCACCTGTCTACTGCACCCACTCCTTGGGGGGAAGCGGAGGTCAGCAAATCCTTGCATGATATGTGGGTGTATGACAGAACCTGTGCAGGTGCACAGGGATGCCGAACTTCAGTCACCTTTGTACATAGAGAGTAACAGACTGTATACTAGCCTATGACAGGTCTTGTGCAGGTGCACAGGGATGTTTTCCTGCACAGATGCGCAGGTGTGGAGAGATGGTCCTGCGTACATGCGCATGCATCTGAGAGAACAACAACAACAAAAATTAAACCAGCCGCTGCCGGCCCATGCAGCTGCTCCATCTCCCTTTGCAGCATCCTTGGGGCTGGTGATGCAGTTGCTGGAACTTCAATACAGCCTCGGAAAAGCTACATTGACTCTCCCCAGTGTGGTTGCTCCGTTCCCATTTAGGGCAACCTTAGGGCAGGCAGTGTGGTTGCTGCAGCTTAGGGAAAAGGTAACTTCAGGTCACCTTTTCCTGCCCATCTGCATAGCCCCCGAGTCTCCCTTTTCTGGAATTCCAAAATTCGAAGCAGTCCAAAGTCCAAAAATATCCAAATGGGTGGCAGAGGCCTTGTCTTCCCCCCATTCTTGTGACATCCTGTTTGGATAATGCACAAGCCCAAATTTCAGTTCTGGTGTGAACAGTCCAGATGACATCTGGCACATACAGCACCAGAACCGGAGTATAATACCCTTAGTGCACATTAAAATAACTTATCTCTTACCCTGGATCTTCCAGGAAGATCCAGAACCCTTTTTTCCAGTGCAGCAATAGCTGTTTTCATGGGTATCACTTGCTCTGAGGTTAGATCAAGGCACGCAGCCATGTGATTGTCATTGGATGCCTTGTTCTAATCTCAGAAGTGAGTACCTGTGGAGGCTGTGCCAGTTGTCCCAGCAAGATGCCCATGCAGACAGCAGCCCTGGCATGGGAATGATGGGTCAGGTAATGGCTGGAGATTGGGGCAGCTCTGGGGCCAAGATACTCTGGGCTGCCCCCGAAGTATCCTGTCCAGTGCAGACAAGGGATAGTGACCCTTTTGCTTTCTGGTGGTTCAGTGTACACAAATTTTGTTTCATGCACAAAATTATTTAAAATATTGTGTATAAAATTACATTGAGGCTATGTATATAAGGTGTGTGGAAAATATAAATGAATGTCATGTTTAAACTTGGGTCCCAATCTTCAAGATAAGTCATTATGTATATGCAAATATTCCAGAATCCAACAAATTCTGAAATCCAAAACATTTCTGATTTCTGATATCCAAGCATTTTGGATACAGGAGACTCAGCCTATAATAAATCAATAAGTAGTGAGGCAGTTTCTTATTTTTAGAGGCTATGCTTTATCCTCTGCTTTACTGGACAATAATGGGTTTTAGCATGGTCAAGTGCACAGAAGCTGCCTTTCCTGATGGTACTCCCTTTGACGGGGGTCAAGTAGGTTACAGCACCCTCAGATATAGTTTGTTTCTACATTTTGTAAATGCAAGTTGCTGTCACTCAGGAAAGGCTATGTGCCGACTGATATGTCAATAGGAATTTTCTGTCTTATTACTCTCCTTGCCCAGTGGGAGAAGACAGCTGTCAGATTATCACTGGGAATATATTTCCCTCTCTGCTTTTTGTAATTTGGAGCCTATTTCTGCTGTCATTTACAACTCACTGTAAGGTGTAGTGTGTGTGTGTGTGTGTGTGTGAGAGAGAGAGAGAGAGAGAGAGAGAGAGAGAAATGAAATGGTTTATATATTACATGCATAAGTATCATCCTCCTACCCTGAGTGATATTTATGTAGTGTTCTGTTCTATTTTGTTTTTTTTTAAAAATTCTCGACAGACTTTCTGCAATGCAGCCATTTAAAATTATATCTGAATGACAAGCCAGGTGAGAAGTGTTGCACTGAAGGACTGACTGACCCTTGTAATGCCAACCCAAAAATTAGATGTACTAAAAATATATATATTGTGGATGCAAGAAATTGACTGTCAGTTTTGAGCAGTACCATTAAATAGGCTGTCATTGGAGTACTAGATGTTTCATTCTGATATCAGCCTTCCCAATGGCTGCTGAATGCTGATAACACAGGTGGAGAAACAAGGATAATGTGAGAGGTAGTGATTTTCACTCCATTGTCTTGATGGTCTCTCTCTTTCCCTTCCTTCCCCCTACTTCTGTTCCTACTTCAGGTACGACATGTTTGATTGCGTTACTGTCAGATAAGGAGCTTACGGTGGCCAATGTTGGGGATTCAAGGGGCGTCTTGTGTGATAAGGATGGAAATGCTATCCCTTTGTCACACGATCACAAGCCCTATCAGCTGAAGGAGAGGAAGAGGATTAAAAGAGCTGGTAAGCTTGTAAAGTTTTACATTTTCTTCTGTAGGTGGTCTGACAGATTATTGTAACAATTCATCTTTTGTTTTGTTTTCTTGTCTCATTGGTAAAACAATTGTTTGGAGTTTATCTTTAGGCAACGTCTACTTCAGATCCTTGAGAATTTTGGACCCCTTTCAAACTACCCAGTTAGAGCTCTTTGATACCACTTTAGCTGCCAATGCAACACCCTGTTTGCATTGTGTGCCCTGGGGTTTGTAGTTTGGTGAGGCACTAGAGCTCTCTGGCTGAGAATTTTAAATGCCCCCTTCAAACTACAAATCCCAAGATTCCATAGAATGGAACCATTGGTTAAAGTAGTATGAAAGTGCAATAATTGTGTAGTGTGGAAGTGGCCCTGGAGGTGAAAAGAGCACCTCAGGGAATGATGGAATGTGAGAGATTGACGATAATTGATGGTTTCTCAGTGTCTTAAAGATCCTTGAAAGACGTCTAGAAAATCCTAAATTGAAGTACTAGACTGCCCAAAGCACAATTCATGAGAAATATATACGCCCTTTCAAAATTAATTTTGATTATACTTTGCTACCAAGTACACTACAGGTGCCTCCATTCTGTCTTCCTGACTGTTAGCCAGTCTTCTGTATTAGGTTGCCAAAGGGAGCAGTATTCCTCAAGGGGGTTTCCTATCCAAAGCTATAATGCCAGTTCCATGAAGATTGGGACCCAAGATGGAGATGCCAATTCCATAACCTGGGCATGTGGAAATGCTACTGGCTTTGCTAGCTGGAGATTCTGGGAGTTGTAATTAAAAAAAAAAACTTTTCCAAACTCTGCTGTTGCCCTGACCTACAGTCTGCCAGCTAAATATCTGCATGGTGAGAGCCATAATGCAATGTATCAGTACATTGTATCAGTATTAGCCTTTTGATATTAATAACTGCACTTTCTGGAAAAGATCAATCCCGGATAATAGTACAGTCTACATGAGTTCTGTTAGGGCACCAACCTGTGATTCCCAAGAGTGTGGCTGAAGTACAGTAAGATACAGGAGCACTATTGTTCTGCCAACAAAAAAGAGGGGCTGCTGGCAAGATAGTGTGCCCACTGCCAGATCTACAGGCCAAACAAGTTGTTCCAACTGTGTGCAGGATTTTGTGCTATTTCTTTCTTTCTCCCAATATGACATCATATAGACCCTGAATAGAAGCCAGCCCTGACACTGAGGGAATTAATTTCATTATGGTCAATGGGAAGAGAATAAAATGAAGAACTGGCCACAGCAAGCCAGCTCCATCATGGCATCTTTTCCATCACCAGCACACTCAGTACCACTGTGAAATGACCAGGTTTCCAAACTCCATTACAGGAATGAAGCAAAGTGAAGGGTCTTGGTCACATGTTGCTCTTTAAACCCTCTTTTCTACTGCCCACTAGAATTTAAAAATTAAACAGTTAAAGCAAGCCTGAATTTGGCAAAGCTGAAAAGCCTGCAGTCCTATGGCGGTTGCCCACTCCTGGGGCCCTTTCATGCTGCTCAGTTACAGTATTCCACTTTAACTTCCATGGCTGCATCCTGTGAATCCTGGGGTTTGTAGCTTGGTGAGGCGCTAGAGCTCTCTGGCTAAGAATTCTAAATACCCCTCTCTAAACTGTAAATCCCAGGACTCCATAAGTTGACACCACAACAATTAAGGTGGAATCATAGTGCTATATCGTATGAAAGGGCCTCTTGATTGGTTTCCAGGTTTATGTTTTTGAAAAGGTTCATAACAAGATGGTAACTTTATAGGAAACAACAGCAACTGAAGCATAGATCCAGAATGCATAAAAGACTACTTTCTATTGCTGTTTTGTGACCTTTTATAATGTGATTCACTCAGAGAAGCCAGTAATTCTCTGAGGGAAAGGGGGAAATGCAAATCTGCTTCCCTTAAAAGAATAAGTAGTCTTTAACAGCAGCGCACCTATTAGCAATTAACATTTGAACCTGATTATTGTGATCCAGGGATGCAGTGGTTGAAGTGGTTAAGATGCTGACTCTGTAGAAGATCAGCAGGTTGACAGTTCAAGCTCCTGACACTAGTCCCAGCTTCTGCCAACCTAGCAGTTCAAAAGCATGCAAATGCAAGTAGATAAACAGGTACCACCTCGATGGGAAGGTAAACAGCGTTCTGTGTAGTCATGCTGGCCACATGATCACAGAGTAGTCTCTGCCAATGCTGGCTCTTCGGCTTAGTAACAGAGATGAGCACCACCCCCTATGGTGGAACACAACTTGACAACCTTGTCAACGGGGAATAGCTTTACCTTTTTTAATTGTAATCCAACAACAATAAATGGGAACCAAATTTAGGAACCACTTATATCTGAATTCAGATCTCCAAGGGTAGATACATATGGAGTGAAACCAGTACCATCAATATACAAAGGGGAAGTATCAATACTTCTGGCACTCCTGAGTCTGCAAAAGTAGATCAAAAAATAAATCTTTGGATCGGCAGTTGACAATTGTAATGGGTCTGCTAGCCCATTTTTGGCCTCTGGAGCCCTCCACATTTCATACAGATAGCAAAAATTCCCCTTCTTCCCCCTCCCCAAACAAAAACCTAAACAATCTGGAGCTAGACGTTCACTTCTGATTTTTTTGGTGGGGGGGGGGGGAAATGTGTTGGTTTTTTTGTTGTTTTTTGTTTGTTTGTTTGTTTGTTTGTTTGTTTTTTAAATGTTAGTGCAGTGAGGTTTCAACCTATTTATTTTGCCATTTTTCAGAGGTTCCAAGGCCTTTCTTTTTGGCCAGGACCAGGATGTCCTGGGCAAGTCTGGAGGAGTCTAGGGCCACAAGAGGCAACCTTGGGACCACTTGTGGCTTCAGGACTACCTTTGCCCACTCCCACTTTAGACAAAAGAGTCATATAGGGTGGGAATTAATTCCCACCAGGCAAGACTAAGCATGGCCATTGCCTTGGAGTAGTGGCTGACTGCTGAATGAGGAAAGAATGAGAAAAACAGGGATGGAATAGAAAGTCCTGGGAAAGGGCAAGTCCCATGGGCTGCAACCTTGGACTGGAGCATGCCACACTACCTATTTGTTGCAGGTCCTGGTTGTCTTTTGTAAGACCTTCAGACTGGTTGGTTCTCCTACCACATCCTGTAATGGGAGTAAATTCTGTGAGTTAATTAAAATTGTATGAAAATCTGTGCTGAAACTAAATGAAAGCAAGTTCTGAGGTCTAGTATTAGGAGAAAAATCCTTCCTTCCCTCCCTCATAATTGTTTAAAGCTCCAAAGCTTTATCCACATTGTTGTTGTTTTTAAATTAAACAACATAACCCTCAACAAATCCTTTGGAGAATGTTGCTCCAATAATACTTGGTTGTCCTTTCCTTCACCTTGTTTTTTTGAGTTGCAAACTGCCACAGATGCCTTTTGGGGCCATATCAATGTGCAGGAATGCATGTATATATAAATATATCTCTAGTTGAAGATCCAGGTAGATGGTTGCTCTGTACAAACTCCCTGTGGAATATAAAGGCCTACTGAGTTGTAGAGCTGCAAGCTGTGGGCTCCTGATAGAAGTCAAGTTTATTCATGTCGAACCTTCCAATCCTTTTGACTTCAGCTCTTCGAACAACAACATGCATCCATGCCAAAAAAAACGTTGAAAAACCCTTCCCTCTTCAGCAGGGGCTTAAAATGCACAATCTTTAGTTTCATAATGAGAATTTTAAGGTCTCTTTCAAAAGGCAAATAACATAAGAAGTTTTAAAAGAAAACTCTTCACATCCAACCCCAGGCAGCACCACATGTGCTGTGTTAAGATTTCCGCATTTTCTTTTATATTGGCAGCAGTAAACCACTTCTATATGCATAAGGGTTGGCCAGGGAGGCAAGGAAAACAGAGTCAATCTGGCAAGGCATCTTTTCTCCTGCAATAAAAAGTAGGGAGATGGGGAAGGAAGGGTGTGAATAGCACTTCTTTTGGCTGGAAGTGGATGCTCTGCTCAAATATTTACTGTTTTATGCTGCAATCTTGGTTTTGCTTATAATCTGTCCAAACAGGATAGTTTTCTTAATCCTGTACAGGTTGAACAAAAAATCAGAAGTATTCCAAACTCCAAAAACCAAAAGCAATGGTACGCCTCGGTCACCAGACACACATTCTTCAGTTTCTCCAACCTCTGGGGAGTTCACCAGCTGCCTGCTTCTGCCTTTAAAGCAGTGCCTATGGTCATTCATTTGCTTGCAAGGTAAAAGCGGGCATCTGGTGGACTCCCCAGATATGCAGTTATTCCAAAATGTATCAAATATTCCAGAATCCAAAACTTGAAACACTTCTGGTCTCTAATGTTTGGAATAACAGATACTCAACCTATATCCATCTGTTCTTGGCATTTGAGACATGGTGGCATTTAACACGTTGTTAAGAGGAAACAATGCAAAAAATGCTTTTTCTAGGTTTAAGAAATCATATTCTGTAACCTTGAAGACAATTGTGGATAGTGAGAAACCAATAAGAATGACATCAAAAGAAGGAATGACTAGATACAATTGGTAACCCCAACTAATGTAGATTTAAGCCCCATTCTCAGGTCAACAATTGATTCAGTGGTCTACTATTGTTGGAATAAAAACAAGATTCAGACCAGGGATAATATGTATTCATTTTATTAATGTATTAATTTTATACCCACTTTTCTCCAGGGGAAGGATCCAAGGCAGCTAGCCACTGGTTTTATTACTTCTGGTTAACCCACCATGAGTGGTGCCATGTGCATTAATCTATATAGGATTAGTTTCTGTCAATCATTGCATTCACAGTAAACTTAAGAGCTAGAATAACAAGAGGCTGTATCCATTTTACTAAGAGCAACAAGAACTTCCATCTGAGTTCTTCCCTCAGGTTCCACAATAGGATTGAACAAATCTTTAACACTTTTTCTCACAGTTGAATTTTTGCAACCTCAAATTTTTCCCAAGTTGTTTATGGAGAAATTCAATGGGGAAAATTTTAAAGTTTTTTCCCCCCTCAAAAAAAGAACTGAACAAAATTCCCAACCATCTACACTGGCGCAACTACAGTAGGAGCAACTAGTCCCCATATGGAAAGGCTTATGTTGTACTGCCTGACATGGAGATACCTTAAAGAAGAGGAAGAAGAACCGGGGGGGGGGGGGCAATCCTAATTCAGCATCTCCAGCATAGTGTTTAAAGAAGTAGCAATGTTAGTCTCTTGCAGCATAAAAAGAAGGGGGAGAAAAAAAAAGAAATGTGGCAGCACCTTTGAGACTAGATGGTTTTTATTTTAGTGTGAGTTTTCATGGACATAAACTCACTTCTTCAGATGCAATGCAGAGGTATATTAAGGCCTCAGTATAAAGCTTATTTATACAGTTGTGGGAGTGGGATAGAATGTAATTGCAAATCATCACCCTTGCCCTAAAATTGCTGCAAGACGTGATCCAGGTCTTTCAGATCTTTATAATGGTCAGTTAGTGTTGATGTGTGAAAGCAATAAATCTGATCACCAAAATTTAGTTTCCTTGGGCTCAAAACTTTCTCTAGGGAGATTTCCTTTCTTTATGTGCAATAGCAAGGACTCTTCTATTAATATACATAATTGAATACACAGGAGTTCAAAACCAGATTTTTAAAAGCTATGCATTTTACTTTTTATTAATTTTTTAATATCTTGGCTTTCTCCTGAATGGGACCTGATGCTACTCACAACACACATGATAACAAAGCATATCAATTAAAAATTATTGTTTTTTAAAAAATTAATAGGCAGCCATATTAGAACACAATATTGTTTCCAGTATAAAAAGCATTTAAAACTCAAAGCCCTCAGAGCAAATCTTTCAGATTCAAATTCATTTAAAAAAAAATCCAGTTCTTTTTCCCATCATGTTTATGAGTAAATTTGTGAAATTTGGCAAAAAAAAAAATGGCCAAAAAGCAGGCCAGGCAAAATTCTTACCCATCCCTTCTTCACAGAGATACAGTACTTTTGATGAGCCAAGACAACAGGCACAACCAGCTGAGTTTGGTAAATAAAAGACTGCCAAGAATCTTTGCTATTCACATACTGGGAGAGGGGTTTGCATAATAATAATAATAATAATAATAATAATAATAATAAGGATGATGGTAGTGGTATCCTTGCTAACAAAGGAGTAAGTGGGCTTAATACTTCTGGCCATTTGGACTTTGCAGAAATCAGTATGTGCTTCCTGGATTGTGTGCGTGTTGGAGATATAATTTAAAAAACACAGCTGTGTTAGTCTGGAGATTCAGTATGCAAAGTGATCTTGTAACACCTTTGAGACCAACTGAAAGAGGCAAGTTGGCAGCATGAGCTTTTATAGACTTGTGTCTGCTTCCTCAGATGCTGTGGTGTAATGTCACTTTAAAACAAAGCTGCTTTTGCTGCAGCTGTATAGTATTTAATGGGCTGAGGTTCCTGTGTCTCTTAAACCTTGTCTTTGTTTGGTTGGAGTTTGTAAAGAAATAAACCTGATCTTTGCTGTCTTGGAGTGTTACCAGCTTATGTGTTTTGCTTTATTGCAAGAGCAGGCATTACAGTTGCTGAACAGGGTTATAAGTGGGAGCTATTGCTACAAGGGTGAGAAATCTGTAACCCTCCAGATGCTCTTGGAATCCAGTTCCCAGCAGCCCCAACTAGCATAGCTAAATGTGAGGGGTTAAGGGAAATGCAGTCCAAAACATCAGGAGGGTGACAAGTTCCTTGCCCTCTTGTATAGAGTAACATCATGAATATCAAAGATCAACATTAAGGACCCACCTCTGAGTTTCCCCCCACTCCCCAAGTATTGGATGGATGATTACACAAGACATGATATTTTCCATTGTGGCACCCAATCTGTGAAATGCTTTACCAAAGGGATCCTTCCTAACCCCTGTATTGCAACTTTTATTTGAGTTACTGCTGAAGATCTGGCTGTTTCATAACTCTTTGAGGCCTAAAGGAGTTTTAAAACTGCTTACGAAAATTTGTAGAGGAGGTGTGGGCAATTTTTGGAATGATTTTGGACTGCAGTTCCCATTAGCCTTAGCCAATGTAGCCAGTGATGAGAGATTCTGGGACATCAGGTAACACCGCGAGGGCCACAGATTGCTCATCCACAGCATAGTTATTTGAGTTACTTTTGCCTGGCTTTAGAGTTATTTGAGTTACTTTTGCTGGGGATATTATCAACGGATTTACTGCTTATTGATTTTCCACTCTGTTTTCTATTGTTTATTTGATTTGAAAATTCTTCAGTCTTCCCCCCCCCCCCCCCCCCCCCGTTGTTTTCTTTGGATTTTGAGCTGTTGGCCATCTTGGAGGATCTTTTTGAGAGAACAGTGGGGTTCAAGTGTGTTAACAAATATTTCCAAGCCAAGTGTGTGCTATTTTGCTCTCTCAAAAGGACTAAAAAGGAGGAAGGGGGGGGGGAGAAATGTGGCAGCACCTTTAAGACATTTTCACATGAGCTTTCATGGCTATAAATCCACTTCTTTGGTACAAAAGGGCTAGACATCCACAGCCCCCAGTGCTGTGCAAACATTGTATGTCACTCTGCTAAAATAGTAGTAGTAGTAACAACAAGAACGACAACTTTGCTGCACTCTCTTCCCCACACCACTATTACCACCTGAGATGCCATACCCTCTGTTTGAATGGAAGTACTGCTATTTGGACCCAGAACTTTCTCCCTTGTCTTCTACTTTCTTTTCTAAACTCAAAAGTGTGGGATGTTTATTTTCACAAGACTTTTCTGGGTCATTACTGTTACAGCTCAGCTGAGGCCTCTTTCTTAGGGGGAGGGATAAACTTTTGTTTTTATGTCTATTTTTCTTTTCTTCCGGCCCTGGAGTGAGATTTGGGTCTTTAATGTGCTTGATGTCCCATCTCCTTCATAAATCTTTGTAAATGAGCATGAACCTCTTCCTGAATGGCCCCAGAGGGAGACAGAGGGCTTGATGAGCGTTAGAGGGCAGATTGCCTGAACACACACAAGATTGCCTCCTGCAGAAATGAAAGCTGAGTTTTCTTGCTGTTCAGCAATTTGTCATATCCATTGGAGGGTTGAAAATATACAAGGGGGTACTTGCTCCCAGGAATCTATCTGTCAGCCATTTCAGTGGCACCGGAATGGATACTAACACAACCCATTTCCTTATAGCAGATATTTTCTGCACTTCTTGCACCTCTAGGATTTCAAGAGGCATAATGTAAAATGGATTTACCAGTAGATCTGGGATGGAAATAACACCAAGGGGGATCATCTTCACAGCCAATTTACTGTGGTTCTCTTAATCCCTTATGCCATTCAATATGTGTGTTTTTTCCACTCCACATGAATCTGCTTTTTTTTTTTTTTTTTACAGTCCAAGTTTATGCACATTGAACCACAGAGGAAATGTGGATAGGATAGGATAGGAAAGAAACCTATGATAGAACATGTTACTTGTGAGAGTATCTTATCAAGAGTGGAGTGGTTTCTCCTATGCCAAGGTATCTTCCCTCCTACATCAATGTGTAGAAATGTGTGTGTGTGTGTAGTGTGCCTTCAAGTCGTTTCTAAAGTGAACTTATCATGGCATTTTCTTGGCAAGACTTGTTAAGAGGGGGGCTGCCATTGTCTTCCCCTGAGGCTGAGAGAGTGTGGCTTGCCCAAAGTCACCCAGTGGGTTTCATGGCTGAGTGGGAATTGAACCCTGGTCTTCCAAGTCATAGTCCAACACTCAAACCAATAATAATAATAATAATAATAATAACAACAACAATAATAATAAATTTATTTATATCCCACCCCTCTGCAAAGCAATCGAGGCAAAAATAAAATCACAATAAAATCACCATACCAAATCCCAACCCCTCCCACCCCTTAAAATGATTAAACAATCATAAATTAAAACAGCATTTAAAATAAAGCAAAGTACAACAATCTACAAAAATAAACAACAACAACAACAACTGCTGCAGCGGAGAGTAATAAACAGAAAGATGGGCCAACTGCGTGGACCGGGAAATCTAGTCAGGAAAGGCCTGCCGGAAGAGATCCGTCTTGACAGCCCTTTTAAAGCTGTCTAAGGTCATAATACGACAGATCTCCACACTGGGTCTTGTAGGAAAGTATATGCATGCCATTGTGTCCACATGTGTGTTATTCTGATCAGGAGCATTACTAGGGGGCTGCAGGCGACACCAGGTGACACCTCAGAGGGGGTGAACATTCAGTGGGGTGGTTAGTCACTGTCTGTCCCAAGAACCCCTGCCCGCCCACCCCTCACCAGTCAGAGTGTCTGCTCCATTCATTCACTGAGGATGCTGGTGGGGATGGGGTGCTGCTGCTGCCCAGCAATCCCTTTAGGGCAGGGGTCGGCAAGGTTTACTTACCTGGGGCCGGTCACTGGTCCCCAGGTCTTCCGCCGGGCCGGGGGGGGGGAATGGTGGTGCGTGCGCTCATGCACATGAGCCCGACTGCCACCGCTGCCAACCCCCGCCGCGTGTGGCCGCCGCGCCGCCACTTAATACTTCTGGCCATTTGGACTTTGCAGAAATCAGTATGTGCTTCCTGGACTGTGTGTGTGTTTGAGATATAATTTAAAAAACATGTTTTCTAAAATGGCAGCCACGACTTGTTCACGCATGCGCAGGAGTACTGCACATGCACAAACGAGTTGCGGCCACCATTTTGGCAAACAAAATGGCAGCCATGGTGGCGGTGTGCGCGGTGGCAGGGGCCGGGCGGCGGAGGTCGGCGGGCCAGGTGTGGCCCACGGGCCATAGGTTGCCGACCCCTGCTTTAGGGGCTAGCAGGCATACTGCCCAGGCCAGTCAGGGGAAGTGGCAGTGGTAGCCATGCACTCTCTCCTTCTGCAAAAGGAAAGAATCTGTGGCTGCTCTTGCCACCAATACCTCCCATTCCCAGCTGACTAACAGCCTCGCCAAGCCTGGAAGCGGTGACAGCAGCACCTTATTCCAGCGGCGACACTAGAGTTGGCGTTATGCAATGTGGTAACTCATGGTGTCACCCTCCCCCCCATTGGCCTCCTCCCCTAACACATCCTACATACAAAACCTTTAGTAATATTTTTTGTACTAATGCTACTCATTAATCGTAATTCCTGCATATTACTGAATTTATATTCAGTAATGGTTGTGACATAAAACAGCTAGCAAAATTAAAAGTAGACCTTTAAATTACAATATCATACACAACCTCAATACATTTACATGTATGTAGTTTCATGTGGTTGAAGTGAAAATTTGGTAAAAGGTGATGTTTTTAAAGAAAATTTTAAAAGAATAAAAAAATGCTTTTAAAAATTTAAAAACCACCCTGGGGCCTCTCTTTTCTCCTCCCACTGAGCCTCACCCCACTCACACCATCTCTTCAGCATTTGAAAGAGACACAGGTGAATGCCAAAGCCCATTTCTATCCAAAAGCAGTTGTTTGAGGAGCAGTGGTGACACCCCTTTTAGGGTGTCACCTGGTGCAGTTTGCACTCCCCGCACCCCTTAGTAACGCCACTGCCTCATTCCTACCATGGCAGAGGGGGGGGGGGGCAGCTATGCTATATGCCAGGCAGCCCAGGGTTGACAGCATGAGTTGCCGCACTGGGGTGACACCTCCTGTACAGTAGTGCCCCTTAGTGATCCCACTGATCCTGATAACATCACCTTCTAGCTGATATTACATATGCACATGTCCTCTTTTTGTGGGGTGCAGAGAGGTTGGTGTTTGCTTCTTCCTCCTGCAGTGCCCAAAACACCCCCCCAACTAACTTATCAGCCCCTGAAGCCTCTGAAGATGGTGGTTTGTATACAGTGCAAGGTCTTTTTCAAGGATCACCGCCTAAAACTAAAGAGCTAGTTTTAGCTCTAACATTCAGCCTTTCTACTTCGCTACATCTCTTTTCATTTTTGCAACAAAATGGCGAAATATAGGGGAAAGTTAATTATCCATTAACCCCTTATGTGGGTACATGTGCTACATCTGAAACACATTTTTATTGGATGAGCTGCTGCAGTATATAAACAGTTAATTGGGGATACTTTTGGCAAAGGTCTGGGCATTAAGGGGGACTGTAAGACATTGTAAGTGATACAATTGTTTTACTCTCTAATTTTGATTGGCTACAAATAAGGAATTCGCCCCCATTTAAATAAAAATCTGTTAGAGTAAAAGAAAACATGTTAAAATTAATCTTATAAATGATATCTTATTCCTGCGCACATAGCTAGAACTGCAAAATTTATGTCACCCAGTTTTGGGAGGTTTGGGACTATAAAGAGACTTATTTACAGATGTGGATGGATTCCCCTAAAATAGCCCAATTTTTGGCTTAGAATGATTATTTTCATTAATTAAATTACAAAGCTAAAAATAAGGTCATCGCCTATCCACTTTCTACTTACCATCTTTGTGTATGGGAATAAAGGATTGAAATATAAAGAGCTGATAGCCCTCCTCCTCACTATTGTGAGGTTGGGAATTGCTAATAATTGAAAACCAGGGAATCTTTCAATGGAGACATGGTGGAGATAACTATGGGATACTTGGTTGATGGAAAAACTTAAGGACGATGTTTAAAAAATGGCCAGTTGTAATAAGGTTCTGTTTGCTAAGAAATGACTTCCCCTTACTGAATATTTTAACCCTCACTCAGAAAGTTCTCCCCTCCTTCACAGCATCAGGATTTATGGAAGGATGCTCTATATAATAGACATTATAGTTAATGGTAAGGCTCATTGGAAACTGTTTTTAATTAATATATTGACTGATAATTTATCTTTTAATTAAAAATATCCCTTATTAATTAATTGAATTAATAATTAATTAAAAAAACATACATATTATAGAGAAAACTTGATTTGGTGATATGAATTTTGGTCACATTTTCATACTGCGAATAAGGTGGTAATTCTGACCTTAAAGCAGGGTGCAACAAACCAACTCTGATCTTTGCTGAAAATTTAAATTAATCTATACCAAATGTGGTATGCTGCTAACAAATAGATCACCAAAGATGAAGAAGGTGGTTATCAGCTTACCCTTTGCAAATTGTGTCAGTGTGCATTTTTTCCTTTCTTATGTCTTAGCAACAAGCATACAGATACATTATGGGGATTTTCTTTTCTGGAAAGTAGATGCAGAAATGTGAAGATGGGTGTTATCTGGTTGACCAAGGACTGTAAAAAGAAATGCAAAGTAAAATAATTCTTCAGTTTTTGTTATATAGCCCAGAGGCAATGGAAGCTTCTGAGTACAAATGTCATACAGAAGCAATTTTAACAGAATGTGTGCTTTCTTGTTTGCTTCTCTCCTCTGCAGGTGGCTTCATCAGTTTTAATGGTTCCTGGCGGGTTCAGGGAATCCTGGCTATGTCCCGCTCCCTTGGAGATTATCCACTGAAAAATCTAAATGTTGTCATCCCTGACCCAGACATCCTGACCTTTGACCTGGACAAACTCCAACCAGAATTCATGATCTTAGCTTCAGATGGCCTATGGGATGCTTTTAGCAATGAGGAGGCTGTACGGTTCATCAAGGAACGCTTGGATGAACCACACTTTGGAGCCAAAAGTATAGTCCTACAGTCTTTTTACAGAGGATGCCCTGACAACATAACAGTCATGGTGGTGAAGTTCAAGAGTGGCAGTAAAACAGCAGACCAGTAAAAATATCTAATATCGGTCTTCCTCTCTCTTGGCGAACCTCTTCATCAGACCTTTACACTTCAACACAGTAGACAGCTCTAACAAGTATATTAGTATTTAAGACTGTACATCCCAAAAGAAAACACGGAAAAATCATTCTTTTTGATAAAAACAACACTACGCAGCAAACACACTCAATACCACTGCCTTTTTATTTCTCCAGCTCTTTTTAAGGATTTGCATTTAGAAGCTATTAACTCCTGCTTTGGCTATTTCAAATAGCTGCTACTTTTTAGTCCTCAGCTACACGCTTAAAAATGCAAGACAGGAGCAGCTTGTGACTTGTCTGCACTTTGAAGGAACTGACATGGGCTTTTCACCAATCTTACACTCTTCATTCTGCCATGCACTCTCCTTACAGCTACTGATCTCTGCAGACATAGGAAGGCAGGTAGCAAACAGATTTATAATTGCTGACCTGTGTTTTCATAGGAGAATGAAGAGGAGGCATCAGTTGTACACAATAGGCAGATCCTTCTTTCTCTTTTTCCATAAGTAAATGTCCTTTCGGCTGCATAATAAGGCACAAGCTTTTGAGCTTTCCCATAGCTGTGTGCTTATATCTTCTGTGTGCATGCCCTTAATGATGCTTTGCCTTTTTTTAACCAACCAGAAGACAGCTTTGGGGATCTGCTCATTAGAAAATTGAACATTAATTGGCTCTTGCTTCTAGATATGGTGGGTGCCAGGGTTGGACACAACTGTGTGACTTGCATAGGTCAGAGAATGTTACCAAGGGCAGAATGTAAAGTTCATGAGGGATGTTGGCTGAGATTTTAGTATAGACTTTAGCATTTATTTTCTGTTATCAACATGTGTTCAAATATGAGGCAGGGATGTTGAGGAAGCAAGTCAGCTAAAATGAGAAATTGTGGCTTCGTTTACAAAAATACAGCAGCAGCTTTTCAGTAGAATTGAAGTTGAGTTCATTATCAACAACAAATCAGCAAGGGAAAAGTTATTCTGATGGCCTAAGTATTTAATGATGTAAATAATCAAAGACTATCCTTGGGAACAAAAAAGGTTGATTGCATATAGCTGTACTTTCAAATGTATGAGTATTGTACACTTTGATGTAGAAAATTGACTTTTCCAATTCCAGTATTGATTGATAATTTAGGTGTGACCTGGGTGCTTAATCCCCCATAGCGCTCATCATCTGGCAATTTGATAACAAAGCTAAGAAAAGTTGCTTTTTGGTGATAAAGAATCCTTTAGCTAACATAGCCAGTGGAGATTCTAGGAGTTGTACTGGAAAAAAGTAACTTTCCTAGCTCTCTTTCACGATTAAAGAAATGGGCAGATGTTTCAGTACAACACCATGGTAACCTAGAATAATTATGGCTATCCAAATACATACATCTCAATTTGTAGTTTTGTACTATAGCACAAAAAAGATGCTATTTCCCTTCAGCAGAGCCTCCCCTCAGCAAGGATCTGATCTTGGGATGCAATCTTTAAAATATACTTGGAAGCTGATTAATAAGTGTCTGTAACCAGGACTCTTGGACATGATTTATTACATGCATGTGCACAACTGGTTCTATATTTCTGTAAGTAAAACAAGAATGGATATATGCTCATGCTCTTCACCTATAGAATATAACCTTCCAAAAGAGAGAAACAGAAAGAAAAATACCCATACACATGTGAGATGCTGGGTCATGGCTAGAATATAGTATGAATATATGTCTATGAGAAACAGAATTGAGCAGTTTTGCAATATCTATATTCAGCAAGGGGCTACCGTGGCATTTCTATATAAGGGATCCAGTGAAGTGACCACTGCACGTTGGGACTGATGTTCAATGGACACCAATCCACATTGGATGGTCCTGATGCCCATCCAGGCAAAAGCCAGGGATGACTAATGTGAATTGGTAGTGCCCAGTGAGCATTTGAGTACCATGCACATTGCATCGTATGCATTGGTAGAGCCCAGTGTGCATGGAGCACTGTTGCCAGTGCCCTGATGTGCATCTTGGCAGTGCGTCTGAATAGTCATAAAGTTAAACAACATAAACTATGCCACAGAATATGTAAGCTACAATTCAAAATCCTTTGCATGCAAGATCTGTTCATCCTCAGATCCTTATACAGAAGTATAAAGGAGTAAAACACCCCAGTAGGAGATGTTTTTCATTCTGTTGGAAGTAAATGAAATCATCCTCCCATCAGACACAGAGACATAGCATTCAGTTCTAACTAATGTGATTTGGTGGATAGGATGGTACTAGGCTTTAAAGCTTTGGAAGTGGCCTTTGCTATATATTTCCATTCACTGTAGATATACACAGGATCTCCTAAACACATAATTCACATCCCCCAGAGCAGTAAAAGATATCCTGGACTTTCTCTGAAACAGATGGGGTGCTTAAAAGTAGCACAGCGATGGATTAAAATATCCAAAGGTTGTGTTAGTTACCATTGCAGCCTTCTGAGCTCTTATTACTTACATTTGTCCGTCCCTGCTGCTCAATTAGAATTTGCATGCTTTCTAAACAAATTAACCTTGAAGTTCCCATTTCAGGCCATTGGGTGGGTTAATACAAACACTGCCCCCAACCCCTTTCCTTATTTTTCTGTTCTCATCTACTCATATAGGATAGCTGCTTTTAATTGAAAGATTTAATGAAAAGATCCAACACTTGGCAATGGAATATATGATCTAATGCAACAGGGTTCTAATTATAGCTAAGCAGTTACAATTTTTTAAAAAAGAAAAAAGTTGCTGCAGTTTTGACTTTCTATATATTTCAGAAACCTTGGTGCTTCAGAGCTGTGATGTGTAGAATGTAAGAGCTGTGCAACCTTGTCTTACATTGCTAGTAGGACAGTACTTTACCCAAACTGTTGCTTGTACAATGCTGAACAGTTAATGCTGTGCTGATTTTGCTATTTCTTTACAGGAAATATGCCATTTCAGGCATGCAGCCTTGATGTAGCAAAGCATTACAAACCTAGCCACTTATAGAATAGGATACCAGGAGCAGCCAGTCCAGAATCAGTGCCAACTGCGGGCAAGATGTTCTCAGAAGGTGCGCTCCCTGAGTGAGCCCACCTCCTTGCCACTATTATCCCTGCTTATTTCCTCTGGGCCCATTGTGCACCACTGCCAAAAAACAGAGGATAAAGCAAATGGAGGTTCCTCCTCCATGCTGTTGTCATTGCTTGGATGCTCCAAGAAGGCCTCTGCAAGAATGCACTTCTTCTCAGCAGCCTACTAGGCAGAAGGGAAGGGAAGGGAAGGGAAGGGAAGGGAAGGGAAGGAGAAAATGTGGCAGAGTGGGAGGGAGGATGGGGAAGGAAGGAAGGAAGGAAGGAAGGAAGGAAGGAAGGCCGGCTGTATGACTGCACCCTCAAAAGGTTACCCCTGAAGAAATGTGCCTTCAACAGAAAAGGGTTGCCTGCTCTTCAAGTTCATCATTGGTGTCTGGTACTTTGAATCAGACAACTGATCACATTCAGCCCTCGAATTCAGGATGCTTGCCCCTATGTTGATTGTCTTGGAATATTAGTTGATGGGACACAGCAGCCATTGCACCAAAAGAAACCCACCCCAGAATTATATATTTTAGCCTTTGGCTGTAAATACCATCCACTTCTTTAGGGTACATCCTGTTGCATTTCTTGGTTCACTATATCATTGCTAGGAGTGTAAGGAGTAACAGAATAATACATATATTTACATGCTAATTCACATGCTAATTTCCAACAGACAATGGACTATTAATTCAATAGACACTAATCCTCCTCACATATCCTCCCACCCTGAGGCCTTGCCTCAACAGAACAATACACTGATTTATATGCTAATCCTCTCAACCAAGGGTCACACAGTTTATATACCCCACACACCTCCATGCCACCATTCTCTGAAGATGTCAGCCACAGATGCAGGCGAAACGACAGGAATACATTCTTCTAGAACACGGCTTCACAGCCCGAAAAACCCACAAAAACCTAATCATTCTTGTTAGAGCAAATAAACAATATAGGTAATCAGTCATTGAGAAGTCAGTCAAATTTCTTTAGGAGCAGGATCGAAATTTGACCTGTTTAGTTACTTTAATTACCCTGCTTAACTTTTGGCTGAATCTCATTCTGTACAGTAGAAAAATTATGATGCTTTTGGTGAAAAAATAGGTAAATGTTGAGAGGGACCAACATTAATGAATAGGTGGTGTGGCTAGTTAGTCCTTTATTCTTGTACTAAATTTGGTCACAGGAGTTTTCGGAAGTTTCTGATTTATTTATTTTTTTAGGTCCCTCTAAGGATAGTCTTCATCTGCTTGGCCAAGAGCTTGACATCAGGAGAGTTACAGAGTTGTGCCCAGATAGCTTTCTTTTTCAAAATAATACCAGGAAAGCCCAATCAGGTGTGTAAGAGTAGCTCATTCTCCACCGTTAGCATACATAGACTAAAGACTCACTTTAGTTAAGAGAAATGTTTAAGCTTGGTACGGGGGGACACCGACTAAATTCTGCTATCTGAAACATTAATTAGCTCTCTCTAACGCTATTGCTTCGTAGTGGCACAAAACCACTTGTGCAAGCAATGTTGCAGCTTTTTTCAATTCCTGCATAAAGTGCTGTGAAAACCACTAGTCGATGGGGATACCACCAAATGCCCTCTGCTGCAGAAGCATGCTAAAAGTGTAATACATTCTTTAAAAAAAAAACTGGGAATGGTAAAAGACAGATTAACTTAAAATGGTATAATAGAAGTGAAAATCATGTGCAAGATAAACAATAAACCTGCCTTTGTTGTAGATTATACTTAATGGTGAATTCTGAGAGTGGAAAGATTTAAGACAATTAATTTTCCTAAGAACCATGACTTAAAAAATAGATGTAGTAAAAGATTTAGGGCACAGTCATCTACTCTCTTTCTTAAGAGTAAGCCCCATGGAACTCGGTCACTTAGTTCTGATTGGATAAGTATTGGGATTGCACCATTATTACTGTAATATAAACTTTAATAACAGAAAAACTGTTACAGAAAGGAATGACAGGAATTTATTTCCTGTCCTTATTTTGACTCTTATACAGAAAATCAAAGTATATGAGATCTTTACCAAATTGATAACTATCAGCTTTTTTCTTTTTAAAATATCTTAGAAGATAATTTATTACAATATAGGAGCAAAAGGAAATTCTTCTTGTCAAAAAATAAGATATTGCAAGTGAAAGGAATTTGCAAGTGTATTTCTTAATCTGTATCCTGTAGGAAGCCATTTTTAATATCTAAGAAGGAGAAAAATTGTTGTTAACAGGAAAAAGGAAGCAAACAATTACCAAATACAGGTTAAATTCAGTCAAGTGTTTAGAGAGGCCATGTTTGCCCAGCCAGCTAAAGAAAAAATGTTGCACCCTGTACAAGAGCTCATGCTGAATTAATAGCTTAATATGCATATTTATAGACATTTACAATTTTAATCTGGTAGAAAAGGCTCCTGCATAAGAAAATAAAAACAAACCAAAAAAATGAACACAGCATGGCTTCATGGGAGAACAGAAGTTTATAGACTTGGAAAACTATATAATATTCCTGTAGAAACAAAACTTGCATGATTATTTTGGGGCATTAGAAGCTAATTCTATCCTCCCATATAGAGGAACATTTGAAACTCTTCATTTGTCATGCACTTGAATTTTAGGACATTTTCAAAAGCATGTGTGTAGCCAAAAAGAAAGAAACAGCTTTACTTTAATGCTGCTGGCTTAAATTCAGAAGCTGAAAGGCATTTGTAGAAGTTAGTTTCTCTGAATTTCTCTGGCTTCCTAGTCCTGCCCCAGATCATAACCTTTCCTATGCCCCTTTCAGGACACAAGGAATGGTTTTGTAGGGCAGAGGGGGGTGGAGGTAGGGGAGAAAGGAACCAAGAAAGCCCAGACCACAGTTCCACACCATTTACACTGAATTCCACTCATTGAGTTCAGGGAGATTACTGCCAAACAACTAAGTGGTGCTTTCAGTCCAAAGTTCGCTAATGCTTGCTTTACTAGTATAGATTATGCAACACGTCTCTAATACACATATGATGAATTCACTGTTGTGACTTAATGGTGCTTATCCTCAAGTCAGTTTCTAGTTCTCTTTTAGCCTATTAGACCTAAATATTTAATGATGGTTAACTTTGCATATGTACAGTAAAACAATGATTGGGGAAAGGATGCGGACTACTAAAACCCTTTCAGTATCTTGTGAGCAGAAAGACTGGAGAAGTAATGCAACTGCTTTAAACTGCTAAAAAATGACTTGTTTGGCCCAGTGCAGTTGTAATACTTGGCAGCAATTATTAATGCAAACCATGGTTTGTAAGGTTGATTAAAACATTTTCAAGTCTTGGCTTGTGTCCAGTCCTTAACATGGTTAGCAGCTAAGACATAAACACTTAACCAAGATTTAACACAAACCACAGTTTGCATATCCAGTTCTGATCTGTAGCCAATCTTTCCCTGGAGTTAACAAGGCAATCACATGCTCAAAGAGGGCAGGGGAGCCATATTTTAGCCCTGTAGCTATATGGAGCCTGAGCAGATGTCATTATAATGTGGCAGACTGCCTTATACAGTGGGCCCTTGGTATCCACTCAGGTTTGGTACCAGCCCCCCTCCCCACGGATATCAACATCTGTGGATGCTCAAGTCCCATTAAATACAATGATGTAGTAAAATGGTGTCCCTTATATCAAATGGCAAAGTCAAGGTTTGCTTTTTGGAATTTATATATTTTTAAACATATTTTCAAGCCATGGATGGTTGAATCCATGGATAAAGAATCCGTGGATACAGAGGGCCGACTGTAAATGTCTTTAAAATCAATTTATGGTACTAAAAAAAAAAAAGTCAAAGCAACTATGTGAAGATTCATAGCAAATCTCTATAAATGCTCGTATACTTTGTGTAAATTTTCTGCATTATGGTGGTGGGATATATATTAATCTGAAGTCAGCATGGGAAGAATAAATTATTCTTGGTGATTGATATGAATTTATACATTGGGTTCTCACAGGGCACTATCTAGGGACTGTTGTAAAGCTATAAGTAATGGTACATAGAGATAATGCAGATTTTTTCTGCAGTCTAGGTGGGTAGATATGCAATTCTCTATTTCAGAAAGCGGGGTCTCTTCCTTCAAGGAGACAGAATGCTCTATCACCATCACTGTTGAAAGGCCAATTATATACAATATTATATACAAAATGAGGCTCAAATGAAGCATTTCTGAGACAGCTGGGGGAGAGTTCTGGATCTGCTGCATCCACAACCTTCCTATTTCCAAGAAGCCTCTGACAAGAGAAGGAAACATGGCAGACCCAGAACTGTGATTATTGGTAGCCTTCAATGGTTTCTAACATATGGAGACCCTAAGGCAAAGACATCAAAGGTTTTCTTGGCAAGATTTGTTCTTGCCATTGTCTTCCCCTGAGGCTGAGAGAGTGTGACTTGCCAAGGAACATCCAGTGGGTTACCATGGCTAAGTGGGAGTTTGAACCATGGTCTCCCACAGTCCTAGCGCAACATTCAAACCAATACAAATCATCACAGTGGACCCTCCACATATTCGCTGGGATTAAGAGTGTAAAACCTGTGAAAGTGGGAAAACACAAATTTAAAAATGCTGGGGTTTTTTACCTGAGAGAACACCTCACTAGGAATCTCTAGGTCCTCCAGTACAAGTCTATGGTCAACATCTACTGGAAGATGACTAGTGAAGTGTTCTTTCTAGGAAACTCTAGATCCTCAAGGGCAGCTTCTGGCAGACATTGACCATAGGAAAAACAAATGTGGAGGGATGACTGGTTGTTGTTGTTGTTGTTTTGTCTCATTGGAAACTGTGGAATAGAAAATAAATAGGAGTAGTAGAAGATGATCCAATAGATGGCCACTCCCCAAGCACATATTGACTGACTTGAATTCCCCTCTCTTCTATCTCAATAGAATTGTTCTGCCATACAGTGAGTAGGACATCTAGGGCAAAACTAGTATTTTAAAAATCCAGGAATGCAACAAGGAAAAAAACAGAATATTTAGCTCTGCAATATAAGCAAATCAATTGGTTATATGAGTTGATTAAATATTTCAGTTGACTGAAAACGACCTTGATTGATAGAGCAGATGAGGCATTCTAAATCTGTTGCATAGGTCAGAATGCCTCTATGAATACAGCATGTACAGGTTGAATCTCCATTATCTAGGATTCTGAAATCCAAAATATTCCAAAAACCAAAACTTTTTCATAGATGGCTGAGGTAGTGATACCTTTGCTTTCTGATGGCTCAGTGTACACAAACTTTGTTTCATGCATAAAATGATTGAAAAATACTGTATAAAATTACCCTAGGTTATATGTATAAGGTGTATATGAAACATAAATTAATTTTGTGTTTACATTTGGGTTCCATTTCTAAAATATTATGTACATACATGCAAAATACAAGTACAATCACCCCTCCATTCTCATGGACTTGAGGTCCACGGTTTTGAATATTCATGGAGGGGTGACCATTAAAATCAATGGGGGGTGCACCTGCACACATCCATGGGGGCACGCCCCATTCAAACCTATGGGGCTTGAATGTTGGCAATTCTCCGTTTTCGCTGGGGGGTGTGGGTGTCTGGAACGGATCCTCGCGAAAACAGAGGTCCAACTGTATTCCAAAATCCCCCCCCCCCCCAAAAAAAATAGACACTTATGGTCCCAAACATTTTGGATAAGAGAGACTTAACCTGTACTGAGATACATGTGTGCATCATATAGAAGAAAAACTAAAACAAAAATGTTCAGATTTGATATGCAGATTTAAACAAAACCTCTTGCTGTTAATAGACTTATTTCTTTACAAACTGACAGCTTTTAATGGCTGACATTCTATATTGCAGTTGTGGATCTTTAACCTAAGAGTTACGGATGTGTAATTGCTCTGTATTCAGTTATACCATGTATTAATGATTGAGGTACTGTAGTCATTATTATACATCTCCCGCTCCCCAAAATCCAATCTTAAAGTCCAAGGAACTGCTGTAAGCAATAGAGATCTGCTATGCTGGTGATCAAGGTGCATCAGGACTAAATTTCCAGCCCCCTCCTGCCAGAAAGTGAGACTAAAAAAATCAGGAACATGATCCCTGCCATATTACCTTGTTGTACAATTTAGATGGAGGGAGAAGGCTGGAAACATCATCCTGCTACACTTTGATCTCCAGCAGAACAGACCTCCATTGCTTGGTGTGTTTACTGGTTATTAAGCTTAGTTTGGAAGCTGGATCAGATGATACTTAGTTACACACTCATTACAAAGTCACTAATATATAATGTGTGTAATCCTCAGTAAAACAGTGCTGTCACTTTATTAATTCCACTTTGTCTAGGCAAATTAAGTTCATGGGCATTAGGCCAATTTATTCTCTCTTCCAGGACCGAACACTTCATTAAAATTGTATCCTGGCTGGGAAGAGTAGCATTTCTTGGAGCTTTTCCTCTTTAACATTGTGGTCATATTCTATTTTTCTCATCATAAATATGTCGGTCTTAAATAATTTCTTAGAAGAGTTGCTGTCTCTAATTGCAGAGTATTGTTTAAAAGCAGCTAGAGCCTCCGTCAACATCTCTGTTGTATTTTGGTTACTTTCAGAGGAGCAGAAGAGATTCTAAATAAAAATAAGCTAAACCTTCCGGAAAGTTTCCAGTGAGATTTTGTAGGTTTGCCCACAGTTAGATCAATTAATAGTTCTGGGCTAGCCAAGGCTAAACCTTTTGCCCTGCCACTTCATAAAACACAGCACAGTTGTAATTTGAAATTAATTACTATGTCGAAGATTGCAGCCACAATCCCTATTCAGTCTACAGAAACAGAAAGTGGTCTGCAATCGAACCATGTTGGCTGTTGTGCAGCAGGACGTTCAGAGCCATTGTGCTGCCTGACAAGCAAATGGAAACACGTGAGAGACTCCAAGCACCGCTGTGAAAGGAGAGCTCCCCTAATCCCCATCCTAGGCTACAACTGGCCAGCTCCCCTAGTCCCACAGGCTGCAACTGGCCAGTGCGTCTTTCTCCTCCTGCAAGGCACACTTGTGAACAGCGGATTGCAGAAATGGGGCCCTCTGTGCTGCACTGCAGTTCCCACCATCCCTTGCTGCTGTCTATGCTAGCTAGGATGTATGGGAGTTGCAATGTAATAAAATCTAATGGACCACATGTTCCCATATTGTTGTTGTGTGCCTTCAAGTCCTTTCCAGCTTATGGCAACCCCAAGGTGAACCTGTCATGGGGTTTTCTTGGCACGATTTGTTCAAAAGTGGGGTTGCCCTTGCCACTGCTTTCCTCTGAGGCTGAGAGATTGTGACTTGCCCACAGTCACCCAGTGGGTTTTCATGGCTGAGTGGTCATTCAAACCCTGGTCTCCAGAATTGTAGTCCAGTGTTCAAACCACTAAACTGAGCTGGCTCTCTGCATGTTCCCTATCCCTCCTTTATCAGAAGAGCTTTCCTCTATGGCAGAAGCAAGAAAAACAAGACTGTTTTGTTGAAGATAAAAGCCAGTCGATAGGCACCTAAATCCTTTTTAATGCAAGTGATGGTTTTAGGGAGACAGGTTTGAAAAGAGCCACCAAAGGTATTTCATACTTAACTTCCAGAATTAACATTTTAAAACAAAGGCATGTAATGTGCCCAATTGATTTTTCAGACAAGACAGCATCCAGAAGCTAAGCAAAAAGAGATGGGTCATTTTGCCTGGCACATGCATGCTGCTTTATGTTAACACTGGCACAATCCCTAAAATAGAGACATATGAAGTCCAGGATTCCAGAAGCAATTATGTAGCCAATTTTTATTAATTTAAAATGAATCCAGTTGTGTGACATCTACAACTGCATGTTGAAATCTTAAAGTCCTAATTGAAACCTATCAAAATCCTGCAACTTGGCCATACTGCAGAATAAAAAGAATTGGCAAAACCTTGTTCTTGGCACTAGCAGAGGGTTTCTTTTGTACTTATTCTACATCTGTCTCTAAGAGACAATTTGAAACACGGTCAAATGAAATTAAATGTAAATACATTTAACATTGGGTGTAGTATAAGCTAAAGATGGACAGTGCACAGTCACTGCTAGGTGTAGGTAACAATTGTATCTTCATTATGTGCATTAGAGATAGATGACTTTTTTTAGATATGTGATGAATATATGTTTCACGCAACTACAGATTCTTGTTAATGTCTACAGAAAGTGTAAACTACTGAGCAAAAAAAAAAAAAAAGGCCTTGGTTGTATGGTTAAAATAAAAATAAAGGCTTTGAAAGAAGTGTATTTAAATAATTATTTTGTATTTAAGTCTTTTTGTGTGTGTGAATCCTTTTAAACAAGTATCTGCTCTTCTAATAAATACCTGTCCTCATTCTGCACAGGAATAAAATGTGATGGTTAGTCCATATTCTGGTGAAATTTTATTAGGTCAATCACTCTAGTTTTTAAAGCTCACAAACTGTTTCACCAGGTGAAATGGATAAAACAGTATGCAGGGGAAGGAAAATAATGGTGTTGGAGATGTTATTTGTAGACAAGTCTGTGTAGACAAAAAAAGTTAGGTTACACACACACACGCCATGGGGAGAGATGTAGTAAAAGAAAGGCACTCCACTTTGTGCATCTGAGGAAGTAGACTCAAGTCTACAAAAGCTTCTTTCTTTCAATTAGTCTCAAGGGTGCTACAAGATCCCTTTGCAAGACAATAAAAGTTATGTTTCTCCATCTGAAGTTGCACAGCACCCCTTCTAAGAACTGTACTTGCCTTTATGCAGTCTAAGGACGTTTTCACACGGGGCAAAAAAGGGAGTCATTCCTACCTCCATCTGGCCCCACTCCGGCTCTGTGCAGGAAAAGTTCACACGACGTTGCAGCAAGCCCCTCCTCATCCTTCGCCATCCCTGCGCCATCCCTACCTCACTCCGGGGTCTTGCTCGTCGTGTTCATACGACGTCGCAGCAAGCCCCGCCCCATCTTGCGCAATCCCTGCGCCATCCCTGCCGCTAGCCGGCTTTAGCCCCATCTTTTTAATTCCTTTTTTAAAAAGGAATTACAGGCGCTTCTGCCGGAGGCAATCAGGAGTCATTCCGGCGGCTGCTGTTTTCGCCGCCGGAATGACTCCTGATGGCTTCCAGGGGGCTTCCAGGCGGCTTTAGAGCCGCCTGTGTGAAAACGTAGTAAGGCCCTAGGGCCCTTTGTAGGAAAAATGCAATGAAGATTTTCCCTTAGAAATCTCTGCCCCTGTCAGGTCTGGAGATAAATTTTGATGCTGGAACAGGCAATAGGCTCTTTTCTTCTATTCCACATTAAGAGAAGCAGCTTAGGAGGGAAGTAAACATTCCTTCTATTAGCAAGCCCAAACCCCCTACTGTTTTGTACACCAAATGGAGCCACCCAACAACAAACCAAAAATGTTTGCTGGAGGAGGAGCCGGAACCCCAAGGAATGCTTACAATTCACTGCCCATAAAAGAATGGTATCTAAAATTTTATTTGAGTACCTGCTTGGCTTAACAAGGCAGGAAATTGCTGCTGAGTAATAGCTCTGGAAAAGGTATGCGGATGTTTGTATCTGAAACTTTCCAAGACTGGAAACACGAAAAAAAATGGCAGCTGGAGATACACACACAAAAAGCCAACATGAATATGCAAAAAGTCTGAAATGTGTCTGGTATGTGTAAGAATGCTTGGAGCAAGACTTATATGGACTCCCAGAACCCAGTCCCCACTTTTAGCCCAGGCATTTTCACTAGACACTAACACGTACAATTAAGGTCTCAATTGAATCTCATATTATTAGCAACCAATAAGCTAAATACACTTAGATTTATAAATTAGGAGTTAAGTAGGTACCCTAGGTGATCTTGTACCACTACAGATTTCAAGCAACAAAAGGCACAATTGCTAGGATTCACTGGAGGGAAGATCACTGTTTTTGTCAGACAAATATCCTGTTGGATCTGGTGTTTAGACATCCTGGGCTCAGTGCTATTCAACATCTTGATCAATGACTTCGGGGATGGAATAGAGGAAATGCTTATCAAATTTGCAGACGACACCACATTAGGAAGGGTAGCCAATACCACAGAGGACAGGATCAGAACTCAAAATGACTTGAACAGATTAGAGAGCTGGGCCTGAATTAACAAAATGAATTTCAACAGGGAGAAACAGAACGTACTACACTTAGGAAGAAAAAGTGAATACAGTGGTATCTCTACTTACGAATGCTTCTTCTACCGAAAAATTCGACTTACGAAACGCGCCTCCCGAAAAAAATTGCTTCGACTTAAGAAAGCGTTCCAACTTACGAAATTGGCACGAACGAGCTGCTCTCCAAATTTCGTGGCATGCCATTGGTTAGCGAAATCTAGCAAAGCAGCACTGTATTGGCTAGCGAAAGAGGAAGTGTTTGCCTAGCAAAATTCAGCTAGGCAGCACTGTTTGGGCTTGCAAAAGAGGAGAGGAAGTGTGGCTAGCGAAATTGGTGGCTTCTGAGATCCAGGAAGGTAGGACTTGTGGCTCGTGGCTTCTGATATTTGTGGCTTCTGATCTCCAGGACTGTATTTTTGGCTTGTGATATTTTTGGCTTTTGATCTCCAGGATTGTATTTGTATTGAGTTGTACATTTGTATTGAGTTGTAGCTTGAATCTGGGGGCCTAGAACGGATTAGGGCATTTCAATGTTAAATTTGCTTCTACTTACGAAATTTTCTACTTACGAAATGGCTGTCGGAACTAATTAATTTCCTAAGTAGAGGTACCACTGTATAGGATATAGGAATGAATACAGGATGGGTGACACCTGGCTTGGCAGTCTAGCAGCCTTAGTAAACCACAAACTGAACATGAGTCAACAGTGTGATATGGCAGCTAAAAAAGCCAATGTGATTCTAACCTGTATCAATAGGAGTCTAAATGGAATAAGGTAAGGGTGCTACATTACTGTGCTTTGGTCAGGTCTCACTGAGAATACTGTGTCCAGTTCTGGGTACCACAATTCAAGAAGAAGGTTGACAAATGAGCGTTTCCAGAGAAAAGTGACCAAAATGGATCTGAAAACCATATCCTATGAAGAGTGGCTTAGGAATATTTGAAGGGGTGTCATATTGAGAATGGAGCAAGCTTGTTTTCTATTGCTCCAGACTAGAACACAGAGTAATCTGTAAGCCACCCGGATTGGATTTCCATTGGGCGGGTAATAATAATAATAATAATAATAATAATTATTATTATTATTATTATTATGAATGCAAACTACAGGGAAACAGAGTCCACCTCAACATTAGGAAGAACTTCCTGACAATATGAACCGTTCAACAGTGAAATATGCTATCTCAGAGTGTGGCGGAGTCTCCTTCTTTGGAGGTTTTTAAACAGAGGCTAGATGGCCACCTGTTGGGAGTGCTTTCTTGGGTATTCCTGCATGGCAGGGGGTTGGACTGGATGGCCCTTGGGGTCTCTTCCAACTCTATGATTATACAGTATGTCTGATGAATATTTGAGTAGACATTGTTCCACGCTCTCTCTGATATATTTCAGGTTTTGCACTGCATTGTGTAAAAGTGGCAGAAATTATTACCACACTGATACTGAGATTTGGGACTGCTGCTCAAAAAGGTGCAAGATTTAAGAAGCATATTGTCACATTGATGTAGCCTGTCCAAAAATTCCAGAGGTATTGGCTGTATATTATACAGTTTATTAAACCAATGTCATGGCACCAAATCCTTCTGAATCCTGGATTACTTGCTAATTTGGATGTTCACGATAATACTCCAAATAAGATTACCACCATAGCACTCTGGGCACAGTTCACTTTGTCTGTTTCAGAAATTGGTTGTTACTTGAACGAATGACACCATCAAACGCCAAGGATCAGAGAGAACTAGGAAAGAATCCTGTCTGAAAACTATGGCAAATCATACTGGCCACATGGACTAACAAGATGACCTATATGTAAGGCAGCCTCTTATATTCCTAACAGAATTAATAGTGCTCCTGCAGCAAAAGTAGTTATCATTTACAGCAGACAGAATAATCTCTGCTTAGCATCAGCGAGTGGAAGTATGGGAAGTTCTTGCTACGGATATAATATCAATTCATATTTAAAAGCTGACAAACATATTCAGTACATCACAAATGTTCTGAATGTAAGGTATTCTATGGTGTTGCATCAAAGTGAAGAATACTACTTATAACTTCATGTTCTGTCTTTTATTACCCTCCCTATTTCTGAACAACCATTTTCATTACAAGCCTGAATGTCTTATAATATGTTCTGATCACACATTTCTTCATTATTGTACACTATAGTCAGCAAAGAAACATGAGCTATTTCATTGTCCAAACCAAATTAAAGAGTCCTTATGTAAATGTTTGCTTTAAGGACAACGAGATCATTTTGCAAAGCCATTTCTTGCAACAAATCCTTCAAAGCTCCAGGGAGGTTTTTGTTTTGCTTTGTTTTAAAATTCAGGACCTATCTTCCAAACCAATACTTTAAGACTGCAGTACTGTGTCTTCTTACCTGGGAAATAAGCCCCACTGAACTGAGTAAGACTTTTAATTGAGTATGGTGCCACTGTGACGTAGTGATTTGAGTGTTGAACTATGACTTTAGAGAGCAGTTCACCCCACTCGGCCATGAAACCCACTGGGTGACCTTGGGCAAGTCACATGCTCTCAGCTTCAGCAATGGCAAATGTTGCCAAGAAAACCCCATGATAGGTTCAACTTAGGGTTGCCATCAGTTGGAAATGATTGAAGGCACACAACAAGAACAGTCATGCATAGGATTTCACTGAAAATATGTATCTAACCACTCCTTTAGATTTAGAGGGGTAAATGCAAAAAACCTTCCCTTAACTGCATTTTACAGAACATTAGCAGCTATTCTTAAATGCTTAGGTTTCCATACAAAATTTAACATTTAACATTACTTTTGCCAGTTTCCTAATAACAAGTGGAATGTTCAATAATAAAAACAGTAACCTGGCTGGGATACTCAAAACTTAAATCCTCTCAAGACATTTTCTAACAATTCAGTTTTGATAATTCTGTTTCATTCAACATAAAAGCTCTTCGTACTTAAACTGAGCCTGATCTTCTCATGTTGGAGTTACTCAAATATTATTGTGTTACTGGGTGCCTTATGGCAATCCTAAGGCAAACCTATCACAGGGTTTTCTCCACAAGATTTCTTTAGAGGTGGTATGCCATTGCCTCCTTCTGAGGATGAGAGAGTGGGATTTGCCCATGGCCACCCAACAGTTTTTTCAATAATTGAATGGGGATTTATTTATTTTATATCTGTCACTTTTCTTCCAGAGAAGGACTCAAGGTAGCTCAAAGGGATTCAGACCCTAGTCTCCCAGAGTCCTAGTCCAACACTTGACCCAATCCGCCATGCTGGCTCATCCCAAAGTACCTCATGGAGTTTCTTTCCAAGCATTTAAGGAGCCACTGCAGTTTGATCTTTCTGCTCTATTGCCCATACTATGTTCCTTCTAATACCAGAAAGGTTTTTGTGTTTTTCATATTCTAGTGGAGCAGAATATGATTAGACAGCCTTTTCACTAATTCCCACCGAGTCCGACCCCAGGAGGTTGGAGAAGCTTTTGGCATAACATAGGAAGTAACCGGACAGCTGGCAAAAAGAATAATCTGTTAAAAGTAATCTCCCCACACAGAAGCCTCAGCTGTGATCAAAGTGTCTTCTTTCAGCAGACACTTAATTTCAAACCTATTATCACGCTACAGCTGAGATCCTTGAGCTGTCAGGGAACTGTCAAGCTGCTGCTATTGCTGCCCAGGTGGAGCCTGGAGAGAAGGAGGAGGCAATTCTGATCACAGAGAAGCAGCTGGTCTCAGCTCAAAGAGGGGTAGAGAAATGAGGATGTGCTCTCCAATGGAGTGCATCTACTGGGAGGTTTTTGGATGAAAACTAAGGGCAAGTGAATAGACCTCTGCACCCTATCAAAAAAGTGACTTCCGTGTGTTAAAGTTGCTTTCAGGATCCTTGCCTAAATGAGTTGATCAACTTAACTGTGCAACAATGTGGCAGCTAAAAAAGGCCAATGCAATTCTAGGCTGCATCAATAGTGTCTAGTGTCTAGATCAAGGCAATGCCAATCTATTCTGCTTTGGTCAGGCCTCACCTGGAATACTGTGTCCAGTTCTGGGCACCACAATTCAAAAAGGATGTTGACAAATAAGAGCGTGTCCAGAGTAGGGTGACCAAAATGGTGACGGGTCTGGAAACCATGCCCTATGACAGACTTAGGTAGCTGGGTGTGTTTAGCCTGGAGAAGAGACAGGTGATATGATAGCCCTGTTTAAGTATTTGAATGGATGTCATATTGAGGATGGAGCAAGCTTGTTTTCTGCTGCTCCAGAGAAAAGGACACGGAACAGTAGATGCAAGCTACAGGAAAAGATTCCACCTAAACATTATAAAGACATTCCTGACAGTAAGAGCAGTTGAACAGTGGAACAAACTCCCTCGGAGAGTGGTGGAGTTTCCTTCTTTGGAGGTTTTGAAACAGAGGTTGGATGACCATCTGTCAGGGATGTTTTAATTGTGAGTTCCTGCATGGCAGAGGGTTGGACTGGATGGCCCTTGTGGTCTCTTCCAACTCTATGATTCTGTCAGTATTACTATGCAAACACTGCTTATGCAGTTGCTTAGGCAATTTTCACATGTCTAATCCCTCTAACTCTATTGATTAAAATCCCATAACCACTAGAATTCATTAACCTTTCTTCTTGTACCCAGTACTGTATAGGACATAGGCCTAGATCCACATACTAGTCACTATTACAGTAGACCAAATGAATACATTGCTTAGTGGTAAATCAACACTTAGGTAAATTTTGCTGATTCAGTAGACCAGCTCTAGCTGGGCAATAGCAGCTAGGTTTATGCTCTTCAAGACAACCCATGACTTAAGCAGCTTCTCTATGCTAGGATGTCCATGTTACCACCTAGCTATTGTCTGTTAATGACTGTTACAATAATTAATCAGTATAATTATACCTTTTGCATTTCAATTCTCCAGTGTCAGCCAATCCATTCACCCAAGCATGTTGGTAAGTATCTGCCAATGAAGGCAACACTCCATGCATTTGTTTGCAGTTCACAAAAGCTTATGATATGACAAATAAAATGCATTTGTCTTTAAGGTGCAAAAAAACCCTGTTTAGTTCTTTTTCTTTCAACAGAATAAACTGGGTATCAGCCCAAATATATTTCATTAAGTATTCTCTGTATCCCCTACAAATTGTACGCTCTCGGTGGGCTCATGCAAACTGGCCAAAATATGTGGGATTTGGGGGCAGTTTTGTATGATGTACATCCTATCCCAGCCTATTTCTCATGATTTTCTAAGAGAAGCCACTACCCTTTAAGCCCAGGGCAGGGGACTGGGTTCTTTTCTATCCCAGAAATTTCTGAATAAAACAGGAATAAATTTCCATTTCTGCATCTATTGCCTTACCCTTGTCTAAATACGCTAAAGGTAGCACATCCCATTTTGGAAGCTAAGCAGGCTCAACCCAGGTTAGTACTTGGATGGGAGGCCACCAAAAATAGCTGGTGCTGTAGACTGTATCTCAGAAGAAGGAACTACTTCTGAGTATTCCTTGCCTAACACTGTAAAATTTCTGGGGTTGCCCTAAATTGACAGACAACTTGAAGGCACATATGCCCATTGCCTTAATTCCTCCTGTATCTCTGGGCAGTCCCACTGTTGACAAAATGAATAGGAGTCTGACAATGACATTTTCTTCTGACCTTCTATCTGTCATTACGTTTCCAATTACAAAACATTTCTTCTCCCTGGCTTTCATTTACAGTTATAACACTAAAGTGATACCGAAGTTGAGTACTATGACTACAACAAAAATTTAAAAATAATAAATAGGCGAGACCAGAAACATGGACACTGGGGAAGAATCCTCTGGAGGAGTGGTTGAGTTGATGGAGAAAATTATGGGGAGAGAAGAAAGCTGCACCCATACTACAGTTAACCATTCCTGAAAATGTGGACAAAATCCTGGTATATTTAGGGTTGCAGGTGTGGAAACCTGCTATGTCTGCATGGCCATATGCAAAATCATTACATCATGCACTTACATATCTGGAGGATCCCTGCAGAACTCAACAGATGATACAATCATTCCATGTCCAGCTATGGAGACACAGCCAGACACTGATCCCCAACTCCATCAGCCACAGAATGGTTGCATACAGGGTGAAGCAGCTCTGGGGTAAGTCTAGGAGGTATTGAGTGTCCAGTGGTACCATAATTCCATGTGCAGAACCATTACACTACACAAATCAATAAAATCCATGTTTTAGAATAATTGCACAGCATACAAAAGCCCCCGTTTAAGTACTGACAAATGAATATCAGACTAAAAAGTAATAAATACAGAATACAAATGAAATTAAATACATCAAGAAAATTTTAAATTAATGAGTTTATCTCAAAAACATGTATCAAATCTTTCGATTATTTGCAATCCATAAACTGATAATAATAATTAAAAAAAAACAATTACAAAAGGACAGTACAGTGTCATTATAAGAAAAATAGTTAAAATTTCACAATACAACCTGGTAGGATATAAGAACTAGTACTGATCTACTCCTGCAGTCCTCCCTAATCAGCAGGTTTACAGTTTGGAAATGCTGGAGCCTGCCTGACTTCTAATTCTGCAGGTGCTAGCAATGACTAAGCCTGTTTTTAACAAACTCAGTTTGGTACAAAAGTTACGTCCTTGTTCAGAGAAGTCATACTTCCCCTCAGTTACTACACTCTGAGCACTTCCAGACTGGATTAGTTTAACACACTTTATTTAAGGCTGCTCTTAGAACACAATATAGCCCTCCAGATTTTCCCCGAGACCAAACGGTTGACTCATATTGGCCTAAATCCTATTGTGACCCACTAAATCAATGGCATATTGGTACGTAAGCACTGATTGAATGGGTGTGTTCTAGCTGAGACTAGAAAATGGATTTGGGTCATTATCCAATTCAATGGCAGCTATTCAAGATCCTGGCTTTTTACAAAACCCTGAACAGTCTGGGACCAGAATTATGTTATGGCCTGTCTCTCCTCATGTAAACCTGTCCAGATATGTGCTTCTATATTTGAAGGCCTTCTGTCCATACCAGACAAGCCTTTCCACACCAGGCAAACAGCATGGTGGAGGTTTCCAATAGGAAAATTCCATGCTAACTGGCTGTTGGAAGAGCTGGGCAGGGGGCGGGGGGAAAGGGGACAGAATGTATACATTATACAGTCTACAGCCATCCATGGACTTGAACTCACACAGACAGCAAGCCCCCGGGCATTATAACGGTGCATGCAGCCATAGGGAAGAATGAGACTTGAGATCCTTTGTTTTTGTCTTACGCGGGGTGGGGTGGGGTATGGAACAGATCCCTCGCATATAACAAAGGGCCACTGTACTTGTATTTACACACATATTCTGCTGGATTCAAGTACTTTGAAATTCACTATTCTGAGCAGCCAAATGCATATAATCTAAGTGTCAGTGCATTTATACAACGACTGAGTTTCAAAATTAAAACTAGCCAACATGTCCAACATCCAACATGTGAACGTCCAGTGTGGTTGGAATACTGAAGTGAAGTATACAGTAGGCTTTCTTGCAATCATTTATCCTAGCTTCACAAATGCCTGTATAAATCTCTACAATATAACTTACAGAGGCTGAAAGACGTCAGGCAGCCCAGCCCTCCAAAGTTCCACCTAACCCTGGTCTAAAGAGAAGGAAGGAGTCAGGCTTCAAATGACAGAGACTTGAAAGCAAGATGGAATCACTGGCAAGGAAGTGAAGTTGTCTCTCTTGTTATTTCCTGCCAGAACACAATCATTTCCTGTGGAGAAATATTGTGCACTGCAATCAAGTGCTTGTACTTACAAATATCAAAGTTAGTTCTGTATAAAAAGAAGAGCTCTGCATCTTCTGGAACAGAGATGTCTACCCCAAGTATACCTAAACAAATCCCAACATAGACATCTTCAAGCCTAAGAGGTTTAACATGGCTCATCATTTCATAAACCTTGTGAGCCAGTTTGGTGTCAAGTATATAACCAAGTCCACTGCAGTATGGAGGATAGACCTTGAATGGATATTCATTGTAAGAAATATAGGTTTTCCTATGAAATCCCCTATGGGGATGGTTTTCTACCAGAGGGTAGCCAGTCATGAAGTTTTCTGAGGCATTTGAGTTTAGAAGAAACTTGACTAAATTGTCTGTGTTGATGAAAACATCAGCATCTGTTTTCATCACGTACTGAGCATTCAGACAAAACTCCGTAACCCATCTGAATCCCATAATAGTTTTCAAGGTAAGGTTGTCGTAAGTGTCAAGGAAATCTTGTTGGATGATGTCTCCATAAAGAATGCTTTCATCTTCTATGGATAAAGCTGCATTATTATCTTCCCCTCTTCCTTTGCCCAGTAAGAAAAGTGTCACAACTTGTTTTCCCCACCAGGATTTTTGAGAGCCCCATGTTATCCTAATGGCTTGTCTTGCCTTCACTTCTGTAGGCCCTGAAGTCACCAAGATGACCAGAAATGGATTATTGGCTTCACATTTTACTCGCTCGCGTAGTGTGAAGGGAAAATTCTGTTTGTAGACAGGTTCATAATCATAGAAATACATCCAGTTTTTGTGTTCTATCACAGTGTGGGAAGGATATACCATATACCATGTCATTAAAATAACAGAGATAACAGACAGACCATATAAAATCCATTTCAAGTATTTTAAAGCCATATAAACTTCAAGTCAACCAAGAGGACACACTGGATGCTTTAGAGGTCTATGTGGAATCGGTAAAATTGAGCCTGGCAATAAATTCTTTGCTGAAAAGAGGGAAAAAATGAAAGAATTAGTATGTTGATAATACAGTTTCAAAACACAGATAGCAACTTTCAACATTGCTAGAGTTGAAAGGAATTGCACTCAAAGAATATTTTGGGAGCTCTGTTTTCTCATATACCTAGGTTCTTTTCACACTGTACAGTTAAAGCGCTATGATTCGATTTTAACAGCAACATCCTATAATATCATGGGATTGGCAATTTAGAAAGCAGCACTTAAAAGTCTCAGGCAGAGAGCGATAATGCCTCACCAAACCTCAGGATTTCATAGGATGCAGCCACAATCATAGACCTGTAACTCTGTAGTGTGAAAGGGCCCCTGGTTTCAAATTTTATATGTCTCTATTAAGAATACAGAAAAGCTACAATAATACATATGCAGAACAGCTACTGCCCTTTTATTTTATTTTGTTATCGCAAGCTAACAATATACAAAAATTCTGGCCAAGTGAGAAGTTCACACTTACTTATGGTGTGCAGGTTTGGCCTCGTGTGTGCTCATCCCACTGCACACAGAAGAAGATGCATACAATGTAGAGTGCTGAAGGGCACTATTGACAGAGGATGGCATATTTCACATTAGAGGATTAACAACTGAAAATATCTCTAATATTGTGGGTGATCTGGTTAGGTCCTGTGATGACGTTTCCGGAATAGATGAGTGAGGAGAGTTGGCATCTGGGTTTGTGGCAAGGTCTTTAGCACTCTACATTGGGTAAACAGGCCAGTCTCTGAACCAAAGGATAAATGGACATAAATCAGACATTAGGAATGGGAATACACAAAAACCAGTTGCAGAACACTTCAGCCTTCCTGGGCATTCCATCTCTGACCTCAGGACAGCTGCCCTTGAACAAAGAAACTACAAAGGAAAACTGAAAAGAGAAAACAGCTGAATTGGAATAAGTCCACAAATACCAGCCCATCAACAGAAACAATGGTTTCCTGGCACATTACACATATTATAATGCTAGTTAACACCTCAGCCTCATGAGGCTGCTCTTGGCTAGTTTATCATATCTCCTTTCTGGTTCCCAGCCTTCACGTACCATGTTCCAAAACTTCCTCCACCATTCATATGGTCATCCAGCCACCTTGGTCTTAGGCAACTTCTTTTCTCCTGCCTTTGTCCCTCTGATGTCACCTCATCACCACTACAAGCTTTCCATTTCTATGGCTATACATACAATCTGCTTATAAAGGTCTATGCCTGGGCACTAGTTCATTCCATGTACCTGAGGAAGTAGACTAAAGCTTATGCTACAATTTATTTCTCTCGGTTAGTTTCAAAGGTGTTACATGCTCCCTTTGCATAGCTGTAAATATAATATTTAAGCTCACAAGAATAGGGAGGTTTCAACATCTTCCTTCCTTCCAGAGGAGATCTAGCTACCACTCCCCTAAAGCTACTGAAAGCCAGACGACAGTGTTTTTTCCATCATAGGATAACATACCAGTGGAGCTATGGAGGAAATCAGGTGGGGTCCTACTGGCTTTGGGATGTAAATATGTGGACATCCAGAAATATATCAAATTGCAGCCTCCCATTTAGATGTGAGAAATAAAACATTATTCCCTCTTCTTTATCATTGTGAAATGTACACCTCAAAGTGGTTTTTCTATCTGTAAGCATTTTCACATCAAAACAAGACTTCATTTTACAGACTGCAAAATAAAGATCCAACGCGAAGGCAGATAAGAACAACAAATGTGAATTCAGATATTGATCATTAGATAGTTTGCGTCTAATATGTAGATTGTTATGAACTATATTTCTTTACTAGGGAGATTAGTACTGTCATATAAACATAAAGCTCAAAAGAGATTTGCAGTTAATATCTTTGTAATTGTTTTGAAGTAGACATTACACTGGAAAACTTGTGATTTGTGGAAAATGTAATTTTTTACTGGGAATGACCACTAGAGGGAGACAGTATTATTTCATGTATACTAGAGAGAGCTATAATGAAGAATGCTTAAAGATTTCTCGAACCTTGGATCTAACATCGTTCAGAACGGAGACTGCAGTCAAGAGATAAGAAGATGATTAGGAATGGGAAGGACAACCATGAAAGAGCTAGAGAAGATCCTAAAGAGTAAAGATATATACAACTGAGCACTAAAGTTAGAATCACCCAAGCCACTGTATTCCCCATCACTATGTATGGATGTGAGAACAGGACAGTGAAGAACGCGGAGAGGAAGAAAATAAACTAATTTGAGTTGTGCTGCTGGACAAAAGTACTGAAGATACTGTAGACAGCCAAAAGAAACAAACAAACAAATGGGTCCTTGAACAGATCAAACCTGAAATACCCCTAGAAGCCAAGATGATCAAATTTGAGGCTGTTGTACTATGGCCACATCGTAAGAAGGCAACCATACTGGGAAGGGTTGAAGGTATCAGAAAGAGAGGAAGACCGCACACAAGATGGATAAATTTAATTAGGGAAGTCACAGGCATAAGTCTGCAAAACTTAAGCAGAGCAGAAGACAGAGGGGGTCTTGGAGATGTTGCATCCGCAGGGTTGCCATGAGTTGAGGTTGAACAACAAATTAAGGAAGTCACAGGGCAAAGTGAATTTGCTTTCGCTTAGACAATTTCAGAGATGTCTTGCTAGCCTTCAAAGATCACGAGCACTCTTTGTAAAGAATTTCTCTCTCCACCAGCAGTTCACATCTTACCCCACCAGAGGGAGCAAATGAAAACTGTAAGAAAACTCTGAAGAAGCAGTTTTCAAATAAGTAATCTGCTGCCCCCTGCTGCAGTTACGAAAAATTAGAGGCAAACTCCTTCTGTTTTAGAATCAGTAAATTGCTCTAAAACAGCAAGACGTTAACCATTACATGGTGCTTGAATCATTTGGGAATAATAGCTATTATCCAATATGATCATTATGGTATAGCAGGCAAAGTGCCAAGAGTAAATCAAAAAGACAGGAATTCAGAGCCCAGCTCTTTTGTACATCCCATTTCACACACCACAAATTCTTATCTTTCAGATGTTTCTGTGAAGAAGCCTGTAATCTATTTGTGAGTTCGAGATTTAAATTATGAGCAAATCTGGTCAAAAGATACATTACAGTTCTGCAGCGATAAGACTTTCCAGAGAGTGCAGCAAAGGAGGGACAACTACTTGCATCTGTGAGTTCCAAACCTGCTATCCTAAAACTAGTTCCAGGTAGTGGAAATCTTAACTATCCAGTTACTTCAAAACATCTTGTCATTCATTACCTTACAATACCAGAAGCCACTAACTTCCTAGGTTTAAAAAAAAAATCATTTAATGAATTTAAAATATATAATTAATGGATTCTCAATACTATTGCCTATGTATATTAAGTAGAAAGATCAGATGGGAAATAGGGTGAGAGTAGTTACAAAAATAGAAAGCATACAATGAGAAGGGAGCAATGCAAGGGAAACCTATGGCCTTCAGAGATTTTGGACTACAATGGTAAGAGGTAGACTACAACTACCTCTTACCATTATCATGCCAGCTGACGCTTCTGGGAACTGAAGTTCAAACAGCTTCCCAACCATACCTTAAAAGCACAGACGTAGGGCTAGTAACAGTTATCAAAACAGGGAATTCCTGCAGAATTTCATGAGATTTGTGGTGGGGAGCTTTTTACAGTTTGGGGAAAATTCCTTGTGGAGGAGATGGAAGAAAACATTTTAACATTTTAGAGAACATTTTAACATGGAAAGGATAGGCGAGTAAATATACCTTGAATGGCAAGGTCAAGAATTTCAATCAACGGTGGTTACTCTTCATCACATATATCAATGGTGGTGGCCTGCAAGGCAATATAAAACAGATAGAAATACTAAATATACAAATGAAAACCTTTTTAAAAGACTAAAACAGCTCCTTGAAAATAGTGTACACTAGCCTCTCTTCTCCACCAATTTACAGTAAAATAATTACAGGTTAATTTACGGTGATTGATGCCACAGAACCAGAGCCAACGCCATAGTCAAGAGCTATACTCCAAACAGGCTTAGAGCACCTGAGTCCATTCTCTGTGCCACGTTAAAGAAGAAATGTGATAGCTGGGAACTGAGCACTCAAGAAAGTAAAAAGAACTTGGCACCAAGGGGGGTTGCAGACTGCCAGAAATAGTGCAAATTGAGTCCACTTTTAGGGTTAGGGTTAGTGCTAGGGAATCATGGGAATTGTTTTTTTTCTGACACATTGAGCCTTCTCTGTCAGAGAGCTCTGGTGCCACAATAAAATCCAGTTCCCATGATTCCCTAGCACTAACCCTAACCCTAAAAGTGGACTCAATTTGCACTATTTCTGGCAGTCTGCAACCCCCCTATGTGTTTCAAGTTGCTCACCATCTAATATTTCAGCCTTGCCATTATAAAATGACACTCTCATCCCTGATGAAGAATTTCAGCACATCTGCCAAAGATGGGCACGACTCTACAAAGCTGAGTGCTCTTAAAATTTTCTCTTATGTGCAACAACAACACAACAGAGACATACCATTATGGCTGATGACTGGGAGGCAAGGTATCAGTGGGCAGACCGAGCTGGGTCTGCATGAAGGAAGGTAGCGATCTGCAGGAGGGCCCACTGTACTTCAACACGGTACTGTGAAAAGAAAGAAGTTGAAAATCTTCAGCTGCATCGTCCCCATCTTTGCCTTCATTGTGCAATCTCCGGTCTCTCTGGGCAAATTCCAATATACAATTATATTGCCTTTTGCCAGCTCACTAGTCTTTGACCCTCAACTGATCCCAGTAAGTTTGATATTTGATCCCAATAGGCTTGTATGGCTTCACATATGTGCACGTGTACACATGTACTTGCACCCGAACCAGCAAATCTCCCTCCATTTTTGCACACTCCTTGGGAGTGTGGCTGTATAATCATGCCAGGGAGGCTTTTATAGGGGAGGGTGTGCTTTACAGTGATCCCTAAACATTTGCTGGGGTTAGGGGTGAAGGACCCCCACAAATGTGGAAATACCACAAATAAAAAAGCAGTATTCTTTTTACCTTAAATAACACTTCTCCAGGAATCTCCAGTTCAACATCTGCCAGAGGTTGATCATAGAATTATGCTGGAGGACCTACAAATGCCTAGAGAAGTGTTTTCTCTAGGAACGTCTACATTTTCCAGCACAACTCTATGATCAACATCTTGCACAGTTGCAGTAGCAGGACCTAGAGATTCCTAGAGAGGACATATTAATCAAAACCGCGAATAATCAAACCTGCAAAAGTCAAAGCCACAAATGTGGAGGGCCAACTGTAGCTATGTTTTTAACTTTTGTAGGTTTATGTAGTTATCTACAGTTTTTAGCCAGTGGATTTTAATTTGGGTTTTTTTATTATAATTTTTATTGTAAAGTTTTAAAATGGTTTTAGCTGTGAGCCGCCTTGGGTTTCTTTCTTGATAAATAAGTCTGACACAAGACTTGAAGGTACACAACAGTCCCACTGTAACTCCCATAGCAATAGCCTATGGCATTCGTGGTCACCATGGCTGCATCCACACTGTAGAAATAATCCGGTTTGACAATTTAGAATTGTAGTTTTGTGGACATTGTCTCCTTCTGTCAGAGAGCTCTGGTGCCCTAAGAAACTACAGCTCCCACAATTCGAAGCATTGATCATTGGAATTAAAGTGGTGTCAGCGATTATTTCTGCAGCCAAAGTCTTTCTCTCTCTCTTTTTCCTTGTGCACATATATGTAACAGCCTAAAACCTAGTTTTCCTACAACCCCCATCATCCCCAATCAGCCAGCAAAAACCAGTTTCAACACTCAGGGCTAGCTGGCTGGCTGGGGATGATGGGGAGGGGGGTTGATGATGGGGGTTGCAGATAGGTGCCAAGGTTTGGTCCCCACCCTAGCTTTTTAACTGTAGCACCCATCACCCCCAACCAGCCAGCAAAAACCACAACTTGAACACTCAGGGCTCGCTGGCTGGCTGGCTGGGAATGATGGGGAGGGGGTTGTAGATAGGTCCCAAGGTTTGGTTCCCACCCTGGCTTGTTTAACCATCGCGCCCATCATCCCCAACCAGCCAGCAAAAACTACAATTTGGAGAACACTCAGGGCTAGCTGGCTGGCGATGAGGGTTGTAGATAGCTTCCAAGATTTGGTCCCCAGTTTAACCGTAGCACCCATCACCCCCAACCAGCCAGCCAAAAAACACAACGTGAACTCTCAGGGCTGGCTGGCTGGGGAGGGGAGCTGTAGATAGGTTCCATGGTTTAGTCCCCACCTTGGCTTATTTAACTGTAGCACCCATCATCCCCAACCAACCAACCAGCCAGCCAAAAACAACCCACAACCTGGAACAATCGGGGGATGCTGGGCGTGACAGTCAAGGAAGGCAAGGGCAGGGCCCAAGGCACGGCTGGGTCCCATCTTCCTCCACCTGGAGAGCTCCCAATCCCCCTTTCTTTCTTTCTTCCTTCACTCGCCTCCCTTGGAGCTCGTCTGCTGGCTGCCCTTCCCTTGCAGAAAGAAGGCCAGGCGCTCCTCCGCAGGAATGGATCCAGCCTCTCTCTCTCTCTCTCTCTTTCTGTCCTCCAAAGCGAAAGGAAAGCAGGGAAAGGCCCAGAGAGCAAGGAAGGAGAGTTACAGAGAAGCATTGCCTCTGCAGACCGGATTTCCGGTTGGGTGAAGGTTGGGTGTGGCTGTGGATTTTGCTTTATTTCCCTCTCCAAATTTGGCATCCACACTGCAGGAATAATTGTATTTTCTGCTTTATTTTCCTCTACAAATTTGGCATCCACAGTGCAGGAATAGCTGTGTTTTTTGCTTTGTTTTCCTCTCCAAATTTAGCATCCACACTGCAGGAATAATGTGAATTTTTTGCTTTATTTCCCTCTCCAAATTTAGCATCCACACTGTAAGAATAATGTGAGTTTTTTTGCTTTGTTTTCCTCTCCAAATTTAGCATCCACACTGCAGGAATAATTGTGTTTTTTGCTTTGTTTTCCTCTCCAAATTTAGCATCCACACTGCAGGAATAATTGTGTTTTTTGCTTTATTTCCCTCTCCAAATTTAGCATCCACACTGTAAGAATAATGTGAGTTTTTTTGCTTTGTTTTCCTCTCCAAATTTAGCATCCACATTGCAGGAATAATTGTGTTTTTTGCTTTGTTTTCCTCTCCAAATTTAGCATCCACACTGCAGGAATAATGTGAGGTTTTTTGCTTTGTTTTCCTCTCCAAATTTAGCATCCACACTGCAGGAATAATCCAGTTTGAGACCGCTTCAACTGGCTTGGCTCAATGGTAGGGAATCCTGGGGACTGCAGTGTTTGTGAGCCATTCAGCCTTCTCTGTCAGGAAGCTCTGCTGCTGCCACAATAAACTGCAATATCCCAGGATTCCCCAGCACTGATCCAGGACAGTTAAAGCAGTCTCAAACTGGATTGTTTCTGCAGTATGTTTCAGACCCAGGAAAAGAAAAAAGAGAACTCAGTGTCAAGACCGTTTTACGTTGACGGGGCAATAAATTGCCTAGTATTAAGGAGGCTAAAGTCATTTTATTTTAACTTTTATTTACTTCAGTTTCACAAAGAATACTAAATCAACAACAATATATTTTTGAAAAGATTTTTTAAAAATCCCACACCCTCTGTAGTTTTACAAAGAGGCTAAATACAATTTCTCCATGGCTGGGTTAATCTAAAACCGCACCTAAAAAACCAAAGAAAAGCAGTGTGGATGTGTGTGAAATGCCTTCATAGCACAGCTTTGTAGGGTGCATCCGCACTGCAGGAATAATCCAGGTTGACACCACTTTAACTGCTAGGGAATCCTGGGATCTGTAGTTTGTTCTGGCAACAGAGATCTATGACACAGAACACTAAATGTCCCACAACTAGAGTTCCCAGAATTCCATAGCACTGAGAGATGGCTGTTAATGTGGGATCAGGTTGGATTATTTCTGCAGTGTGGATGCAGCCATAAACACAGTAATGCAAATCTCAACAGGCCCAGAACTGAGAAAGTAACAAAACAAAATAAAAGGTTTGGCTGCAGGTTGTAAAGAGAGCAAAAATTCAGGAATAAAAGCCTGCTTTTACATAATTCCAAACCCTTTCTGTGTGTATTTACAAGAGCTGGAATATTTGGACCTCAGCAAAAGAGATAGTTTAATATTCCTTGTGCTAATCCAGGGGAGTATGGTTATAAAGTATATTATCTTTTTCTTTCAACAAAAAGATTCCATGCCTAAGGCTGCTGCCACACTGCCGAAATAAAGCAGTTTGACACCACTTTCAGCTTCCATGGCTCAGTGCTATGGAACTGTGGGATCTGTAGTTTGGTGGGGGCACCAGAGCTCTCTAATAAGGAAAGCTAAATATGTCCCACAACTACAAATGCTATAATTTCATAGGATGTTATCACACGTGGGCCAGTTTTGTTGTTAAAGAGATAATAAAGTGGAAATGAAGCATCCCGAAAAGAAAGCGAAAATAGAACTTAATTGCACAAAAGCTTTTCACATGTAATTACAGTAATAACGGAATTAAGTTAAAAGCGAAAAAAAGACGTTTTTAACTTTCATACACAAGTGAAAAGAACCCGTACATGTACTGGAAATGGGTGTGTTTCATGACCAGACTCCTCCTTTCTCCAGGGCGGGTCCTGCATTTCCCAGGAGGAAATGTCAGACTGTCCTACATTTGGGGTCATATCCTCCTGCACAGGTCCTAACCCCCTTCCGTTGGGGTTAGGACCTCTCAAGAGAGCAGAGGAGGAGGAGGAGGAGGCTGGAAAGGCAAGGCAAGCCGAGGCAAGGGAAGGATTGGGATGGCTCAGCCTCCCTTTTCTCTCTCTCCTTTCCTGGCATTGGAGGCTGTCAGCTGCTGGGGAGATGGGCAAGGAGGGCAGGATCACAAGCAGAGCTGGCAGGGGAGGAGGAGGAAAGGGAAGGATGGAAGAAGGAAGGAAGGGCTGGGTGTTCCCTGGAGAGAGCCAGAGCCTTGGATGATGCCCAGGAGAGGGGGAAACTGCAGGTAGCTCCCATGCCCCTCCCATAAGCCTTTCCCCTTTGTAGGACCTGCAGGGCAGAACTTCATGGTGAGATGGATCTCCAAGTTGCTCCACAAGCACACCCCACACTTGCACCCACATCCACCCACAGCTGCTGCGAGGGAAGCCTTCTTTCCCCTCCTTTTCCCTCCATCCCAAATGCCAAACTTCTCCTGGGCTCCCTTCCCTTCCGTTCCCTGCATGGCACTCCCTCCCTGAAGGCCCCTCCTCCTCTTCCTCCTCCTCTTGGCCCTCCTCCAGGTTTTAAAAGAGAATTGTCCGTGCATATTTGCTTTTCAGATTAAAGTAAATGCGCAATTACTGTAATTTCACAAATGCATTTCCTCTAAACTCCCGAAATTAAAAAGATCTCAGATAATACCAGTTTCTGACCAGTTTCTGTGCGACGTCGTGTGAAATCATGAGGCGAAAATCCGCTTTTTGTTTGGAATTTGTGTGGATTAACCAACAGATTTCCCTCGTGTGATAACGTCCTCATAGTATGGAGTCAGGGCAGTTAAAGTGGTGTCAAACTGCTTTATTTTGGCAGTGTGGATGAGACCAAATCATCCACACTGATGCCAGTCCCATCCCTGTCTCTAAATGATTTACTATTCAGAATGAAGAAGATGGAAATAAGCCTTTGTGGTTTCCTAGTACTCCAGGAGACAAGGGTTCCAATCCCTACTTGCCCATGGAAACTGATTGGGTGACTTTGGACAAATCACGCTCTCTCAGCCTCAATGGGTAAACCTGTCTGAACAAATCTCCTCCCTCACAAAAAATCAGTGATAGGATCCCGCCATAAACAGACAACAACAGCATGAAGGTGCTACTGAAAAAATACCTATCCCTTTGCATGGACAAAGTTGAGCAATTCTTCAAAGCTTTAATTTAAAAATAAAAATTGAATATTGTTAACAGTGATTCTGGGATTTGTGATCCACAAAGTATTGTTCCCACCTTCTGGACCCAAAGCATTACAATCTGGATCCCAATTCCCATTTTTTTAATGCTTTAGGCAAGCCCCATACTTCATATTAATATCTTTCAATAATAGCGTATCATTTGTTTTAATAATAGCATATTAATATCTTTTCCAACTTAATTCAGTGCTAGGATGTTGGCCCTTGGCCATATACAGAAGTTTGCTGGAGTTGTTTTTTCACTTCTCGGCTCCGATGCTTGTTTCCTCGGCTGCATCCGCACTGCAGAAATAATCCAGTTTGACACCACTTTAACTGCCATGGCCCAATGCTATGGAATTCTGGGAATGGTAGATTGTTGGAGCACCAGAGCAGAGCCAAATCGCATTTCCTTGGCTGCATCTGCACTGCAGAAATAATCCAGTTTCACACTATTTTAACTGCCATGGTTCAGTGCTATGGACTCCTGGGGATTGTAGCTTTGTGAGACATTTAGCTTTCTCTGTCAGAGAGCTCTGGTGCCCCAACAAACTACAGTTCCCAGAATTCTATAGCATTGAGCCATGGTAGTTATAGTGGTGCCAAACCAGATTATGTCTGCAGTGCAGATGCAGCCTCAGTTTGGGTGCAAACTTTTCCCTGGAAGCCTCCTTTCCGAAAGGTATCTTGTAAGTTATGTTTTGCAAAGGCCCATAAGGTAAGCACATAAAGTGCTACGTGCTGCAGAGGCAGCAAAAGAGCTGAAACTGTCCTCCAAGGTCCTACATGTACCAATACATTAATGATGTCATTAGCAACCACATTATTGCAAAACCCCTAGAAATCTGAGCTTGATGAAACACTGGAGCTCTCTGTCTGAGAATCCTAAATGCCCCTTCCTAAACTGTAAATCCCAGGATATTGCTGTGGCAGTTAAAAGTGGAATCAGAGTGCTATAGTTGTGTAACACTGCGGATTAGGACATGTACATTTAGCCCTGGTTGAAGAAAATAGATGAATTTATTCAGAATATATAAAGAAAAAGAAAGTGAAGGACATCACAGAGGACGTTTTCACACTGGCCTTTTTGAGGACGCTAGCCGGCCTCCCGCCGGCCTCACTCCGTCGCCATTTCCCGTGTGTTCAGACACACGCGGCGGCAAACCCCGCCCCTTCCTGTGTCATCCCTGCGTCTGGCCGGCTTTTGGCTCCGTGTGTTCAAACACACGGAGCTCTAAGTCCGGCCTCACTCCGGCAGCGGCAAGCTAATTCCTGGCTAACTCCGGCTTCAGGTAATTCCGGGTGGCAAAAGGAATTAGCCTGCCGCCGCCGGAGTCATTCCGGTGTCAGCGGCACGGGGTCCAGCCGGCTTTAGGAGAAGGGCTCCAGCCGGCTTTAGGGAGCCCAGTGTGAAAACGTCCAGAGAGTGTGCAGAAAAAAACATCAGAATGAAAGACAGAGATTTTAAGACTGAACAGAAATTACTCTTGTTGGTAAGAAAGGAAAGAAATTTATATGTATGTCAGGTTTTACTGAGGCTAATAAACTTGATGATTTGTGTTTAATAAAAGTATACCTCTTCAGGCTGGGAAATAACTGTATTACAGATACATAAGTATTACTAATTTGTTGTTGATGTTGTTTTGTGCCTTCAAATCATTTCTGACTTATGGTCACCCTAATGTGAACCTATCATGGGGTTTTCTTGGCATGTGTCATTAGAGAGGGTTTGCCATTGCCATCCTCTGAGGCTGAGAGAGTGTGACTTCCCCAATGTCACCTAGTGGGTTTTTATGGCCTAGTTGGGATTTGAACCCTGGTCTCCAGTCATAGTCCAACGCTCAAACCACTAAACTGTGGTGGCTCTCTGTTTAACTGACATTATATTTAGTTAAATACTGGGGGCTGGGGATAGTCTATGACTATTGCATTGACCTTTGCATTATTTATTATCTGAAGATTGTCATTACCTCTTTATTTTTAAACTTCAGAACTAAATACATTTTGAGGAACCTGTGGCCCACTGCACTTACTTCCCAGGTAGGTAGGTATCAGACTGCGTTTTTGAGGTGCCAACTCTTGTTTTTACTAACCTCATGCATGTAGAAGGATGGATGGTTCCGAACTTAGTTTTCAAAGAAAATCCACTTTTTAAAATGGCTTCCAATACAGCCTCACAGAGTCCATGACAGTAGAATCCAAAGACGGAGGCTGCATCCACACTGCGGAAATAATCTGGTTTGGCCCCACTTTAACAGCCCTGGCTCCATTATTTGATCCAGATTTGCTCTGGTGCCAGATTATTTCTGCAGTGCGGATGTAGCCATAGCCAAACTGAAAAGATGAAAGAACTTGGTTGCGTAAGCTTTCGTACCTGTATAAAAGTTTAAGCTACCAACTTCTTTCTTTTGGTTGGTATCAAAGGTGCTACAAGATTCCTTTGCATACATTCCATGATAGTGATATAAACTATATGTGCAATCTACTTAATTGGAAATAATTGCTCTGCCGAAATGAGAGATAGTGAACTACACCCAGAAAGAGGAGGGGCCTTTGCAGACTGCTAGAAATAGTGCAAATTGAGTTCACTTTAAGGGTTAGGGTTAGGGAATCATGGGAACTGTATTTTATTGTGGCACCAGAGCTCTCTGACAGAGAAGGCTCAATGTCTCAGGAAAAAAAACAATTCCCATGATTCCCTAGCACTAACCCTAACCCTTAAAGTCAGGGGTAGGCAACCTTTGTGAGCCGGGGGCCGGGTTGCCGTCCCTCAGACAATTGGGGGTTGGAAGCACCAAAAATAAATAAATAAATAAATAAATAAATAAATGCGTGCACACTCTCTCAGCCCCAGAAAAGCCATGGTAAAACCCCTGTGGAGATTTTGCCAAGAAAACCCCAATAACAAGTAACAACAATAATCAATATCATCATGGTGGGCGGCAGTGTCCGCAGTACTGGCCTGGGGCCAGTCCAAAGGCCTCAGGGGGCCGCATCCAGCCCCCAGGCCTTAGGTTCCCTACCCCTGCTTAAAGTGGACTCAATTTGCACTATTTCTGGCAGTCTGCAAAGGCCCAAAGGCAGTCTGAGTGGACTGGCCAACAGTGATACCAATTTATTGGGCCAAAAACTCATCAGTTTTCCCCCTTTCTCCTGTATGATGTTAACACTTCCCTGATGAAGAACCTAGTGGCACTTCGAAAGCTTGTAGCATGTATAATGTGTGTTTTGGTTGGCCCAATAAAGGATCACTGTCTTGTGGATTTTGGATGATACTGGATTGGGGGTGGTGAGGAGAAGGCTGCCTTGGCTGCTCAAAACAGCGGCACAGGGTGCACACTTGAAATGTCTGGGTTGATATAAGCTGTGAGAATTCAAGGATAGGGATGCTTCTCTACATGTCATCTTGGGAATGAGTTTTAAAGCAAGTGGTTGGGAAAGAGAGAGAAACAGGTTGGGAAAAATGACTGCGTAAGAGTCCATTTCTGTACATCCCTCCCCCAGACAGTCTTTGGGAATTTTCTGCATCCTGTGAAAGATTACTATAACTATTCCTCACCACCACCAATCAGATGGTATTGGGAGAGTGTAGTCCAAGGCATCTGGATGGGAAGAAAATGAATCAACATTATGTAAATCCTAGTGACTGAACAGGTCTACTCTAGTTGGAACTGACAATAGGATTCTGGCCCAAGAGTGCATTCTGTTTGGCAGAACTCAAGTTCTCAAATGGCAAATATATCTCTGAGCAGAATATGTACCTAGAAGTGCCCTGTTTTGTACTATACTCATGTAAAAGTCTAGACATTTTACTCAAAAAAATGATCCAAAAAATCTGGATCGACTTATCCACAGGTCAATGTAGGTACTCTACTTTAACTCTTGTTTAAAAAGGAACCATCCTCTTCTGTGAGTAAAGTGACAGAAAAGCTAGAGCTTAGTCCAGGGGTAGGCAACCTTTTTGAGCTGGGGGCCAGGTTGCTGTCCCTCAGACAATTGGGGGGCCGAAGCACCAATAAATAAATAAAGAAAATTTAAAAAATAAAGAAAATTTTAAAAAATATGCATGCACACTCTCTCAGCCCCAGAAAAGCCATGGCAAAACCCCTGTGGAGATTTTGCCAAGAAAACCCCAAGAACAAGTAATAAGAACAATAATCAATATCATCATGGCGGGCGGCAGCAGCGGTGGCAGGACCGACCTGGGGCCGGTCCAAAGGCCTCGGGGGGCCGCATCCGGCCCCCGGGCCTTAGGTTGCCTACCCCTGGCTTAGTCCATCCTAGGAGCACCAAAAAGAACCACCAACCCCTTCTACTCTCTTATCCATCCAGCTTTTAGTATGAGCACAAACATTTATGCCTGCTGGAATTTTGTAAGTTCTTTGGCATTGTTTTCCTTTGTTTCATACTTTACATGCTTTATTTCATGCCCCTAAGTTTTACTATCGACTTATCCATGGGTCATATCAACATCTATAATTTTGGTCTCAAAACCTGACCTCAACTTATACATGACTTTTGTTGTTGTTAGCTGCCCTCGAGTCAATCTCGACCCATGGCAACCCTATGGATGAGACAACTCCAAGACCCTCTGTCCTCCATTGCTCTGCTTAATTTCTGCAACCCCTTAATTCCATCCAATGTCATCTGGGAGAGAGACACTAGGCCCTGCACCATCGGGCCTGGAATAAGAAGAGGAGCCCTCCCTCCATTACCATCCGATGCCATCTGGGAGAGAGACACTAGGCCCAGCACCATCCGGCCTGGAATAAGAAGAAGAGCCCTCCCTCCATTCCATCCGATGTCATCTGGGAGAGAGACACTAGGCCCAGCACCATCCGGCCTGGAATAAGAAGAGGAGCCCTCCCTCCATTCCATCCAATGTCATCTGGGAGAGAGACACTAGGCCCAGCACCATCGGGCCTGGAATAAGAAGAAGAGCCCTCCCTCCATTCCATCCGATGTCATCTGGGAGAGAGACACTAGGCCCAGCACCATCGGGCCTGGAATAAGAAGAAGAGCCCTCCCTCCATTCCATCCGATGCCATCTGGGAGAGAGACACTAGGCCCAGCACCATCCGGCCTGGAATAAGAAGAAGAGCCCTCCCTCCATTCCATCCGATGTCATCTGGGAGAGAGACACTAGGCCCAGCACCATCGGGCCTGGAATAAGAAGAAGAGCCCTCCCTCCATTCCATCCGATGTCATCTGGGAGAGAGACACTAGGCCCAGCACCATCGGGCCTGGAATAAGAAGAAGAGCCCTCCCTCCATTCCATCCGATGTCATCTGGGAGAGAGACACTAGGCCCAGCACCATCCGGCCTGGAATAAGAAGAGGAGCCCTCCCTCCATTCCATCCAATGCCATCTGGGAGAGAGACACTAGGCCCAGCACCATCGGGCCTGGAATAAGAAGAAGAGCCCTCCCTCCATTCCATCCGATGTCATCTGGGAGAGAGACACTAGGCCCAGCACCATCCGGCCTGGAATAAGAAGAGGAGCCCTCCCTCCATTCCATCCAATGTCATCTGGGAGAGAGACACTAGGCCCAGCACCATCGGGCCTGGAATAAGAAGAGGAGCCCTCCCTCCATTACCATCCGATGTTATCTGGGAGAGAGACACTAGGCCCTGCACCATCCGGCCTGGAATAAGAAGAAGAGCCCTCCCTCCATTCCATCCGATGTCATCTGGGAGAGAGACACTAGGCCCAGCACCATCGGGCCTGGAATAAGAAGAGGAGCCCTCCCTCCATTACCATCCGATGTCATCTGGGAGAGAGACACTAGGCCCAGCACCATCCGGCCTGGAATAAGAAGAGGAGCCCTCCCTCCATTCCATCCGATGTCATCTGGGAGAGAGACACTAGGCCCAGCACCATCGGGCCTGGAATAAGAAGAAGAGCCCTCCCTCCATTACCATCCGATGTCTTCTGGGAGAGAGGCACTAGGCCCAGCACCATCCGGCCTGGAATAAGAACCCTTAAAGGATGGGTGGGAATTGGGATTTTTATGTTCTATTTAAATTGTATTAATATATATGTATGGTAATTTTAATGTTGTAAGCCGCCCCGATTGCTCTGCAGAGGGGCGGGATATAAATTATTATTATTATTATTATTATTATTATTATTATTACATGTGACCTCCTTAATATTGAGTCCATCCATCTGGCATGTGGCCTTCCTCTCTTCCTTCTTCCCTCCACCTTCCTCAGCATTATTGTCTTTTCCAAAGAGTCCTCCCTTCTCATGATGTGTCTGAAGTACGACAGCCTCAATTTGGTATCTTGGCTTCCAGGGAGGTTTCCAGCTCGAACTGCTCTAGGACCCATTTGTTTGTCCTTTTGGCTGTCCATGGGATCCTCAGCACTCTTCTCCTGCACCACATTATCTCAAATGCATTGATTTTCTTCCTATCATCTTTCTTAACTGTCCAGCTCTCACATCCATACATGGCAATAGGGAATATGATGGCTTGTATGATTCTAACATTTGCTCTGAGTTGTATATCTTTGCATTTTAGAATCTTTTCTAGTTCTTTCATAGTCATCCTCCCCATTTTTAGTCTTCTTTTGATTTCCTGAATGCAGTCCAAATTCTATCAATGTTTGATCCCAGGTATGAAAATTCTTTTACTATTTCTATTTCTTCATTGTCTAGGTTGAACCTGGGAAGGTGGTCTTTATTTTTGTTTTATGTTCAACATTAAGCCTGCCCTTTTCACATTCTTCTTTGATCTTCCTTAGTAGGTGTCCCAGGTCTGTGAGGTTTTCTGCTAGTACTGTGATGCGATCTGCATATCTTAGATCAGGGGTTGGCAACCTTTGTTGCCGGGAGGGGGGGGAATGACATGGGGGGTCGGTCGGGCACACTTGCCCCCCATGCGCGCATGATGCAGCCGCCATTTTGGAAACCCCCCCTGTGGGGGGGGTTCCCTAGGCCTTGGAAAGGCCCCCCGCGCCCGTGGCGGGTGAATTTGCCCGCAGCGGCCGCTGCCCTGGGCCTTGGAAAGGCTCCCCTTCACCCGCAGGGGGAGAATTTGCCCACAGCGGCTGCGGGGGGGCCTTTCCAAGGCCCAGGGAAGCGGCCACCATGCCCGGCGCAGGGCCCAACGACGGCTGCGCAGCCGCCGTGGAGCCTTCCAAAATGGTGCCCGCATCACGCGAGCATGCATGCACGATGTGGGTGCCATTTTGGAAGGCCCCCCATGCGGGGGGGGGGAATTCCCTGGGCTTTGGAAAGGCCCCCCAGTGCCCGTGGTGGGCGAATTTGACAGCTGCAGCTGCGGCAGGGGCTTCCCTGGGCCTTGGAAAGGCCCCCCGCAGCCGCAGTGGGCGAATTTGCCTGCAGCAGCTGCAGCAGGCGCTTCCCTGGCCCGTGGAAAGGCCCCCACACACCCGTGGTGGGCGAATTCGCCTGCAGCGGCCACAGGGGGGCCTTTTCAAGGCCCAGGAAAGCGCCTGCCGTGGCTGCAGCAAGCGAAATTCACCCAGCGCAGGGCCCAACGGTGGCTGCGCAGCCGGCATGGGGCCTTCCAAAATGGTGCCCGCGTCACACTCGCATGATGCGGGCGCCATGTTGGAAGCCCCCCCCCCTGCGTGGGGGGAATTCCCTGGGCCTTAGAAAGGCCCCCCCGCACCTGCAGCAGGTGAATTTGCGTGGTGCGGCCTTCCCAAGGGCCCATGGTGGCTGCGCAGCTGCCGTGGGCCCTTCCAAAATGGCACCCGCTCTTGCATGGGGTGGCAGAGGTCCTAAGGCCTCTGCGGGCTGCACCCGGTCCGCGGGCCATAGGTTGCCGACCCCTGATCTATGCAGTCAAAGGCTTTGTTATAGTCTATAAAGCACATGCTGATTTTCTTTTGGAATTCCCTGGTGTGCTCCATTAGCCATTGTATGTTTGCAATGTGGTCCCTAGTCCCTCTTCCTTTCCTGAACCCTGCTTGGACCTCTGGGATCTCTTTATCCATGTATGTTTGGAGCCTATGTTGCAGAATTTTAAGCATAATTTTGCCTGCATGGGAGATCAGTGCTATGGTCCTATAGTTGCTGCAGTCTCTTGTGTCTCTTTTTGTGGATGGGGATGTATATTGATCGCTTCCAATCTGTTGATCATTATTTTGTTTTCCATATCTGTTGACATATGTTAGTCAGCACTAAAATGGCCTCTGTCAATGTGGATTGCAGCACTTTAATTGGAATATTGTCCAATTTGTGTTTCATCATTTCTCATAGTGTTTCCACTTCATTTTTTAGAATTTGGGGTTCATCTTCATATAGCTCTTCGTTCCATGTGTCCTTCATTTTGTCATCTCTTTTGTATAATTCTTCTGTATATTGCATCCAACGTCTTTTTATTCCTTCCTGATCTTGAATTATGTTATTTTTATAGAGCATATTTTATTTTATACATGACTTACAGTCAAGTATATATGGTAATTCTCATTCTATGTCAGTCCCTCAGAGACACTAGATTGTGCTTGGCTCCTCTGAGATCTAAGGGTTCCTGTAACACTATTCTTGTAAAAACTCAAGTAGATCTCACAAACCTTAGTTTTTCCCAACATTAACTTTGGGCGTATTCACACTGCAGAGTTAAACCAGTTTGACACCACTTTAACTGCCATGACTATCTTACAGAATTCTGGGATTTGTAGTTTAGTGAGGCAACAGACTAGGCTGAATACCTCATCAAATCCCAGGATTCTGTAGGATAGAGTCATGGCATTTAAAGTGGTGTCAAACTGGTTTAATTCTGCAGTGTGGATATACCCTTAGAAACAGCCATTCTCAGAGTTTTCAGCATTTGTTGACTCAATGGGAGTTGTAGTCTTTAGATATTCTGTAACTAAACACAGTGCATTTGATATGCTGTTCAAACAGAATCAGCCAGCTGTACACCTGTATTGAATTCATATTTTCCATGTGTCAAAGGCCTATGCCCTGCAACCTAATTCCAAGAGGACAAAGAACATATTTTATTTTATATTGCCACCTCCTGACACAATCTTGTTGGGGATTGTCAGCAACAGCTCAAGATGAAAGCATGGGTGGATCACAGAAAATAATCTTGAATTTGGACTTGAAGAACACAGTAAACAACAGCTCACTTGCCAGTTAGCCTTCAGCGAGTCACTATTTCAGTCTAAAGTTCTCTGTCAGAAATACCAGGATAATGTTTGCATACCTTGTGACATACTAAGATTAGGAAAAGCTGCTATCTTCCAGAGCCTCAGGGATGAAAACTGTCACTTGCAAATACCTACTTGTATAAGATTTCTTCCTAGGCTCAGAATAAAAATGACAAAAGTACTAATTGTTTCATCTTGGCTTTCCCATATACTTTCTCTAGTGCAAGTGGGCTGGCTGCCTTTTAAAGTTTTTAATGCTTTAGTGCACATTTATTAAATTAAATGTACAGCCATCCAACCCATGAAATAACAAAGCAATTTAAAAATTGAGAGGGGAAGGGGGTTTCATGAGTAATTTATTATTTGTATTATAAGTTGTCTATAAAGGATATTCACTTGTGCAACAAGGCATCATACTATCAAAAGCATCAAACTACGCATCCAAAAATACTCAGAGCAGTTTAAAATATATCCAGAACAAGATGTTGAGGTGCCCACAATTGATGACTAGTTAATCAAACTGACAGAGATGTTAGAATTAGATAAGTTATCCAGTCTTGATTTGAAATAAGTCACTGAAAAAAGTAGAGGAAGACTGGTTTCCTATTATAAAATTATGGAAAGAGAAATGGTCAAATTTTATATATTAGGATATTGAGTGCAATAAACTCGTGTGTTTTCAAATTATGCTGTTATAAGTTAAGAATGCTTCTTATATAGCTTACCCATGAGTCGTAATATAAGGACGTAATGTTGTTTGGAACTACTTTATGGATGTAGAACATACACTCGTCCCTCCGCATTTGTGGCTTTGACTTTTGTGGATTTGATTATTCACAGATTTTATTAATATGTTCTTTCTAGGAATATCTAGGTCCTCCAGTGCAACTCTATGGTCAACTTTAACCAAAAGTCGCACTGATGGACCTAGAGATTCCTAGAGAGAACACTTCACTAAGCATCTGTACTCCTCTAGCACAACTCTATGGTCAATGTCTGGCAGATATTGACCAGAGTTGCACAGGAGGACCAAGAGACTCCTACAGAAGTGTTCTCTCAGGTAAAAACATAGTGTTTTTGTTATTTGTAGTTTTTCCACATTCAGGGGGTCCTGTGCCCATAACTACAGCGAATGGGGAGGGATACATGTACTTTAAATGTAATGTGTTCAACACAATGAGCAAGAAAGTAATAAAGTGTAATGAAGTTAGTAAATGAACTGAAGATGGAGAAGATTTATGACAAACATGAAGGAAATGGTAATGGGTAGACATTTGTATGTATGTGAATTTGCATAAGAAGGAAAAATGACTTTTTGAAGGTTTGAAATGATGCTCTATCTTTTGTATTTCATTTTCTTTTTTTCAAATTTGTTTTTTACTTGTGAATAAAATGTAAATAAAATGAAAAAAATATATATTCAGAACAACAGACATTCATTCTTATGCTCAGCTTTGTGGGCTTGATGCTGTTATTCCTAGCATCACCGACAATTGTGGGAGCTGGGAGCAGTACAAAGCTGAGCATAAGAATGGCAAGGCTTAGTTCACTATAAAAATGACACCAATGAGTGGCATAAGTGAAGCGAGGGAGACACCCCAAGAAGGCAAAAATAAGGTCTCTTTGTATTTACCGGGCTTTGGCACTGATCAACCTTTGGCTTATTTGACTGAATATTGTTCAGTTAAACTCCACCCTTCAAATAGGTAGTGAAGGTTATATTTTAATAGCATTCTGTTTGCATACTACAGCAGTTATCAAGTCACAGAACAAATATAGTTTGTACTATGTCTTGTGACATAGTACAAGCTATGTTTTTTTCTTTCCTATTTTGCTTGCCATCCTTCATCTGAGACACGTAAAAAGCAAGCGGATGACTGCACGAACTAACTACAAAACAGCTTAACGAAAAAGAAACTACAGTCTTGGAGAAAACATGGGCTTTATACATTCTAAACAGTTTAAAGCCAAACAAGCCCAGATTCTAATGCTAGGACTCGATTCAGCGGGGAAATCCACGCTTTTGTATAAGCTAAAATTTAATGATGTCTTCTTAACCTCACCAACAATTGGATTCAATGTGGAGATGATTGAAACGGCAGCAGGCATTACCTTAACAGTCTGGGATGTTGGAGGCCAGCACAAAATGAGGACCGTTTGGGAGAACCACTTGGAAAACACAGACAGCCTGGTCTATGTTGTGGACAGTGCCAACAAACAGCGCTTGGAAGAGTCAAAAAAAGAGCTGGAGATTATTTTGAAGAATGAAAAGATTAAGAACGTGCCTGTGGTTGTGCTAGCAAACAAGCAGGATCTCCCTGGAGCTCTGGGTGCTGAGGAAGTAACCAAGAGACTCAACATGAAGAAGCATTGTCATGACCGAAACTGGTACGTACAGCCCTGTTGTGCAGTTACAGGGGAAGGCCTGTCAGAAGCATTCCAGAAAGTTACATCATTTGCAAAATCCTGCATGAAATCTAAACAAGAAGCTTTTGCTATCTTCAGGCAAGATTAACATGTCCTGATCTGATTAATGCATCACTGGCCAGGACAATAAGGCAGTCTGTTAACTAAACATCGGATGCTTCAGCAAGTTTTTTCAAATATCTGTGACAGAATGTATTTATTCCAGGCCAGTTAACTGTTCTCATTCTTTTACATTATCTTTCAGAAACACTATTTTGCTTTGTATGGCTGTGGATGTTTTAAATTCTGAATTACAATGCTGCATCAAGAGCGGGATGAGAATGCTGTTGATTTTTCAAATACTGTACTCTATGTGGCATCCATTTTGCATTCACTAATTTGCAAATATTAAGATAAGTGTACTAAAGAACACTGCAACGATTGAACAGATATAGTTTGAAAGAAGTCATTTTGAATGTTAGTGTGTGTATAATATTAAAAGAAATTAATTTAGCTTAAAATTAATGCTAGCATTATTTTCCAGCAACAACACAATGTCAAAATTTGCAACATTAGTGTTATCTTGAGGCATATTCAAAAGCAATATATTTGCCTTTGTTAGAAGCTAATTTCCTGTTAAATGAGAAAAACTGCTTTATACAAAGCATATAAACTGATCCAAAACTAACAAAATATAATGATTCGTAATATACACAGAATCCAAAAACAAAATAATGACAATTCTGTACAGAGTATCTTGCTTTAAATACCCTTCTCTTAATTTTGATAACATTAAACTATTCCAAATGTCTTTTAACCATTCATTGACTGACAAATGTTTATTAATTTTCCAGTATTTACTTATCATTGATTTAGGGGAAATCCCAGATTTTTAATTTGAATGAACTGTAATATTTGATTCAACACAGTTTGTGATGCTTGTGGTGTCCAAATGGAAGAACTTTTGATGTTCCTGTAATCACCCAAAATATGGTACCTTTCTTCCAACAATCCTAGCCTTCTCCCTATCTTATGTGAATTTTGGAATGCCATCATTGCTTTTGCTGCCAGTAGAAAAACAGGGTGAATGATGTGGTGGAAACACAGTATGAAAATAGGGTATTGACACTTCACACAAGAACGGGAAAAAAACTAATGCACAGATGGCAACCTGTAGGAGAGAACCTTGGCAGAAAAGTGGCAAGGCATGAAAGAGACTACATTTAGGAAGTGTAGACCAGGGGTAGGCAACCTAAGGCCCGGGGGATGGATGCGGCCCCCCAAGGCCTTTGGACCAGCCCCAGGCTGGTCCTGCCCCCGCCGCTGCCGCTGCCCCCCCGCCATGATGACATGTAGAGAAGCATCCCAGTTCCCAAGATGACATGTAGAGAAGCATCCCTATCCTTGCATTCTCACAGCTTATATCAACCCAGACATTTCAAGTGTGCACCCTGTGCCGCTGTTTTGAGCAGCCAAGGCAGCCTTCTCCTCACCATCCCCAATCCAGTATCATCCAAAATCCACAAGACAGTGATCCTTTATTGGGCCAACCAAAACACACATTATACATGCTACAAGCTTTCGAAGTGCCACTAGGTTCTTATTCAGGGAAGTGTTAACATCATACAGGAGAAAGGGAGAAAATTGATGATTTTTTGGCCCAATAAATTGGTATCACTGTTGGCCAGTCCACTCAGACTGCCTTTGGGCCTTTGCAGACTGCCAAAAATAGTGCAAATTGAATCCACTTTAATCAGGAGTAGGGAACCTAAGGCCTGGGGGCTGGATACGGCCCCCTGAGGCCTTTGGACTGGCCCCAGGCCGATCCTGCAGGCGCTGCCGCCCCACCGCCGCCCGCCATGATTATATTGATTATTGTTGTTATTACTTGTTCTTGGGGTTTTCTTGGCAAAATCTCCACAGGGGTTTTGCCATGGCTTTTCTGGGGCTGAGAGAGTGTGCATGCAAATTTTTTTAAAAAAATTTAATTTGTTATTATTTATTTATTTATTTATTTTTGGTGCTTCAGCACCCCAATTGTCTGAGGGACAGCAACCCGGCCCCCAGCTCAAAAAGGTTGCTTACCCCTGGTGTAGACACCGTGGAGCAAACAAGGTTATTGTCCTGGCATGGCAAATCATTAGGGCTAACACTAGGAAGACTACAGGGCAAATAGTGTTATGTGACAAGGCACCATGCCAGCACAATGAAATGCCCTCCCTGTATGGAAACAAAACCTGTGAGGGGACATGGCCAATGTGCCTGTAGCCCCTGAACAGTTTAGCATTAAAAGGAGATAAAATTCAACCACTCTATGCTGGGGTGGGGAGTGATGCAAAGTGTTAAGAGCTTTGACCCCAAAAGGAGTATGTGTGGGAGAGAATTATATTTGTTGTTACTTTAAAAATAGTCATTTGTTCAGCAACAGAGGAGATCACATCTGGATGGCCACTGAAAATTAAAATGAGGGGGGAAAGGAGGTGCCATGTCATCACACACATCACCAGATATGACCTCCTAGCAGCACAACACAATTAGTTCCATATCCAAAAGAGGGAATTGGACAACATATCAACTTGCTGGATTCTTCCAGGTGTGGAAAAAACCCAGGTGAGAACAGAGAATACCCAAGGAGACTATGGGAAAATATTCATGTTGACTGGATCATTAAAAAAACACACAAAAAAACACTATTATCTTCCATCCAAATTTCCTGTTAGATGTCAGAGTCTGATTTGCTATTGTCTATATTGCAATCATTTTTTTTTAATTTCATTAATTTTATTAAAATAACATATTTAACATACATAACACAGACACAAAAAAGACAAAAAAAACATAACTTAACAATAAACAAATAACATAACTAATCTAACAACCTAACATAACACCACTTAACACCACTTAACATAAACTTCCTTAGTTCTTTGACAGTATGTACAGATTTATTTCAGCTTATCACCTCTTCTACTTCAAATACCTTCTATTTATTAGCTCTCATTATTCATTATATTCTACTATTATTTTTGTCATTTTATACCTTTAAGTAAAATCAATTTCAACTCTATATGTTAACTTTGCTATTTCATTCCCACATTACTTTACTATATTCATCAATTGGAGCCCACTCTTTTTCCACCTTAATAATATCTTTTTGATTAATTAAAGCCGTCAACCTGTCCATTTCCTTCATTTCCATTAGTTTTGTTAACCATTCCTCTGTTGTAGGAGTTTGCTCTTTCTTCCATTTTTGGGCCACCAGTAATCTAGCAGCCGTTATCATATAAAGTATTATTCTCCAACATCTCTTCTCAAGTGTCTGTCCTAACTTGTTCGTCATATTTAACAAATAAAGCTCTGGACAGAGTTCGAATCTGATTTTCAAAATTTCTTGTATTGAGATGTGAATTTTCTTCCAAAATGTTTTCATTTTCGAGCATTTCCACCAAACGTGCATCCATGAGCCTACGTTCTGGTTACATTTCCAACAATTACTTGATTTTACTTTGTATATTTTTGCTATCTTTAAAGGAGTTAAATGCCACCTTTGCTCCATTTTCCAGTAATTTTCTTTCAAGTCTTGCGAGCAAGTAAATTTCCCAGTTTTTGTCCTTGCGTTCTCCCAACATTCGAGTTCTATTATTCTTCCACAGTCTGTTGCCCACTTTATCATGTTCTCAGATATTTTTTCTGTTTCATTCTCCCTTTCCATTAAAAATTTGTAAATTTTACTTACTCTTTTTATCCGAGGTTGCATTAACAATTTGTCCAAATCTGTAAATTCCTCCTCGAAATCTTGCAGTTTTAAGTCCATCTTAAATCTCTCTTTCAGTTGGGTATATAAAAGCCAATGCATTCTAGGGTCCAGTTGTTCCATTTCCTCTATTGATTTAAGAATAAATCTTTGCTCCTCTGATTTTTTTAGTATGTCCTTGTATCTCATCCATGTTTTTACCGCTGTCCATCTCCCAAAAAAGGCTTCATGTGGAGATAACCATAGCGGTAGCTTTCTATACATGGTCTTTTTAATTCCCTCCCATATATTCAATAAAGATCTTCTTATGACATGGTGTTTAAATTCTTTGTGTACTGTTACTTTCCCATATCCCAAGTATCCATGCCAACCAAACCTATTATTGAATCCTTCCACATTTAGTATATCTGTCCTTTCTAATTGTACCCAATCTATCAACCAGTCTAGTGCGTTAGCTTTATGATAGTTTTGCAAATCTGGTAAATTCATACCGCCATCTTTTTTGCCCACAGTCATAGCTTTCCATTTCACCCTTGCTCTTTTTCCCTTCCACACAAACCCTTTCAAGTCCTTATTCCATTCCTGAAATATTTTCATGTTATGTATTATTGGTATGCATTGAAACAAGAAATTCATTTTCGGAAGGATTATCATTTTGATTGCTTCTATTCTTCCCGTTAACGACAAGTTTAATTTACTCCATTTCTCTAAGTCCATTTTAATTTCCTTCCATTTGACTTTATAGTTATTTTCAAACAAATCTACGTTTCTTTTACTAATCCATATTCCAAGATATTTAACTTTATTCTGTATAACACATTTTGTGGTTTTCTCTAATACCGATTCCTCTTTTTTAGATAAATTTTTAGTGAGTATTACTGTTTTGTTATAATTTATTTTGAATCCAGATATTCCACCAAATTCTTCCAATGTTTGAAATACTTCAGTGATTTGTTCTTGAGGGTCTTCCACAATCAAAACCAAATCGTCAGCGAATGCACGAAGTTTTTCTTCTTTTCCTTTTATTTTCATTCCTTTTATTTTTGTATTTTGTCTTATACTTTGCAGTAATATTTCAAAAACTGTTATGAATAACAAGGGTGATAATGGGCAGCCTTGTCTTGTACCTTTTGCTATCTTAAACATTTCTGTACTGGCTCCATTAATCATCAAATTAGCAAATTGATTTGTATATATTTGCTTAATCCATCCGATGAATTTCTTTCCCATTTGCATTTTTTCTAAAACCATCATCATGAAGTTCCAGTTCACATTATCGAACGCTTTCTCCGCGTCAAGAAAAATTAGAGCCAGTTTTTTATCATTATTTTTTTCATAATATTCAATAATATTTACGATTGTTCTGATATTATCTTTTAATTGTCTTTTAGGTAAAAACCCTGCTTGGTCATTATGAATAATAGTAGTCAATATCTTTTTCAGTCTCTCTGCCATAATCAGGGCAAAAATTTTATAGTCCGTATTTAATAAAGATATTGGTCTGTAATTCCCCACTTCTTTCTCATCTTTTCCTTCTTTGGGCAATAATACAATGTTAGCTCTTTTCCATGTATCCGGAATTCCATCTTTGTTAATACTGTTCAAAGTTTTAAGTAATGGTCCTTTTAATTCTTCTAGATATATTTTATAGTACTTTGCTGTAAATCCATCAGGCCCCGGAGCTTTGTCTGTATTTAACTTTGTTATCGCCTGTTGTATTTCCATTTCTGTAATGTCCATGTTTAATATTTCCTGTTGTGTCTGTGTTATTTTACTAAACACTTTCTCAGTAAAAATTATTTGCATTTCTATAGCTATCTTGTTCATTTGTTCCAAATAAGAGTGGGTCCTTGGTGTCTCCTGGGATTTGGTTCTAAGACACGCCCCCCCTCTCCCCATGGATACCAAAATCAAGGTTTGTTTGGAGGGATTTATATATTTTTAAAAATCATTTCAAGATATGGATGGTTGAATCCATGAATAAGAAATCCGTGGATATGGAGGGTCAACTGTATTGGTTTCCAAACTAGCTTAAATACTATATAAAATGCTGTTCAGTGTTCATAGAGACTGGATCCAGGCAGAGTGGAAGGGTACCACAATTGTGGGTTTAGCGATTGCAGTTCTGGTGAGTATACTATATTCTAATGTCATAGAAGGGCTCTTGACTGTTGGAAGGGTATTAATAAATAGAGACAGAGGGCGGGGAGTTGTAAAGTACATAAAAAGTTGTACAACCATGAACAGGAGGTATTCCCTCTATATGTTATCTTGCTGTAGATCCAATTTTCCTTTTGAATTGGACATTGTAGAAAAATCTACGGATTTTCGTGCTGCCTTTTCAGAACCCACAAATATATACACTTTTTATCCAGAAGACACTTCCCTTCGCTGTATCTTTTTTTGACTCGCACCAGTTGCAGGGAAACAGCACAAGGTGAATGGAGCAATCACATGTAGTTTGGTCTTAAGCTGCAGCCCTTTCACACTATACAATCATTGCATTATGTTTCACTTTAACTGCCATGGTTGCATCTTTTGGAATCGTGTGGTTTGTAGTTTAGCGAGGTACTGGATCTTTCTGGTTAAGAATTCTAAATATCCCTTCCTGAACTGTGTATCTCAAGTTCAAACAAAAATCCAGCAAACAGTAATACCTTTATTGGCCAACCAAAATGCACAATATACTTGTTGCAAGCTTTCAAAGTTCCACTGGCTTCTTCATCAGGCAAGATGTTACAAAGCAAACAGGGGAAAAGATTGGAGATGTTACGTCAGTCCTCTGCCTACAAAGAGGCCTGTGACCTCATAGAAATGGAGGCATATTGGATTGCAAGAAAGGAATTCTTGTTGAGATGCAAATAGACTTTAAATTTCCTGGTCTTTGCAAATCTCCCAATACCCACAAGGAGAGAAGGAGGAGGGGCCAGCTTGCAAAAGATACCCTCCACTTACCATCTTAACGAAGGACAGAAACATCAAAATGCAGACATCTGATTAGCATCTCTATTCCCCCCCCCCCCGTTTGCTTTGTAACATCTTGCCTGATGAAGAAGCCAGTGGAGCTTCAAAAGCTTGCAACAAGTATATTGTGCATTTTGGTTGGCCAATAAAGGTATCGCTGTTTGGTGGGTTTTTGTTTGAATTTGCTAAATGGCCAGCACAGCTATCCCTGCACATATATATATATCAGGATTTCATAGGATGTTGCCATGGCAATTAAGGTGGAACATAGGGATGTAATTTTGGGATGTGAAAAGGATGGCTTTCCTATGTTCCCTGCATGAATAAAGATCCAGTCTGAAATAACTGTTTGGTGCCATCTGTTCCCTCATCTAATCATCTCTTTGTATGCTTCAGTACCATACTGTTCAGTCATGTCCAAATCTGGTGACTTCTCCTTCCTGTTAATCTTATGGCTAGGAGAAGCCAGTAATACCTTGTGATATTTACTGGAGGGTGTTAATGTCCATTTGTTCCAACCATTTTATTACACAAATTGGAGGGACATAAACCAGATTATTATCCTTCTCTAATAAATGCTGATTTAATATTTGGGAACTCTCTGTAAATTATACAATTTGTCTACAGAAAACTCTAAGGATAGGGACATGACAAAGTTGTGCTGATTTCAAATACAGAATGAAATATGTGCTTAAGGGCTCATCTGGGGTGGTCTAAAGAAGTGTGAATTCTTGCAACCTGGTTCCTTAGGTTTCTTTTTGATGGCTATTTATGTCTTGTATCTACAATAGGGCTCAAGATTTTTAAAAATCGGAGCATGGTTTGCTGATGTGGCCCTATAGATTGAAGGGCAAATTTTATTTTCTTTTAATTTTTATTTTTTAAAGAGTTGTAGAGTTATAGTACCTACCATTCTACTGATACACTATTGCACTAGATCTTTTTTTAAAAAAATTATAAAAAGGAGAAGAGAAGAGAACATACTGTTCTATGAAATTAAAAAGAAACCCACTTGAAGATGGGAATAAAATGTTGCAACTGTTGCCAGGAATCCCAAGAAAATAGTCCAGGACAACAGAAAGGTAATTTGGATGTTTAAAAAAATCCAGCTGCAGCAACAAATACTGCAACCTCATGATACATGTTCCATCTGGGGGAGCCCTTATCCCTCCCACTAAAATCAAGAAGAATTAAAAATTAACTGGCCAGAATATGGAAAAGGCAGTCCAACATATTTGGAGGATGCCAGTTTGGAGACATCTGACCTAAAAATTCAAAGAGCCATTCCAGAAAAGTTTCCTTCATTGTCAGCCAAAAAATAACTGACACCATTTCAGAGTTTGTGCTCCCTTAACATGCAATGGTGTATTACAGCTCTTACACCACAGGAAATCTCAGTGATTTTATTAATACTTTATACATATCTTGGGTAACAAATCTTATTTCCCAATTTCCTATGATACAGATTCTGCAATAATCTGCAGCTTTAATTCCTTTTTAAGACTGTGGATTTACATGCCTCTTAAAGTAGTATGGGTGATACAATGAAAACCACAATGCATATAGGTGGAGGTAAAACCCCACGGAATCAAGAGAAATAATGATGAAAAAGGAAAAGAGGAATATGAAAACAAGAAGCTTTTGAAGAAAGCTACAAAACGTTGCACTTCAACTCTTCATTCACACTAGATCTCCTAATAATTAAACATGCATAGCATCATTACATATATGCAAATCTATCGATTTCCCTCTCCATGATTGCCGTCCTTTGGGACTACTTTCCAAAACGGAGGCCTAAATCCCCAAGTGAATAAAAGAATTAAAGAAGGCTTAGCTTTAGGTGATTTTCTAGTTCACTACACAATTAGGAACAAGTAAACCTTTCCAAAATTGTCAAAGCATTGCTTTTTGGTAGAAGCATTTAAACATTTGAATAGTTTGCTCATTGACTTGATAAAAAAATTCACAGAAGCTGAACTATATTGTTGTGTTATGATTTTGTCTTGTGTGACATCTGACGAGAACCAACTATTTTGTAAGATGACATTACTGTTCCTTCAATGGCTATGTGAATCCACTGACACAAGGGGGATCCCACACCACAGTTAGGGAAGTGAAGTTACATTTGCTTGTCACCAATGATAGATTGAGCAAGAAAGATTAGTATTTTCAGCCGAAGCTGTAGAAATAGTTATTTGGAGATCTGCCGTCTGGTATGTGTCTGTCTCACTCATGCACTGCTTGCATATTAGTATATAAGTACATTTGATTTATGTAGTTGAGTAGATATAGCAAGTATTTAAAAAGAGCAGAGGTTCTCAACTTTTGGTTTGCCAGATGTTTTTAACCTCAAACTTCTAAAATTCCTCACCAAGGGCCATGGAGGCTAGTGTTTCTGGGACCTTAGACTAAATCAGCAGGAAGCCCAAAGGTTGAGAACCAATGAACTAGAGTTTTCTGGCAGAGAACTGTAATATTTCACAAAACTACAAATGCCAGGATTCCATAGGATGGAGCCATGGGAGGCAGTTAAAAGTGCCATCAAAGTGCTATAACTGTGTAGTGCAAAAGATATTTAAGAGCTTGTGTATTGTAGTAACCAATCTTCAGAGAAATGATCTTCAGAGAATTGTTGACTTGTTATAGATCAGCAATGGTATTTCACTTCCCTCACATTTCAGCCAAGAGCAGTCTAGGGTTTTTTTTTTTTTTTTTTAAAGCAAGGATAAGAGAGAAGAAGGGTGTGACTTCCTTATCCAAGAGGATCAACACAGTTCTTTAGTTCCTAGCTGGAAAGAGAGTCAGCAGAGTTGGAATTGGAGTTAGGAATGCACTGCAAGAAAGCTCTGGAATTTTTATACTTGTTTGCAGTCCAAGGCAAAAGGGAGTGGGAGGAAGGATGCTGGTGAAGCAGCTCAGTTCTGGCGCTTCCCAGACAAATGCTGTCCAGAAAGAAAAAGAGAAGACAGCTGAAGAGTCTCTGAAGCAAGGCACAACACTTGGAAAAGTCATTTGGTCTTGGTGATTTCAGTAATGCCCCACACATAAGCATAACAAAACATCAACATGCCTCTCTTCTTCTGCTTCCCCCCCTTCCTGTATTGTTTTAAACACCTTGCCTCATGAAGAAACCAGTGGAGCATTGAAAGCTTGCAACATGTATATTGTGCATTTTAGCTGGCCTAATAAAGGTATCACTGTTTGGTGGATTTTGGATGTAATTGGACTTTCCTATATGGCCAACATGGCTACCTGGATATGTTTCCTTTGCTTTAGTTTATTTAGTTGATACTGTATGAAAAGCAGCTGCTCCATTCTGTAGCTGGGATCACTGCATCTTCATTTCTGTGTACAGGAACACAGGCACTTCCTTTAAAACATTTGGCACATCTGCTGAATGTATCAGAACCATCTCTCTGTAAACAGCAACCTAAAGGAGTTTCAAATCTGCAAGGCCAGAGGAATTGCATCTCAGAGTATTGAAAAAAACTTACTGACATACTCGCAGAAGCACTTGCCATAATTTTTGAGAAATCATGGAGAACAATTAGAGGTGCCAGAGGAACGGCGAAAGGCAAACATTGTCCCTCTCTCCAAAAAGGGCAAAAAAGAAGATCCAGGAAACTACAGACCAGTCAGCATGCCCTCAATGGAGGGGTGGGGGGGTGGAGAGATAGAATGGATTATAAAGCAGTCTGTTTACAAGTATCTTGCAAATCTTGTTGATTTGGAATCCTTGATGTTCAGGAGGATAGCTAGGAGCCTGGATGTTTAATGGGGATAGCTACCAACCTGTCTCCAGCACATATACTATCACTAGAAGGGTATGGGCAAGTTGGGGTGAGTTCAGTAAAGGGCAAGGATGATAAGAGGCATGGAGAAAACACATGAGGAAAGGTTGAAGGAAATAGTTATGTTCCACCTAGTGAAGAGAAGACAAAGATGACATGATTGTACGCTTTCAATATCTCAAAGGCTGTCACAGAAAAAGGAGGAGGGTGCCCCACTGGCTAGAACCAGGTGTAATGGTTTTATAATACAAGAACGTAGATTTTGGTTGACCATTAGAAAAAAACTTCTTGATAGTAAGAGCTGTTTGACAATGGAACCAATTACCTAGGTCCTAGAGAGATGGTGGGATCTCTCTGTAGATGTCTTCAGACTACATGTCTTTAAGAGGCTAGACAGCTACGTGCTGGGGATGTTGTAGCTGGATTTCCTTCACTGAGTGAGTAGCAGGGTGTTGGACCTGATGACCTAGGGAGCCTCTATAATTCTATGAATAAATATGCATACAATGAGAGTACCAGAGGAATATATCCCTCTCCTACAACTACAGTTCCACATCATCTCCTTTTAAAAGTACAATTTTTGCCCCACCATTACCTGTGATTGTTACTGAAATAGAGGAACAGGTAGACATCCAACCTACACTATACTTATGGTCACCATCTATATGTCTACCCTGCCTCCTGATAGCCACTTTTCTGTATAGACGGTGCCCTTTTGTTAACAATCCATGGTCCAAGAATGTGTTCTCTAGTATTATGCAGGACTCTACAAAAATACTTAGGAAGCATTTTCCAAAGTCCACATAGTGGTGAGACCTTTATTAGGTGAACCAGAAAGACACAGAATTCTTTTTGCTAGCTTGTTAAGCTTCACAGGTTTCTTCATCGGGCAAAGATGGTTAAAAGGGAAAGAAGAAAAAATGCATGGGGAGGGAAGGTTATAGATGTTATTATTGCTAACTCCACATGTTGCTTTGATGTGATATAGAGCACTGCTTCTTGGGATTGTCAGATGGAGAGGAACCAGTATTTATTTTTTCTAATACACCAGGGACAAATACTATATTTGGAGATTGGCTAGAACTATTTTTTCCTTGGGAACTCCTTGCAGACTGACACTATTCAAGAAACCACCACTTTAACACTGGTGTAGATGAATGGATTGTGTTGACACACAATGTTAGTTCTCAGGAGTGCAGTTTCTGCATGTGGTGTTTCAAATGAAGGTATCAAAATTTATTTGCTTCTTTTATTGCCTTTGTTTAGTGATCTTATAGCTGCAGTGGTGGTACAGTATCTCATTTATAATCCACACTCTTTGCTAGCTGCCACAAGCATGCACCTTTCCGGTTGGCCTAATAAAAGTAGCACCAGAATAGCAACTTTGGGATATATTCTAATGGCCAACTTGGTTGCCCATTTATTTATTAGAAGTCACTTATAGACTTTCAGAGGAGAGCCATCTGGTAGTTTGTCCAGCATCTTGCAATTAGTAATACAAACACTGAATAATTTGAAATGAAAAAAAAAAGTGTGTTGGCTTGTTTGTTTTTAGTGATTAGAAAAGCACAAATATTGCAAAACAGACATAAATTGTTTCTAGTAATCCAGATATGTGGAATGCAGGTTCTTTCAAAATGATTACTCAAGTTCACTAATTGTTTACTTGGGAGAAGAACTGAGGTCAAGATAGACTCTCAGTTTAAAATAGACTCCTTATACAAACATTTTGAATTTCTTACTACTGAAATCTTCTGTATTAAATATGCAAAATATTTATTTTGTATACCATCCTTGAAGCAATACTGAAATATGGTATATAAATATCTTATGTAAATAATAATGCAAATATTATAGAATACAATTTTGGTTTACATGGCCTGTGACTCTGATCAGCTCTTTCTGACATTAGTCTGTGTGCAATAAACATGCTACCTAAAATATCTAAGGGCCTTTGAAGACTGCTAGAAATAGTGTAAATTGAGTCCACTTTAAGGTTAGGGAATCATGGGAACTGTATTTTATTGTGGCATCAGAGCTCTCTGACAGAGAAGGCTCAATGTCTCAGAAAAAAACAAAAAAACAATTCCCATGATTCCCTAGAATCCTAACCCTTAAAAGTGGACTCAATTTGCACTATTTCTGGCAGTCTGCAAAGGCCCTAAGTTTAATTTGGATTCCTTTATAAGATGCACTAATGGAAGGACATCACTATATCCTACACGAGATATTTTTGGGATTCCAATTCCCATCTGCCCCAGACCATACAGTTAAAGGATAAGAGGTAATGGGGATCTAGTCCATCAACTTCTCGGGTGGGGGGCACAGGGTCCTCCATCCTTGACCCAAAATTGCTAGTTTAAATGTATTTTTACAAAAAAATATTCTCCAATAAATATTGCCCACTCTCTTCCTATCTTTAGGGCACAGACTGCAATATGAGATCAGGAGTGAAAGTAAATGGGGAAGCAAAGAACTTAGGAATGCAGGATGAGGGCTGGAGGCCAATTTTTGCAGGTCTCCCTCAATCCATATGGGGCACGGACAATGTCACAGCTCCTGTTTAGAGCTGACTCCTATCCCAGAACAGATATTATTTAATGTATTGGTTTCCTTCCCTACATTACAGGATCCGAGGGCAGCATACAGATAAGATCAAATGTAAAACAATGTAGAATAATTTAAATTTAAAATAATGAGGAATAATTTCAAAAATCTAAAACACTCTAAGGTCCAAAACACACTGCAGAAATAATCCAGTTAGAAACTGCTTTAACTGCCCTACCTCAATGCTAGGGAATCCTGGGAATTGTGGCACCAGAGCTTGCTAACAGAGAAAGCTAAATGTCTCCACAAAACTAAAGTTCCCAGTATCTCTGTCCAGGAATGGTCCATAGTTGGCCCCAGGTACGCCAAGCCACAAATTCACTTGGGCCTTCATTAACAAAGATGGGTCCAGAAATACTCTGACCTAAGCACCTGCCCTTTCGGGGGAACTGTACCCCCCCCCATCCAGTGCAGGTCACTTACGTGTATTGTAGACCAGTGAGCCTCCAACCCAGAGCCTGCATCTTATTGGGATACGGCTTTAGTTTAGTGAGCCTCATACAACCCATCACAGAAACCAAACACAGATTCAGTGTCTCCACAGTCCCAACTGATTCTGATGGCAACAAGTATAGCACTGAGTGTTAGCAGCATACTGAAGGCACCCGACTCCAATACTCACCTAATGGCTTCATGTAAATAATAAATCACACGGAAAACCAGGTGAGGCAACTCCCCTTGGCATAATGAGACACATCACTTCTCTGGACTCACCTGAATATGGCATTTCATTACAATTACATCTGAATAGAAAAGGAGTAGAATGGCATGATAGAGGGATGTGTGCTCAAATCATGAAGGTTTTGTCACTCATGAGTAAACTACCTCTTCTAAGCTGTCATTAAAATTGGATATGGACCACAATTTTTTAAAATGTGAATGAGGAAGAGCCAGTTTTCAAAATATTGCTGAAACACTTGGTCTCCTGATCATACACTAATTTAAAAGCTTTGTTGCACTATTACCGTATTTTCCGGCGTATAAGATTACTTTTAAACCCAGGAAAATCTGGGTTAAAATCGGGGGTCATCTTATACGCCGGGTAGGAGGAGGAGGGGGGAGGAGGACAGAGGTATGAGGGGGAAGCAGCCTTGGGAGGAGAGGAGGACGGAGGAGGACAGAGGTGGGGGCGGCAAGAAGCCTTGGGAAAAAAAGAGGACGAGGAGGACAGAGGTAGGGGCAGGAAGAAGCCTTGGGAGAAGAAGAGGACAAGGACAGAGATGGGGGGCAGCAAGAAGCCTTGGGGAGAGGAGGACTCTCCTGGGGTTTTCTTGGCAAGACTGGTTCAGAGGAGGTTTGCCATTTCCTTCCCCTGAGGCTGAGAGTGTGTGACTTGTCCAAGTTCACCCAGTGAGTGGTTTTCATAGCAGAGTGGGGAATCAAACCCAGGTCTCCAGAGTGGTAGTCCAACACTCAAACCAGTACACCATGCTGGCTCCTATTCCCATGTACTACCTATGAAACAATTGCAGACTTTTTTGTTGTTCTTGTGTGTCTTCAAGTCCTTTCCGACTTATGGTGACCCTAAGGCCACCTTATCATGGGGGTTTCATGGCATGTTTCTTCAAATGGGGGTTATCATTACCATCCTCTGAGGCTGAGAGTGCCCAAGGTCATTTATTTGGCCACAAACTGTGCATACCCCAGAATGCATCACCTAGTATATTGGCAGTCCTTCCCTCCAACACTTTGTCATTTTCCCCCAACCATCTCATAGCTGGAGATGGAAATAATTTTTAAAGCAGCATTTAAATCTGGACTACTTTTTTAAAAAATAAGGTCCAAAACACACTGCAGAAATAAATGCTAAGGAATATGGGAGCTGTAGTTTGTTGTGTTTATAAGTAACAGTTTTCCTGCCAAGTACCTGCATGTCATAAGTATTTGAATTAAAATTACCGTATCAAAGAAATCAAATCGGATGTTTTTTTAATTTTCATTTTCATTTGGTATGCGTTGGAAGAGGGGTCATCTTATACAGCGAGTATATCCCAAACTCAATATTTTAACTGGAAAAGTTGGAGGTCGTCTTATACGCCCAGTCCTCTTATACGCCGGAAAATACGGTATTTGCTTGTTTGCTTGAGAGCATTTATAATCTGCCTCACCAGCCAAAAAAGCTCCCAAAGCATCTTGCAAATTGTTAATCTGACAATTCCTCGCCTTTAGGCTTAATTTATTCTATTTGCAGTTTATTGAGCACGTGCAGTGTTTTTCACCTTGCAAATCATTAATCTGACAATTCCTCGCCTTTAGGCTCAATTAATTCTGTTTACAGTTTACTCAACATGTGGGAAGTGTTTTTCATCTCAACTTCCAATTTACTTGTGAATGATTAGCGAGTAGATTTGTGAATTACAAGATTATGAGGCATTAAATCCCTTTATATGTTGGAAATATTATTGGAACGTTAGCAATTTTCTAAACAAACCAAATAGGGAGGGGAGAAAGAGTATGCTATGTCTAAGGAAGGTGACTCTCACCAGTTTTGAATACATGCACACATAAAGCACATTTTTTATTGAGGGACTTCTGCTTGTTTATGATAAAAATGCAAGATTCTGTTCATGTCCAATGTCTCTGAATATGTGCAGAGAGCTTTCCACTGTCCACAACCTATGCGACTTCCAACACCACAAAGATAATGATTCTTATTCTACAGTCCCCATGTGCTATGAACATGCTGTGTTTAGATGGAATTCCCTCTAGCTATCATAGCAAGGTAATACTCTATGGAGTTTATCACATGGGAGGGAATCGGCCAAATCCTGTGCAGAAACAGGATTTAAATCCACAAAAGCAGGATCGTTTTCATACGCACTGAGCATTAATCTGAAATTAACCCACAGAGAAAGTGGACAAATCTCACAAAAGCGGGACTATTTTCAGACACATTGGGGGCATTGAGCATTAGTCCAACATTAACCCCCACAGCAAGTGGACAAAATCAGCCGCTTTTTACTTTCAGGATTTTCCCAAAAACTACAGTCCACTTTCTGTGCGGGTTAATGTCGGATTAATGCTCAATGCCCCCAATGTGCCTGAAAACAATCCCACTTTTGCAGGATATACCCAGAATTTAAATGCAGTTTCTGCATGGGATTTGGACATTTGGCCTCCCATGTGATAAACTCCATGTCCTCAATGAACTAATCCAAGGTTGTGAATCATCTTTCAGCCCAAGAACTAAATTCCTTTTCAGAGGAATTCTATGGGGCTGCTTGTAGTTCAGTGATGGGTGAGGCCAAAACACCAGAATACCCATAAAAACTGGGAAACAACAAAATGATACAATTATCAGGAAGTTGCATGGGTATCTGGAGGACACTCGAGGACCAAGTTAGGATTTTGTTTGGGGGGGACACACCTTATCACCTTAGATCTATGATTAAATCTACAATCTAACCCCTTTCAAAGCTATCTAAACCAGGAATTAGTCACCGTCACAAAGCATTGATTTTGCATGCTGGGGAAAGAAATAAGTCAAAATCCAATTGCTAGTCCCAACTATAGTAGTTCTACTGAATCAATTGCTGAATAGTAAACTCTTATGTAAATCTCATGGATTCTAGTTGGAAATGACAATTGTATTTAGGCCATGTAACAGACTAGTGGCACCTAACAATGCCTCTCATATAATTAGACCAGGGATCAGAATCATGCACCCATCCAGCTGTTGTTGGACTGCAAGTCCTAGCATGCCTAGCCAACATAATCAATAGTGAAGAACACAGTCCAGTAACATCGGAGGAAAACTTGATTCGCATCCATAAATTAGATTTTTCTTCTCCCATCACTTGTAACATTACAAGGATTAGACTGAATTAAGACAGTTGAGGCCTTGAAGTTGTTCCAAATACACTTCCCTTTGTCCACTCTGCAAACTTTGTCCATGGGGGTAGGCAGCTTTATTCTACAGTGCCTGGGGGTGGTGACATGATGAGTAGTGCTCCCTGGGCCCAAAGCCATTTCTTTTCAGGCCCAAGGGAAGGGGTAATTTTGTGCACACACATGCTTACCACCAGTGTCCCAGCTGGTACAACCAAGGCACAATTCTCAGCATTAACACTTCACTTATTCCACACTGGGAAATGCAGCATGGGAAGCAGTAAATATTACCAACCATTGGAACAGGTGCTGAGGACAAATCTTCAGACCCCTTCTCTCCAGCATTCTTTTTGATGGCATTGCAATATAAGGGTCTGTGTGCGCGCACACATGTACATGCATGCACAACCATCATCATCAAGAAGTCTCTAAGGGCCAAGCACATTTGATTCAACTGCACCAGAGATCATCCAGATCAGAAGTCCAAAACCCATTAAGACTCTCAATGTTATTAACAATTTAGTAGTCCAAACTGGCCACCTGGCTGACAAACTCTGCATGTGACTGCTGCTCTGATCTGATTTTGAAATAATTTTACCTTATGTCACAAGGTACAGCACACTCAAACAACTTATTTTGTCCCAGGCATTAGTGGTACACTGGATCCAAGGCTCAACAACATCCTAAAACTTTTGATTAGCAGGGATTATGCCACCTCCTTTGGATTCCTGTTCCCTCGCATTTACCTGAAATCCCCCCTATTCCTGAAGAGAAAATGCATTATTCCCAAATGCATTCCCAGAGAAAATGCATTATTCCCAAAACAATTATTATGAATTATCCCAGCCATATTCCTACGTATTTTGGAGTGCCTTTGTCTTGAACAGTCAAGAATCATTAGTTTTATGAAAGAGCTGTTCGTGGTGGAGATAAGAATTGCATGAAATACACACACATCTCAACCCACTATAATATGGGCCTGTATCCATTGAGATTTGGTTCCAGGACATTCTCCCACCCCATGGATACCAAAATTCATGAATGCTTAAGTCCTATTAATACAATGGAACAGTAAAATGGTCTGCCTTATATAAAATGGCAAAACTGAAGCTTGCTTTTTGGAATGTCTCTATTTTTAAAATATTTTCAAGCCATGGATGGCTTTATCTATGGATAAAGAATCCATGGATATGGAGGGCTGACTGGAGTTTGGAACTTACCATTACGCCACTACCTGGAAGAAACAAATTGGTCCTTGGCAATTTAAGCCAATTCTAGTGGCTACTGAGTGGGCTCAGTCCTCATGGGACTGCTCTGATTGACCTCCTTATCCCAAAGTTATTTTCTTTTCTCCCTGTGGTCTAGCCCCATACTTCTGCCAATGAGATGATCCCAAGCTTTATGATTACAGGTGCTGTTGCTCTTTTGGCTATGTAAGGCTCCACCCTCCAGAGAAGTGATTAGCTATGGCATTTTGTGCTTTGTGAAAATGGGAAAAAAACACTGCACCCACATAGTATACTATTTTTATTAAAATATTTATATCTCACTGTATATCAAAAGATATCAAGGCAGGGTACATGCAAGAAAGCAATTAGAAACACTTCAGACAATTTTAAATAATTTTAACACCACATCCAATAATGTAAACATTTTAAAAGAATGTACTTGTAACAAAACCCCACAAACTAGTCAAGCTAAGGGATCAAACTTGGGATGCTCTTTTGGGCCTGTTCCGGGCTTTAAATCAACCCTTCAGAGTTTGGTAAAAAGCCACAATGGGGTTGAAATGAAATCATTATTGATGGAAATCAATGTTGCCTCCGTGCAATGAGCATTTCAGAACCAGGACACAATAGCACAGAAGCTCCACCAGTGGTGCTGCAGATAGGGTATTGCTCCCACTGATGAAATAGAGAAGGCCCCTACAGCAGAACTTAATGTTTGGATGGACATATACAGGGAGATGTGCTCCTTCCAGTATTGAGGCCCCACGAAGTAACTTAAGAGCAACAGCATTTCAGAGAGTGCAAACTATGTTCAAGACTCTGCTCACCTATGAAGCTTGCTGGTTACACTGGAACAGAAACCATTATCAACCTATCTCACAGGGTTGCTGGGAGTGAAAATAACCTCATATATATTGCTCATGTATGTTGTTCTGAGTACCTGGTATGAAAGTTAGGATAATAACATAATGAAAAAATATGTTCATTTTTTTCTTCATTGCATGGCTTACAACTTTTCAAAACTTCTTAAAATCAACATTTCTGAGATTTAGTATCTTCTTTGAATTTGTGTCCTTTTATCATACACATCATATGAGAGGATTTAATAAAGTTTTAATTATCACCTTAAAAATTGATAGAAAGTTTGTTTTGATTTGTAGTTGTTAACTTTTCTCTACATAGTCACCATCCAGATTTACACATTTTTCCCAGCGTTTCCTGACCCTCCGAATACCATTATTGTAGAAGTCTGCAAACTGAGCCTAAAACCACTCTTCCACTTCATGAATGACGTCATTTGTGTTGTTAAATGAGCAACCCCACAATGGATTTTTCCTTTCTAGGAACAAGAAAAATTCACTTGGTGCAAGGACAGGAGAATAAGGCAGATGCTACAAGATTTCAAAGCCACATTCCCTTGATTTGTTAATTGCAACTTGCAATGAGTGAGCTGGTACATTGTCAACTAAGAGACAAATGCCTTTAGAGAGTATACCAGGGCGTTCTTTTTCAGAGCATCTTGTAACTTGTCCAGAAGATTGCTGTAGTATGTGCCAGTGATGGTTTGTCCCTTTGTGAGGTAATCTGTGAGAATGACTCCACAACAGTCCTCAAAAAACTGAGAGCATAACCTTCCCTGCTGACTTTTACACCTTTGCCTTTTTTGGGAGAGGAATCAGCATACTTCCACTCCATGCTCATTGTTTTGGTCTCTGGATAATACTGACAGATCCAAGATTCATTCATGGTTACCAGATAACAACATCAACATCTCTTGAAAGGTCATGCGGTGTTTGTTTCTGGAAGAGGGTTAGTGAATGTGAAACCCAACATGTAGATACCTTAAGACATGTGCAGTTCGTCATAATTTTCCACACACTACCATAACTGAGACCATTTTCATTCATTATCATTTGGATGGTTGCTTGTCTGTCTTCCAGGATGAAACATTCCACTTTCTTCACTGTGGCCGGATCTCACACTGTGAGCCTCAATCCTCTCCATCTTACACTTCTGACAAAACCTGTAACAAAAATAAAGGACACAACTTCCAGGTGATAATTACTACTTTACGATATCCCCTCTTATACCTAGGGTCAGATCACACTTGCCATAAAGCTGCATGGCAAAATAAGCTATAAAATCTGGAACTACATAGGCCTTTACCCTTACACTACAAGTTTCCATCAGCATCCCATCAGCAGGTGTCAGGAACACAAAAGCATCACCATGAAGACTCAATGCAATAGGAATGATCCATGTAGTAAATGTTACAGCCAGGGGGTCACTCATCAAAAAGAGCTTCAGTAGCATCCCCATTTTCTATTAAGTATGTTCAGGCAATAAATCCCAGCTGCCTTAAGTTTGCAGCCAGGCGAAGACAAACAGTTATGGCTTAACGGATGCACTCAGCTTTTCCTTGTTTGATTATGAAAAAGAGAACAACCCATAAAGAAAGTGGCCACATTTAGAAAATTCCTCTGTTTAGGGGGGGGGGGGGGACTTAGGGCCTTTGCAGACTGCCAGAAATAGTGCAAATTGAGTCCACTTTAAATTGAGGCACTGCCCTGGCTCAGTGCTAGGGAATCATGGGAACTGTATTTTTTTCTAAGACATTGAGCCTTCTCTGTCAGAGAGCTCTGGTGCCACAATAAATTACAGTTCCCGTAATTCCCTAGCACTGAGCCAGGGCAGTGCCTCAATTTAAAGTGGACTCAATTTGCACTATTTCTGGCAGTCTGCAAAGGCCCTTACTTTTCTTTTACTAGTTAGAACAGCCCTGTTTTGTAATCCTGCAATTTCTACTTTCAATGACAAGGCCCTAAAAATGAAAAAATAAAAAGGTAACACAACCAAGCATTATAAGTCATTTGCACGAAAGCCCAAATATAAATTAGTTTTTATTACTACAAGATGTCAAGGTCTCATCTTATAGCTTTAGCTTCAACTAAATGGAGGCTGTGTGTTAAACTGAGATGTTTGGTCTAAGTTATCCACAGCCAGCTTTGGTCAGTGGAAAGCCACCAAGAAGAACAGGCAAAGAAGCTCCTGACACTTGCAGACTGGACACACCAGGTTATTTGATATGCTCAGTCCTAACACAAAATTTCTGCTCCAAGCTTGTTCACCATTGTAAAGAGTTTTGGAAACCCAGAATCACAGAATTGCAAGGGACCTCAAGGACCATCCAGTCCAACCCCTCTGCCATGCAGGAACTCACAATCAAAGCACTCTCTGTGACAGATGGCCATCCAGCCTGTTTAAAAACCTCCAAAGAAAGACATTCCATTACACTTCAAGAAAGTGTGTTCCACTGTTGAACAATTCTTACCATCAGGAAGTTCTTCCTAATGTGTAGGTAGAATCTCTTTTCCTGCAGCTTGCATCCATTATTCCATGTCCTATTCTCTGGAGCAGCAGAAAACAAATTTGCTCCATCCTCAATATGACATCCCTTCAAATACTTAAAACAGGGCTATCATATCACCTCTTCACCATCTCTTCTCCAGGATAAACATACCCAGCTTCCTAAGCCACTCCTCACAGGGCATGGTTTCCAGACCTTTCACTATTTTGATCGTCCTCCTCTGGATATGCTTGCTCCAGCTTGTCCACATCCTCCTTGAATTGTGGTGCCCAGAACTGGATGAAGTATTCCAGGTGAGGATGTTGCAGATACCATTTTTTTCAAAGAATTAGGAACTAAATGCTAAAGGTGACAGCCTGCAACAAGATGCAAATGTATCATTACTTAAAATATAATAAATAGGTTATCCTGATGAAGGTAAGCAACACCAATATGCTCTAGGCAGGTTATGTACAGAATTTGAATGATTAATTCACTGTGGTAATAACTGACTGAATTCAAGATAATTTTTATTTGCAGCAAAGTTTGGCTGTGTGTAACTCTAATCAGTTGGAGTGAGCCAGTGCGGTTAAGAATGGTTTAAGTGCTGGACTATGACTCTGGAGATGAGTTCAGATCCCCGCTCAGCCATCGAAACACACTGGGTGGCCTTGGGCAAATCACATTCTCTCAGCTGCAGAGGCAAGCAAAGGCAAATTTCCTTTGCCAGCTCTTCAGACAAATCTGGAGGATCCCCATAACTGCCTGTGCTGATAGGATTGGGATGTTGGTGCTCATCTATTGAATTATCTTCTCAAGAACTCAAACAAATATTATAAAGAGTTCATTTTTGCTTCCAAAGCTGGGAGTGCTGACCTGCATGGGTAACATTACCTTAATGTTTCTTTTCACACGTGGAAAGATTTATGACATGAATGATTTTCAAGAAACAACGTGAACAACTGTTATTAGATCCATGAAGTGGGCATTCATCATTTTATGTAACAGTGACAAATCATGCTTGACAATTATGCATTGAACTTGTAAAATGAGCTACAATCACAAGACATTATGGTATCCAAATGGAGAATAAATGGAATGGGAAACTGAAATTTAAAATGTTTTAAATTACTAATACCAAGGGCACTGATAGCTGTAATGTTCTGATTTACAGGAAGGTGCATCTATTATGCAATATATCTGTCATTAAAACTGCAGAACTGATGAAAACTATTCACAGCACAAGAATCCACTGTGAGTTCTTTAAGTGTCATCAATCTTTACCACATCTCTGATTTCTGAGGAACAATAGATTAGCCTTAGTTTACAAAAGGAAAGCATCTGTGCTTAATTGCTGGTTGCAATTATGTATGTTTTATTCAACTTGCTGTTCATTCTGTCTCACAAAAGTAAAAAATGCTATTTGAGGAGGACACAGTGAGGAAAAAGGGATCTCACCCAATGTGATACATTCAGGTATAAATCCCATGAAAGCAGCAGAACCAGATTCTATGAACAGTTATGCTAAGTGGAAACAAAATTTAGAAAAGCATACTTAACACTGATTAACATTGATGTTAACTCTCAACTTCAAGACAGTTCTCGCCAATAAATATCCAAAATGCAGTAGAGAAGATCTCCTATTTTTACATTCAGTGTAGAAATTCTTATCATTTGAAGAAGAATAATTTAGCCATCACTGGCTAAGTTGTAACTCTCAAACCAGGTTAGTTAAATGTTAAGTTAAAAAGTACACCATGCACCCCCAATAGTTAATATTTAAATAACAGATAAAGCAAAATATGAATTTCTCTGTAAGAATAATTCCAACATCAAGCCATACACCAAACCTCTCATGTACAGCAACAGAAGACAGAAGAAACACTGCCGTTATTTCTCCAAATCTGTTCTCTGAGTAGATTAAAAACATGCAAGAGACGTTTAAAACAAGCGATATAGAAGGAATTTTTATTGGGTTTTTTTTTCACAAAAAGAATTATTTTACGTTACCTTAGTCCTCATCTGGCCCATATCGTTGGGGCAAGAGATGGACCAGGGCCACTTCGAATAAATCAGGTCCAAAACACACCTTCAGAAACAATCTGGTTTGAGACCGCTTTAATTGCCCTGGCTCAGTGCTAGGGAATCCTGGGAAGTGTAGTTGTGTGATTTTTAGCCTTCTCGGCCAGAGCTCTGGTGCCACAATAAAACTACAATTCCCAGGATTCCCTAGCACTGACCCAGGGCAGTTAAAGCGGCCTCAAACTGGATTATTCCTGCAGTGCGGGCGCAGCCTTTTTTTTCCCCTTTCTGCAGTTGGGGATGTTTTATAATAATAATTCTTATTCCTATTATTCATGCCTTACCTGCGGCTAACTTAACTCGAGTCGGCTGACCAAAAACACAGCTTGTGACTTAAAAACAAGGTGGGATCCTTACACTTTCCGAGAAGTTTTTCAGCCTCACTTGAACGCTGGTTGGTGGACACGCGTTTAACCTTTCACACCTGTTCGTGGACAACCCCCTTCCCTCCCCGATATGAAGAGACCTCTTCAGCCTTCTTCATAAACGAGACAGAGAAAAAACAAAGAGTCAAACGCAACCTCCCCGTCGCCTCCGCGGGACCACTCTGGCCCCAAAATGGCGGCCGAGGCTGACTTTAGGCGCGCGCGAGGATATAAAGACTTGGGACGCAGAGATAACTCCAACCGCCCTCCCTCCATTAACTCCTCCCCTTCTTTCCTCACGCGCGCATATATATGCTCCGAGGGAGAGGTGGGTGAGGCCGCGCCTACTTCTCGCCCGCCCGCCTTTCCTCCATTTTGATTGGCTGCTTCTCAGTGATGGAAAGGCTTTCTGACTTATTGGAGAAAAAGGTTCTGCGGAATCGGGGGAGGTAATCTCTCTCTCTCTCCACTTTCCATCAGTGAGAAACAACCTATATATATATTCCCTCCCCCCACTCCACAGAACTTCTGATTGGTTGTTTCTCAGTGATGGATAGGCTCTCCGGCTAATTGGAGAAGAGGTTCTGTGGAGCGGGGGAGGGAGAAAGAAAGAGATAAGGAGTGGGGGAGGGTATATATATGTATATGTATATGTATACATATGCGCACACACACACATATATATATATTCCTTCCTCACACTCTGCATGTATAGAAACAGAGAGAGATGTATACATATACTTCCTCCCCCCACTCCGCAGAACCTCTTCTCCAATAAGCCGGAGAGCCTTTCCATCACTGAGCAAGAGCCAATGAGAGTGGAGGGAAGGCGGGAATGGAGGAAATTTATATTCCCTTCCCCCATACTCCTCAGAACCTCTTCTCCAATAAGCCGGAGGGCCTTTCCATCATTGCAAAACAGCCAATCAAAGTGGAGAGAAGGCGGGGTTGCGAGAGAAGTAGGCGTGGCCTCGTCCGTTTCTCTCCCTCAGAGCGAGGCTGGTGCCGCCGCTGCTGCTGCCGCCTCCTCCCCTCCCTCCTGCCGGCCCCTCCCCTCCCTTCCCCCCGCCTTTCTCTCTCTCTCTCTCTCAGCTCTCCTTCCCTTCGCTACCGGCACATTCCGCCGCCCTGGTGAGGCCTAAGCCAGCAGGAGCGGCCTGAGGAGAAGAGTGAGGAAAGGAAAGGAGAGGAGAGGAGGAGAAGGCCGAGGCCAACGCTTCCATTAGCGGAAGGGGTGGGGGAAGGTACCCCGGCGGCAAGGAGGCGGCGGAGGCGGCGGAGAAGCGTCGTCGTCGACGACGACCAGAGGCGCCCGGCGGGGTCCGGGAGGGAAGGAGGAGGGAAGGCCGCGCTCCCGCCATGGCCGACAACGAGAAGCTGGACAACCAACGGCTGAAGAACTTCAAGAACAAAGGCCGCGACCTGGAGGTAGCCGCTCTTTCCTGCCTTCTCAGGGCGCTGAGGGAGGAGACGACGGTAGTCCTCTGGTGGCGTCTCTCCTTAATCGCGTCGGCCGGCCCTTGGCAGGAGAGGAGGCCTCGGCCGGCAGGGCGCGGTTGCTGGGGCTTTTCCTCTCCGCCTTGGGTTGGGCTGGGCCGGGGAGGCCGCGGCCTAGGCGCCTTCCACGCGCAGTGACGCCGCCGACGCCGCCTCCAATATCCGTTCCCTTTTTACCTCAGTAGTTTGTGTAGCGAAGGTACGACGACGATTTAGGGACCTCGTGGGGCCCTTTTTAGCCTCATCTGGTCTTGGCTGTTGACTGCGTCCGCAGTGCAGAGATAATCTGGTTTGGCACCGCTTTGACTGCTCTGGCTCAGTGCTAGGGAATCCTGGGAACTGTACTTTGTTGTGGCACCAGAGCTCTCTCTGACAGAGAAGGCTCAATGTCTCACACTGTAATTTTGAGCCGTGGGAGTCAAAGCGGTGTCAAACAGGATTATTTCGGCGGTGCGGATCAGGCCGTGGGTCACGTGACATGAGCTCCACTCTGGTGTAGCAAGGAACTACAGTTCCCAGAATTCCCCGGCACGGAGCCGTGGCCGTTGAAGCAGGATCAAACTGGATTGTTTCTGTGCTGCTGGGGGAACCCATGGTCCAAACCACTGCAGAAATAATCCAGTTTGAGACTGCCCTGGCTCAGTTCTAGGGAATCCTGGGAATTGTAGTTTGTTGTGGCACCAGAGCTCTCTGGCAGAGAAAGCTAAATGTCTCACAAAACTATAGTGTCCGAAATTCCCTAGCATTTAACCAGGGTAGTTAAAATGGTCTCAAACTGGATCATTTCTGCAGTGTGTTTTGGATCTATGTCTTCCAGATCCAAATATCTGTCCATTTTCCTCTTCCTCAGTGGTTTGTGTACCAAAGGTTGGACCGGTGGCTGCTATGGTTAAATATATTTTTTCAAAATTTGTTGTTAACCTGGTTTCCTCCGGGGGGTGGGGGTTAGGTTTTCCATCAGGAATTCCGATATGGAGATTATAATAAACCCCATATTTCTGAACAGAGTTCCAGGTTACCTTAGAACATAATTAATCAACAAAAGATATAATGACTTGTCTTCTCTATCAGCTAATTAGTTGAAAGGTTGTTAGTTGATCCAACTCACAGTGACCCTGTGGCTGAGACATCTCCAAGACTCCCTGTAATCTACTGCTCTGCTCAGGTCCTTGCAAATTCATACCTGTTACCTCCTTAATTGAGTCCATCCATCTATCATGCGGCCTTCCTCTGTTTCTACATCCCTCCACCTTTCCTAGCATTATTGTCTTTTCCAGTGAGTCATGCCTTCTCACGATGTGGACAAAGTACGACAGACTCATCTTTATCATCTTGGCCTCTAGGGGTATTTCAGTCTTGATCTGTTCAGGGACCCATTTGTTTGCCTTTTTGGCTGCCCACAGTATTCTCCGCTCTTCTCCAGCACCACATTTCAAATGAATTGATTTCCCACTTACCTGTTTTCCACACTATCCAGCTCTTGCACATCCGTACATAGTTAAAGGGAATATAGTGGCTTGGACGATTTTAGCTTTTGAGCTCTTTACATTTTAGGCTCTTTTCTAGTTCTTTCATAGCTGCCCGCAGTCTTGATCTGATCTCTTGACTGCAGTCCCCATTCTGGTCAGTGTTGGTGCCGATTGGCAGAGCAGGAAAAGAAGGGGGGGGCCTTGTCTGCCAAGCGGATGGAGGAGCCTTTTTTTCTCCCCACCTACTCAGCTGCTGCCTGACATGGAAACAGCTTGTCAGATGACATGTCTTCTGTATTCTCCCCGCCCTGGTGGCATGCATTTTGTTGGTAGAAATGAGCTTGTGTGAGCCACCTGGCTGTATGAATGCCTTTTGCCATAATGCGTAGTTGAAACGAGCCATTCTACGTTATAAAAAATTATCTGTGGAACTTCCTGTATCTGACAAAGTGGCCTGTATGGCACAAAAGCTTATACCAATGAAAAATGCTTTAGTCTTTAAAATGCCCCAGAACTCCTTTGTTTACGCCTCTGTTTTCTATGTGAAAACAGGTAAAATATTCCTGTTGAGTCTTTGCAATTAATTTTTTGAAAATCCAGTCCAGACTTGGCCATTTTTTTTAAGACTTGTAGGTATTGCTCATACTATAGGATTATAATCAAGGCTTGTTTGAAAGTTTGTTCTCTCCCCCAAAATAATTCATGTATATTCAGCACAAACATGTTCTTACAGAAGTTTGCCCAAATGATAACCAAATCCCAGTTAAAGCAACATCATCGTTCATTATAGATTAAAGAAAATGGTTGTTGTTGTGTATCCAAGTCATTTTTGACTTGTGGAGACCCTAAGGTGACTCTATCCTAGGTTTTTCTTGAAAAGTTTCATCAGAGAGGGTTTGCCATTGCCATCCCCTGAAGCTGAGAGAGTGTGATTTGCCCAGGGTCACCCACTGGGCTTTTATGCTCAAACGGGGAATCGAATCCTGCCCTGTAGAGCTGTAGTCCAACACTCAAACCACTATACCACACTGGGGAAATATTTCTGATTATATATCAGCACATTATCAGTTGGTGACTTTTCCTTTATTCAAAAATAGAAACATAGCTTGCAAATGTCAGATTCTGAGGGGCCATCAGCTGGCAGACCAGCTTTCACCAGCAGAATTATAAGGGGGTAATCTCACAGCAGCCACTGTGAATGTACCCAAAATCAAAGCCCCAAAAGCAGAAAGTGGGGAAACCCTCTTGAGTTAATTTTGAGGCAGCACTTGAGGGATGCTTTTCCTTTCTGAAGGAAAGAAAGTTTCGTGGTTCTGCAGTGCTGCTGCTGCGACTTTGGATTTAAACCTGGTCTTGCATATGTTTAGCTGCCAAAGTCAGTGTGGTTTCTGCCTCTCAGTTGAGAAGTCTTTTCAGACATGGGAGATGAGTTGAAATCTTATATGGCACTAAACAATGATTGTCAAGCCTCTTGATTAATTTGTTAAGACAGTCTGAGGTATGAGTGTGTCCTTTCTACTTCAGAATAAATACATATACAACTGGCCTCCCAGATGCCTTAGGGCAGTCTGGTCTTGCCTAATGAGCCAATGGCAATTATAAGTGCAAAGCTTAAAAATAGGGAGGTGTAGCTGAGTCATAGACTGTTCTTCTTATGTCTGCATTTGCCACAAATTTGCTGCCTTTACATATTGGCTGTCTAGTGAGTTTATTATGCATTAAGATAGCAAGAAAGTATTGTAGTCTCCTCAGATTTTCTTCTGCCTCACAAAGTCTTGGCCAGTAAACAGTCTCTTGGTTTTTACTCTGGTTTTGAATTGGAAATCTGATGATAGTGCACTTGCATTGCAAGCTGAAGGGTGCAGTCCTAAATGTTTTCCTGCAAGTACTCAATGAGATTTCTTTTTGAATTAGCTTGTATAAGATTGCATTCTACATCTGCTTTGGAGAGGTCTAAAAATCATTATTTGCTACCAGTGAAAATTAGTATTGTGTAAGAAGAGGAAGGCAATGGCAAACCCTTTTGGAACATACTTTGCCAAGCAACACACACACACCTTGTAGTAGTTTTGCCTTAGGGTTGCCTTAAGTCAGGAATGGCTGGAAGGCACACAACAACAAAGGAGGAAGAGTGTTTATTTCATCAGAACTTTAGTTTCAAGGGTTTGTTCAAGAAAATACACCAAGCATAATTCCTTCAGCTTTTTACTCCTTCATAATAGGACTGTGTCCTAACAGAATTTAAGGTTCAGATAGTAAGAAACCATGTTTTCCCACTATATGAATGAATTGCAGCAAAGCTTGGATTCACCATGCTTTCTTCTCTGGACTTTGCCAGAAAAAGAGATTAGAAACACCTATTTTTGCTTTGAAGCAAAATACCATTCTATGTTATGTTCCAAATTCAGATAACTAGTTTTTAAAACTACAGTGGTCCCTTGGTATCCCCTGGTTCCAGGACCCACCGTGGATACCAAAATCTGTGGGTGCTCAAGTCCCATTAAATACAGTGGCGTAATAAAATTGTGTCCCTTATATAAAATGTCAAAATGAAGGTTGCTGTTTGGAATTTATATATTTTTTAATATTTTCAAGCCATGGATGCTTGAATCTGTGGATAAAAAAATCCGTGGATACAGAGGGCTTAGTTTGGTCAAACAAGCTAAGATCAATGCATAATTTTAAGGCCTGTACTTATTCACTAATTAAAATGTAAACAAATCACAGTTCCCTAAGTTTGGATATAATGCTGAAATGTGGTTTGTTGTCCAATTCCACTTAAAAGTAACTACTAAAGGATCATCATTCAAAGTCATTGAAGGTCACAGCATAATAACCTTATGTTTCAAATAATCAGATATGTAGAGTTGAGCATGCTGTTTTCTGTTCCTGAAAATGAAACTGGATGCTTCCATTCTCTTTGTTGGACATGCCAGAAGAACAGCAGTAACGTGCAAGTCAAAGGTAGATGTGTGCGGGGGGGGGGGGGGGGGGGGTTATAGGTGTCTTCAAGTCACCTGTCAATTTCCAATGACCCCATGAATTTCATAGGGTTTTCTGATGCAAGGAATACTTGCCAGTTCCTTCCTCTGAAATATTGCCTACATTAGCTGATATTTTTTCATGGTCTCCCATCCAGGTACTAACAAGGGCTGACCCTGATTAGTTCCCAAGGTCAGGTAGGGTATGTAGAACCTCCACATCAAACCACCATGATTTCTTCTTATATCAGATCTGGCCCACTAAGTACCATTTTTAACATAGTTACATTTTGGGGTTTTTTGCACTTCCACAATGGGCTCCCTTAAATAATCTGAAAAAATATTCCAAGTTAGCTCTGGTTTCTGTTTCCCTCTTTCTTGAAAAATAGTCTCATTTCTACTGCATCTGAAGCAAAGGAATTCTTGAGTAGTTTTAATTTAATTCCTGAGTTATCTAAAATATAACTGCCTTTGTGACTATAGTCTAAAAAACTGTGCAGTTTGTGAATGGACAAATGTAGTCTTTTTTATAATAATATTGCACATTTTAAACTGGAACAACTTTAATACTGTTAAAAACAGGCACTGTTTCTCAAGCATAATTATATATTATATAAAAATACACATATACACACACACAGCTACATACATACAGCTAGCCCTCCATATCCAGAAATTTCTTACCCATGGATTCAGACAGCCACAGCTTGAAAATATTTTTAAAAAATATACATTCCAAAAAGCAAACCTTGATTTTGCCATTTTATATATGGGACACCATTTTACTGCGCCATTGTATGTAATGGGACTTGAGCATAAATGAATTTTCGTATCCAGCGGCAGGGGGATCCTGGAACCAAACCCCAGCAGATACCAAGGGCCCACTGTATTTAACTGAATGTTCAGGTGTTGCAATGAATTTATTTACGGTGCTATTTAAGCCGTGAAAATAAATAATTTCAAGAAACAAATTCAACCATTTCCCCCACAGTTACTGTTCCTGGCAAAAATTGTTGCCAGATAATATAATGAAAAGAACAAGATAAAAAAGATTTATGCTAATAAATGATACTAGTTATCCACTGTTACTTTGAAAGTAGTTTCCCTGTCACATGCTCTGCATTCCTGTTTCTGTAGTGGTATGCAATTTAAACTTTCCTAAGCGTATCCTAGAGTGGTGCTACTGAAGTTGGTGATCGTTGCCATGCTGCAAGTCCCTGATGAGATTCCCAGAATGAAAGGAAGAATTATAGCCAATGGACACAAATATGGTGCTAGTCCCTAACACATGAAAAAAATAATTGTCAGTTCCCCACATCAGATAGCCTGAGAAGCTATCCTGTCCTCTAGAAGGACGAAGTCATTAAGTAATGCATGATAAAACATTTAATGGGTGTAGTTCTTAACACAACTCTGCCAAAGGATCAGCACTCAAAAGTCACAGCATAAGTTTTAAAATTATCATTTGTTTCAAGTAAATATACATACCTTTTTATGTTGCTTAAGGGCTTTCTGGCAGCTGGTGGGAGTGGAGTGTAGGTTCATAAGTTAGTTGAAGCATATCTGTATTAAGGCCCTGCATGAGATATATTTGCTACTGTTAAGTAGCTCCACTCCATTTGATATGCAGTGATATGTTTGTAGTGTTCCAGTTTGGATGCTGGCACATAACTCTAATTGCATGCAGTCGTTCCAACAAATCTTGCAACATTTTCTGTGATCATGTGCTGATTCGACTGGTTCAGATGGCATTATTTTTAGGTCTACCAGTATCTTGGCTTGCTTGTGTGCTAGGTGGTCAGGGTCTTCCCAGGGAAGATTGAGGAAGTTGCTTTTGGTTCAGGAGTGGCTTTTGTCCTCTGAACTAGCTTTGTAATATTGGTTTAACAAGACCATGGTGGTAGGGCTGCATTTGTTTTTGTTAAGTGCACTTTTCAGAAACGGGTGAAACAGACAGGCCAAATGAAGAGGCTTCTGGCTGCTTTGGAGGTTTGCAGATTAAACAGTGAATGGCTCCAAAGTGTCCAGAAGCCACATCAAAGCCATGCTGCAGTCCTTAGGACTGGAACAAAAAGGAGCCAGGATAACCATGGGTCCGTTCTTTTGTGCCCATCTCAGCTATGGAAAGCCACTGGATGACCTTGGGCAAGTCACAGATTCTCCCTCAGGGGGTGGCAGTAGCAAACCCCCTCTGAAGAAAATTGCCAAGAAGACCCTGTGATAGGTTTGCCTTAGTGTCTCCATAAGTCAGAAACAATTTGAAGGCCCACAACAACAAAAGTCATCAATATGTGGATGATACCCAACTCTATTACTCTTTTCCACCCCAGTCCAAGGAGGCTATCTTGGTACTAAACCAGAGTCTGTCATCAGTAATGGACTAGGTGAAGGCAGACAAATTGAAACTTAATCCAGGCAAGACAGAGGTGTGCCTGATTAGTTGGAAGGCAGATCAGGGAACAGGGATTCAGCCTGTGTTTGACAGGGTTATACTCCCCTTGGAGATGCAGGCTTGCAGTTTGCGTGTACTCCTGGACTCGGCTTTGAACTTGGAGGCCCAGGTTTCTGCAGTGACCAGGAATGCTTTTGTACATCTGAAGCTTGTGTGTCAACTGAGCCTTTTCCTTGAGGTGCCAGATCTGGCCACAGTGGTACATGACTTAGGGCCTTTACAGACTGCCAGAAATAGGAGCCCTGGTGGCGCAGTGGTTAAATGCCTGTACTGCAGCCACTCACTCATAGACTACAAGGTTGTGAGTTCAGTACTAGCCAGGGCTCAGGCTAGACTCAGGCCTGCATCCTTCTGAGGTCGCTAAAATGAGTACCCAACTGTTGGGGGGCAATGGGCTTACAGTTGTAAACTGCTTAGACATCCCATAGCGTGATATGAAGCGGAATATAAATGAAACTGGAAAAAATAGTGAAAATTGAGGCCACTTAACTGTCCCTGCTCAGTGCTAAGGAATCATGGGAACTGTAGTTTATTGTGGCGTCAGGACAGATAAAGTGGCCTCAAGCTGCACCATTTCTGGCAGTCTGTAAAGGCTCTTAGTTACATCCTGTTTGGACTACTGTAACACGCTGTACTTGGGGCTGCCTTTGAAGAGTGTTTGGAAACTTTAGCTTGTCCAAAGAGCTGTAGCCAGACTGTTGACGGGGGCAGGTTACAGAGACCACACAAATTATGTGATTAATGTCACAGTATTTTTCTATAGTTAGAGAATAGCTGAGATTTGAATAAAGGTAAAACATTGAAGGCAAGCAGTTTGATCTTTACTCACTTCTGTTCCAGAAGGAAAGAATATGAGACTATTACAATCTGTGATGATCTCAGACCATATATAGTTTGAGTCTCCCTTATCCAGAATTTTGAAATCTAAATATTCAAAAATTATTCACATGGGTGGCTGAGATAGTGACTTTCTGATGGTTCAGTGTATTAAAATTTTGTTTCATGCACAAAATTATTTAAAACATTAAGTATAAAGTTACTTTCACACTATATAAGTCTATACAAGGTATAAATGCATTTCATGTTTACACTGGGGTCTTATAGACAAGATATCTCATTATGTACAGCCATCCCTCCATAGCCACATTCATTATTCACAAATTCTACCATCCATGGCTTGAAAATGTTTTTTAAAAATATATAAATTCCAAAAACCAAACCTTGATTTTGCCATTTGATATAAGGGACAACATTTTGCTGTGCCATTGTATTTAATGGGACTTGAGCATCCATGGGTTTTGTTGTCCACTGTAGGGAGTGGTCATGGAACCAAATCCCAGTGGATACCAAGGGCCCACTGCAAATATTCCAAAATCTGGAATCCAAAACATTTCTGGTTCCAAGCATTTCAAAAAAGGAAGACTCAACTTGTAAATCCCCCATCATCATCATCATCATTATTGTTGTTGTTGTTGTTGTTGTTGTTATTATTATTATTATTAATATTATTATTATTATTGGCAACCCTCCAAATCCATGGATTTTTTTTACCCACAGAGTCAAGCATTCCCGCTTTGAAAATATTTTTAAAATGTATACATTCCAAAAAGCAAACCTTTATTTTACCATTTCATATAAGATTTTACTATGCCATTGTATTTAAAGAGACTTGAGTGTCCACAGATTTTGTTATCCATGACGGGGAGGGGTCCTGGAACCAAACCTCAGCGGATACCAAGGGCCCACTGTGTTATTATTACAACACACATTTGTGTTGTACTTACATTGTTGACTCTGTCTTGAGTTTAATCATTGGGTTGTTGGCAGTATCCATACAAATGGATGCATTGGAAATGCTTTCATTTGGTAAATCCTTGATGACCTCTGGCTGTTGGTGTCAATTTGTGATTAAAAAAACATCAATGGACATGAATGAGACACTCAGTTAAATATTAAGCTACAATAGTTAGATTTTTAAAAGCATGCTGAGTTATTCTAGAATATTTCCCCCTTTCTCTGCTTTTCCTATACATTGGGCAATTTTTGTTGCCATTTAAAAGTTAATTTATCAGCTTGGTGCTAATTCTTTAATGTTGTGAAATTTCACCTGACAGTCTGTGCAAATGTTCACAAATGGAAAGCCCTCTCCCCGATAACCCACCGCTTCATTGAATGGGAAGTTATGAGAAGAGATATTAAATACTACCTGGTTACAGTTCTTGCTGTGATTAGGAACCTCATCCTCCTGGGAATGGACTGGAGAAAGTGACATGCATGAATATGGCTGTAACTCATTTGTTTAAGACAGTTGTCAGTCTTATGTTTAGATGGTCTGCCTTCTTCTAGGCCTTAAAGGGAGATGCTACTGGCACTTCTCCACAAAAAAAGTTTTTTATTTTATATAAATAGGATCTTTGCACAGTAGAGGTATTATGGAGGGGGGTAGTTTTACTAGATTCTTGGCTCTAGAATTGTTGAGAAATGGAGCGGCATTTTATCCTTATAGAATTTACTCCCCAATTTTTTTAACAACCCCCCCCCTTAAAACAGGACAGAAGTGGGAGGGAATGTGGCAGAATTGCCCCTCATAATGCCTCAATGGTACAAAAGACCTTCAAATAAAATGGGGGAGGCCTTCCCTGGAGAACTACATTTGGTCTGTGGGCCATACATTGATCTTTGCTGGTTTGGACAAAAAACTGAATTGAAATTGAACACACACACACACACACACACACACAGTTAAGGTAAAATGTAAAATATTAGTCACATTGCTTTTGTCTTGTTATGTTTTCTGAGATAGCAATGAGCAGCAGAACCTGCCCTGTAGTTCTCTATTAAGAGAGCAATGGTGTCTAACCATAGGTGTCCATCCTACCTCTGAACTAAAGATTTTTTTGGGGGGGGTGAGGCGGGAAAATAACTAAGGCATTCTTGGATATTATGAAGAGCCATGGGTTCTAGATGTTATAAAATCAAGTATAAGCTATCTCCCCCTATTTTCATATGAAAGACTGGATTGGCCAGTAGTCATTCTTTTTAAAGTTAGATTTGGATAGTCAAATATGGTATCAGTCGAGCAGATTACACTAAAATAATATAGTGCTACAGTACTTAGGACTTCCAAGTATACAAACATTTTTATATTGATAGACTAAAAGAATTTTTTTTCTGACAACAAAAACAGCCTGATTTTCCAGGATGTGTAAAATCTTAATGTGTCAGTTGAGGTGTTAGTGGTGAAGTAAATGCGTTGCTCAAGCCCCAAACATTTATAATATCTATTATGGGCAACAGGATTAGGATCAAGGCGTTATGTGCTGTGAGCTTAAAGCACCACATCCTGGGCTATACAAGGATGTATTAGAAAGAAAGAAAATGAAGCACTTTTTTTGCTTCTCACTCTCCATGATCCCCAGCATAAAGGTATAGTATACTTATGACCTCTGGTCCTTTGCGTACTAACAGAGGAAGGCTTTGGAGAACTGTAAAAGAAAAAGCCCTGTTCTTCTTGCCACCTTCTCTTCTGTTGAATCTGTGCCCAGAGGCCTGAATACCCTTCAAGGCCTGATGGAGCTCTTAACCGGATAAGTTCCTAAGAGGGCAGTTGTTGGCTGTCTACAAGCCCTCGATGCTCTGTTTACTATTCCCTACAATTTCTCTGATTTGCTAGGAACATGTCACTGCTGGAAACATATCTATTCATCTGTGTGTGTGTGTGTGTGTGTGTGTGTAAGCAAGCCACCCCCACCGGTAACTGGCAGTGACAGTAGCAAGGAGAAAAATTGATCTTGCTGGAGGAAGAATTCCCCCTCCCTAGAATCAAGACGTAAGTTGCAACTCACAATTGTCTTTATTTGTGTTAGTAACTATATTTAACATAGGAACACACACACCCCATTGTTGCAAGTTGTCTGACTTCAATTCTTTCTTTCTGAAGAAATCTGTCTTGAGCATCACCAGTGCAAGCCCGGTATTGGAACATCAGTAAGCAAGCACAGCACATCTAAGAGAGTGAGAGGATGTGTATTTTCAGTTGTTGGACAGTGATTTTGGAAGGAGAAAGGGATTCATTCTCAGTGCTTTCCAATCAGCAAACCATCTTAGGAGGGAACATATCAGATTGGCACTCATCCTATTAGGCTGGGCATGTTTCCCAAGAGTAGATCTGATGAAGCAACAGCTCCTGCCATGTTGGGTGAAAGGGTGAAGAATTCTCCCTCTGGCAGTTCTAGTACATTTTTTTTTTTTTGAGAGAGAGAGAGAGCTTGCTACTTTGTGTGAAATAATTAAAGCCACTGAACATTTGTATGTGCCTTTTCCTTTCCTTTTCTAGCATACTTTACTAAGTCTGTAGAGTATCTGTGTTGTTGTTTTGTGCCTGCAAGTTATTTCTGACTTACAGCCACCCTAAGGCAAATATATCACAGTTTCTTGGTAAGATTTGTTGGGAGGGTTGCCTTTGCCTCCCTCTGAACCTGTGAGAGTATGACTTGCCTAAGGTCTCCTGTGAGTTTCCATGGCCAAGCAAGGATTCAAACCCTGGTCTCCAGAGTTCTAATCCAGCTAGGTATAGCTCAAACCATTGTGCCCCACTGGCTCCAAAACCTCTGTACCAGAGTTGAAATCAGACTTGGTTGAGGTATTAGCATTTGAAGAAAGGCTGACATGGTAATGCTCATTTTATAGGACACTAATGACATGGTTGGATTGCAAGTCCCAGCAGTCCTAGTCAGTATAGACAATGGTGAAGTATGCTAGGAGTTCTGATTCAGCAATGTCTAAAGTGCAAAATAATTCCCAGTCTGTTTTATACACTTAACCAAAGATAAAGAAAATTTCAGACAACATATCATGGATCCGTTAAAAAGCACAAGTATTTGCACTTCTCAAATGAAAATTGATTTTTCTCTCTGGGGTAGTTGTTATTCTCTAAAGAGGTTGGTTGCAAAACAGAATTTTAGTTCATTTTTTATGTGGTATGTTTGTTTCGTAAACTTGGCTCTCTCTTAAATACTATGCTACATCAACTCTGACACTATCGCTAAGGCATGCTATATCAAATGGTGGTTATTTCTTGACTAATTTCTTAGTTTGCTTTCCTTTGGTACTTACTGGCTGCACTGCAGCCAGCCCATAGCTGCTGGAATTTAATGAGGAATTGGAGTGACGAAGAAAGACATAAAGTTTTACATTCTGTGCTTATGCTGAGAAAGTAGTGTGTTGCAGTTCCAGTGAACAGTGCCTGAGTATAAGAGGATTTCCTTTATACTTAAGTGCTTCTGCACTAGCTTAATTTTTGGTGTGCAGTTAACCTGATGTATTCGTTTCCACTTGAACAACTTCCAGAAGTCTTAATTGTTGCAGCAAAAACAAAGGGTCTTTTGGCACATGGAAGATTTAACACATCTATTTTGACATAAGCTGTAGAACAGTGGTCCCCAAACATTTTTGGGCTACCACCACCTTTCCTAGCAACCCCTAGCATCACCACCCCCATATCTACTTCTTGATATTAGGTCTGCTGTTACTGCAAATTCAAAACAACCTATCTTGGTTGCTGCTGCCTCTGCATCTAGTCACCTTGGGAGCAGCAACTGAGCAGCTGGTTGAACAGCACAAGAAGCCTCTCAGCCATTCTGGCCTTTGCCTCAAGGCCAATTTGGTCAAGAGGCTTCTCAGTCACTGCTCAGGCAGTGGCTCTTTCTCTGCTCCCAAGGTAGGCGGGTGGAAAGGGAGAAGGTTCTCTCCTGTGAAGAAGGACTCTGAATTCCTTTTTTGCTGGGGCAGAGAGGGGCGCAGTCTGCTCCACACTTTTCTCCTTGGCAAGGAAGGACTTTCTATTCTTTGCCAGGGCAAAGTGGGGTGCAGCCAGTGTGTATATGTAGAGGGTTTGCAGAGTCCACATCCTCTGGACAGGAAAAGAGAAATTTTAAGTACAGCAGTCATTTAAGTACAGCAGTCATTTCCAAAAATTGACCCCACGTACTCCTCCCCCCGAGGCATGCCTTCCTCACACATCTTCAAGTCATACATTCACATATATATACTGTATATAAACATTGTTTCTTCTGTTATCTCTTCTCTCAGCCTGTCCAACGAAAGCAGGAGCAGCAACGCAGCTCCAGCCTACCAGCCAAATGCTGGCAAAGCTCACAAAGCTTAAAACAGGGTCCCAAATTTGAAAGCTCCTTTTTTGCATTCACTTCTCCCCTATCACCATGTGCTGTAACTCCTTGCTCCAGTTTGTCCCAAACTACCGCTGCTCTGAGCCACAGATGCCCTGCATCAAAGCCTCATGAGAGTTTCCCAACTGCCCCGCCACTACTAGCAAAAGGTGCAGCCAAGGGAGTGGTCTTGCATGGGCATACAAACACACGAAGCAATTGGAGAGGCTGCGTGGTCGTTTTAAGGGACACTGAAAAGAGTATTTTCTCCACTGTGGTCCTAGGGCAGGGGTAGGCAACCTTTTTGAGCTGGGGGCCGGGTTGCTGTCCCTCAGACAATTGGGGGGCCGAAGCACCAAAAATAAATAAATAAATAAATAAAAATGTTTATAAAATTTTTTTAAAAATATGCATGCACACTCTCTCAGCACCAGAAAAGCCATGGCAAAACCCCTGTGGAGATTTTGCCAAGAAAACCCCAAGAACAAGTAATAACAACAATAATCAATATCATCATGGTGGAGGGCAGTGGCGGCAGGACAGGTCTGGGGCCGATCCAAAGGCCTCGGGGGGGGTGCATCCGGCCCCTGGCCCTTAGGTTGCCTACCCCGTCCTAGAAGCTGCTGGTTCCCCTTTTCTTTCTTCCACACCAATACTTTGACTGAAGGCCCCCTTGCCACCCCTTTTTCCCTCTCCACCCCCTTTGGGAGTTACTGCATTAGGGGATTAGAGCCTGTTTATTTGTGAAATAGCCAAATGACACATCCTTTTGAGGTGGCATCTAATGAAGTGGGCTGTAGTCCACGAAAACATGCTTACATTCCTCATTCTGGTTGGCTTTTTTATAGACTTGATCTCTGTTAACTCTTGGAAGTAGAAGTAGTTCCCAATATGAGAAATAATTGTTCCTGTGCCTGAAACAGGACAGAAATTAGCAGAGAACTGCTGAAATTGACCCCAACAATATTTCACTTTTAAAGAAAAGCAGTTAGAATGGTTTGGAGAGCCATGGTGGGAGAAGGGACTCTCCTAGCTCTAATAGAGGCTGTGAATGGTCCCCAGATCTTTGAGAGCTGCAGTAGGCAAGCCATAGACCCATGTTCTGTGCTTTGTTTCGCCAGTACCACTGAATATGGGAATTCTCAAGCAGCCCCTCATCTCTGGCTTAGTGTGTCATGTAAACCTATCATTGTTGACCCAAAACATTTTGTGCCAGTTCATACAATCATAATGAAGTTAGTACAGGTCTTCAGTTTTGGGTGGTTTTAATATAAATTTACATGGGGAATAATTAACAGCAAAATTATTTTATGTTTTGGATAACTTATCTGTGCTTCAGTAAGCATTTTGGTTAAGGTATAATTATGTTTTAATGTTAACAGACTATGAGAAGACAGCGAAATGAAGTTGTCGTGGAATTAAGAAAGGTAAGGAATCTTAAAACTTTCCTCAATTACTTTTAGTATTGCTATGGGCTCATTTCAGTGCACTACAGGTGTAACAGTCCTCATAAGATACAAGAGACATGCTTTCCCTCCCTCTCTTCTGTTTTATCAAGGAATGACCTCTCACTTCTTATATGTCCAGGAATGTGCGCCTTAGGCAGTATGTCCATTATGAATTTGATACCCATGGTTTTTAGTATTTTTCTATAGATGTAGGTATCTAAAATTACTAGTTAGGGAAGCAACCATCTTGCCTTATTTTTCTGATACACAACTGAAGAAATGACTCCATTAGAAGATCTTTGACTATTAATATGTCAGATTGCAATTTATGGGGAAATTTTGACATTTACAATAAAATCATTTTGTGGATCAAAGACTGCACTACCTTTTTTGGTATTATTCCATTTTTAAATAGAACTACATGATTATCTGTGATTTTCTCTGTTGCTTGAAGGTCATGTTATGAGACTCATGAGGCTGAGTTCAGTGTTTTCATGGCTCTAAGTCAGGGGTAGGCAACCTTTCCCTTTTAAGGGCCGAGGGACTTCAGCTCCCAGAATCCCAGGAGCTATTAGCCAACATGGGACTATTGGCCAACATGGCTGAGGCTTCTTGGAGATTAAGTCCCTCAGCCCTTAAAGGGGAAAGGTTGCCTACCCCTGCTCTAAGTTCTATTCCAGAGCAGGAAGTGCATCTTTAATTTGTGAAACTGACTCTAGCTCTTTATCATTATAATGAATGTCATAAATTAATTTGTGGTCTTTGCTTTTGCTCTGCGTTCCTCTGGACAGAACTTGGCTGGATGATGAGAGAAGCAAACACCTATTGATGCTGCTGTATTTTTTGAAAAGTGGGCTTGTTATATCAAGGGAACCTCCCATATCCTTGGAACATTTGTCATTGGGAGTCAAGGTTTTTTGGGTTTTTTTTAAAAAGGGAGATGGTGGTACAGGTTGGGTATCCCTTATCCAGAATTTCATAATCCTCCAAAATTGTCCTCACGGGTTGCTGAGATAGTAACATCTTTGCTTTCTGATTGTTCAGTGTACACAGACTTTGTTTCATGCACAAAAATATTAAAAGTATTATGTATAAAGTTACCCTCATGCTATGTGTATGAGGTATACATTCGACCCTCCGTTTTCGCGGGAGATCCATTCCGGACCCCCTCATGAAAACATTCGGCAATATTCAACCCCATAGGCTTGAATGGAGCACGCCTCATTGATTTTCATGGAGGTCGCCCCTCTGTGAATATGCAAAAACGCGGACTTTAAGTCTGTGAGAAAGGGGTGGGGTGGGCAACTGTATTCAAAACAAACTAATTTCATGTTTAGACTTGGGTCCCATGTCCAAGATATCTCATTATGTATATGCAAATATTCCTGAATCTGAAATCCAAAATACTTCTGGTCCCAAGCATTTCAGGTAACGGAGAATCAGCCTGTAAATAGGCCAAAACAGTTGTGTGTTTCAGAGATAAGCAGAACTCTGTTGATTACTAATGAACCTAAAGTTTAATAAGGAAAGATTTGGGACTGAATATAAATATGCACTTGAATTTTGTTTTATAACAGTTAAAAAGCTTTTGAGGCATGTCATATATTCCTAAGATGTTTTCTTGCTTTTATTTTGCAACTTTAATATTCTATTATTATTTTACTATTTTAAAGTACCCTTATATTATATCCTTAAATTACAGAAAAGTGCAGAGCTTGAAACATTAAATTTTAGTAGACTAATAACTTTTATGCTTTATTCAAATTTCCTTGCCTCAAAATGCCCACAAAAGTAGTGAGAACAATTACTAAATGTTACTTGTTTCTGTCACTGTCTGACTTTGCAAAAGAGATTTCATTATTTTGCTGTTAATAACTAATTAAGATACTTTTCTGTGATATGTTACTTTCAAGTTCTCAAAAAATGAATACATTTGCCAAAAATAAATAATAAAGTTTCATATTTTGCATTTAAAAGAACAAGCGAGATGAGCATCTGTTAAAGAGAAGAAATGTACCTCATGAAGATATCTGTGAAGATTCTGATATAGATGGCGACTTCAGGGTGGTAAGAACTAGTATGCTATATGAAATACAACATATGTATCTTTTTATAACTAGTTCTAACACTTTGATATTTGTTGCAGCAAAACACATCTCTGGAGGCAATTGTGCAGGTAAATAACTATTTCCAGTTACTTAACATTTTGTTTACACTGTAAATTCCTAAACTAAAAATTTATTTTATTCATTTCATAGAATGCTTCAAGTGACAACCAAGGTATCCAGTTAAGTGCAGTACAGGCTGCAAGGTAAAAGAATAATTTGTGTAAATCCCCTTGTATTTCTGTGACGGTTTTCCATAATTGTAGTTTGTTCGTGGAACTTGTATGGTTTAATAATGGAAATTGTAGTTATTCAGTCATCCCTCCGGATTCGCAGACTTGCTATTCGTGGTTTTGATTACTCAAGAATGGCAAGCCCACGCTCTCTCCCTCTCTTACCACCTCCTTTCTGCGCCAGCCTTTCCTTGGCTGTGCAGCTTTGTAGCATCTGGCACAGCTTTGCCTCAGCCCCCGAGGCCTTGAGGCAGCCGCCCCAGCTTTGCCTTGGCCCTGGAGGCCTTGTGGGAGCCAGGCCAGCCTTGCCTTGACCCCGGAGGCCTTGAGGCGGCAGGCACAGCCTTGCCTCAGCCCCCGAGGCCTTGAGGCAGCCAGCACAGCTTTGCCTTGGCCCTGGAGGCCTTGAGGTGGCCAACACAGCCATTTTTCCACCACACTGGCTTTCCTAAGGGGCAAGGAAGAAGGAGGTAAGGAGAAAGGGACACAGGGAGGGCAGGAAGAAGGGGAGGGAAAGAGGGAAAGAAATACTCAAGTCCTGTTGTCCCCCATGGCGCTGCCATTGAGGATAATGGGACTTGAATATTCACAAAATTTTGAACTGGAGGGGGGTGGGTCCAGAACGGATCCACCGCGAATTCAGAGGGATGACTGTACTGTGTTCTGCCTAGAAATGTTGATTCTTTAGCTATCTGCAAGGAGAACTAACTAACTGCTTATACTGTAGAACACCTAGGGAACTGCAGTGGGTCTGGGTGTCAGTTCCTTCCCCTCAAACCTGCTGTATTGTATTTCTTCGTGCTGCTAAATTTTGGCAATGGGAAAGCAGAAAGGCATATTCTTGGCCTTTGAAAAACTGATACTTCCCCCAAAAAACTAATACCCCTTCCCCCTGTGTACACAAGCTGCAGGGAACTGTGCACCTTGTTCTAAAAGAAAATAAAACTTCAAGAAGCACCTTCTGTTACCACAGAAAGACAGTCGTTTTTAAATATTTTGCTAACATGTTCTGGCGCAAGGCTACAGAAATGGGCATGGAGGCTTGACTACTACTGCATAAGCATAAGTGAATGAAATAATTATTTGAGAGGTGCCTCACTAAAATCAGTTTGAGAATACACTGGTCAACAACTGGGTTCAGTTTTTCATATGGAGAGTTTAATGAAGTAGAAATCTCACATCCTATTCATAAAATGTGAAAAGGGGGCAGACATAAATAGATATGTATGTTAATGAAAATAATGTGATGATTATTTTGAAATATCTTTACATTATGTTTTGACATGGGCTCAGGTCTTTTAGTATTGGATATTCTTTAATCGAAAGAGTTGTGACTAATCAAATGCTGTCAAATAATTCAGCAGTTAGATGAAACTGAGGATTCCTTGTGAAACTGAGAAGGATTAATTGAAGTTTCTCATGGCTTTTTAAAAAGGAGGAAGGAAGGAAAGGGGAGGAAAAAAGAAATATTTTAGCACAGGGGTAGGCAACCTTTCCCCTTTAAGGGCCGAGGAACTTCAGCTCCCAGAAGCCTCAGCCATGTTGGCCAATAGTCCCATGTTGGCCAATAGCTCCTGGGATTCTGGGAGCTGAAGTCCCTCGACCCTTAAAGGGGAAAGGTTGCCTACCCCTGTGTTAGCACCTTTCAGACTAACTGGTTTTTACTATTGTATGAGCTTTTATGGACATAAACCCACTTCTTTGGATGCAGTACTGAGTGGTATTAAGCCAAGCCTCCATGCCCATTTCTGTAGCCTTGCGCCAGAACATGTTAGCAAAATATTTAAAAACGACTGTCTTTTTTTTTTTATGTAAGCGACAAACACAGCTACTTCTTTGAAAATTACCTTTTATGACTTTTTGACTCAGAACACCTGAGTCTCCAGTTACAACTCTTAAAAATCAGAAAATAAATAAAGCAATAACAGGGACTATATTAGAACATAAATTTTCAATCACACTTGTGCTAAGTAGATAGGAACAATTCCTAAAACGTCACTGACATCAGCATGTTTGCATCATTGCTAATGTGTGAAAAATAGTATGACCCCTGTATCCATGGCAGCATGTCTGGGAAAAAGGGTCTCTCTAGGAATCTGGAGGTCCTACATCAGTGATTAACTTCTGCCAGAAATAGCATTTGTTGTTAATCACTGTTTCACTTACCCGTGATACCCAGTTCCCCTGCAGATACTGTACAATGAAATTAAAGGGATAGGCTTCCTCAAAGTGATGTTCTTGGGCTACACCAGGGGTAGGCAACCTTTCCCCTTTAAGGGCCGAGGGACTTCAGCTCCCAGAAGCCTCAGCCATGTTGGCCAATAGCTCCTGGGATTCTGGGAGTTGAAGTCCCTCGGCCCTTAAAGGGGAAAGGTTGCCTACCCCTGGGCTACACGTTATGACAACTTTTTAAGCCAATTTAATGGAGTCAGAGTGGAGATTTTGCTTGCCTTCAATATTTTAATGGTTTTTGAATACCGGAATAATATCCAATATTATAAAATACTGGAATTTCATGAACTCTTGGGAGTTAAATGGAAGAAAGAGGGAAAGAAATAGGGAAGTATGTTTTAAAAACTGTAAAGTCAGATCAATTTAAATGTTACCATATGATTGGTGGGAACATACCAGAGTAATTTGTGCCCTTTATAATACATGGTTGCTATTAATATAGGAAGTCGTTGTGAAATCCTAACTAGTTACTATCAACTTTCTTGGATTTAATAATTTTGAATATAGTACATTTGGAAATTTGAGATGGGGCACGTTGAGCTGTGCATACAACTTGATTTATTTCCATATGTTTTTACAACAGAAAACTACTCTCCAGTGATCGCAACCCACCAATTGATGACTTGATAAAATCTGGAATACTACCCATATTAGTGCACTGTCTTGAAAGAGATGACAAGTGAGTATGGGAAAAAGTCTTTACTTTAAACCAATTGGTATTTAAACCAATTGGTATTTAAAAGTACTGAGGTAAAACTTAACTCTTGTCTTTTTTTGTTTGTTTGTTTGTTAGTCCATCTTTACAGTTTGAAGCAGCGTGGGCACTGACAAATATTGCATCTGGAACTTCTGAACAAACACAGGCTGTAGTTCAGTCCAGTAAGTAAATAAGTACTTAATGCATTCATGCATGCATGTAACTTTTGCAAAACCTGTGAAATAACACAGTATCATATTTCTTGCTCAAAAGTGTGTCCACAATATTTGCTAATGAGTTGTTTCTTTTTATGCTGTGGTAGGGAACTTTTGACAGAGGGCCAGATACACACACACTCTCTCTCTCTCCCTCTCTGTGTGTGATTAAGGGCCTTTGCAGACTGCTAGAAATAGTGCAAAATGAGTCCACTTTAACTGCCCTGACTCAGGGCCTTTGCAGACTGCTAGAAATAGTGCGAATTGAGTCCACTTTAAGGGTTAGGGTTAGGGAATCATGGGAACTGTATTTTATTGTGGCACTAAAGCTCTCTGACAGAGAAGGCTCAATGTCTCAGGAAAAGAAACAATGTCCATGATTCCCTAGCACTAACCCTAACCCTTAAAGTGGACTCAATTTGCACTATTTCTGGCAGTCTGCAAAGGCCCTCGGTGCTAGGGAATCATGGGAGCTGTTGTTTATTGTGGCATCAGAACTCTCTGACAGAAGGCTCAATGTCTCAGAAAAAAATACAGTAGCACTGAGCCAGAGCAGTTAAAGTGAACTCAGTTTGCACTATTTCTAGCAGTCTGCAAAGGCCCTAAGTTTATGTGCCTTCAAGTCACTTGCTGACTTACGGCAACCCCATTAATTTCATAGGGTTTTCTTATGCAAGGGGCTCTCAGAAGTGGTTTTGCTAGGTCCTTCCTCTGAAATATAGCCTATAGCACTTTCAAAATGAGACTTGGCTTGTTTTGTATAACCTTCAGAAGATTAAGCAGTACATATATGAAGTGCTTAAACAATAAAATTGGAATTGCATTTCTGATGGAATTCAGTATCTTATGATTAAGAGTATACTGCAGAAGTTGAATATAATTTCAGAGCATTGCAAATTGTGACTAGCATTGAAGAGAGACACATTAGTGACCAGATTAATGTTTACTACAAGAATGCTATTTAAAGTGGTTGTCCAAGGACCAGAGCTTGTCTCTGAGCCATTGGCTGCAGGTCCCTGGTGAGTGTCCAGGAAAGACAGAAATGGACACACTGCGGAAAAATTGCCAGTCTCTCACATCAGATAGCTTGGAAAAACAGTATACTAGGAGACTTTTGTCCGTTAAGCAAAAGCAACAAAACTTCCAAGCATAGGGATGGTTACTCCATCTTACTATGAAAGAATTTAAAGATTTACTTTGGATATTATCACATTGTAGAAGAAAACAGGGGGTTCAGGAAACAGTTTTCTCAAAAGTATGTTTTTATTTAATTTATATTCTGCCTTTCTCCTGAATGGGAGCCAGTGTGGCTCATAATATTAATTAAAACAGGATACATGAATTAAAGCCTAATACTCAAAAGTTGTTAAAAAATAAGTAAGCTACCTTATTCAAACACCAGTACCATATATACTCCTGTACAAGTTGACCTTATGTATAAGTTGAGGGAAGGTTTTAGGGCCAAAATCATGGATTTTGATATGGCCACTGGATAGGTCGAGGGTAAAACTTAGCGGAGGAGAAGGTTTTAACATCAGTTTGAGAAGGGAAGGAACTGGAGGGAGATGGGGTATTTGGTGAGGAGAGAAGGTTTTAACATTGGTTTGAGAAGAGAATCACTTCTTTCACAAACACACAAACACACACACACACAGTCCTGCCTTGGCCGCGCTTTCAGAAATCATTGCTTAGGCAAGAGTGGGGCATTGGGGAAGTGCATCTTTTAGGATCTTTTTGAGCTGTATTGACCAGTATATAAGTCAGGGGTAGGCAACCTGTCCCCTTTAAGGGCTGAGGGACTTCAGCTCCCAGAATCCCAGGAGCTATTGGCCAACATGGGACTATTGGCCAACATGGCTGAGGCTTCTGGGAGCTGAAGTCCCTCGGTCCTTAAAGGGGAAAGGTTGCCTACCCCTGATATAAGTCAACCCAGGCTTTTAGGGTCAATTTTTGGGTATACATTTCTTGACTTATAATCAGAGTATATACGGTACTTGAAACAATGTAAAATTAGTTGTAATAGGACCCTGCAATTCTGTAATGGTTGAATGACAAACATGTAATTTAAGCATAGCTTACTAATTGTTATGATTTGTAACCATGATACCTGCAAAAGAAAAGAGACATTTCAACTACTGCAGATTTTAAATATTTGTCTTAAATGTTGATAACAGATGTTAACTTATATTTCAGTAATGTATTTCATTGTTTTACAGATGCTGTTCCACTTTTTTTGAGGCTGTTGCATTCACCCCATCAAAATGTTTGTGAGCAGGCAGTGTGGGCTTTAGGCAATATTATAGGTTAGTATATTTTATATCCCAGTTCCAGGCAACTCTTGACAAAAAGCTAATGAATTGACTTGATTTTTATTGTATTATGAAAGTTAGTTTTGTCCAAAAATTACTTGCAAATTGTCCTGGTTCTTGAGGGTATATGTGTTTTCCCCCAAAGTATATTTTATTCAGGCACATGAAAGTTCAGACAAATGAAAATGGGGAAAAATATAATACTAACTATTCAGGTCATCATGTGCTTGTGTCTATGTATATCTCATATAGCAGACATTGCTCCCAACTTAGTCTAACATTTCACCTTTAGTATTGCAATTATGTTAATTCAGTGAATGAGTTATATTTCTGTAAAACATGCATGCTACATTGTTACAGTAAACAATCAAAAGTAATTCCCCTGGTAAAAGATCAAACTGTTAAGATGCTTGATTTTGTATTTTTGCAAGTAAATTCTGTTTATTCTGTCATACCTGAACCCAGTATCTAGTTTTGTATCTTGTTCAGATTTATGGGCATGGCAAGGTACAAAAGCTATTACTCCATTGTCTTAGTGTACTTAAGATGTTGCACTAGGAGCATCAGCTTTATATGGTCATCTGATTGGACACTAACCTTACTCTCAATTAGTTGTTCATAGCATAGCATACATGGTGATTTATTTTTTCAACATACAGCTGAAGATAACTCTGATGAAGTGTACTGGATTTTTTTTTCTCCTTTCTTTCTGCATATACTTGGAAAACTAAATATACTTATCTGTGCTGAATTGTTCCTTAAACATAGAGTTCACTTTTGTGCTAAAATAACATTGCCAGCTTTGCAACACAGTGGTGGGGCAGAGAAGTTGGAGGCAGGGGCTGGCTAAGATTTTTTAAAAAAATAAAAAATTGAAAGGCTACATTATAGGTCAAACGCATGCTCTGTACTGCTCTAGAGGATGGGACTAAAACAATATCTGAAGTTTCAGATTGGTTGTATGCTTGGATAAGCTTACTAAGGGCAGCAACATTTTTAATGTGAAGCTATTAACTGGAGTTGGGGGAGGGGTTACCAAAGTTTTCGAGCAGAAGCTTGATAACCATCTGTTCTGGATGCTTTAGCTTTGAATATCTTGCCTCAAGCAGAGGTTTTAACTAGATGGCTTACAAAAATAGTTCTCAGCTTTTGGCTCTCCAAATGTTTTGCACTTCAATTCACAGAAGCCCAGCCACTGCTCAGTGGTGAGTTGTCAGAGTTGTGGTCCAAAACAGCTGGAAGACCTCTATCATACTGTTTTATCCACAAACTATTTAAATGTTTATGCAGGTGATGGACCCCAGTGTAGAGATTATGTCATTAGTCTTGGAGTGGTGAAACCTCTTCTGTCATTCATCAGCCCATCTATTCCAATAACTTTCTTAAGAAATGTTACTTGGGTAATGGTCAACTTGTGCCGTCACAAAGACCCACCACCACCAATGGAAACCATCCAGGAGGTAAACTGCTTCATTGTTTGTTGAAGTTTTGTCACCTTGAATTGCAATGCAGAATTTGTAATACTCTTTTCTATTTCTCCTAGATTCTCCCAGCACTCTGTGTTTTAATTCATCACACAGATGTAAATGTGAGTATCAGAGTATTTCACAAGTAATTTACTGATTAGTTATGATCAAATATTTAAAAAGCAATCCTTGTTCAACTTACATGGAACATTATCTTGTTTGCTTATTTATGAGCAAGCACTGAGGTAGTGATGCATAAGAGTAGTTAAATCTGAGATAGTTAAATATGCATCCTAGTTGGAGACTGGAAGTATATTAATATATTTTAATATTACTTATTAGTACTTCAGGTAGAAATATTTAGAAGAAATAAGTAAAACAAAATTAGTAAAGGCTTTCACCAGATAGGCCTATAAATTACATTTCTGTTCAATTACCTTGCCATATTTTGTAGCATGTCACAGCAGATGTAATATATTAAAGATGCTGAAAAAACATAATAATCTTAAATTTAAAATGTTACTATTTTTATATGTACCCGATTGTCTTATGGAATTTTGTCTGCTTGTATTACTCTGATGCAGTGTATTTCTAAATATATTAGATATTGGTAGATACAGTCTGGGCCCTCTCCTACCTAACTGATTCAGGCAATGAACAGATTCAGATGGTGATAGATTCAGGAATAGTTCCACATTTGGTTCCTCTTCTCAGCCATCAGGAAGTTAAAGTACAAGTGAGTATTCTACAAACTTCTTTTATTTGAACACATTTTTTTCCCAGGCCACATTGAAGGGGCAAATCAGGCTGTGTATATTTCAATATGTGTTTTCTGAAGTTTGTCAAGTTCAGAAATGTAAAACATTCAGATTTAATGTTGTTTCTCTGTTTAGTGTAGAGTGGTATTCTGAATAGATAAATATAGTGAAATCTTAAGATTCTGTGGATGTTAACCTTGAATAGGATGATCATTTAATAAGATTTACTGAATATCTGCGTAGCTTTTAACAGATATGTTTGAATATGCATATTATATATTTAGATGTCAAGGAGAGAAGATTGGTTACCATGCATCCCTAAAAAATTCATACATTACAGGAGAGTATTTTTACTGGGGATTTGGATAGTTAGATATAAAAAATACTATTTAATAGAAAATTAGTAGTATTTAATAGAAAATCAGTATTGATTGTTTTAAAGAAACATTTTTAGATATTCCCTTTTTATCATATAATGATATTTGTCTATAATATATCAATCAAAATGGGTTAAAATAGTTTCTGCGTCCTTCCATTTTTATTTTTGGGCTTTCAGTACAAACTGTATGATGTCATTGATTTGTTCTAAAGTAATGAAAATAGGCTGTTGCCATGTGCTCTGCTCTATAATTTCTAAGTTATCAGGAAATGTTAACTTGTCACTCCATCATAGTCAACAAGTCATGATTTGTTTGAACCATTGTTTTAGTTCTCCTAAAATGGCAAATTGAATTTCTGAAAACTGGGGATTTCATTTGAAGTTTCCCATTATCTCCCTTTCTTTTACAAATTTAGTACTATACACAGCAGTTTTTTCTCCAAGAATCCTGGAATCTTTTCTCATAAGACTATTTAGAGATCAGATTTGGGAGAAATATCTTTAATGTGATTGAACATATAGCTAATTACTTTGAGCTTTTGTCAGTTAAACTCTAGTAGCCCTTCCAATCTGATGCTTGGTTTTTAAACATGTTAGTCCAACCATCAGCTTTTAACTTGTAAAATGTTTTGCTTTTCAGACTGCTGCACTCAGAGCTGTAGGCAATATTGTTACTGGTACTGATGAACAGACCCAAGTAGTTCTGAATTGTGAAGCTCTTTCACACTTCCCTGCTCTATTGACACACCCCAAAGAAAAAATTAATAAGGTATGTAAGTATATGACACTGACCCTCCCAAACTAAATTATAATCTTTTTGTACATTTGAAAAATTGAAAGCAGGTGCCATTGTGTTATGTCTCTATTGTAAAAAATTGTGTTAATGGTCATGCGTTTTATTTAAAAACTAGTTCTGACTTCAGTGATTTTAAATTATAGTTGTTAGTTTCTAAGGAGTATCCTTGGACACAACAAGAAAACTTTTGGGATACTGTAGAAGTTTGTAGTAACTCCTGAATTTCAAATTCATTTAGCAAGTGGGCAGAACTAGCAGCTTGTTTTTAGCCAACACCTGCATTAATCCGACTCTTGGAAATGATGAAATAGAGGTCATGAGGTGGATGTGGTGTATGGATGTGGGAGGTCAGAAATTTTTACTTAAATGGGAAAGTAGAAAGGGGGTGTGGGGCGTGTGTGTGCTCATGTGTGCATGTAGAAGCTCTGTATGATGCAAATTATGGGTACTGAAAGAAACTGCTGATTTCGGAGTGCATCTGAGGCAGTTGCAAAATCATGGGGTCTTTACTGCAACATTGCCAATGATTAGAGACCCTGTTAAGCTCATAATTTGCATCAAGGAATTTTAAACCTCTAACAGGTTCATTTTGTCATACAAAGGAACTTGTGATCTGATCTAAGAGTTCAGTTTAATGATTTTCAATGTTCAGAGGTATGGTTTGGTGAAGAATACCTTATATTTAAGAAATATAAGGAACACTGTAAAACAGAATTAAAAGGAAAAAATAAATACTTTTGATCTTTTTTAAAAAAATTATTAGCTTTATTGGGAACTATTATTAACCTTTCTGGATTTAAATCCATCTAAAGCAGCAAACTAAGAAAACACAAGCCATAAATTAGTATGATATAATAACTTTAGAATACCGCCCTCTAAAGCAGTAAAGAAAATACATTTCAGCCAATTCAGAAACTTTTTCAGATAGCAACAAACCAATAGAATATATTAATCAAAAGGTATTTGAAACCATTGGATTTTCCAAGCCTTTTAAATAGTTGAGAGGTTTTGTGTTAAAACTGTAGTTTCCACATTGACACAGTTATGAGCTACAGGTTGAATCTCTCTTCTCCAGAATTCCAAAATCTGAAATATTTCAGAATACAACATTGTCCACATGGGTGGCTGAGATGGGCTAAATTAGCACTGCAGAAATAATCCAGTTCAACACCACATTAACTGCCCTGGCTCAATGCTATAGAATTATAGTTTTGTGAGACATTTAGCCTTCTCTGTCAGAGAGCTCTGGTGCCATAATAAACTACAATTTCCAGAATTCCATAGCATTGAGCCAGGGCAGTTAAAGTGGTGTCAAACTAGATTATTTCTGCATTGCGGTTGCAGCCATAGTGACACTTTTGCTTTCTGATGCTTCATTGTACACAAACTTGGTTTCATGCACAAAATTATTAAAAATATTGTGTATAAAACAAACTTCAGACTATGTATATATGAAACATAAATGAATTTGGTGTTTAGATTTGGGTCCCATCTCCCAAGATATCTTATTAGGTATGTGCAGGTATTTCAAAATTTGCAAAACTCCAAAATCCAAAACACTTCTGATCCCAGGCATTTCGGATAAGAGGGACTCAACCTGTAATTATATCCACAAAATATATAAAGCAAGTTGGTCACAGAAGGCATTTAAAGACCATGCCATCAGATTTCCTGGACCTGTGTTCAGTAGGTGTCTCAGTATCCAAAACAGTATCCTTTGAAGAGTGCAGATGCAGTGGTTTCAGAGAAGTAAATTTCAAGTAAAATAAACTTGAAAATGAATACTTAACTTGTGTTCTTTAGGAATCCTTTGTTGCTTGTTCTCATTATTGAGCCAAACATTTCATTCATATAGAGGGCCAGCTGTATATGTCTGTGTCCAATTTATTTTTATGTCATTTGTTACTGGAACACAGTCAAAAGGTTTAAATTTTCAGATGTTGGTAGTTTGTTACTCTATTCTAAAAGAAGAGTGAGTTATTCTCAATATTCTGAAACATTGTAACATAACACTATTAGGTTAAGATTTTACTAAATGAATTAAAAAGGAGTAGTTCTTTTTTTAAACTCTAAAATCTTAGTGACAATCCAGTCTTAAGAAGAAATGCATTTGGGATGGCCTGTTTTGTACACAAGATGGCCTTTTTATACATAAAAATGCCAGATAGGAGACAGGGGGCTTCATACCCTTGGGGTGTTCTTTCCCCAGTGAGCAGGTCTGGTTGGTAGTGTACAGATATGTATACTGTCCAGCTGGTGTCTGGTTAATGTTCAACATGAAATCTAAGGTAAGTTAAGTATTTCAGTCAAAACATGTTAATTGCCAAAATTAATTTGTTTTAAAGTTTGTTTTAGTTCTATATAATTTGCTTTAGTTTTCTGTAAGAGTATGTAGCTCTGGAAAAGCCACTTTATATTGTCATTGTCTGTATTATTTCTTTCCAATATTTTAAAATTATTTTTTGTTGTTGTTGCAGGAGGCTGTATGGTTCCTATCTAACATCACTGCAGGGAATCAGCAACAAGTCCAGGCGGTGATAGATGCTAACCTTGTACCAATGATAATACACCTTTTAGATAAGGTTAGACCAAAAAAACCAAAAGCTCATACCAAGGTTTTGTTTTGAAGAGAAGCATTTTTTTAGAGCAAGTTATTTGTAGAGCATTAATGGAATAGCAGTTGTTATTCCAGTTGCCTGGAGGAGCCTGCATTGTGTAGTGGTTTTTACTTTGGACTATGTCTCTGAAAACCAGGGTTTGAATCCTCACACGGCCATGGAAACCCACTAGATGACCATTCTCTTAGTCCCAGGAAGGCAAAGGCAAACCTTCTCTGAATAAATCTTGCCATGAAAACCTTGTGAATAAGGTCCCCATAAGTCAGAAACGAATTGAAGGCACACTACAACAACAAATGCTAATGTAGACTTATATCTTACTTGACTTTATATGCTCAGGCATGCTGTTTTTTGTGTGTGTCTCTATTACCAAGAGGGGGAAAAAGGTGAAGCATTTAAGTAATTAAAGAGCTAGGGAATAAGACAGCCCCCCGCCCCCCAGTTATAAAGCTCACATTTTAGAGAGAGGAAAAAGTTGGTGAAAGAGTTTAATCCTGGGCTAATTTTTTTGAATTTGTCAAGTTTTCATCCACCCCCTTTCCCCTCAGAATTAGAACCAAACATGAATGGCTTATGTAGACTTATGTCTCGCTTGACTTTATATGCTCAGGCATGTTGTGGAGCAAGGGATGGGATCTATATGCATGAATCTGTTTGAGTCTTACTTCCTGCCATTGCAATATATCTTGTGCATAATGAATGTTTTAAACTTTCAAACTTTACATTCTATCATTAGATAGAAAATTTTTAAGTCAGCCATCTTCTGGATAATCTTTTGTTGAGGAGGTGTTTTAATAAGGTGCTATCTGATTCTTGGAAGTAACACACTAAAAATTCTAATATCGAATGATCTTGAATATTTTATCCTTGAAATGATTTGCTTAATTATAGCTTGATCTATACTTTCTACTAGCAAACATTCATTTCCAAAACACAAATTGTTAGTGATAGTGAAGGCATGAAATGAAAAGATGAGCACATAAGGGGATCTTTTTACTATTGTACTGATCCTCCCCAAATCTCCACTTATTCAATTTTTCTCAGCTGGGTTTTTTTAAAAAAAATCTCTTGAATGTTTTCATCATATATTTATCTCCTGATTTTGCTCTCATTTGATGGGCAGCTGATACTGTGCATGGGCTTTTGTTTAAGTTGAAGGGCTAGAATGTTTGGCCTCATCTTCCTAGGTCTGATAAGGGCAGACTAACATATTATTTCCAGGCAAATCGTAGATAGAAGTTGCTACCACATACCTGGACATACCGTCCTGGTTTTGCAAACAAAAGAACCAAAGTGCTGCCTAGGCTTCAGGTAGCAGGTGCCACTGAACCTAGTTCACCTTAGCTCCGTGCAGCCGTCCCCTTCTCCTGCAACTGTGAGCATCGTGAGTTTAAGTTATGGATACTGGTCTTGAGATATAAGACACTACTCATTACTCATTTTTGCTCTGGCCACAAACCTAGTGATGCACAGTTTATATGAATTCTAACACATTCCTTCCTAGTGTACTTCCTCTAAAAAAATTAAAAATGTTAAAAATTATGTGAGTTCCTGCATGGCAGGGGGTTGGACTGGATGGCCCTTGTGGTCTCTTCCATCTCTATGATTCTATGATACACACTACACAGGATAGGTTATTAATAGGTGTGTTTCTCATGGTCATATTTTCTGACTAGTTGAGCTCCTAACTAATAAAAAGATGAATAGCAAGTGGTACATAGTGTCTTGTTAGTTTGTGGCAAGGTTGCAGCAAATTGGAGCCCTCATCTTGATCTTAGCATATTCTCTGCTTTGCTTAGGCTTACTTCTACCACTGTTCAGAGATAGGCAATGAAAACTGACTTGTGACCTAAATTCAAAGGGGGTTCAGCTTCTTCATGCATAAACATCTTCCCTTAGGTAGTTCTTCCCTTAGGTAGGCTGTGGCCAGGGCAGAGCTCTTTACCTTTGTTCATTTTTTATTTTTGGAATAAGATACTGTAATCTCTGTTATGCTTTATTTTGCTAATCTTTCTCTTCGTTATTCAGTTGTCACTCACTCCTCCCCTTATTTCCTCTTCCTGTGATGGCTCCAGCAATGTGACAAGTTAAAGATTCTCAGAGTGAAAAAGAAAAGGTTGCAAGATTGTTTGGTGTCTTGACAGAAATGAAATTTGATTATTACAGTCAATGACCAGCATAAAACAATATAAAACGGTACAATGCTATACAATGCCCAATAGAAAAACAATGTGAGCAGTACAATACAAATACAATAGGAATACAGCTTGGAGGCTATAATTGTTTGGTGTCTTGACAAATGATCAAAAGGAAATCATTCTGGCTCAAGCCCTGCTCATTCAAGCCATCGTGCAAGCTGTGATATTGCTGTTTGTGTGGATCATGCTAGGAGTACAAGTTCTCAGCCTGCTGCTAAAGCCCCTTCAACAAGCAAGTAGGGAAGATGCTGTTATAAAGGTTCCTGGAATGGATATGTCCAGAGAAGGGCAGTTTGAACCAGTGGTGGAGGTATTAAGCAGCAGGAATGAAGGCAAAGAGCGGACAGTTTTTCTGAAAATACACCTGAGTTGCTCCAACAGATGTATCAAAGCTACGTTCTGGTTTTCCAAGAGGCTTGGGGGCAAGATCCCTGCTCCACTTTTCCATACCATTTCCTCCATTTGATCTTCCTTGAACATCTTTCAGTAGATCCATTCACCATTTTTCATTCTGCTGCTTCTTCCCATGCTTTTTGCTTCTGTGAGGTGGAGAAGTCAGGTGAACACCTTATTTAACGACAGGGCAGCCATTATTGTGATATTGCGGTTTTTCTGACAATAATCAGTTATGCAGCAGAAGTCCCTAGATGGCTTTTTTGGTCAGCTATTGGTGTATCACACCAGTTAGGTTGATGTTGCCAGCCTGCTAACCCAGTGTAAACTCTGCTTAGCTCCAAGCACTTCAATCATTGTTGCCTCAGATCCTCTCCCTAGCCCTCAGCATCCTTATTTCACATGCACTTGCCCTCTTCTGAAGCTAGCATGAATAGTCCTTTGGAGCATTTGAAAAGCATTGTTACCACTGATGTCCAGCACAGTTTGGACAAAAGCAAATCTTCACTCACAAAAATTCTGATAAAAGAAATCTTCATCTCACTCAACTGAAGCTCCTAATGAAGATGCGGACTGAAACTCAGATTTATTTCTGTAACAGGATAATTCTCTGCCATGTTTGAGTTCTCCACAGGATTCCAGAAAGAGGAGGAGGAAAGGTCAGACTCAGGTTCTATCCATGAGAAGCTATTTAAGAGACTTTTTCATTCAGAAGAATGTTCTCCTTTGTTAGGTAAGGCATCTATAGCCCTTGGATTGTCTTTTCTCCAAGCCTGGCTCAAAAAAACAAAGCAAAAACAAAACAAAACAAAACAAAAACCTAGAGAATTCCACTGCTGAACTTACTGAAGGATGAGCTATGGTTCTCAGACAGCCTGGGTTTGTACAGCAGGTGGGAATATAATGAATCGCCCCCTTGATTCTGCTACTCAGATTTTATGGCAGATTCTGGGACCAGCAAGCAGAAAGGCATCAGTGTTCTTCATTGGCTGCTGGTCCATTTCTACTTTTTTCGTGCTTTGCTTCTGATAGCCAGAGTGGTCAAGGAGGAGAAAACACATGTGATCTTGCCCCTCATTGCTACATCTAGCAATGGCAAAACCTTGGTTTCTACCTCATGCCTAGACCTCTTAAACAAGTGCAGATTCAACACTCAGGCACAGTCTGGCTCTGGTCACCTGAAGACTGAATGCCAGATGCTAAGTTACCAAGCTGTTCTGAGCAAGTCATACTTACCTTGTTGGGCCTTGTTTCCTTCTAGCTAAGTCTTACGTTTAAAATGTGAGCAGCCTAAGGGAAGATGGCTGTATGTGAGGGAGCCAATCAGGCTTTGAATTTAGTCACATGTCAGTTTTCTTTGTGTATTTCTGGGTGGTAATGGGAGTAAGACCAATTGTGTGGATTAATCCTTTCAGCAACCCAGAATGTAATTTATAGTAAGTAAGAATGTGGTATTCTCTTGTCAGCTTCTTCAGCTTGGCTGGGCTTGGTTTTGCATGATAGTTTTCCAAAGGTTTTTTTTAAATAGTTTACATTGGAATAATAGTGCTGCACACTGTGGCCAAGCCTATCTGTTTCTGATGAGACCAAACTTTCTTTGTTTGTTTATTAGGGTGACTTTGGTACACAGAAAGAAGCTGCATGGGCTATAAGCAACCTGACAATCAGTGGAAGAAAAGATCAAGTGAGTACCTCAGTTGGTCATCTAGATTTGAGATAGGGAAAATATGAGTGGGTAGCTTAAAATATTCTGAAATGGGAAATATAAAACGGAACACTACCCAGTCAAAGGTACTCATTTAGAAGTCTAGCTGACTTTCATATTAATACTTAATTCTCGTGTTAGGTTCCACCATGCCTAGGCTTGGCTAGATTTTGCTCAGCATTTGTTTACTAATTTAAAGTTCAGGCTAGATCCTGTTAAGAGATCCATATTATGCCATATATCTACCACAGCGAGGTGCTTGACTTGGGCATCTGCAGTGGGCCCTCAGTATCTGTGAGGGTTTGGTTCTAGGATGCCCCCACAGATAGAATACCCTCGCAGATTTTTAAAATACATAATTTGGTTTGAAATTATGTTTGGTTTGAAATTATGTTAGAAATTGTGTTTGAAAGTAAGTACACAGTACGAAAATTGATTTTGATTTATTATTTTGATTTCTCAAAACTTGTTGTAAATCTTTAGACTAAAGAATCATATGTTTGAAGGAATGACATGTATATATTTATGCACATATGTATTTTCTTTTCTCTTTTTAATTAAAAAAAAAAAAGAATACCCTCGCAGATTTTAAATTTACGTATGATTGACAGCAGCCAGGCTGAGAAGCAGTCTCAGGGCAGTAAGTGGTTGACTTGCAGAGCTTGATGCTGCCTTTCATTTCCCCACTCTTCCACTCCATTTCTCATTGAAATCAACCTCGGGCAGGAGTTCATAAAGTTCATAATGGATTCTGTGATAGTCATTCTGTTTTATTTTCAGTAGACTCAAAGTTGCTTTAATTGGTTATCTCTCTCTCTCTTTCTCCATAGACCCTATATTGTTGTCTTAGAATGTTGGTCCTAATTTGATGTCCATTTTTCCCTAGGTGGCGTACCTAATTCAACAAAATGTAATTCCTCCATTTTGCAACTTGTTAACAGTAAAAGATGCTCAGGTTGTGCAAGTTGTGCTGGACGGGCTAAGTAATATATTAAAAATGGCTGAAGATGAGGCAGAAACCATAGCCAATCTTATTGAAGAATGTGGAGGTATGATTGAATTACTTGATATACAAAGGGATTTAAAGCTGCAGTAATATATTAGTCAAATTTCTTCCATGTTTTTGTCACAGATATGAAAATCTTTTTATGATTCCATGTAAGTGTGTGTGCAAGTTAGCATTCCTCTCTTCCACCCTATGTCTAAAAATCTTAGGCTGGGGTACTCAAAATAAATTTTAAGACTTGCAAAGCACTTTAAAAGAATTCAGCAGAAGAAAAAGTATATGATCGGGCAGATACACACATAGACACACAGAGAAACATATACTTATTTATTTAAAAACTAATTTACAGTGGAACTATACGAAAGTATTTTGGAAAGGAATTACTCATTTTCCTCTTTATAGCTGACTAGCAGAAATACCCGTCTTAACTAGAGTTTGAAGCTCCTTGGTTTCTGCCCACCCTAGTACTTTTTCCATTTCCCTTTGCTCTCCTTGCAATCCCCCATGTCCCGTCCCCCCCATCTATCTTCTCAATCCATTTTAAAAACAAAATAACCTTGAAGTTGCATACCCTTAAGTCCTCCTTAGCTCTGCAGATGTGTCTTGGTTTCATGGTCTTGGAGTTATGGCAGTTGGACACACTCTTTTGTGGGGATTTCATCAAGTTTTTGTTTTATAGGGCTGGAGAAAATTGAACAGCTACAAAATCATGAAAATGAAGATATCTACAAACTGGCTTATGAGATCATTGATCAGTTCTTCTCTTCAGATGATGTAAGTGTGAAAATAATCTAATTACAAAGCATCCTGTACAAGGATAAGGGGGATTTGCAGCAGAGCATCTGCTGGCTATCTGCAGCGTTGGTGGTGATGAGGTAGCATCCCACCCCCAGCACTGGTATAACCTATTTTTCCTTGACCCATTGACTGTAGTAAGAGGGAAGCACTAGGCCTGGTACAGGTTTGATCTTGATCTTTTGGAGTGGGTAGTGAAGCATGCTAATCCAAATCTGTCTTTTGAGTGGAATTCCTTGGGCCCTACCACCAACAAGAACATTGCTGATGGCATGACTTGTGGAAATTTCTGTTATATACTGAGGTAGAACTCAGTCATTGAAGCTGCTGTTTCAAGCAGTATTTCGATGTACAGTTTGATGTAAAATATTGAATATTAAGAACCTGGACTCTGCTTGAATTCGAAAATATTTATCCCCAATATTTTATGGTTTGTTTACAGATAGATGAAGATCCAAGCCTTGTTCCAGAGGCAATACAAGGTGGAACATTTGGTTTCAATTCATCTGCCAATGTACCTGCAGAAGGGTTCCAGTTCTAGAGCGGTATTTTGGAAGTTAGGTACAATGCAGCACTGAATAAAAAAAAGGTTTGATCCATCAAGCTTGGCTCATGGGATCCGCTGCTGCATTAAATCGGGGAAGAAAATGTGAAGATTTCATTTGGAATCACAGAAAAGCCCGAATGAAGTCAAGATGGCGAGTGGGTGCGAGTGAGAGTGAGTGGCAAAATGTAATGAAAAACTTCACACTGAATGCTTATATAGGTTGTTAAAAGGAAAAGGGCTACAGGTCAAAAATCTTCAGTGCCTGAGGAGGGACATTGACTTAACTAGCCCAATTGTGGGGGGAAATGCAGTAACTATTCCATCATCAAGCCATGTAAGCATAAAGGAGAATAGGATGCCCATATAAGTCCAAGGAGAATGAGCCCAGGCCTTGCTAATGAAGCACCGTGTGAATGGACAACATTGAGTGAATGTCTGGACTCAGTGCTGTAGGGCCACGTATGTGTTTCAAATCTGGGGCTCTTTGCTCATGAAGCAGACTCCTAGTCTTGGAGTGGGGTGTGTACGAGAGTATGGTTGTGATGCTGTATGTGAACGCATGCAAGCTTGATTTGCCTTCAGGGGGCTGATAATAACCCTAGTCAATCATCAAAAGGAGTGCATAAGTGTTAACACTGGACACGAAAATAGACCGGTTTAGCAGCAGACCATGGTTTTACTCCTGCAGCCTGTGTTTTTTTATTTTATTTTCCCCCTTTTATTTAGTTATTTTATTTCCTGTATGGCTTATTACTAGTTGCTTGTAAAGTCAGAAAACCTTGAGGAAGGCTTCCCTGTGCATTTGCACCAGATGACTGTTCATTATTACAAAAAAGCTTTCCATATCATCAAACTAATTTGTGTAGATTTTTTTGCATGAAATCCATACACACATCTCCCTTTTCCATCTATTGTGTTGCAGTACACAAATTGCCATAATACAAGAAAACAATAAAAAAATGATTAATGCCACCCTTTTCATTTTCAGAGATGACATAAAGCTATTTTTGCATGTGGTAATCTACAACATAGCTCATTTTTAGATTTTATTGAGTCCTGTAACCAGCTGTTTCTGTTGTGGTAGGATACCGTGCTGTGTTTCAATGTTATTTGTTTTCAAACTTTGTTTTCTATGAAAATGATATGGAAACCTCAAAATAAAATTTGGTGCATATGTACTGCTGAAAAGATTGGAGAAGAGATGTGAATAGATGTACAAATCAAGTCATGGTTTGAACACCGTTAATAATACCACCTATTCTGTCCAATTGTTCTAGACTTTTTATCTTTAGATGTAGGCAGCCATGAACAATCTATTTTGAGCCACTTTAGAGAGAACTTTGTATTCTTAACTTGCATACAAAATGCAAGTGGTTTTTGTAATTGGAATAATACCTCAGTTTTGAGGTTCTGCACACTAAATTAAAAGTGACATTAGAAATATGTACAAAAGGAGAACTCTTTATAAGGTGGCTCATTGTAGGAAATGCTGTGCCTTCCCCTTTGAGCACAAGTGTTGCATGAACAACAGTTTGCTATAAGAAAACATACCAGGTTAGCCACCATTAGCATCTATATCTACCTTGTGTTTTTTTTAAATCAGCTGGTAATTCTGAAACGCAGTAGAATGGATAAAGATTATTTTGTGATCATAACTCTTTGTTGGACTAGAGTATTTTTGCAGCATTCCTTGTCATCAGAAACATGGTTAAAAGTTTAAAACTAGATGCAGCAGAAAACTAGCTTGTGAAATTTATCCAAGTAGAATGCAGGCTAGGCTGTCTTGGGGAAAATAAACATTAAAACTTACAACAATGTTATATTGGTGTATGTATTTTGTCAACACACATTTGCAGGTTCTGTTTGCACACCTGCCTTTTATTATGCAAGCAAAGAGAAGAAAATTATCAATCTATATTTATTCTGTAATTCCTTTTCCTATTATTTAGAACCATACATTTCAGTTTTTACCACCTGCCTATACATTGACACATAGAAATTGTCTTTATTTGAATTTATATAATCTGTCCTATAAAGTTCAGCAGCAGAGTTTAATAATTTCTTCTTCCCCTTTTAGCCATGCAATTTCCACGTTTTCCTTATTTTAAGCAAGTGAAACATATCCAGTAAAGTATCTCCTTTAGCTCACTCCTATAGCCAAAATAAACAGGTACAGCGTGTGCACGCCATACGTGGGCTTGCCATACATAGCTTTGATCTTCGCGGACGGCAAGCCTAGGTATCTAAAATGGTGTGAGTGCCGCAGGCACATGCACAACATCAGGCACAGGTGCGTGCGCCCATAGAAAAACATGGGACTTGAGATCCCACGTTTTTTCCCATGTGCGGGGGGAGGGGGGAACGGATCCCCCATATATACGAAGCACACACTGTACATAGCCACATAACCTGAGTACAAGACAGTTGCTCCCTTCTCATCTTAATCTTCATTGCTCTGCACTAGAAATGATCAGAAATAAGTGGGTACTTCTAAAATTCATTGAAAATTTCATTTCTTTTTGCTGCTCCCAATGTTTTATGCCGCAACCATTGCTGAGGTACAACCTAAATAAATTAGGTTGTCCAAAATTAATTGAAAGGATTCAAATGTAATAACAAAGAATAGACTAATAACTATTTGCTTCAGCCTGAACCCATATGCATAGCAATTTTCTCCTTCCTTTTCAGATTGAAATAAACTATACTATGCAAATGTGTGGAGAAGATGGCAAACTATAATTGCCTCAAATCAGGAAAAGGCTGACAGTTGATATACTTTCCCTCATCCAAAAGTCTAGCCATGCTTTCATGTTAAGACCAATCCATAATCTTTTGTTTAAAAAAATCACCTCCTTTAGTATGTAAGTGAACATCACCTTTCAAATAGTGGTATTTCCAGTAACGTCAAACATTGAGAAACACTGCCTGAGCTGCCAAAAGAAATTAAAGTTTGCTAGGAGCTGAAAACTTAGTTTGAAGCAGTACAATAGAGAAATTAGTTACCATGCAGTGTGGCAAACACATTCACATCTAAGATTTCAAAACTGGTCCACTGATGCATCTTGAATGCCCATTGGGCCTATGTGCACTGACAGGATACCACAGGCTGGTGTGGCAATGGATGGGTATTCACATACCTGCTGTACTATAGTTCCCTTACTTGCAGGCGCTGCTGCTGTGGTTCAAAAGAGCAGAAACGGGGCCCGTGGCTTCACTTATGGGACCAAATGCCCCCTTTCAGTGTCACAGACTGCGACAGATGCCTTCAGAGGGAGCATGGCAATGGCATCAGGTAAGGGATGTGCAGCTGTGCGAAACTCAGCCACAAGCAGCTGGTTTAAAAAGACCACACTAAGGGTCTTTTGGGGCAGGGTCGTGCCAGAATTGGGTTTATTGGCATGTGTCATTCATAGAGAACGACACCAGGCTGGGGAGAACATGGGCCTTTTGACTCCGTGTATTCAGCCCCTTAATTTATAGCTAAAATTTCTGGAGTTTAAGCCTCTGTACTTCAGATAATTCTGTCAGATATTCCTGCAGTGTCAAAAATGACTTCTAGTAGGAGCATCCTATTAGTGGTCTACTATTTCACAGAAAGTAAAGAGTTTTCAAGATAACAAGGATGAACATGTTTAGGAAAGTCTAGCAATTTTTGGGTAAATGCAAACCATTTTATTTATATAAGGAGAAATGCAGAATTCAGTAGCAGAGCAGAGAGCTGAATGAATAGTATTGATAGCATTTCATTCTTTTATGGAGCTTTTCCATTCTAAATCTATTTTGGAAATTTGTATTAGTTTATTTGGTCTCACTTAAAAAAAAACATTTGCAGAAATTGTTTTGTTAGGAATTTGCATAGTCTGTAGGAAGATTTATGATGTTCAGCAATCTGATAATGCTAACTTCCTTTCAGACCGGATGCCAGCCTGGCAACTGTAGCAATACAGAAGGCTGGTAGCTTCTTAAACTGAAAACACATCTTTTTAAAATTTAGGCTTAACACAACTGAAGTTCCTGCAAACAAAGCAAGGAAAACATTTTTAAATGCCAGGATTTGAACAATATTTTATAAAATATTGTTTTGGATCTATATTAAGAGCTTATTTCTGCCTTTAATTCTTAGCTGTCACATTCGGGAGATTTTCAATCCCTTTCTTTTCTTTTTTTAAGAAGACAGCTTCAGAAGAGGGATGCTTGGCCTTTCAGATGTCTACAGGTCTAAGTAATCCTATTCAGCATGGCCAGAGTTAGTGTCAAACACTTTGCTTTAGTTTTTTTATTGTGGATAATGTGAGGGTTATGTAAAAGTGTCAAGTGTAAGGGAAATTGTTCATAGCGTAGGAGTAGACAATATACTACCCTTTAGATGTTTTGGACTGTAACTCCCATAAACTCCAGCAAGCACAGTCAATACCAAGGATTATGGGAATTCCTATCAAATTGCAACCAGAGGATGCTTTCTTTGTAAGGGATAGATGGCCACACAAAGCAAAGTTAAACTAGTATCCCTTTCCAAGATTGGCTAGTTAAGGGATGCAGATCTTTATTCAGGATTTTCCTGCCTTCACTGTATAGTTGAAAGAACAGCTGTGCAAAAGGGGGCTGTGTGTGCTTAAGCAACTCATAGCTCTACTGAAAAGCTTCAGGATTCATTCAGGATGCTTCTTGTGGCGGGTTGAGTTTCTGGTTAGGTCTCCAGAAGGAGCAGGAACTGCTGATGTTCGGCTCTTGCATGGCATCATCCCTTTATCCAAAGCAGCAGCTTTAGCATCTTTAGATTCCGGAGGTGATTTCTGATAGCTTTAGATAATTGAGGTGATTTCTGATAGTGTTCCTGCCAGACTATCCCCGGAGGGTGGTGGTCCCACATGGCAGGTGGATCTAGACGTCTGTCCAGCGGGAAAAGCCAGCTTCCTGCCCGTTTTCGCCCGGAGCGCTGCCGCTGTCCTCCCTGGGCGGCTGGGAAGCGGCTTCCGTCCCGTTCTGCCGGCGGGCGAGGTCCCCCAAAGCCCCGAAGAGCCACCCGGTGGACTCCCAGTACCTCTGCAGCCATCCCTTTTCCCCGGGGTCTGAGGGGGACTCCCGCAGGGCCTGCCCCGCGCCCTCTTCCCCTTCTTCCCCTTGCTCCGCCTCCGGCAGCTCCTCAGCCCCCGCGTCTCTCCAGTGGACCCTGCCGGAGCGCGCGCTCTCCGCCGAGCCGCCCTGCAAGGAGGAGCCGCTGGTCCCGGAGGACTGGGTGGAGCCGCTGGCGCCGGAGACGGAGTAGCGGAAGAAGAAGCGGTGGTGTCGGCCGCCCCCGCCGCCCCCGCCGCCGCCGCCGAAGTCCCAGGAGGAGCGGGCCGGCTCCACTCGGGCCGGGGAGGTGCAGCTGAGCCCCGTGGCGGTGGAGGCCAAGGCGCAGGCCAGGAAGGCCAGGAAGAGGCTCTGCCCGGGGCTGGTGGAGAAGCGGTGGCGCCGGAGCTCGGGCTCGGTGTGGATGCGCCCTCGGACCAGCGCCAGGAGGCAGGAGCCCAGCGCCGCCGCGCAGGCGATCAGCACCGCCGTCAGGCCGTGGAGCAGCGGGGCCATCATGCGGCCCCGCCGCCGGCCCAGGAAGTCCAGCGTGAGGGCCAGGGAGCCGGAGAGGACGCTGAAGAGGCAGCAGAAGGCGATGGCCAGCATGAGCGGGGCCCCGGCCGAGCCCAGCAAGGGCGACCCCGGAGCGGGGTCCACCCGCGAGATGGCCCACGCCGCCCCCAGCACGAACTTGCCCCGCTGGTCCTTCACCAGCACCCAGGACGGGTAGGCGCCCGCCGTCCCCATCACCGCCAGCGCCATGCTCTGGGTCAGCGCCGCCGCAAGGCTCCCCTCCCGGCGGAGGCGGATGCGCCGCAGCAGGATCAGGCGGAAGGTCCGCGACTCCAGCAGGCCGCTGGCCTTCGCCGCCGAGTACTCCGCGCTCTCCATGGCGGACAGACGGGGGCTGAGGGGAGCGAGGGGGAGAAGGCGCCGGGCTCTTCCCGCCTAATTCTTCCCCTCAGGGTTCTTTCCCTCAAGCAGGAGAGTAGAGGGAAGGTGGCGTCGTCGCGGTTTATTGGTATTCTTGCCCCCGCCGCACCCCTGAAGGGAAGGTTGAATTGATGATTTCTGCCCTAAAAGTAACGAACGACCACTGTAACCGCCACGGCTCCGTTCTATGGAATTCTGGGAATGGCAGTTTGTTGTGGCACCACAAGTCTGGTGCCATATGAAGTTACCATTCCCAGAGTTCCATAATATGGAGCCATGGCAGTCAAGACGGTCTCAAACTGGATTATATCAAGTACCACAACATTCCCAGAATTCCATAGCATGGAGCCATGGAAGTTAAAAGTGGAGTCAAACCAGATGATTTCGGGTGCCATAACAAACTAACATTCCCAGAATTCCATAGCATGGAGCCATAGCTGTTAAAGTGGTCTCAAACCAGGTTATATCAGGTGCCACAACATTCCCAGAATTCCACAGCATTGAGCCATGACAGTTACAAGTGCAGTCAAACTTATTTTTGGTGCCTGGACAAACTGCCATTCCCAGAATTCCTTAGCACGGAGCCAGGGCAGTTAAAGTAGTGTCAAACTGGATTATATCTGCAGTGCAGATGCAGACTAATAAGGTTTTGTGGGACTGTTGCCACTGGCAGATGTACAGATTTGCACAAAAGGGTAGAGTTTCCAAAACACTGTGAATTCTCTTCATTAAAGAATGTATTTTATACATTTTAAGAATTGTGGGTTTGTTTTAAAGACAAGCTATTTAGATATTTAATTATGTTACTGGTCACTTTTTTTTTCCATGCAGCGTTCTGTTTCAGCTGGAATCTGTGCTAATGTTCAGTCGGGAAAAATGTGTTGTTTTTTTCTTTAAAAAAGGACCATTGAGCATGGGCAAAGTACTATTCGCTCATCACTGCCTTAATGGTAAGTCACATCTGGAATGAAGAGTTTGTTTCTGTCTAGATCCAGCATGATTTCAAGACAAAACTCCAAACCTGGCCCTTCTTTCATAAAGTAAGTCGGTATGAATACAGTCAGTCGTTTTTGAAAACAATAAACCATGAGAGTGGCGATTAAATATGGCAAAATGCACAGACATTGAGCAATGTGAATGAAGATGATGGGGTGGAATTCTGAATATTATTATTATTATTATTATTATTATTATGTTTATGTTTATGTTTATATCCCGCCTGCCTCCTAACACAGGGACTCAAGGCGGCTAACAAATCTAAAACAGTCCAAGTTAAAACAATAGAAAACATTGAAAATACAAAGTTTAAAAAACATTCAGCAACCAAGTGTGAATAAAACAAGCAGCATCTCATTGCAACTGTGCAAAAGCGGGTGTATAAATTTTAGCTTTTGCTTGCGTACGTTGGCGGGTTCACTGTAATAGCTTTGGAAATCTTGTGCAACCTGGACTGTGAGACTTATTTAGTTAGATATTTTAAATATTTAACTAAAGCTCTAACCTAGTGTGCCGTAGACAAAGGCGAGATCCTTATTTAAATGATTTCGTTCATTGACAGTAATATATACGGTAGTGAAAGTGTTCATTCCTGGCTCATATTTCAGGCCACTTAGGATTGGACTTGGGGGGGGGGGGAAGGAAGGGCATTAAAAATAAAATAAATCAAATGATATTGTCCTAGAAAGAAGTATGCTTTGCTTGATTGTCTCGTGTGTTTTTTGTTTAAAGATTATTTCATTTGACAGCTGCGAAGCAGAATAAGACTCCAACTTCTGTAGAGTCATTGAGATACAATTGGCCTTTACAACATTAGGTTTTACTTATTAAAGCAGGGTAGTCCCCTAGGTATTCTGGCAAGAGATTGTAACTAGGAGGGGGAAAAATAAACTTTTTTTGAGCTGTTGATAATAATTTTCATACAAAGATTCCCTAACACCTGCTATTATTTCAAGGATTTCTCTGAAAGGTAAAAAGGTTGAGAAGTCTATATTCAAGAGTGGATTGCAGTTCCACTGGAAAAGGAGACAATACATAAAGGCCACTCAGATATATTATTTATATTATTATGCAACTACTATCCCATTATATTCAGTGACTGTTGCAACCACAAGTACGAACTAATAGCTGGCAATTGTTGTTGTGTGCCTTCCATTCGTTTCTGACTTATTTGTTCGGAGGAGGTTTGCCATTGCCTTCCTGAGAGTATGTGACTTGCTTGCCCAAGGTGTGTTTCATAGTTGGGATGCAAATCGAACCATGGTATCAAGAGTCATAGTCCAACACTCAAGCTAATGATGATTAAATTTTTAATTAGATGTATATTGTACTACTCTGGGAGTATTGTAGTATTGTACTTTATTATATGGATTGTTGGCTTTTATTAGTGTTATGGCCTTTACATATTGTATCTTTGCATATTGTTTTATATTTTTGTTGTAATCCCGCCTCGATCCGCAGGGAGAGGCAGAAAAATATAAATAAAAACTATTCTTGGCTGATAATACCCAATGTTTATTCAGATAGATATTTATATATACCATAGGCCCTCTTCATACAAAATATATCTCAGGATGGTTCAAAATCAGATTTGTTTAACAAAATACTACAAAACCACAGTTAAATATAAGCATTTGCAAATTCCAGCAAAATTTCAGACAGCAGAATGTCAGCTACATAGGTGAGAGCACAGCTACAGGGTTTAAAATATAACTTCCCTTTACCACAGATCTAAAAAAATAATCTCTTGAAAATGATGGAAAGATTTTATTTTTATTTTTATTTTTATTTTTTAAAAAAAGGCTTAATGTAATATCCAAAAAACCCAATAACACAATAACTACTGGAATTGGTTTTAACTACTATTGTAATTTTAATTCATCTGGATTTAATACTGTTTTAAGGGGGAGGGAATAATTTTCAGATTTTATGTATTTATGTATTGTATATTGTTTTACTGTTGTAAGCCGCCCTGATTGGGTTTTCCCAAAGGGCGGGATAGAAATAAATTTTATTATTATTATCATTATTATTAATATCCTTGTGAACAGAGATTCTAGAACAGGAGCGCAGTGCTAATGAAAAAGCTCTTTTCTTGCTGGAACTCATTTAACCTTTGGTGGTGGTGGCACCATAGGAGAAAGGCTCTCTCAGTGAATGATCTTTACTCTTTTACAGGTTGATATGCAGAGACAAGGGACTTGAGTTGCAAGCTGTGAAGTGCTTCAAAGGTTAAAATGATACAAGTGCCAGTGGAACATGATATATGGCAGTTCTACTTTTATTCTTTGCCTTTGCAGGACAACTGCAGATGTTGAATAATTCATGCAGTAGAAGCATAAGCAAAATGCAGTTTTAGGATTCTGAATTAAGTGAGTAGTAAGAGCATTTGATTACTATAGTATAAATAAAAACTACAGTAGGACAGTGGGAGAAGATGTATTAAAACTTGATGAAATCATGGAATCATAGAGTTGGAAGGGAGCACAAGAGCCATCAGGAAATATACAACTAAAGCACTCTTGAAAGATGCCCATCTAAACCTCTGTTTAAAAACCTCCAAAAATGGAGATTTCTGTAGGTATAATCTAGGTTTTCCTCCTTGCCACACTGGCAAGTGTTATGTGCTAACAATTCATGTATATAGTTTAAAAAACAACACCCTTGCTTTAAAAAAAGAAGCCAGTCCAGGAGCCCTTTTGGCTAATCGTGATTAAGATGTTTAAAAAGAATATATAATCAACTGTCGCTACACACTTCCGAAGAAGTGCGCTTAATTCAGGATGTGTTACTTTTCCCTTTTTGATTGCAACAACTTAAAAGTACCACCAAGCTCATGAACATTGTCATCTGTGAATTCTTTATTTGTATAAGATATTTCTTTGTAAAGTGTGAACACAAGGAAGAACAGGGAAGATTACTTGGTCCTGAATTTCTGAGAAATCTGTTACAATTTAGGGTTTCATTTTGCTCAAGTGTTGCATTTTTTTTACACTTTCCCCCCACACATGGACTTAAGGCGAGCCACAACTAGATTAATTGAAAACACACTAAATCTGCTGGTGAAACACAATAAACAGATTATGATCTTAAGCACAATTGAATAAAAGCAATGTAAAAGCATGTTAACTAAAATATACTCATCTGTTAAAACGTCCGTTCCGCATCATCCTTTTCTAACGGAGGGAAAGCCCATCTGGAAACAGAAAGTCTATGAGTATACATAGCAAGAGTATTCTTTTGTAAAAAGGTCTGCATTTATCTGATACAAATATTTGACATGAATAGTTTTACCTTAATCTTTTTCTTCATAAGGAAGACGGTGGCCTACAGAAATTCAGTAAATTTGGGTCTACAGATATCTGGCAAGTCAGGTGGTACAGGCCCTGGAGGTACTTCTAGAGCAGAGTTTTTCTGCCTGCACAACCTTGGATCACTGGAAGGCCTTGGATAGGAAGCACATAAGATACAATTTCCCATGGATCAGTGACCTTATCTCAGAAAGCTGATGCACAGGAGGTATGAGATGAGATTGGAAATGCGTCCTGTAGACATATATAGGACTATAAGTATGTTTATTAAAAAACCAATACAGCTGAACTGTATGCAGTTGATTATAATGGGCTCATATAGACATAAATGCCCAGGAAGGTAGTAAAAATGTATATGAAGTTAAATCAATAGGTACAAAGGCTACTTATAATGGATTATGAGTTTGTTATCATTACTAAGATCGATATTTAGAGAGATCTTGTGGCACCTTTGAGATTAACTGAAAGAAGTTGCCAGCATGAGCTTTTGTAGACTTTACTTCCTCAGGTGCAATCTACGAAAGCTCATGCTGCAAACTTCTTTCTTTCAGTTAGTCTCAAAGGTGGTACAACATCTCTCTACATACTGATTCTACAGACTAACACGGCTATATCTTTGAATTCTACAAAGATGGATATTGTATGAAAACACTGCTAAAATCCATACTAATAGAGGAAAGAGATTAAAATAGGAGTGATGTGCATTATTTTTCCCATAGAAGTGAACGTGACTATTTACAATTTGATTCATAATCCATTCAGTTTCATATTTTAATCTTACTACATTTGGTTAATATGCAGATAGATTTATTACAGTGGATTATAAACAATATGTAAATCAATCTATAAATTAGGGAACATTATTTTACAGTTCTAAAAATATGTTTCCATACTCCAAAAAGTAACATGAGGTGGACCAAATGTGATACACAGGTTGACTCTCCATTTCCAAAATTCCGAAATCTAAAATACTCCAAAATCCAAAACTTTTTTATGGATGGCTGAGATAGTGACACCTTTGCTTTCTGATGGTTCAGTGTACACAAACTTTGTTTCATGCAAAAAATTATTTTAAAATATGTATGCAATTACTTCAGGCTATGTGTATAAAGTATATATATATATATATATATTCCAAAATACAAAGCACTTCTGGTTCCAAGCATTTTGGATAAGGAAGACTCAACCTGTAATGGATAGAAGGCTGGAGACATGAGCTTGCATGCCAACTTCACCTTGTTCTCAAATTAATAAGTTACTTTCACTAAGGATTTTTGTGGTAATAAAATGGGATATGGCTTGCCCTTATGGCTTGCAGACATTTTAATAATTTTGTTGTTGTTGTGTGCCTTCAAGTTGTTTCCAATTTATGGAGACCCTAAGGCAAACCTATCAGAGGGCTTTCTTGGCATGTTTCTTCAGAAAGGTTTCTGCCATTGCTATCCTCTGAGGCTGAGAGAGTGTGTCTTACCCAACATCACCCAATAGGTTTCCATGGCCAAGCTGGAAATCAAACCCTGGTCTCCAGAGTCATAGTCCATGCTATGCTAAAAAAACGTGTGAAAGAAAGGAAACCTTGAAAAATGAGTGGAACTATTCTGAAGAGTACAGTTTTTACCATAAATAAATAATCTGCTGCAACCTTTCTTATACATCATCACCAAATAAAAACTGTTGAGACAGAAATACCAGTTAGAGTTTTAAAAACGTCGTATTGCAAGAATATTCATACTTACGGATACATGAAGGAAGTTTTTAACTTTCCAGACACAATTCCAGACATGTCCCAGATGTTTACAAGACAGGCTGTAAAATATAAATATAATTCTTTCGGGATAGGCAGGTGTTTATGTATTCTGCAAAGATAAGTACATCATTATTTATGACACGTTGGCGAATTTATATCATTATTTGCTTTTTCAACGTTACTTTAGCAGACATCTCTCAGTATGTCTGAGTTTTTGTTTCATCGTCAGTCAGTAAATTATAAATACTGAGGTCCATAGGGAAAATATACATGGGATCTTTCACTCATGAAGTCTTAGGGATTATCTGTGTAACAGATGGTAGATCACACGGTTCGTCAATAAATGCCCCTTAATGTAACCATTGCTGTTATTGAGATGCTTGTTTTCCTAGAGTGTCCAGGAGAGGGGGTGCTCTACATTTCACTCAGAACAATCTCACGTTCTGTCCAGACTTTTTTGGTTAGATCTCATCAGAAAATCTCTACAGCCACTTAAAGAAAATGGTAAGTATACAATACTGACCTAGAGCATGTCCAGAGGAGGGAACGAAAATGGTGAAGGGTCAGGAAAGCATGCCTTATGAGGAGCGATTTAGGGAGCTGGGGATGTTTAGTCTGGATAATAGAAAGTTAAGAGGTGATATGATAGTCCTGTTAAAGTGTTTCAAGGAGTGTCATATTGAGGATGGAGCAAGCTTGTTTTCTGCTGCTTCTGAGAACAGAACCTGGAGCAATGGATTCAAGCTACAGGAAAAGCGATTCCACCTCAACATTAGGAAGAACTTCCTGACAGTAAGAGCTCTTCAACAGTGGAACACAATCCCTTGGAGAGTAGTGGAATCTCCTTCTTTGGATGGCCATCTGTCAGGGGTGCTTTGATTGTGTACTCCTGCATGGCACGGGGTTGGACTTGGATATTTCCCTTGGAGTCTCTTCCAACGCTATGATTCTAGTTTGGACATTCAGTTTCCAGCTTGCTTAACTATAATTCAGCAGTCAGGAATGAGCAATGCATGATGAGATCATGCATGGATTACTTTGCACTTCCTCTCTTTCCCAGTACTTAAATCCTAGTTTGATTTAACCATAGTTAACAATTCACTGTTGAGAGTGAAATCAAAGGTGAAATAAGGAACTATAGTTTAATATTAGTTTAATAAAATCTGAAACTATCTCCGAATTGTGTTTAGTAAATGTGGTTAATCAATTTACAATAAGCCACCGTTCCCCATTTTGGACATCATGGTTTACTGTGGTTTGATTAAACCAGGACAGAAACAGCTGGAAAGAGCCCTCATTGACCATTGTAAAGTGTCCTCAACAGGTAGCTGTCCAGCCTCTTTTTGAAGACATCCAGAGAAGGACCATCTTTCTGAGCAAGTGGTTCCACTACTGAACTATTCTTACTGTCAAAAGGTCCAGATCAAAATGTACTCTCCTCTGTAACGTCGAACCATTAGACCTGGTCCTGTTCTCAGGCAGCAGAGAATAGGCCTGCTTTCTGCTCTTTGTGATGGCTGCTGAGTTCTTTTCAAGTGCAATCATGTCACTCTTCAGTCTTCTCTTCACCAGGCTGAACATATCCTGCTCCTTCAACCTTTCTTCAAATGTTTTGTTTTTCATACCACTTATTCTCCTTGCACTTCTCTGAACTTGCTCTAGCTTGTCTATATCTTTCTTAAAATGAGGTGTCCAGAACTGAATGCAGTACTTCAGACGAGGCCTGACCAGTGCAGAATACAGTTAGACTATTTCTTCCCTTGACTTGAAAGCTATGCTATTAATTCAGGCTAAAATAGCATTCACCTTCTTTACTGCAGTATCAAATTGTTGATGCATGGTCAATTTATGATTAGCAATAATCCCAAAGTTCTTTTCACATGTAATGCAGGATGCATGTGTTAAGAAAAGAAGGAGAGAATGTGCAGTTCCTTTGCTTCATCTTGTCTGTTAAACTGGTAAAACTGATTTTTCCAGAGTTCTTTCATTAAACCACACCCTCTTTATAGAAAGCTAGCTTTCTTTCTTTCTTTCTCTCTCTCTCTCTTTTTCTTTCTTTCTAGACTTGAACAAAATATATTTTAAAAGCCTTAGTGTAGGACAATATAGTGAACATTTATTTGAGTTAAAACTAAGTACAGTCGCCCCTCTAAGTCCACGGAGGGACTTGACGATCCGCAGAGGGGCAACCGCCATTGAAGTGGGGTTCATCTCAATGGGGCTTAAATATATACGGGTCTCCTAACTCGCGGGGGGGGGTGTCCAGAATGTATCCCTCGTGAGTTAGGAGGGGTGACTGTATATATAATATTGTAAAACTGTTCAAAGCTTTACGTATGTCATAAGTTATGATGTTGTGCCCATTCTGACATCACTAACTGCCACAGCTTATCTTAACCAGCTCTCTCACTTCCATTATTAGTTAGTCTTCTGGTTGTAGATCCAGGAATTATCTTAACCATGACAAACTTTGATTTTTGGCACTTTGTAATGACCCCCTGATAGGTTAACATGGCCTCTGATGTGTTAACATTTATCTTTAGAAAATGTGTGAGGTTTGACTATATAAATTATTCAGCATTCATCCTGGACAGGGTCACGCTCTCCCTGAAGGACTGTGTTCGCAGTCTGGGGGTGCTCCTGGATCCGTCGCTTCAGATGACCAATCAGGTAAATGCGACGGTTAGGAGCGCCTGTTATCAGCTTCGGCTGATACGCCAACTGCGCCCTTTGCTGAAGTAAGGGACCATGAGACTGTGGTGCATGCGCTGGTAGCCTCTTGTCTTGATTTCTGCAATGTGCTCTACATAGGGCTACCCTTGTGCTTGGTCCGGAAACTTCAGTTAGTACAAAACATGGCAGCCAGATTGGTTTCAGGTACATCATGGAGAGACCAAATAACACCTGTATTAAAGTCTGGCTTCCTATTGGTTTCTGGACCCAGTATAAGGTGTTGGTTATGACCTTTAAAGCCCTAAATGGCTTGGGCCCAATCTATCTCCAGGACTGCCTCCTTCCATACAATCCTCCCCGCGCACTTCGGTCCTCTGGGAGGAATTTACTGCAGACAATAAAAACTAGGCTGCCGGCAACCTCCCAGAGGTTCTTGGCAACCGCTCCTAGACTATGGAACGGCCTGCTATATGAGATCCGTCAGATTACAACCTTAAGCAGCTTTAAAAAGGCTGTCAAGACAGATCTCTTCTGACTTCCCGGCCTCAGGAGTCCTCCATCCTGCCCTCTCTCACTCTTGTCGCTGCTTTATTAGCTTTATTAGTAAATTAGTTTAATAGCTTTATTTGTTATTGTGATTGGAGTTTATTTTAGGATGTTTAATTAGCATGTTTTAATTGTTAAATGGGTTTCATACTTTTTTAAGGGGTGGGTGGGTTCTGCGGTTTTGGGGTTGTATTAATACATTGTATGAAGTGTTAACTTTTGTTAGCCGCCCCAATTGCTCGTCAGAGGGGCGGGATACAAATAAATTTTATTATTATCATTATCATCATCATTATTATTATTATTACTCCAGCCATATTAAATTGGGGTAGGTCTTCAGAAAGATTTTTCCACTTCATTAAGTGCTTGGCAGTCTAAAACTCCAGAATGCCTCAAGGATTGTCAGGGAGCTCACCATCATAATAAATAGTGATTCTGGGTCTTGGAATTAATGAGTAACAGGTAACTATTTTAAGTATTAGTGCTTTCCCTAATATAATGAAGATATAATTAATTTACTTTATGATTACAACTACTGAGGGATACTGTTGATCCTTATGAAACTACTTGCAAAATTGGCTGGCATCCTGCCAGTGTATTACAATGGCACATTATAATGGATGTTAGGTGCTATCACAATTTGCTCCCTGTACTTACTCCTCAATAATCCAGTCCTTTTAATGTCTGTGTACATATCTATAAACTGTACTGTGTTGCTCTTCACTTTTCAAATCAACATGTTTGATGAAAACACAAAATAGCTACAATGCTATTATGTATTTTTATATTGTAATTGTATATTTTATATTGTATATTGTTTTTTAATTTGTTTTGTTGAATTGTTTTGGAGGTAAGTGGGGATGGGAATGAGGGATGGGAGTTGATTTGATGTAATCTATTTTGATGTTTTGAACTCTGTACGCCGCCCCGATTGCTTGGCAGAGGGGCGGGATATAAATAAAAATTATTATTATTATTATTATTAAAATTAAGGTGATGGGAACCAATAATTGTGAAGAGCACTAAAAGGATTTCCAGTCAGTGAAATGTCAGATGAGATTCACTGTAAGCATATGTTAAATGAAGCACATTGGGGTAAAAATCCCATCAACACATACACACTGATGGGCCAAGAAGGGGATCTTGAGGCTGTAATGGATAGTTCAATTAAAGTGTCAACTCAGTGTGCAATTATTGTTTGAGAAAGCAAATTCTATGTTGGAAGGGGGATTGAAAATAAAACTGCCAATACTATGTTGTTGTTGTTGTTGTTGTGTGCCATCATTTCCAACTTATGGTGACCCTATCATGGGGTTTTCTTGGCAGGTTTCTTCAGAGGGGGTTTGCCATTGCCATCCTCTGAGGCTGAGAGAGTGTGACTTGCCCAAGGTCACCTAGTGGGTTTACATGGCCCAGCTGGGATTCAAACCCTGGTCTCTAGAGTCATAGTCCAATGCTCAAACTACTATGCTAAACTGTCTCTTATAGTATATTGTAATAGTATCTTGCCCTTCCATAAATCCATAGTACAGCCACATCTGAAATTCTATATATAGCAATCTGGTCACTACAGCTGAAACGATATTGTAAAATTCATATAAAGAGCAAACAAAATCATCAAGAGACTGGAACAACTCCCATGGGAGAAAAATTTAAATGTTTGGGATTGTACAATAACACCCAACATCCACAAAACAGCAATACCTATATTGAGCCAAAATAAAATAAAAACCAAAATAAAATAAAAAAAAAACAAAACAGGATGATTCAAATTTTTGAAGCTCCATGGCTTCTTCATCAGGCAACAATATTAAAAATGATATGACGACAAGGAGGGGGATGCCAATGTTAGAATCACAGGCATACATTTTGTCAAGATGTTGTTCTCAATTTAAGATGGTATGTAGGGATATCCATGCAGGCAGAGGCCATTCCTTTTGGCTATGTGGGCTTCTCTTGGCCATGTGGCAAAAACAGGATTCCCCCCCCCCCAATTTGTTGTTATGCACCTTCAAGTTCACTTTGATTTATGGCACCCCTATCATGGAGTTTTCTTGGCAAGATTTGTTGAGAGGAGATTTACCATTGCCTTCATCGAAGGCTATGAGTGCGACTTGTCCAAGGTCCTTCAGGGAGTTTACATGGTTGAGTGGAGGTTTGAACCCTGGTCTCCCAGATTCCTAGTCTAACATCCATACTACTATACCACAGGTTATCCATTGGAGAAACAATACACAATTATGCATGGTGTGGTAAATGTGAATAGGGAGAAGGAGAGGAAGATGGCACTTAGGGTGGAAAAAATGAAATGCATAAATATAGGATGGGGGACACCTGGCTTAATGGGACTATGTGTGAAAGGGACCTAGGAGTCCTAGTAGACCACAAGTTGAACATGAGTCAACAGTGTGAGGCGGCAGCTAAAAAGGCCAATGTGATTCTAGGTTGCATCAATAGAAATATAGTGTCTAGATCAGGGGTAGGCAACCTAAGGCCTGGGGGTCAGATCCGCCCCCCTGAGGCCTTTGGACCGGCCCCAGGCCGGTCCTGCCACCGCCGCCGCCTCCACCCCCCACCGCCCGCCATGATGATATTGATTATTGTTGTTATTACTTGTTCTTGGGGTTTTCTTGGCAAAATTCCCACAGGGGTTTTGCCATGGCTTTTCTGGGGCTGAGAGAGTGTGCATGCATATTTTTTAATTTTTTAATTTTTGTTTTATTTATTTATGGTCTCCCAGTTGTCTGAGAGACAGCAACCCAGCCCTCGGCTCAAAAAGGTTGCCTACCCCTGGTCTAGATCAAGGGAAGTAATAGTGCCACTCTATTCTGCTTTGGTTAGGCCTCACCTGGAATACTGTGTCCAGTTCTGCACACCACAATTCAAAAAGGATGTTGAGAAGCTGAAACGTGTCCAGAGGAGGGTGACCATAATGGTGAAGAGTGGAAGCTATGCCTTATGAGGAACGATTTAGGGAGCTGGGTACGTTTAGCTGGGAGGAGAGACGGTAAAGAGGTGATATGATAGCCCTATTTAAGTATTTGAAGGGGTGTCACATTGAGGCTGGAGCAAACTTGTTTTCTGCAGCTCCAGAGAATAGGACACGGAACAATGGATGCAAAGTAGATTCCACCTCACTATTAGGCAAAACTTCCCAACAGTAAGAGTTGTTTGAAAGTGGAACACGCTCTTGCAGAGAGTGATGGAGTCTCCTTTGGAGGTCTTTAAACAGAGGCGGGATGGTCATCTGTCAGGGGTGCTTTGATGGAGAGTTCCTGCATGGCAGGGGCCTGGACTGAATGGCCTTTGGGGGTCTCTCGCAACTCTGGTTCTATGATTCAAAGGAAGCATTTGGAAGCATCCCCTCAAGCTGAATGGTGGGAGCATTAGGACAAATAGGAGGGAATACTTCATTGCATAAACTAACTTCAAACCATTCAAGGGTAGCTGTGTTGTCTGCATTTTGCTGTTTTTGTTCTTAATTCAGATGGTGTGGAGAGGTATCTCTTGCAGGCTTTCATCTCCTCCTGGCCATGTGGCAAAAACAGCAAAATACCTGTCTATGACTAACATCTTCAGTTTTTTCTCCAGTATGGTTTGTAACACCTTGTCTGATGAAGAAGCCAGTGGAGCTTCAAAAGCTTGCAACATATATATTGTGCATTTTGGTTGGCCCAATAAAGGTGATGGGTTTTTGATGTCATTGGATTAACTTTAAACCAGCAGACCTGGTCCTACCCTTTGGGGCAGCGGAGAACAAGCCAGGCCCCTTCCTCTCAGTGACAACCCTTGTATTGAAAGATTGCAGTCATGCCACCCTTCAGTCTTCTTTTCACCAGGCTCACCCAACTCCTTCAGCTTTTCTTCATCTATGCAAAGGGGCCTTGCGACACCTTTGAAACTACCTGCGTGAAAGAAGTTGTAGCATGAGCTTTCACAGACTGTCTGCTTCAGACGCAGGGGTCCAAGTCTAGGAAAGCATAGGCCACCGTTTCTCTCACACAGGTCTCAAAAGGTGCGGCGGCAAGATCGCTTTGTGTGCCCAGTTTTATAGTTTGTCCTTTTAAATTATGTTCCTGTCTTCCAGTGTGTTAGCTCACCTCCTCCCAATTTTTGTATCATCTGCAAACTTGATAAGGATTTCCCTCCACCCCATCATGTGAGGCTGTATCCACACTGTAAAAATAATCCAGGTTGACATCACTTTAACTGCCCTAGGATCTGTAGATTGGTGAGATATTTAGCCTTCTCTTGTCAGAGAGCTCTGGTGCCACAACAAACTGCAAATCCCAGGATTCCATAGCATTGAGCCATGGCAGTTAAAGTGGTCTCAAACTGGATTATTTCTGCACTGCAGGGGCAACCTAAATTTTAATGTAGAATTCAAAGATGTGGCAGAAATAGTGCAAATTGAGTCCACTTTAAGGGTTAGGGTTAGGGAAGCATGGGAACTGCATTTTATTGTGGCACCAGAGCTCTCTGACAGAGAAGGCTCAGTCTCAGGGGAAAAAACAATTCCCATGATTCCCTAGCACTAACCCTAACCCTTAAAGTGGACTCAATTTGCACTATTTTTGGCAGTCTGCAAAGGCCCTTAGTCTGTAGAATCAGTCTGTAGAGAGATCTTGTAGCACCTTTGATACTGAAAGAAAGAAGTTGGCAGCATGAGCTTTCGGAGACCAAAGTCTACTCCCTCAAATGCATCTGAGGGAGCAGACTTAAGTCTACAAAAGTTCATGATGCCAACTTCTTTCTTTGGTTAGTCTCAAAGGTGTTACAAGATCTCTCTACGTACTAAGGCTTATTGTGCTTTTATTCTTTCATAGTTTGTGGGAGACTATCGCCCTCCTTAACAATTTGAACTCTGAGGGAATGTCTTCGTGGACGGGGGGGGGGACGGGGACGGGCGGTTTTTATTCAAACTTCTCAGAAAACGGTTAGCCCCGCCTCTTGGTGAAGGCGGCGGTCAGTAGCCACAGAGCCTTCCCTCTCTCCCTCCCTCCCTTTCTCTCTTGCTTAGCCCCGCCCTCTCCAGCGACCGTTAACGGCCGCCACCTTCGGGGCCGAACTTTCGCCCTCTCCGAAGCGCCCCTCCCCTTTGTTCCGTTTACTTACGAACTGAACCTGAGGGCGTTGCTGATTGGCTGGAGGCGGCCGGCTTCCTTGCCGCACATGCGCAGAGGGGAGACGTGCTAGGCGGCTTCCCTTCCTTTTCCTGGCGGGCTCTGATTGGACGAGGAGGAAGAAGAAGAAGAAGAAGAAGGGGCTTGTAGGACGGTTGGGACTCGCTCGAGGCAGCTGAGAGGGGAAAAGCCAGCGCGGCTGAGGTAAAGGCGGGAGGGTTCGAGGCATCGCGGAGACGGGGTTTCTGGCCTCCTTGGACTAAGTAGGCAGTGCCTTGGAGAGAAAGGCTCAGGAGAGACGGCTCTTTGTCGCCTTTGCCTCTCCCTGGTCCAAAAGGAGTGAGGGGGGACTTCACAGCGTCCTGTTTCTCTCAAAATGGCCAGAGAGGGAAACTAAGGGTCCAGGATACACTGGAGAAATAAGCCAGTTTGACGCCGCTTTAACTGCCCTGGTTCAATGCTGGGGAATTTTGGGGATTGTCGTTTATTGTGGCGCCAGAGTTCCCTGACAAAGAAGGCTGTATGTCTCACAGAACTAGAGTTCTCAGGATTCCCCAGCATCAAGCCAGAGCAGTTAAAGCGGTCTCTAAAGGTCCAAACCACACTGCAGAAATAATCCGGTTTGAGAACGCTTTAACTGCCCTGGCTCAATGCTGGGGAATTCTGGGAACTGTAATTCTGTGAGAAATTGAGCCTTTTCTCTTAAGGAGCTCCGGTGCCACAATAAACTGCAGTTCCCAGGATTCCCTATAGCACTGAGCCCGGGATGTTAAAGCGGTGTCAAACTGATTTATTTCTCCAGTGTGTTTTGGATCTTAACAGTTAAGGCCCCTTGAAGAGAGGGAGAAGGACGGGGAGGCAGCAACAGGAAGACGGATTTCGGATCAAGTCGGTGTTTTGGACACCGAGACCAGGCCTAGGTTCATCTCCTGTAGTAGTAGATGCGTTGACTTGCTTCCTGAATGGTAAATGAGCCTTTTTGTTGGTTTGTTATAAAGTGGCACTTGAGGAGATAATGTGCCCAGGCCACCGTTACTAAGGCACAGGGTGACCAGATGTCCTAACTACAGAGGAGGACAAAGGACCACAAAATGGACGACATTCGAGAAAAATGTAGGAGATTACACAATAAAAACTAATAAACACCAAGCTGATGAAGGCAGAGTCCTGCCCAGAGGCCCTCACTGCAGAGGAGGACAAGGCACCCCAAAATGGAGGGTGTTCAAGAAGAATAGAGAACATGGCCAAAGAAATGCTAAAAACACTCATAGAAATGTGTAAATTTGTGCTTCTTAGTCATGCTCCAAATGGAGGACATTTGGGAACTCCTCCTGTACAAAAGGGTTGAAATGTAAGACATGGCCTGGAAAAGGAGGGCTTGTGGTCATCCTGCTAGGGCACTGTGTTTACACAGATTATATGTGCGCCAAATGCCCTGAAATATTCCTTGGAGGATCATCTCAGACCAGAGACAAATAAAAGTAATGTGTTCATTCCTTCCCATCTCAAGAAACAGATATTTCTCTCTCTTGAATAGTAACTTGGCTGTTTGTTGTAAGCTTAGGTCTTGTAAATTCAGGCCCATGACCTCCTTCATTGATTCCATCCATCTGGGCATGTGGCCTTCCTCTCTTTCTACTACCCTCTACCTTTCCTAGCATTGTTGTCTTTTCTAATGAGTTGTGCCTTCTCATGATGTGGCAAACTGACAGTCTCAAGATTGATAATCTTGGCTTCCAGGGAGAGATCAGGCTTGATCTGTTCAAGGACCCATTTGTTTGTCCTTTTGGCTGTCCATGAGATCCTCAGCATTCTTCTCCAGCATCACATTTCAAATGAGTTGATTTTCTTACTGTCTGTTTTCTTCACTGTTCAGCTCTCACATCTACACATAGTGATGGGGAATACAGTGGCTTGGGTGGTTCTAACTTCAGTGTTCAGCTGTATATCTTTACTCTTGAGGATCTTGTCTTGTTCTTTCAATTGAACAATGAATTATGATCAGTATTAGATAGAGAGTGTGTTAACATGAAAAATAGAAAGTGCTAGATTTCCCCCTCAATATTTTCTGCCAAAAATATATAGAATGAAAGGTGCTTTCATTGTTTTTGTTAACTTCCCTCAGGTCGATCCCGACTCATGGTGACCTTGTGGATGAGACATCTCCAAGACTCCCTGTCCTCTACTGCTCTGCTCAGGTCCTTGCAAATTCAGGCCCATGACCTCCTTAATAGAGTCTGTCCATCTAGCCTGGGTTCTTCCTCTGTTTCTATGCCCCTTCACCTTTCCTAGCATTGTCGTCTTCCAATGAGTCATGCTTTCTCATGTGGTCAAAATACGACAGCCTCAAAGTTTTCATCCTGGCTTCCAGGGAGATTTCTGGCTTGATCTGCTCTAGTACCCATTTGTTTATCTTTCAGATTGTCCATGGAATACTTAGCACTCTTCTCCTTCACTACATCACAAATGAATTGATTTTCCTCTTATCTGCTTTCTTCATTTTTCAGCTCTTGTATCCATACATGATGATGATGAATACAATGGATTGGATGGATCTGTTGATTCTGTTGCTAAATGGTAAAATAGAAAAGCGTCTGCAGTTCTTGAGACCAGTAATTGAGCTCTGTCCTCAGTAAACTCAAAAGGCAAGGGATTGTTCGTAGCCTAGTTCTTATTGGGGTCCATTGTAAGTCAGTCATTTTTGTGACCTCCCTCTCCAAAAATGTTCTTTCTGATGACAGTTATTTTATGATTCTCCAGTTGTTTGTGTATTTCATTCCTGCTTCACAAGTTAGGGTGATCTGGTGAATACCTGACTGGAGAAATAGATATTTATATGTGCAGTTCAAAGACAAGCTTGGTTCAAACTCTTAAATCCCTTTAATTTGTGGGTGTAGATCAAAGACAAGTTCAGTTCAAGCTTTTAATTTGCGGGTGTAAATGGGTCACACAGACTTTGTCAAGGACTTGCGTTAATGAATTTTTGCAAAACTCCCTTGGGTTTGTTTGGAACTTTAAAACATTTTTAAGTGACAGAAAGGCTGAGAAAGTATTTTAACTTCTGAGGAGTTTTACCTGAGACTGATGATATCATGTTTCTTCACGTTTTTGTTGTTGTTCATGTGTTGTTTCTGACTTACGGTGACCCTAAAGCAGGGGTAGGCAACCTTTTTGAGCCAGGGGCCGGGTTGCTGTCCCTCAGACAATTAGGGGGCCGAAGCACCAAAAATAAATAAATAAATAAATAAAATTTAAAAAAAAATGCATGCACACTCTCTCAGCCCCAGAAAAGCCTCGGCAAAACCCCCGTGGGGATTTTGCCAAGAAAACCCCAAGAACAAGTAATAACAACAGTAATCAATATCATCATGGCGGTGGTGGCAGGTTGCCTACCCCTGCCCTAAAGCAAGCCTATCACAGGTTTTTCTTGGCAAGGTTTGTTCAGAAGGGGTAATGCCAGTGCTTCCCTCTGATCCTGAGTGTGAGACTTGCCTAAAATCATCCAGTGTGTTTCCATGGCCGAGGGGGTGTTTCAACCCTGGTCTCTAAGAGTCATAGGCCAATGCTCAAACTGCTACACCATGCTGGTTCACGTACAGTGCTTTATTTCTTGTTAGACAAAGCTGAGTTTTTGGATATTTGGCATATGTGAAGTGTTCAAAATAAACTTCAGTTAAACATTCCTGACAACCTTTTTTAAAAAACACTGCTCAACTCACTTCTTGGTAAACTGGGCTAGCTTCTTAACATCTTTACTCCTGCCTTTGTCCCTCAAAACTGAATTTGTCTCCTCATCACCATACCCACAAGTTTTGTGTTTCTGTGGCTATTCATACAGTCTAATTATAAAAGTCCTTCCTAGGCATCAGCTCACTTCATGCATCTGGGGAAGTAGACCAGGTTTACGAAAGATTAGAAAGCGTATTCTTCAACTTCATTCACAAAGTTAGTCTCAAAGGTGCTACAAGTCCCCTTTGCATAGCATCTTAATAAGTATGCGAAAAAGGAATTGTCATTCTTAGATTATGAACACAATTGATTGTACTGTAAAAATTCTGTATTTCTCTGTGGTCATTTTCCTCCTTGGCAGTGGCAGTTTGTGAAACACAGTTCTCAGAAGAGTAACTCCACTTTATTTTATGTGATTCCTAGCACATGCACTATGGAGATTATTGCACTACATTCTGGAGTTTGTAGTTAAGAACTCCCTGACTGAATATTCTAAATGCCCCTTTCTAAACTGCAAATCCCAGAATGCGACAGGAGGCAGCCAGAGCAGTTAAAGCAGAATAGCAACGCTTTAAGAGTGTAGTGCGATAATCTCCTATGTATCCTATCATGTTTTTCAGAAGCTTCAACAGTGTTCAAGGTATATATCATGTGGATAAAGGTCTGTTGTCAGTTTTTGGCCAGTAAACTTGAGGAGGTGGAATCCCTTTCTTCTAATAATAAAATGCCAAAGATCTATCTACTGGAGGTAAAGTTAACTTTGAATCCCAGTTCCTGTGCCTGTTACCAAACAGGCTCAGCCCACTGTAAATCAATCTTAGATATAAGATTCTGAATTATTATTGTAGCTCAGAAACCAGGCTCAGTTTCTCACCTTTAATTTATTCTGAAGACTCACAATGAAAAATGTTTTGTCAAACTTAATGTTTCTTCTAAATAAACAGATCTTTTTCTCCCTAGAATATCGCTTTTCCTGGGGCTGATTATACTAATTTATTGCATTTTCATGGTGAGTACTGGAAATTAATTACCTTCCTATTTGTTGTCTTTTATGTAGTATCTAAAGCCTTTGGAGAAAATTTTAAGTTAAAGTTTAAATTTTATTTACTGTTTCTGTATTTATTTATATTTTAAATTCATTTTACTCTATTTGTGTGACCATGCAACCTGGAAGCTCAAGTTACTGGTTATGTTCATACGTCATTGCTTAAACCACAGATTGTGCAGCAGGCAAACCAACAATGACATGTCTTCCTAATTTCTGTTTTTTTTTTCCTGTCCTACCTCTTTTGTCAGCCCCTGCTTCATGATATGCAACTTGGGAAACAAGCCAGGAACAAGCTATGTTTATAGGCTAAGATTGTATGACAGCCCATGATTTAAACACACAAGAGATCATAATATAATAGCAAACCATGGTATCAGATTGAGGCTGGTGGCTGATTAACAAAATGCGGCTTTGCACTTCACAAGAATCCAGATGTTAACAAACTGCATATTAGTTTACCTGCAACATCCCATGTGCCCTAACAACTGCTGTACTCTGAAGGGCTAACAAATCCTTTGGAACAGGTTTTTGGCAACCTGGAGAGCGGCAATGGGTCTTGAGGGGACAATTCCACTGGCACTGCTCTTAGGTGTTGGCAGTTGTAAGCAATATACCAGGGACAGGCAACCTTTTTGAGACCTGGGCCGGTCTCCCGTCGTCCAGGTCTCGGCTGGGCCGAGGGGGGGGGGGAAATGGCAGCGCGCGCACCCTCCTCCACCACGCGCGACCCCCACGCACGTGGCCGCCATCGTAGCACGCGCAGCCGCAACTGCCACAGCGCATGTCGCGGCCGCCATTTTGACTTCCAAAATGGCGGCCGCAGCAAGCACGGCCGGAAACGCGCCCCTATGGCAGCGCGCGACGGCGACAGCCTACGGCCTGGGCCGGTAAGTCCGGGGCCTTAACCGGCTCCCAGGCCGTAGGTTGCTGGTCCCTGCAATATACTGTGAATAACATAAGTTGTTGTTTTGCCATATATACTCAACTATAGGTTGAGAAATTTATGCCCCAAAATTGACCCTAAACTTATACACGGGTCAGTACACCAGTAATGCTTAGAAATGTCCTAAAACAAGCAAGCCTGATGCCTCAATCTCCATTTTACACCAATTCCTTCCCTTCCCAGTCCGTTTTGCAAGACCTTGCTTCCTCTGGAAAAAACTCTGCCTTTGAATACACTTGCCCCTCTCTCTCTCTCTCTCTCTCGTTCATTTTGGCAAGACCTTGCTTCTTATGGAGAAAACTCTGCCTTTAAATCCATTGCCTCTCTTTCTCTCTCTCACCCATTTTGCAAGACCTTGTTTCCTATGGGGAAAAGCTCTGCCTTTAAATCCACTTGCCTTTCTCTCTCTCTCTCTAGTCTGTTTTGCAAGACCTTGCTTCCAATGGAAAAAACCTATGCCTTTAAACCCACTTATTTCCCTTCTCAATCTGATGTTGAAACCTCGCCTCCAGCACCTGGGAATTGGTGTTTGGTGGTCCATAGAGGTCTGGAGAAGGAGGGACGGAAGTGATATTTCCCCCTGTCCATCCTTCATTATAGCCCCCTAAATTTTACCCTCATTTTATACTAATACAAAATCCAAGATTTTGACCCTGAAACTTTTCCTCTACTTATATGAGATCGACTTGTACATGAGTATATATGGTAGCTTTGAAATCATTCTAAGTTCTTTTGCAGAAAAGTGATCTAGAAAAGTAGCAAATATGTCTTCAAATTTAAAAAAAAGATACTTTAGTTTGAAGGCAAAATATTTAATAATTGAACATGTCAAATGTCAAAGTAAAAACATTTGTAAAAACAAAGTAAAAAAGTGTCAAAGCTTGTTCAGTATTTGTCTATACATTAACAAGGGACAGCATAGTATTAGAGCAAGTATATTTGAAAACTTGTTTCAGAAATGCAGAGTGTGCAGGAATAAATTTAGAACCTTTTGAAGAATGTACAAAATGAAGAATTCAAAATGCTCTAGTTCTTAAATAAAGGGGTTTGGTTTCTGTAATTAGTTTGTTTGAACTGAAATAGTTAGCAATCTAATTATCTGACACTTTGTAATACGGCGAGCCACTGGTATCCGATGGGGTTTGGTTCTAGGATGCCCCTGTGGATACCGAAATCTGTGGGTACTCAAGTTGCCTTACATACAGCGATATAGTAAAATGGTGTCCCTTATATAAAATGGCAAAATCAAGGGAGTTTAATTTCAACATTTTCAAGCCATAAATGCTTGAATCCATGGATATGGGAGCGAACTGGAATATAAAATAATTTGAATGTTGTTATTCTTTGTCCAGTGAGATTTCTGTACACACATTATCAAACTGGTACTGAAATTTTGCCATGGGAAATACTTTCGTTACTGCCTTCTCCTCAAGTTCACAGATATATTTTGATCTGTTTTATCCTGCATTTGTAAAAGTAAGTGATCAATATATTTGACACATAAGACAGTAGAGCTTGGAAGTATGCATAAGCTGCAAATCTTATGCACTTGCTGAGGAATAAACGCCATGGAACATTATCAGGATTACTTGTTCTAGAACTTGATGGAAAATAAAGTAGTATTTGCTCTTAGTACCCTTCACTATATGTGTGTCTTTTGAAAGATATTTTATTTCAATAGTTTTCAACTATTTTTAAGTTCTCTCACATTTTCCTTTTTTGATGTTTCTTAAACTGCTCTTCCTCTTCCTGTATTCACTTCCCACATGCTCTGTGCTTTCCCTTCCAAGGCAGCAAAAATTTATTAGTATTTTAATTATATGTTTCTTTATTTTTAGGAAATGCATCACTTTGAAGAGGAACTAACATGTTCTGTTTGTTATGGTATATTTGATGACCCCCGTGTACTGCCATGTTCTCATACATTTTGTCGAAATTGCTTAGAAAGTGTTCTTCACCTGTCCAGCAATTTTTCCATATGGAGACCCTTAAGGCTTCCATTGAAGTGTCCCAACTGTAGACGTATTGTTGAAATTCCTCCATCTGGTACAGACTCTTTGCCTGTAAACTTTGCATTAAAAGCTATAATTGAAAAATATCAGCAAGAAGACCATCCAGCTGTGGCTACATGTAGTGAACATTATAGACAGCCATTAAATGTTTACTGTCTTCTAGACAGAAAATTAGTGTGTGGCTACTGTCTTACAATAGGAAAACATCATGGCCATCCTATTGATGATCTTCAAAGTGCCTACATGAAGGAAAAAGAAACACCTGGCAAACTACTTGAACAGCTGACTGATAAACACTGGAGTGAAGTATGTTCACTTATTGAAAACCTGGAGAAACAGAAAGCTCAGTGTGAAAGCATTGTGCAGCAGGATAAAAAAACTGTGTTGCAGTATTTTAAGAGACTTAATGATTCACTTGATCTTAAAAAACAAGCTTTGTTTGCAGCTTTGGATGAAGTGAATATGCAGATAATGGCAGAATATGAACCTCTCATTGAAAAGATGAAAGCAATACGAGAAGAACAACTTGAACTTATGTCACTGAATACAGTAATTCAGAACGAAGAGTTGTCACCCCTTCTTTTTCTAGAGAAGGTTGAGGATATACGCCAGAGAGTTAAAGCATTGAAGAAAAAAACTTTACCAGATATTAAGCCCATTGAAATCTATCCTCGAATAGAAGAAGTATTGAAAGATGTATGCACCAAAAAATGTGTGATCAACAAAATTCTCATTCCCAAAATAAAGCTGATTTCAAAAGAAAAAGCATTCAGCCATGAAAAAGAGAATAGACCATCTAAAGAATTTGTTTGGCGCTTATTGCCTTTGGCCGTTATACTGATTTCTTTGGTAGTGGCTATTACCTTCTTTGGACAACATTTCTTGTCATTTATAAATAAAATAGCCTTTCCATATGTTCTAGGTGCCTTTCAAATAGTTTATCAAGACACAAGTAAGAGGCTGCAGGTAGCAATAGAAGCTTTGTGGCATACCTCTAATCTTTTTCTTGAGTATCTATGTAGAGCTTCCTCTTCCATGTGAATATTTCAAGTAACAACTTTTACTGTGTTAAGAAGCCCTGTGGGTTAACCAAAATGATAATTTGCATCTTTCTCTTGATGCTCACACAAAAGTTACCCTAGCATTGGAAACACACATATATGATCAAGTGTTTAATGTTGAGATTAATCTTGGTTTTTTTTAAAAAAAAATGAAAATAATAATAATGATGATGATGATGATACTCATTTCTTATACCCCGCCTTTTGCCTTGGCAATCAAAAACTTTGAATTTCTAGTCCAGAATATGTGTCCCAGTCCTGGGAGAAGGGAGGGAGGGAAATAAATAAATATGTGCACAGGCTACCTCCAGCAAATATGTCTATAAACAGCTAAGATCAAGGAGCAGCAAACTAGCCCTCTAGATCAGGGGTAGGCAACCTTTCCCCTTTAAGGGCCGAGGGACTTCAGCTCCCAGAATCCCAGGAGCTATTGGCCAACATGGGACTATTGGCCAACATGGCTGAGGCTTCTGGGAGCTGAAGTCCCTCGGCCCTTAAAGGGGAAAGGTTGCCTACCCCTGCTCTAGATTATTCTTAGAAAGCAACTCATCATTCATCATAGGCTATTCTGGTTAGGGCTTAATGGATTGTAGTCTACCAATATCTGGAAGGCCACAATTTGCCTGTTGCTGGAATTAAGGGGATTGTGTAGGCAGATTGGGAGTTAGCAAGATTGTGGCTTGATTTGAAATCTGTTGCTGTAACATTTTGTGCTACCTTTCCCTTCTTTGTCCTTTCTAATTTTTTTCATGATTATAAACACTATTTCATTTAATTTTTTTGGAATTAGTAAAATATTTTAGCTACAGACAGATCTAAGCTTCCTATAACCTTTTAGAAAAGTTCTTCCTATTGGTGTTTAATGAACATCAAAGGTTCATTTTTCCAGAACAAAGCTTTAACTCTAAATTATTGTGAAAAACATTAATCAGGGAATGCTGATTGAAATATTTAGAGTCTTTGACTTCATTGGGTCTTTGACTTCATTACTTCCTTATCACACCATAATTCATTTGTATCTTTATGTATTTTGGTAAGCATGTGAAGTGCATATACAAAAAGTTTATGCTTTGTGGACCACTTTGTTTCAAGGGCTTTTTAAATGTTCACTTTAGATACTAATATAAATGCTTGAACTATTTATTAAATTAAAAATGTAGACCAGGTAATGTAAACAAGGTATTTTCATGAATTGCACAATTTAGTGCAAAGCTCCTGGGGCTTCTTGTTTTATTGCTCAGCAATGATTTAACCCAGTCAATTTTAGCAAAACCACTTGAATACTTTGGCTTACAGGTATATTAGAAGTGCATCCTAACATTGTACATGCAGCTTACTAACTGCATATAATTTTCCCTTCTAATGCACCAGTATGTATGAGTGAAAAATTTTCTAGGTGATTGCTGAGGTGTGTTAAGTTAGCTAAACAGGTGTACACCTGTTAGCACACAGAAATAGGGAGAATGGTTAGTTACTAAGTTTTGCATGAAAAGTACAGATCTGACAGTGAATTAAGGTAGCTGTAATCTTTGCTCAAGCTTTTAGTTGGTTTGATAAGCCTTGTACACAGCAGCCTGGTGGCAGTTTCAGTATAGAAGCCTCTTGATTCTCTGCAAATCTTACCGCAGATCATTTTTAGTAGTTGTATGTGAGAAAACACTATTACATGATTGTCAAGAGGAGCAAGCAGGTGCTGTGGGATTTGGATGCGCTCATTCTCTATGCCAGGGCTTTTGTGACAAGTCCATCATCTGCATTCAAGAGTTTGAGCCTTTATTTGTCGTGTATTCACCTTCATGCTTTTCAAATTTAAAACTTGTAATGAAGCAATTTTCCAGGTTTTAGAAAAATGGAATTTGTACTTTTCTATGTACTGTTTTAATTTCCATGAACAATTTACAGTTATTTGTATAATTACTTTTAAAAACATTTTAAATAAAAGCAACAACAAAAGCAACTGTTTGTCAGGTAACTTTTAGACAAAACCTAGTGATTTTAAAAACTTTACAGGATATTTAAAGTACAGTTATAGAGGGAAGGAGAAATATGATGAATGTAGACTAATTATATACAATGTAATGTAATCATGGCTAAGATGCTACATTGAGGCTGTGTAGCATAAATTTCTGCATTAATTGTGTAATGCAGCTTCTGTGCTGAGTGGCAGTGATGTACAGCTGAACCAAGGATCTAGATGTGTCTAGAAAGCACAGTCAAATCTATTGCATGAGCATGGATGCTTCACATCCACGTCATGGATGCCCTGTATGTGCAACCTTCCACAACCTTGAACTTGTCTGATTCCACATCAGACAGACAAAAGTGGGTTTCCATAGGAAAACAATGCACACATAAGGCACCCAATAGGATTCAGGCCCATATTCCCAAAAATAATTCTCTTGAATTGACCTTTACTATGTAGACGTTCACACACAGCTAAAGCACTACGATCTGACCACAGAATAACTGAGAGGTAATAGCATATTTTCACTATAGGTATTCCTGATGGCTGTACGTACTTTACACCAACATTGAACCTGTGTTTAGTTGTGAAATGGGAAATTACTACATCTTTCCACTTTACTCACAGCTTCAGGGTACTCTACATTCTGTATGACTTTGGAACAATAATTGTGAATTGTAATGGTACACCTGAAATCAATAGGCAGTACAAACCTGAACTGTTTGGTTTTGAAGTACATGGGAGAACTCTCTATAAAGCAGGATTGGGCAACTGGTAGAATGTCCTCAACTACATTTGCCATCAGCCCTTGATGCGATGAGCTACTGGGAGTTGTACTTCAATATCTAGAGAGTTACAACTGCTAAAGTTTATGTTGGGACTTGTTCTTATTCCAGCTTAATCTAGAGGTGGAATACAAGCATACCTCCATTAACAAAGCCTCTTGACCTTTTACAAAGTCTTTTTATACCAACCCAGACTCATTTTTTTGTTATGTCCTGTTGCTGTCCATTTTTAGCAGCATTGGCACTGGGAGACATCCAGGGGTCACCTGTTAAAATTTCCTGGATGTTGAGATCTCACAGTAGCCACATGGCCAGAAGGAGGAGGTGCCAGCCTGCATGAAATACCCCTCCATATCATCTGAACTGAGAACAAAAACAGCAAAATGCAGGCCTGTGACTAACAAATCTTCATTTTTCCCCCTCCTGTATGGTCTTTAATACCTTGCCTGATAAAGAAGCCAGTGGTGCTTCGAAAGCTTGCAACATGGATATTGTGCATTTTGGTTGGCCCAACAAAGGTATCACTGGTGGATTTTTGATGTTACTGGCACTGGGAGAAACAGACTTTCAGTGTTGGGTTGCAGCAGTGTCTCTGCAGTAAATAATACAATCATATGCTGACAAGAGATGGTGCTCTAGATGATCCTAGTGTAGCTGCCTATGCCTAGCTATAACAAGGCGAACACCTGCTGCCTCCACAATCCATTTCTGGATATGTTTGAACAGCAAAAAAATAGCAAAAAGAGAAAGCAGATCATCTTTCCTCATCAGCACCCCCAGGATGTTAGGAAAAGCAGAGATGAACAGGCTGCTAACTTGTAACTAGTTCTTCTAGTGGCCATCTGTGAAGTCACATAAATGGGTTATCTGCACCTGTGCAGTACATATCATTCAGAACTTTAAAGCACTAGGAAATAACAGTTTTCCCTTTGTTGGTGTATGTGACCAGCATGATTCCTTCTCAGACCCTTAGTTCCATGGATGTCAAAGCAGCAACCAAGAACAGGGAACAAAGGGGAGGATGAGGGGGGTTGTGTGAGTTCACAGATGACACTCCAAGAGTCACAGTTATAGGTAAGCAACCTGTTCTTTGTTATCTCGTACACATGGGTGACTACCAAGCTACTTACCACAGGAGGGGGATTGCGATGCAGGAAAAAACAGCAGAGCACTCTCAAACGTAGCAGTCTCCCAGGATCTTGCATCAAGTCTGTAATGTGTTCTGAAAGTTGAAGGCTGGGATCGGGTGGCCACCATGCAAATGTTATGCAGTGGAACGCCTTCTTAGAAATGGTTGGCCCAGCCATACCTCTGGAGGAATGATTGCGTACCTGGAGAAGAGGCTTCCTCCGAGAGAGAATAAGCTAATCGGATAGTGGTGGCAATCCACTTGGAGAAGCGCAGTACAGTGGCTGCGTATCAGTCTTTGAGACTTCTGGAGCAAGTACAGTCCACATAAAACTCTGACACACATTGAACACCTAGGAAAGGAAAGGAAAGGAAAGGAAAGGAAAGGAGAGTTCGAAGTCAGAAGCAGAGTTTTGCATCAGGGCAAGTAGCATAATGCCCTGGTTGAAGGGAAAGGAAGAAACCACCTTAAGCAGGAAAGATGTATTGGGCCAGAGGCGCACCTTGTCCTTGTGGAAGCGGAGATAAAGTGGCGGGGGGGGGGGGAGAGAACTCTGATGGCGCATAGTTCCCCTGGTCTCCTTGCTTAAGTTATGGCCACTAAAATGGCTATCTTCCAAGTAAGCATTCTCAAGTCACAGACCACCAGTGATTCAAAGGGCTTCTTTGACAACTGGGAGGGGACCAGTTCCAGGCTCCAGGCAACATTAGGACAACCCTGGAAAGGGTGATGGTGGAGCTTTTTGTATCCTCTTAAGAATCTCGTAACCCAAGGAATGTGAAAAACAGGAAATTTGCTAACATTTCCCTGATTCTACAAAACTGTTGACAAATAGCATCTGATTGATGAGAGAGAAAGTCCCTTCTTTGAAAAGGATAGAGGGAACTCCAAAACCTGGGTAATCTGCCCAAGTGCTGGGGAGATGTCACAAAGCGATAAGAAAGCAAGACATTTCTTCTGTTTGTAAGAATAAGAGTGCTAGGTGGCAGGCCTATGCGTGGCTGCATGAACACATTTGACAGGAACAAGTATGGAGGCTACAGAAACCCCTTCCCCACAGATCAAGCATTTGCAGTTCCAAGGGCCTCATCTTGCTCTCAGAATTGAGGGATCTGGGTGAGGTGGCAGGGCTTATCTTTTTTGTGTCCATTCCTTTGGCCTTCTCATTGCTTTACATTTTTTACAAAATTTATGGCAGAGTTGGCTGCTTGGTTCCATAAACAGGCTGTTTTTCTGCATATTGACTAGCCATATTGACTTGATGCATGCTCTTATACCTGGCTTGTTACCAATATGACTCGTATGCCATCTCTTGGATTCTTTGAGCCTTATTGTGAACTTTAAACAGTCCCATCTAAACCGGTCCCAGCAGGTACGATCCAAGAACAGTGACCATGACTGTTTCTGTGGTGTCCTAACAACCTTCCACAGGGGACTCTGAGGACTACAGTACTGACACATCCTTACCAAACTCTCCATCCCCACTCCTTGCTGTCAGGAACAGTGGAAGATGCCTGACCTCCATTGCTGCCAAAGGACATCAGTTGTTGTGGACGTGGTCCTGAGGAAGGCTAAAGCCCTTGGTATTGAGGTAAAGCAGGGGTAGCCAACCTTTTTGAGCCGGGGGCCGGGTTGCTGTCCCTCAGACAATTGGGGGGGGGGGGCGGCAAAGCACCATAAATAAATAAATACATAAATAAATAAATAGAAAGAAATATGCATGCACACTCCCTCAGCCCCATAAAAGCCATAGCAAAACCCCTGTGATTTTGACAAGAAAACCACAAGAACAAGTAACAACAATAATATCATCATGGTGGGCAGTGGCAGGGGGCAGCGGCAGGACCAGCCTGGGGCTGGTCCAAAGGCCTTGGGGGGCCTTAGTTTGCCTACCCCCAAGCTAAAGGGTCCACCACCTCCAGTGAATGATCCAGTTTTTCAACTAATCGACTCTCATGTTACTACCCCCATGGTGCCTCTTCTCCCAGTGCTGCAGGAGGCCATGAAACAGCCTTGACTGAAGCCTGCCTCACTGCCACCAGTTTCAAAGAGACTGGGAAACCTGTACAGGACGTAATCTGAGGGTGTTACCTGCTTCTTCAACCACCCTATTTCCAATTCCATAGTAGTGAAAGCATCCCAGGCTAACTTTTCTGGTAAAACACACACCACACCTGTGGATAAGAAGGTAGATGACTCAGTGCCTTTGGTCAAGGATTCTACTCCTCTGAATCCTTAACTGTCAAGGCAGGACAACATGCAGGCCTGAACCATGGATTGGTTAGCTAAAGCTGGCCATTTACCTCTTCTGTCTCTTTGCTTCTCCAACTGAAGCTTAACTCAGGCACCTAGTGGACAACCCTTTGCATTATTTTAAAGAACACACTCTAGGTGGCAATTTTTTGTTCCATCTGAATGGGGAGGAGAGTTGGAAGGGATCACAAGGGCCATTAGTCCAACTTCTCCCATGCAAGTATGCACACAAACGCTGCTGAAAGATGGCCATCCAACTTTCATTTCAAGACCCCCAAAGGAGAGTCTACCATCTTTCAGTGCAATCTGTTCTAATGTTGAACAGCTCCTTCTGTCAGGAAATTGTTAATGATAGGGGGAAACCTCTTTTCTGGTAATTTTAATCCACTGATTCATGTTCTCTGAAGCTGTAAAAAACAAACTCACTCCATCTTCTACATGACAGTCCTTTAGACATTTAAATATAACTATCATGGCACCTCTCCGCGTTCTGTAAGGTTAAACATCTCTGCCTCTCTCAATTGTTCCTGGCAAGACTGTTTTCCATCTATTTTTTTATCAGTCAAGCATAGGCCTTAGCACTTCTCTTGAATGAGATGAGGACACCCAGTATGGAAATGTCTCCTCTGTTCAGGAAAATGGCATGTCCGCCAAACATCAGCTCCCTGTTCTTCAAAAGTACTGATTGCACTTCCCAATGCTTGACAGGCCTTGGTTATGCTGTTTGGTTCCTTCTATATTCCAATACACATCTTATTAGAAAGAAGCTGTTTGCTCAGGCAAGACTGAGATCAGCCTCTCTTATTCCAAATGCTTGTCTAGGTCAGTAGGGAAAAATCAGGTTAAACTAATCATGTTGTTAGTAAGGACTGGGGATGTAAAAAGGCAGGAAAACCAGAAAATCCATGGAACCGCCAGTATTACCTCCCTTTTTGGCAACCATGTGCTAGCTAGTACTAGATGCTATTTCATAGTTGAAGAGTTGTGAGCCAAAGAACCATGAGTCGAGTGTCCCTCCCCCCTAGCAGTAACCCTATAATTGAGAACAGTCATCTTGCCTCTCCTTCACATTGCTGGCCTGTTGTGAGGCAAAACAAAATACAATGGCATATTCAAATAATGCTAAGGAAAAATCACTATGGCTGAGCAAATACTTACCTTCATCCCTAGCTTGAAGACATGGTGGTAAAGAAAGAGGTGTATCAACATGTTACGACCCATTAGTCTTGCTAGTCTTTGGCAGCTGCTGCTTTCCCTCTCTGGGCTGGAGAAACCAAATATGGGAGCTGTGCATGGAGAGGAAGGCTTTTGATGGATACACTTTTTGTGGGGTCAGGACACAACCTGCAAATACGGGGGTTTTGCAAACTGATACGGTCAGGAATTATTCAGGGTCTCTGACTAAAACAATGATTTCTTCCCACAAGAAATAAGTTACTGAAGTGAAAATCAACACTGATGCAAACGAATATAAGCCACATCAGGAAACTGACACTTGCTGGAACATGGGAAAGTGCCTTATACACAATCAAACTGTCTTAACTCAATATTGTGTCTATACCAGTGGTAGCTTTCCAGGGTTTCAAATAGGAGTCTTTCCCATCTCCTCCTAAGGATCCCAGGAATCAAACCCAGAATATGTGACCTATCACTGAACTACCAGAATTGAAGAAAGATTATATAATCCCATCGTCTTTGTTGGAGGCCCTCTCAAAAGGCTGCCCCATTCCAGAACTATTGGAGAATAAAGGAAGTCCCAAGCAGCAGCATACCAACCTTACCACTATTTAAAAGAATGGAGTTTATTCTGCAGCTGTGCACCTGTTACATACAGATTTTATGTACAACTTCCATGTATTAAACACTCTCCTGCTTGCTGTTTAGGTACTTCAGTTTTTCCTGGCAATTAACTTTTCTACAAGAAAAAACTCCTGCAGTTGTTCAAAAAAACTGTACACCAACTTATTCATTATAGTTTTATTTGAACACACAAATAAAATCAGTATAAAATGTTGGTTTTTTTAAAAAAAAATCTGTCATCCTTAATATCAAAAAAGTATACTAATCTAGTGAATATCAGTTCTGATGGGTGAACAGTAAATTCAGAGCTGATGAGCTTAATGTTCTTAGCGAAAAAACATACTCAGAAAAATACTAAATTTTAAAATTATGTACAATAAACTGATGTTATGTTAAATATTGGGAAGTGTTCATTAGAAACCTCTTGTTAAAATGAAAGCAAGTTCCATATTCAGAAGCACCCTACAGAACCAACTTCAGTGAGTCCTTTTGATGCAATCACTTTGGGATTTGTTGCAACACTTTTTGTTGTATTGTATGTCTTGTAAATACCAATTAATCTATCTGCAATTTCAAACATATTGTTTCGCAGCGAAATGATGATGAATTGTGCATTTTTGGTTTGCTCCTGGAAATTAAAATATAATCAGAATTAGTATTTGTGATAGTACATTTTGAAAGTTTTAAGCAAAAACTTAAGTGTGACAATTATCCAAATGAGTTTGCCTTCCTTGGTTGTCATTTCTGCATCTTTGCTAATTACTAGCAAATGTGCCAGTAAGCATTAGAGAAGGGCAGAACTAAGATTTCTACAGGGAAAAAAGCAAAAGCTTTCCTGTATACCCTAACCCAGAAATGCCAACTTGAGCCTAGAACATAAAGCCAAGATAAAGTTGGTGAATGTTTAACACCTGAGACAGTCTAAACGTAGACTGGTCTCCTCTTAGGTTGCAATTAAAAGCCAATGAAGTATTCCCAGGTATTAAATATATGGGAAACACAACTGTGCAATTATTTCTTTAGCAAGCTTATTTTTAAAGCAGTTTCTATAACAACTGATCAACATGTTTGTTGCTAAAATTCTCATTATTTATACAGTTGGCCCTCAGTATACATGGGAGATCCGTTCTGGACCTGCGGATACCAAAATCTGCGGATGCTGAAGTCCGTTGTCCCCAATGGCGGTGCATGCATGTGGCCGTGCTGCCATTAGGAACAACAAATCCTAATGCTAACGCGACCACATGCATGCACTGCCACAGGACCTGTCCCTTACGGTAGTGCAGCCGTATGCACACACCACCATTGGGGACAATGCAGCAAGTCCTTGGATACCGAGGGCTGACTGTATCTTGTCCCAATAGTCAGTTACCAATATATACTTACATATATATAAAATGCCACAATGGATACATTTTTAAAATCAAGGGCTGCATCAATTTCATCCATGAAATAAAGTGGAGTTGGCTTATAATGATGTAGAGCAAAAACCAAAGCCAGTGAGCTAAGTGTCTTCTCTCCACCTGACAAATTGAATATCTTCTTCCAGCTTTTCTTTGGTGGCCGAACGCTAAAAGAATGAATGTATTATTAAGTTTACTTCTTGTTTAAAGTTTCATTTGAGTGTCACCAAACTTGAAAAATGTTAGAAGCATGTTACACAAATTATCCCAGTAATTCTACAATAAATATTTAGTGTATTACACTGGCAGTCTTATGGCGGTTGTACTCCCAATCTACAGGCTGTTTCTAGAGAGTGGCTTTCAGCCCTATGACTATTAAGATGGAACCTCAGGATTCTATCCATTCTATCCTCTACATTAATATCTATATCTATATGAAGCTTCTAGGAGAAAGTCAATAAGAGTTTTAGGATTAGCTGCTAATAGACTGCTCCTCTCTTGAATGGGGTAAGCTTGGGCTGTGCAGGTGTTGGATGAGTGTCTGGTTCTGTAAGGGTCACAATGAGGGATGAATAAATTGAAACTGAATCATGCTTAGTACAGACTCTATGGACTTGTAACTCTCAGATTTGGTAACTGAGCTGGCAACCAGGCTTGGATGGGGTTGCACTCTGCTGAAGAAACAGAGGTATAGCTTGCAGTATTTCCAGATCCATCTCTGTCACTAGCTCAGGTGGACTCCATAACTGCAATATTGTACAGAAATTACATAACACCACTCTGAAAGAAACTGCATGGGCTGCCAATATGTTCCTAGTCCAATATCAAGGTGCTAGCAATAACATACAGATCTGAATACTTGGAACTTCCATACTTGAAGGAGCACCTCTCCTTATCTATGTCTTCCCAAGGAATGAGAGAGGTTCCTTGTGTCCCACCAGCAGGAACAATGTATTGGGGGGAAGGGTTTCTCTGTTGTGGCAGACCAGTTGTGGCACCCTTAGAGATTTGACTGATATTGATATTGGCTTCTTATCAGTGCTATGTTAAAACATAGCTTTTTATTCAAAGCTGGGGGTGGGGATGACAATGATTTTATTATATTAGTACATATACATAGTTTAAAATATGCTTTAATGTACTATATAGTGCTTAAGAAAAAAGACTGTACAGTTGCCCCTCCCTATTTGCTGGGGATCCGTTCTAGAACCCACTCACCCCTGCAAAAATGGCTTGCTAATATTTGAGCCCCATTTAAATTAATGATGTGTGCGCCCATGGCGCATGCATGCAGCCATTTAAGATATAGCTGTTGTCCCGCCCTGCGAAGAGGGAGACCGCGAACCTCAAGTCCATGAACAGGGAGAGACAACTGTAATTGTCTATTAGTGTTTTGTTTTTAAACTGTTTAAAATGGTTTTACTGTATGCATCCTGACATCTTGGATACAGGTGTGTGTGTGTGTGTGTGTGTTGTAGTATGTAAAAACAGGCATATTTAATATGCACTCAATATACAGGTTGTAACAGGAGCTTCATGCTTTCACAATGGTTAGATTTTACTTAAAAGCTTACAGGCCATACTAACCTAAACATGATTCCTTCAGAGAAAGGATCCAGGCTATCTACAAGCTCTAGTTCTGCATCTCCTCCTAATGTAAGCATTTGATAGTTTTCCTTTAGTTTATTTGTTATTACATTAAATCCTGCCATAAACTCATTAAGTCTATTTTTTCTAAGCTCTTCATAAGCTTCTCTGAATTTGTCTCTCTCATTGGTGATTTCATCCAACTCTGCCACACGTTTTAAATACAGCTCTTCCTAAAAATAAAATAAAAATCACAATGAGGAAAGCATCAGACAACTGTCACTTTACATTTAATATAGTTAACAAGCTATAGTTTCATTTTCTGGTAACATCCACTGTTTGTTACTTTAAAACATGCATGCTTTCTACTAGACAATAGTTGTATGTTCAAACATTTCAGTAATCTGATAATGGTGCCCAGCTAAAAATGCTGTATGGCAACTCTTTTTCTAGAAAAAATGTAAATATTTAAATGAATCCATATTTTGATCAATGACAGCTGATTTCTACTTGCACTCTGATTTCAAAGGATTGCTGTTTCAGGGTGAGTTCAAATGTTATGACTCCAACATGAAGTGAAACACAGTGGTAAAACCTGAGGTGTTTAGTAACATTCAATATGTGTATAAAACACACTTCATAATTGAAGAGCATATGCTTCTCATGATTCATCTATCTATCTATCTATTTTAAAAGAGGGCCTTTGCTAATCTCAAATGAAAGTCTCAAGCATAATTTGAGGCCACAAACTTGCCACAGATTTCTAATTGGTTAAACAAGCTATAGAACAATATTGGAAAAATGCTTACCTTTTTATTATATTCAGCAATTGCACCCAAGTTTGGCTTCATTTCATGACACTGAGCTTCTAAAAGAGCTATCTGATTAGTTATAATATTTGGATCTTTAATACCTTCAAGTTCATCTTGACTGAGCACTGGAAGCTCTTCCACTTGTTTGTCTTCCATGGGATGTAATGATATTTTTGATATCTAAAACACAATTTCATAAGTTAATGTCACCGTAATTTAATGGTGGTAGTTTTCTACTCAAATTTTAAGTAAGCAAAACACATTTGCCTAGAAATTTCTTTTCATATGAAAAGATGTAGATTAGCTGTTTATCTAATATATGCAGGGATAGACGGATAGATTATTTATGTAGGGATAGATCTCTCAAAGACTCAAGTGGTTAAGATGCTGACTCTATTGATTGCAAGACTGGCAGGTTGGCAGTTCAAGGCCCGGGTGCTGCATGATGGGGTGACCTCCTGTCACTAAGTCCCAGCTTCTGCCAACCTAGCAGTTCGAAAGCATGCAAATGCGAGTAGATAAATAGGTACCACTTTGGTGGGAAGGTAAACAGCGTTCTGTGCAATCATGCTGGCCACATGATCACAGAGTAGTTTCTGACAACGCTAGCTCTTCAGCTTAGTAATGGAGACGAGCACCACCCTCTACAGCCAGACACAACTTTACAACCTTGTCAATGGGGAATGCCTTTACCTAGCTGTTAAATATATTTTGGGTATTTATTTGATAATATTGTGATAGCAATGGTTAAGTGTATTATGGAGAATGCAATAACATAACAAGCATACTTCAGCCCTCTACACTGCTCTGAGTTTAGTGCAAAAATAAAGGGGATTATTTGGCAGGGCCTGGTGTTTTTCTGCTGGTTATTAAGAAGCAGAGGGCTTTGAGTGGTCATCTGCAAATTCACACAAATGGGTTATTCTGCGCTTGCAGAACCTTCTTAGAGCTTTTAGAAGCGTTTTGGCGGTAGCCCCGCCCACTCTCCAACTGCCTTATTGGCTGGTTTCCCACCTAAACCCTCAGTTCCATGGACGCCAAAGCAGCAGCCCAGGACTGAAGAAGAGGCAGGGCACGACTTGAGGGGAGGACGGGCAGGATTTGTGTGACCACTCGAAGAAATACTGTTACAGGTAAGCAACCTGTCCTTCTTCTTCGTGGTCTCTACGAATCACACAAATGGGTTAATCAGACTGACAAGCTTTGGTCAGTGGAGGAGGGAGTGCCATGCCACATGAGACGGCACATTGCCTCAAACAAAATCACCATTTGTGAATCTGAGCCCTAGGCATGTAAATATAGGGACGAACAGTCCCGCTAAAATGATGACTCTATGAGACAAGTTGAAATTCCAATACTGAGACATAATGGCAACAGTTACCAATGCAGGTAAGAACATGCCCAGTGACAGGAAAAAAAAAAAAAAAAAAAAAAGCTTGCCAGCTAACCCATATGTTGCAGTCTGTTGATAGACCTTGATGGTCTGTGATAGCATGGCAGAAGTAAGGTTAAGGTCAAGGGAGAATCTCTGACCTAGACTTGTTAGCAATGGAAATAATGCCAAAGCTATCCAGTAAGTAGTGAAAGAAGTTCACTACTGCAAATGGACAAAGAATATTAGACAAATACCGCAACAAGGAGGAAGGACTACAGACTGTCTGATCCAGGAGATGAACGGAAACCAATGGGAAGGGCAACAGACTTGCAACAATGCGAGGCTGCCCAGAACTTGACATTGGTAAACAGGAAAAAGAGGGTTTAGCAAACCCTCAAAATTAAAGATGTATCAAAGGGAATCTTTCAAGATGAAAAAGGGCAGTGACAGATAACGCCTAGAACGCTAAACAATCTAGGACTAAGCATTCACATCAAATGTGAAATAGACCATCTGTGCCCAGCAATGAGATGATTGGGCAACACCAGCAAAAACGGCAGAAAACAAGTGACTGCACTACAAAGTGAGCAGTAGGATGTCTGGATACTGCATTATACAGAGAGAGCTGATGGCATCGAACTGGGGAAGCTTCAATAACAGTTTCTGGAATATTGGTGGACATCAGAGAGGAGGAATAGAACCTCATCTAGTCACATTAAAGACACTGACAACAGTAAGAGTGAGAATATCATAATATCCAATTGTTATGACTCACAAGACATGCTGTGTGTAACTTAATGTTTCAGGCTGTCAGCATGAAACATGTAGTTCTTGGTGAAAATCCCAGAGAAAACAATAGTGGTTCGAGTAATGACTAGAAGATTAGTCATAGCATTATAAAAGTAAAGGGATTTCACACTGTACGTAGAAAGAGATCCCTGTGGAAATGTTATCCCATCCCGTGATGTCCTGTAGAAGTTGTATCAAGGATAACATGACTTGGCAGGAACAGTGAGAACTGCTAAGCAACGATATATATAAGGAGCAATATGGTGTTGACTTGTCATGAGTGGTTCATGAAAGAAGAATTTTAAAACACAGGAGCTGGAATAGACGTTAAAGCTACAAGCCCAGCTCCTAGACAGGTGTGAAACCCTTCATCATATATATTTGGGGTGTGTGATGAAGCATGAAGTACACTGTGATGGAGCACTATAACGGGGAGAGCACAAGCTTCCCTGTAAAGAGAGAGAAGTTCCAGGACATCTGCAAAGTGCATAGTTAGCCTTGGCAGGATAGCAGGTGGAGACCTGAATTATCACCACCTCACCAAAAGACGCCTTGAGACCAGAGGCTCGGAAGAACCAGACGTTATGACATCAGTCAGCCTGGAGGGATGGGACAAGTATGCATGTCCTAAGAACATGAAGTGTCCACAGGGGTGGACAAATCTGTGAAATAGAGGGTCGGATTGCAGGGATGTCCCCAAAGGGCTTTTCTGGGAAAGAACTGACACAGTTCCCAACTGAAATGGGGCCCAAGAAGATTGCACTGAAATAGATGGTCAGTATACGAGATGAGCTCATCCCAGCTAGAGACCAAACAGTAGGTAGCCTGTCACATGTTTCATAGATGTGACACCGATAAGAACCCCTTGAAAGGGGTGTGTGTATGGAGCATAGGCTTGTATTTCTCGTCCTATGTAGTGGCCTTTGGGAGAAGACACCAACTGCATTCACTGACACTTGCACAGGGAAAGTGAAAACCCTCCTCTGAGACGGAGGGAACAAGTACATTCTGAAAGCCACCAATAGGGAGGAATGAAGGCATTAATGCCAGTCTGGGGGGAAAAAGGGGGTATGACCACCCCAGTATGTTGTAGCCAATCTGGAATGGTAATGGCCCACAGGATGGAAGCATAATCATGCCTTTGACTTGGAAGTCTAAAGGAAGCGATGGCCTGGAAGTCTAAAGGAAGCGATGGCATTGGTCCCAGTACGTGGAGACGAAGCACATCCCAGAATATATCTGTGTCAAGTGAGTGATACAAGAATATTGTTTGGTGTTAGAGGATGAGTGATGGTACCAAAGCCCCCCAAGGAGGGAAACAAGACGATTACAATCATGTTGGTACCAAGTGCATAATGTAGTGTCCCTAGGTATAGAAAAAGCAAACCAATTGTTGAATCTGATCCTCCAATCCTGTGGAGAGTGGAGGACTGTTCGTATTGAGAGTGCTCTGGTGAACAGAGACAAAGCACATCCTCACAAGAATGTAACATGCAAATGGTGGTGCCCACTTCAATAAGGAGGGAGCACCACATCTTCCAAAACAGCTAGCCATGATACTAGGTCTTGACATGGAAACAAAGTCGAATCTGCATATCTGGCTGACTCTGCCATCCCTCGGTATCGAGGGAGCAACTTTAAACCTGGGTCAAATTCAAATGAAATGAGGCAGAATGAAGGATACAATTGTAGATTTCAGTATAGAGGCAATAATCACAGCCTCGAATCCAACCGAGTGTGTGCCAAGGTGACCATAGCTCGAAGGCTGAATGAGTGATTACTAGCAGCCCCCCGAGGGACGAATTGTAGGAGCTGCAATGGGCCTTGTCGAAGCTGCAATGGGCCTCTGAGGGAGGGACAAGCATGACTCTGAATTTGGCAGAGTAGTGGTCCTTAGTACAGAGGGAAATGCTACGGTCCCAACTCAGGGAGAGTGTTAGCGAGTAGTGCACCTCGATATAGAGGGAATAATCATGGTTCTAACCGAAAGTTTGGCGGTAGTTGACTTCGGTATGGAGGGAGCAACCACACCCTCAAATCCAAACCAGATTGTGGCAACATCATGATGCCAACCTGGCTATCACCCAATGGTAGGGGAAAGCACCATATAAACTGATCGTGGACCAATCCGTTTGATCTCGGCAATTGGTTTGCCCTCAGAGAAACAGGGACCGATGAGCATCGTTGCAGGGCTGCAAGCCAATCGGTTTAACTCCACAGAGTCAGTGACCAATGAGTATCCATGCAGGGCTCCAATTCAATCAGTCTGACTTAGAGAGCCAGGGGCCGATGAAGATCGATGCAGGGGTACAAGCCAATCGGTTTGAACTCAGAGAGCCAGGGAACGACAAGTATCGAAGTCAGGCTGCAATCAAATCGGTTTGACCCTGGAGAGTCAGGGACCGAGGAGCATCGAAGTCGCGCTGCAAGCCAATCGATTTGACCCTGGAGAGTCAGGGACCGAGGAGCATCGAAGTCGGGCTGCAAGCCAATTGGTTTGACCCCAGAGAGTCAGGGACCGAGGAGCATCAAAGTCGGGCTGCAAGCCAATCGGTTTGACCCCGGAGAGTCAGGGACCGAGGAGTATCCACGTCGGGCTCCAAGCCAATCGGTATGACCCCGGAGAGTCAGGGGCCGAGGAGTATCCACGTTGGGCTCCAAGCCAATCGGTATGACCCCGGAGAGTCAGGGACCGAGGAGTATCCACGTCGGGCTCCAAGTCAATCGGTATGACCCCGGAGAGTCAGGGACCGAGGAGTATCCACGTCGGGCTCCAAGCCAATCGGTATGACCCCGGAGAGTCAGGGACCGAGGAGTATCCACGTCGGGCTCCAAGCCAATCTGTATGACCCCGGAGAGTCAGGGACCGAGGAGTATCCACGTCGGGCTCCAAGCCAATCTGTATGACCTGGGAGAGTCAGGGACCGAGGAGTATCCACGCCGGGCTCCAAGCCAATCGATATGACCCCGGAGAGTCAGGGACCGAGGAGTATCCACGTCGGGCTCCAAGCCAATCGGTATGACCCTGGAGTGTCAGGGACCGAGAAGTATCCACGTCGGGCTCCAAGCTAGTCGGATGGGGCCAGCGATCACAGAAAAACATCTCAGAAGTACGATGGACCTTAGCCAAGCATGAGGCAGTGCAAGCAGCCATAGGAGATCCATCTATCTCTATCCATATCTCTATCTATCTATCTATCTATCTATCTATCTCTATATCTATATATATATGTAGCAGTAAAAATAGCCTTAAAGCCTTTGTTAAGCAAGTCAGAGAGGCAGGTGAGGTTTAATCAGTTTTCCTCCAGGAGTACCCTCCGAAAGAAAAATTGTCCCCCTTTAGGGCATAACGGAGCTTTGCCAAGCACACCAAGAAGGCGAGCGGCCATTTTAGATTTTTTTTTTTTACTTCAGCGGTGGTGAAAAAACTCTACCTCAGAAATTAAATTTGAATGTAAGACTGCAATTCTAACAGAAATCGCAGCGCTCCTCTTAAAATATGAAGAACAGCAATGGACCTTAGCCAAGCATGAAGCAGGGCAAGTGGCCATAAAAGATATATCTCTATCTATCTATCTATCTATCTATCTATCTATCTCTATATCTATATATAGTTATATATATATAGATATCTACATCTATATATCTATATCTATATTTAGCAGTAAAAATGGCCTTAGAGCCTTTGTCAAACACGCCAGAGAGACGGGTGACATTAAAACAGATTTCCTCCAGGAGTACTTCCAAAAGAAAAATTGTCCCAATTTTGGGAAGAAAGGAGCTTTGCCAAACACACCAGAAAGGCGTGGCCATTTTAGAAAAAAAAATTACCTCAGAAATTGAATTAAAATGTAAGACTGCGATTCTCACAGAAATCGCAGCACTCCTCTTAAAATATGAATGATGATGTTAAAAAATACCACCAAAACGCAAAATGATCCTGTCTTGTCAAAAGGCAATTTTAAAGTGAGACAGGAAAATGAATCTCTGAAGAGTTCCTCTAGATGTTGCTGCTGCGGCGGATAAAAGAAACTGAGGGTTTAGGCGGGAAACCGACCAATAAGGCAGTTGGAGAGTGGGCGGGGCTACCGCCAAAACGCTTCTAAAAGCTCTAAGAAGGTTTCGAAGTTTGCTGCGCAAGCGCAGAATAACCCATTTGTGTAATTCGCAGAGGCCACGAAGAAGAAAACACAGTATCAAAAGCAAGGGGGCTGCCATTTACTCCATCTTTCAGATACAGCATATCTATGCTTGCTGTGTAAGGACAGAAAACTCCTCTCTCTGCCCAGCACTGACAGTAAAAAGTTAGAATGAACTGTGCTTCTTTGAGTGGTCATCTGTATCCTCACACAAATGGGTCTTGTGCATGCAGAGCCAACATTGAAAAATTCCAGAGCTCAGGAGCCATAGCAAGAACCTCACCCTATCCTCTCTTCCATAAATATCAGTCTTACCAACATTATTCCTCTCCTGAGTTCTTTGGTCCAAATAAAATGCAACACTGGACCTGAAAAAGAGGGTTGGTTTGGGTGAGGGCACAGATAGCCACCGGAAGAAACACAGTTATAGAAGGCAACCTCTATACTTCACATAAACGGCTGATTTATAAGCTTACTACAGGCCAAGTCACTGAAAATCAGAAGAGAGAACTGCCTGATCAAAAAAGCATCCACCCAGGCCCTGGAGTCTAATAATACTGTATGAATGCCACAGTCCCGCCACAATTCAATGGAGACTGAAGTTGCCACAGCCCAGGCAGAGTGACATCTAAGGGTTCAAATCATAATTTTCTTGGTCACTAAATAAGTAATGTGGATGGTATGCATGACTGATTTAGAAAGTGTTAGTGAAGAGGAGCTGACAGTCATAGTCATCATCATATAATGTAATAAATGGGTCCCATGCAAGAGCAGATACAGATGCTAAAATAATAATAATAATAATAATAATAATAATAATAATAATAATAATAATAATAATAATAATAATAATAATATCCCGCCCCTCTGCAGAGCAATCGGGACGGCTTACAACATTAAAATCTCCATACAGCTATATTAATACAATCTAAATAGAACATAAAAATCCCGAATCCCACCCGTCCATTAAGAAGTAAGGATTCTTCTTCTAGGCCCGATGGTGCTGGGCCTGTTGCCTCTCCCTCAGATGACATCAGATGGAATGGAGGGAGGGCTCTTCTTCTTAGTCTAGGCCCGATGGTGCTGGGCCTGTTGCCTCTCCCCCAGATGACATCAGATGAAATCAGATAAAATCAGGGCAACAGAGATCAATAAGACCAAAGGCTGTGAGACAGATGAAGAAAGTGCCATCAAATCCAAGGGCTGGAGGAATGGGTAAGAGACCAGAGGCAACACTTGGAACTAGTGCGATATAGATGGAAGAGGTGGCCTCAGAGAAGCATTGATAATGGAGGAAGCCTGTTTCAAGATGTTCAAGGAGCAGAATGCAGAGACCTAGACAAGAGTTGCTGTAGTTCTTGGAGATGGAGTAGGCCGAGAATCTGACAGAGGAGGCAAATGGAACTGACTATGATACAAGTGGGCCCTTGGAATTCGCTGGGGTTTGGTTCCAGGACCCTCCATGGATCCCAAAATCTGTGGATGCCCAAGTGCCATTAAATACAATGGCATAATAAAATGGTTTCCTTTATATAAAGTGGCAAAATCAAGGTTTGCTTTTTTGGAATACACACACACACAAACTGTGGATGCTTGAATCTGTGGATAAAAAAATCTATGGACATGGAGGATTGACTATACTGTTGATAGCATGGTGATCTATGGTATGGATAGTCCCAAGTGATATAAATCTCAATAAGAAGTAAGAGCTAAAAGGTTCATGCTAGTAGAGCTCACAGCACAAGTAGTCCTAACAAGATGCCAAGGTGAATGACGAATCCTCTCATTTACCAGGACAGCCTAAGTTGCAACTCAGTACAAAGGAGAATGCCCCCTACATGAAGCAGACTGCTTCCAAGGTTATGTCCTTTAGGAGGAAAAAGGCAGAGGACATTGAAGATGGTTAGCTGGCAAACAGCAAGAATAGAAGTCAGCCAGAGGACAGGTAAGTGAGATTCCAGTCCTTGTTGCACTTAGCTGAAAGCTGGAAATCTGTTCATATCAAATATTGAGATGGGGCAGTTTCAGCCATGGCTATGTTGTCAGCACCAATGAGTGTTGACACAAAAAGGATGTTGAGTAGACTAGTGCTGAAGACAATGCAGAAACAGTACGGGGAGATTGCTGCTTATCTTTAGTCTTGAAAACATCACTGGTCTTAGATACCTTCTTTTTTAGACACATGTGAAGAAATGGAAGGCTGGACTGCTGCTTTAAGGATATTGATGTCAATTTCAGCTCAGGGGTTGAGGCTAAAGGAGATAACTGGATCTCCAGCCAAAGCACAAGTGGGCAATATTGGGATGAAAGGCTGTGCATGCAAAAGAGTTTGAATGGTTAGATTGGTGGTGGCTGGCATAAAAAATCAGTCCATAATGGAATCCAATGATTCAGATATAGGTTAACATAACCACAGTTTTTGTCTTATCAACGCAGGAGTCAAAACAGTTACTGACTGAGAGACCAAGACCTGTGTTGATACTGAGATGGTAACAATTCCCATCTGGATGTATTTGACAACCAAGGTAGTGGGAGTTGTGGAGGCTCGAGAGTGCTGTTGAGTGGGGATGGAAAACAGAGATTGGAACAGAATAGTTTGCCAGCACTGGGGCCACTACTGAAATAAAAGCTTCCTGACTTGTTGCAGATGTAGATGGCAAGTGAGATTCCAAAGGCACATGTGCAGGGGACGGAAAGACTGTTGTGGGTGGGTATCAGCATAGACAGATATGGTCTTGAGCAGCAATACAGAGACTTCATATTGTGAGTGATGATAGTACCTGCTCCAGTCAATGAGAAGCATAGACCTCTGATTATCTCAGATGGGAGGAAGACTGAGGGATGAGGGAGACTGGATGGATCCTTTGAAGTGAAAAACCTTGAAAGATCCCTCCAGTCTGGTTCCCATGTATACATCATGCCCCAACAATAGCCAAAGCAGACAGAACATGGAGATCATGCCTTAATTAGTACCTCTTGAATGGGTTCAGATAGGGGGAAGTGTAATTCTCCCAGCACCATGGTGAATAGGAGCAAAAGGAAAATGGGCATCAGAACACAGGATCTGGTTTATTACAGTTCAGTGGTAAAGGCGTAGACATTCAAAGCATTAGGACCTCAGGAGACTGGGGCAACTGAAGTGCTGGCTGACACGGATGAACTACAGAAGATGAAGATTTCAATAATGGATTCTGAAGGCATGTTTGACACAAGTAGAAGGCTGGTAGTCCTTACTAAAGTGGACAGTTGGGTGGACTGAACTGTGATTTGAGCAGAAGTGGGCTGAAGCATAGTTTGGGCCGAAGAACTAAGAATAAAAGAAAACCAGAAGTTTCCATAGCAGTGGAGTTATGGAAACTTTCTCTTTATACTTTGCTTTCCCTGCTTTCCTTTTGCTTTTGTCTTCTTAGTAGCAGTCCCCTCCTGCCCTTCTCAGGAGCGGTGGTGCTTGTGAGATTTTCGAGTTGTGTCTGATGTTAAGGAGATGATGTTTCTAATACCGATGGTTCTGCTATGGCTGAACAGATAGTACTGGTTGATGCCAGAGCTTCCAGGGTAGAACTGATTCGATTCTGGAGTCGAGACAGTATCTGAAGCCACAGGCTTGCAAAATGTCAGTTTAGTTAATGGAGGCAATGTAATGCTGAGGTCCAAATCACTGGCCGTAAGATCTACTAACCTTCCGAAGAAACAAGCCATAACTTAATTTTGCTACTTTTTAGGGTTTTTTTTTGTAAACCTTCAGAAATAACATAAGCGCTTAGGTTTTGCATTCATCACCAAAGAAGAAAAGGCACTAGGAGTGAACATCCAAATGGAATGCTTGTTCCACACAAGAAGCAGTTTGAAGTGTCACTGATGCCATTCACAAGAAAACAGAGTACAGAATATAAACAATAGTTTTAACTATGAAAACTGAATAATAAAAAAGTGAGGAGATGCAATGATTCCAGATAGCAAAATCATGTAACAAATATGTTGAAGCATATGAAGAAAAGCAGACTAAGGAAGTCTGCAGGTCAAAGTAGAATGCAAACCTATACCTCCACTTTCTACTTCATGTGCGGAGAACAGATTATTAATTCCCCTCCATCTAAGTTGTTCTTCCCCCTGCAGCTTTTAGCAGCAGCAATGACTCAGTAGGATCAACATGATGTCATAGCTAGATTGCACATTTTGCGTCTGCTTCCAGAGCCAATCAGTTCTCAGATTAAGAGAAGCTGTTTATCATAATTGTTTCATAAGGATGGGGGCTTTTCTTTACCGAAGAGAAAAACATGCTCTCAGGCTTACAACAGGCCTGATAGCATGACATGATAGCAGACTGATTATAATTTCTATGTGATGTAGTAAAACAGTGCAGCTCTTAAAAAATACAACACAAGGCTGGTTAGATAACATAATGGTGCTAAACATTCTTCATATGATGTTGAATAGCAACTGTCTTCACCCCTATTGGCTGCAAAAAGTCAAATAACATCTGATGAGCCATAAAATAACAGTTTACAAGACAGTATGCTTTCTAAAGCAGCCTTCATGGGCAAAAGGATCTTGATGCATTGATGTGTGATCATTGGCACTATTTTTACCCCTGTGTATGAAAGGAATTGGTAAACAACTTTTATAATTTATTCAAAAATTAGTATATAATATGTTTATTACCTCTTTTTGCCAATACTTAATCTTTGATTGATGCTCAGCAACATGACTGTCTAGCTGCTCAATTTTAAGCCTAATACTAAGAGCTTCTTTTTGAAGCAAATGTTCTTCTTCTTGGATAGCTTTCATCTTTTGAAGCACAGAGCGGTGCTCCTCCTGGATCTCTGGTAAGGTCTCCTAAACACATCAGAAGTTAAAAGTTGCAATAAATGAACATATGTATGGCATATACAAACATAAACATAGTTATTGCTCAAAATTAACATCAGAAGTTGAGAAATGATCTTGTCACAAATAATATCAAGACTACGTTTTGGTCTATTTTCATCTCTGAAAAGAGGAAGGGTGAGTAATGCCATTTTAAAGAAAACAAAATGAATTACAAAAACTGTCAGTTGTGCAGATGGACAAAGTCTTGATTAGTTAGATTTCCTGGTCTTCACAATTCCTCAGGTTGATGGTGGGTGTTCTATACAACTAAACAAGAATTTACTATTTTTGAAATACTGCCAGTTGAAACTTCACTTTTAAAGAAAGTGGTTGTAATATCAAGACAAGAACATTACTTAGGCCTGCTAATCAAACAAGAAGCCCCCCTCCCAAGTTCTATTAAATGAGTGACAGAGGTCTTTCTTCCATCATTCATGGAGCCTGATAAAATTAATCATCAAACATCATAAATAGAACTCTCTGAAATTCTTATCTTTTGGTACAAGACACTGGTTTATACCATGATCACTGTCACTGATGGACTTAGTAAAAATCTTATCCTCCAGCAAAAACTCATTGTCCTTTCTATGTAGGATCAACACAGGTTTAACAGAGTATGGCTTTAATGGAGTATACTATATCTAGTATCTTCTGTCAAACAGAGCTTTTGTTAGTGCTAGAGACTTAGCAGAGGAATCATTACTTACAGTAAAACACTACACATTTTACATAATACAAATATTCGGTATTTCTATACTTGTTGCATATTTTAGATCACATGCTATCTGAAGAATATAAAGCAGTACCACACATACTTCAGCTTTTTTGCTGTCATTCATAACTTCAGCAGCTCTTTCATCCAGTGTACTCAGCTGTTCTGTTAAATCTTGTATATTCTTTTTATTCTCGTCAATTTCCTTCTCAGTGTGAAGAACAGCATCCTCTGATTTTTTCAAGTTTCTGTACAGAATGCATATAATAAGTGGACGTAAAGCTTCTTCTCTAGTTACATATAAGAATTTGAATATAAACCAGCTCTTTGCAGAAACAAAAGATAGGTGCCAACAATTTCCATGCTGTCTCATGGTCACATGCAGGTCACACTGCTTCTGTGGCTTGGTATGTTTAACTCCTGCCATTCTCTAAGTCCATCTGCAGCTCCATCTGCTCCTTCTCACTACAGCAGAGATTCCTATCCTAAAACATAGCCCTACTTATAATGCACAGACATTAATTTTAAACTGCTTTGGAAACCAATTTTGGATGAAACAACCGAGATATTAACATGTGTATAAATGTACACAAATGTCAATGTATACATAAATGTTAAATGTATACACATTTAACCTGCTTGCATTGTTTCTAAGGTACCTAGCATACATTTTGGAAATCCAAAATAACCCTGAATGTTCATTTTGTACCCCCTCCCCACTATAGTAATCTCTCTGTGACAGAGAAAGAAGTGGAATTCTGTGCACTTTCTGGCAAACAAAATTACACACTCATATTTTTCACGTATTTAGCATTTTCTTAGTACATCCTATTTCTTCTATGGCTTTTATTCCGTTCACTATCATTTTCTTTACTGTATATAGCACTCTGTCATCACAGATTCACTTTAACCCTAACTCCACAGATGAGAATGCATGCAGAGATTAGAATTTAGCCTGTTTAAAAGATGATATCCTTTAACTGCTTTCTTAAAACCTATTGAAATACAGCTGTAAATTGTATTATATCTGTATCACACTTATATTGACACACAAAGGGCACAAAAATCATACCTTTCTGCTGTCTTGATTGCCACCTGAGCTTTAGTAACAGCAGACGTACATTGGTCAATTTCCTTGTTTATTCTATTGAGATTATCTTGCTGAGTTTTAAGTTTATTATTGTTAATTTCAACTATGAGATTATGCAGTTTCTTAACTTCTGATTCCAGTTTACCAGCCTTTGCAGCAACTCTGTCATAGACTGTGAAAAAAATGATGAAAATGGTGAGTATTTCTAGTATTAAATATAATATAGACAAGCTGATCATCTCAAGCCTTATTTAAACATAGAATATTTGCATGTTTATTGAATTTACTATTATGCAACACTGTGATCAAATCTCTGCATTCATGTCACAATACAGCTGTCCCTCCCGATTTGTGGAGAGTCTGCTGCAAATATCCAAGCCCCATTGGATATAATGACTGCGTGTCCCTGCATGCGGCCTCGCGTAAGTGCCACGGGTGCACGTGCCATTTTGTCCCTCCTGGCTTCCCGTCTGCAGAAATTCAAGACCAGAAACGGGAACTCCATGGAAATTCAAGTCCGCGAACTAGGAGGGACAAAAGTACTCTGTTTTCACTACTGCAACTGACAGAAGTTTTGAAATTATAAAATTATAAGCAGTATTAACTTCTTTGCTTTGCAAAAATTGTTTTCCTAAAAGGAAAAATCAACTTCATTTAATAATTAGAAGCTACGGATTATCAACAAAAATCCAGTAAATCTGAAATGATTGAATTTGGTTCATAATTTCCTATTCTTGGAAAGACCTATAATAATATATCAGCTAAGAAAGAAAGTAGTTAAGACTTTAAAACATAAGTCAGCCATCAGTTGACCTAGACGTTCACAATTCCTACACAGAAATGTATACAGTCACTCCTCCATTTTTGCGGGGGATCCATTCTGGACCACCACCACCCCCGCGAAAACGGAAAACCACAAATATTCAAGTCCCATAGGCTTGAATGGCGGCAGGTACCAGTGGGCACCCACCCCATTTTTGTCCCCCTCCGTTTGCCGCCTGCAAATAGGTGAGGGATGTGGACACCAAGTCCATGAAAGTGGAGAGGCAACTGTATTTGTTGGTCTGGATATTTAAAAAAATAGTATTAAATATTAATCAGTTTTGTATAAGAAAACAAGTTTTTTTATATGATGTCAAAACAAATAAGCATTCATACTAGATCTAATTCAGAAATTCAACACACTTCACTCCCCACACTTGCATTCTACAGCACAAACTTCTCAAGAGAAAAATGAGCAAAGATACAGGAAAGTTTGACAATAAAATTAGATGAAGGATCACATTGCTAAATAATAATTTACATGACTATACATGAGTGTTACATGTATTCACATGAGCTTTTAAAAATGTTAATAGACCTTTTGTTACTGAATTGGGAAATCATTGGAAAACTTTAAAATGTTCCTCGGAATGATGGAAGAGTTACTTTTTAGAAAGCCATACATGTAACAAATGCAATGAGAATACCTCATGCACTAGGTTGTAGTTAGAATAGATGTAGAGTACTGGATATTTTCAAACATTCCTACACCAGTTTAACTGAAAGAACATGCAAGCTTTATAATAATACATTTTTCAAAGAAAATATATAAATCAAATGTGCCTAATGTTAAAAGTAAATTCCTAAAATCTACTGGAAAGCAAAATTATGTACAAGTAAAGAGAGAGAAACATTCAGAATACTGGTTAAAAGTAGTGTTTATCCTATCAGTCTGAAAATGAAATTAAATATTTTGTTCAATACTTATTATTCCTGAGTATCAACACCTACTCATTTAAAACATTTCTCCATAGAATTCTGCACTTACAGATCACAATACTTTTATCAAAATAGTATATCATTAATTTTTTAAAAAACCTTAAGGTATCTAGAAAATTATCAATTCACAAAACTGTAAGCTTCTTTTATTTGAAAACAACACACATTACACTGCTAGGTAACAAGGGCACTTTATGATAATGTAATTCAAATTATGATTTTGTCCCAAATTATATTTTGTTATAAAGTATACGCACCTTCTTTGAAATTATTGCACTTTTCCTCCATTTCTTTTTGTTTAATTTTATCTGGAGCTGCAGCAATTACATTTGTTCCCAGTTCTTTAACTTGGATTTTTAAGTGAGCTTCTTGCTCTAACAAACTCTAAAGAGCACAAGCAAGCTTGTTAGTTCTCTGCAAAGTTAGAGTTCCTTAAATATAAAAACCTTGAAAAAGAAACCTTGGGTACAAGTTAAAGCACTCCTGAGCAGTGGCACATTATACAATGACACTTATCTCACTATACCCAGTTGTAAAGCCCCCAACCCCAAGGTTTCTACTGAGCAAACACTGATAGTTTTTGAACACCTCCACAGAAATGCTTTCCTGCTACCACGCTTCCAGTTGCAATTACAAATGCATATGTCTAGTATGAAAATCTTTCCATCAAAAGATAAATACAAATGAAATTTTTCAAAAATGTTTTATTTGGTATTTCAGAATTATACTACAGAGGACAAAGTCAAAATACTCCATACATTTTGTTGCTTTTTCTATAAAGGCTTAACCTTCAAAGTTAGCATATGAACAAGGAAAGGCTACAAGAAAGAATGACAGTTGGGTGCTGGGTCATGAGATGCCTAGAGCACTATCACACTGCAACACACTTGCCCTCATATCCCCTTGTTGACAGAACAAAGAAGAACAGCTGGAAGGCTGTCATGAATTAAAAGTACTCTAAGCATCTTCTGGGAAAAGCTTCCAAGACCCTGCACCTTTTGTAATATGGAACAGAGGAGACTACAGGATCCCAATGTGATGTGCTTTTAAGATTCTAGTCACTCAAATCCAGCTTCTTGGATTCCAAACATTCCATTGCAACTATGAACACTTAGTCCACCTCCCTCCATGCCATCTGACATCATCCAGCCTCAAAGGCAGGCCCAGCTCCATCAGGCCTAGCCTAAACTAAGAAGAAGAGTCCTCCTTACAGTCCATCTGCCATGGTCCAAACCTCAGAGGAAGAGAAGAACTGCTGGACTTAGTCCCCTTCCCCATTGCCATTCCCTTCTCCTTTTGTGTCATGTCTTTTTAGATTGTAATCCTGAGGGCAGGGAAATGTCTAATTAACTATCTGTAAGCCGCCCTGAGAGACCTTGTGGCTGAAGAGCGGGGTATAAATACAGATGATGATGATGATGATGATGATGATGATGATGATGATTGGCCAACAACTATCAAGTCAGAATGCACCATCGAAAGCCATCGAAATCCACAAACACTTGGATAACTTCAACAAGAAAGAAGAAACCCTTAAAGTAAACAAGGTTTGGCTACCAGTCCTACAAAATAAGAAAATCAGTACTCGGCAAATGCAAATGGGAAACCAACCAGGGTCAGGGGCTTTCCCAGCAGACAATATCCTTGTTTGCATATCCTCCCACGTGAAGCCATGCCATTAACAACAGAACAATACACAGTTTACATGGAAATCACTCCTCCCAACCCAGGGTCTCACAGTATATATAGACCCACTCTCTTCCATTCCAGTATTCTCTGAAGATGCCAGCCACAGATGCTGGCGAAACATCAGAAAGAAACTCTTCTAGAACATGGCCACACAGCCCAAAAAACCCACAAAAAACTATAGATGCCAGCCATGAAAGCCTACGACTTAACAACAACAACAACAACAACAATAGTCCCTGCCTCATTTCTTGAACTTTTTAATACTTGTGCAAAACTTGGGATTGTTCCAGACCTTGTTGATACCTCTTATCTCTTTCCATGTGTGTAGTAACACTTCAGCTAAAAAAAAGCACAGAATTGGAAGGGGTCACCAGAATCATCTAGTTCAACCCCTCTGCCATAATTAAAACACTACTGAATGATGGCCATTCAACCTCTGTTGAAAAACACCCCCCCTCCAAGAGAGCTCACTACTTTCCAAGGCAATCTATTCTACAGTTGAACAACTCCTTCTGTCAAGAAGTTCTTAATGTTTAGGCAGAATTTCTAGTAATTTGAATCCACTTGTTCATGTCTTAAGTCTTTGAAGGAGCAGAAAACAAGCTTTCTCCATTAAAACAAGCATGACATCCCTTCAGGTATTTGAAGATGGCTATCACATCACCCATCAATCTCTGTTCCAATCCAAACATATGTAACTCCCAAAGCAGTTCCTCATAGGACTTGGTCTCCAGAACTTTTATCATCATAGCCACTATCCTCTGGACATTTTCAGCTTGTCAACAACCTTCTTGTATTGTGGTGTCACTACAAATCTTCTGTTCTGTCATCCAAGGTGTCTAGAAAGATTGTAAACAACACAAGGCTCAAGACAGAACCCTGAGGCACCACACTAGCCACTCCTACCCAGGATGAAGAAGAACTATTAGTAAGCATTGTTTGGGTTTGGAATGTCAACCAGTTACAAATCAACAAGTTACTTAGTAGCAGCAGATTTAGCAACATTTTACCCGCCGGTCCAAAACAAAAACAAACAAACAAACAACCCAACCCCCCCACATACAACCCCCCCCAACATTGTCATGGGAGAAAATATGAGGAGCCTTACTGAAATCAAGGTTACTATATCCACAGCACTCCCTTGATCCACCAAGCTTATAACATTAGTAAAAGCAGACAAGATTAGTCTGGCATCAACTTGTATGTGTAAAACACATTCTGGCTCTTACTAATATAGCACTCCTAAGTACTCACACACTGACTTTAATGATCTGTTCTAGGACAACTCCTGGTATGGATATCATGCTGACTGGTCTGCAGTTTCTCTCTTCCCTCATTTTTGAAGATGAGGACAACATTCATTCTCTTTCAGCCTGCTACCACCTCTCTTGTTCCCCAAAACTACTGACAGAAGGTTATATCTGAAAGTTTCTGAAGTACCTTTGAATGTAATTCATTTGGCCCTAGATACTTGAATTAATTTCTATGTACTCTTTACTTCTCCTGACTACAGTCCCCTTACTGCATCATTTGTTCGATTTTTCACCAGGTTGAGCACACTTTGCCTTTTGGGGGAAAACTGAGGGATAGCAGGTGTGGAGCAGTTCCACTTTCTCTCATTTCCTTATTATTTTCACACAATCTCCTCCATGGAATGGCCCTATGTCAGGGTTGTATCCCTTTATCCCACTACCTTCTAACCAGGTATTGAGGTACTGCCCAAACAGCTGCTGCCATTAAATCTGAATTTTCCCCCAAATCTCACTGAAATCATCTAGAGTAAGGACTTTCCTTTGTCTCCACTACTGCCACCCACGCAAGGACCACCTCCTGTCCTGCTGTGGCCACAAATTATGGGGGCCTTCCTAGATGCCCTCAAGATAACAGTAGATACTATGCTATTTATTTCCCCACTGGATAACCACTCTTCTTTATTCATTGCTGTCTCCATAGTCATAGTGTCTGAACCCAATCTCTAATATACAATGTTCCTTGAGATCAAAAGCATATATTTACAAAAACAAAACTTTATTAAAAGTTGAACATAATAAAATTGTTAAATATTAATACATTTAAAACACACTTTGACACTCTCTTCTTCTGGCTTACTCATACCCTCAGACTCATTAATTCTTAATTCTGAAACCTAATTTAAAACTAACCTAAACCTATTCCTAATCTACTCCCTCCCTTAGTATCAGCTCGCTACTAACTATATCAATTATCATCCAATAGCTTTAGTCAAATCTACTCAGATATTTCACTAATCACGACTCACTTAGAATCACAGAGTTGGAAGAGACCACAAGGGCCATACAGTCCAACCCCCTGCTATGCAGGAACACACAATCACAGCACCGCAACAGATAGCCATCCAGCCTCTGTTTAAAAACCTCCAAAGAAGAACTCCATCACTCTCTAAGGGAGTGTGCTCCACTGTCAAACAGCTCTTACTATCAAGAAGTTCTTCCTAATGTTCAGGTGGAATCTCTTTTCCTGTAGCTTGCATCCATTGTTCTGGGTCTCATAACAAGCTTGCTCCATCCTCAATATGACATTCCTTCAAATATTCAAACATGGCTATCATATCACCTCTTAACCATCTCTTCTCCAGGCTAAACATACCCAGCTCCCTAAGTCTCTACTCATAGGGCATGATTTCCAGAGCCATCATCATTTTAGTCCCCTTCTCTGGACACTCTCCAGCTTGTCAACAACCCTTTGGAATTGTGATGTCCAGAACTGGACACAGTATTCCAGGTGGGGCCTGACCAAAGCAGAATACAGTGACACTATTACTTCCCTTGATCTAGACCAGGGGGCCCCAGGCCGGTCCTGCCACCGCCACCGCCCGCCATGATGATATTATTGTTGTTATTACTTGTTCTTGGGGTTTTCTTGGCAAAATCTCCACAGGGGTTTTGCCATAGCTTTTCTGGGGCTCAGAGAGTGTGCATTTATTTATTTATTTTTGGTGCTTCGGCCCCCCAATTGTCTGAGGGACATCAACTTGGCCCCCGGCTCAAAAAGGTTGCCTACCCCTGATCTAGACACTATACTTCTATTGATGCAGCCTAGAATTGCATTGTCCATTTTTGCTGCCGCATCACACTGTTGACTCATGTTCAACTTGTGGTCTACTAGGACTCCTAGATCCCTTCCACATGTAGTCTTGTTAAGCCAGGTATCCCCTATCTATGCATTTCATTTTTTCACCTTAGGTGCGGTACCTTACATTTCTCCATGCTGAAATTCATTTTGAGTTTTGGCCTAGTTTTCTAATCTATTAAGGTCACTTAGCATCACTTCCAACATTCCGTTATCTCACTTCCTCCTGCCAGTTCCTTACCTTATTACCATATCTAATACAGAAAAAGACAAGTTGTTATCTGTAACTTTAGTTCTTCGAGTGGTCATCTGCAAATTCACACAAATGGGTTATTCTGCACCTGCGTAGTAACTTCAGAAACTTCTGGAATTGCTAGGGAAAATGTTCCTTGAAACTTTTTGGTGGTAGCTCCGCCCACCCTTATAAAGCCCCTAGCGTTCCCACTCTTTCCCCATTTCCTTTCATCCGCTGCGCTAGCAGCTTAGAAGGAACATCTCTCTTTGAATCGTTCGTTTCTTACTCGGCTAAATACCTAACTCGGATTGTTGACCATGTGATTCAGAGACCACGAAGAACAAAATTTTCCATAAAATGTACATTACATCACACCCTATCTCCTTGTTCTTCCTCTTGCTCTGAACATATCCACCACCACCACCACCCCCCATTATTTTTAACCTCCCTAGCAAGCCTGAGCTTTAACTTTGCTGACTTTCTCTGTACAAATACTAGCTATTTGTCTGTATTCCTCACTGGTAATCTCCCCCTTTAATTTTTTGCATATGTCCACTTCAAATTTTAGCTTATGTGAAAGTTCTTTATTCACTCAGAAATGGAATCAGTGTTAGTATATGCAAATGAGAACACCAACAAAATCATTAAGGGCAGAGCACTGTTCAGAAGGAAGTCATGGTACTTACTACGAACAGTAATTCTTGGACAGGTTGCATACCTGAAACTGTAGTTCTTCAAGTGGTTAACTGTGAACTAACAGAAATGGATCTTGTGCCTGTGCAGATCCATTCATGGGACATTTTGGGACACCTCCCCCTCAGTACTGCTGTCCATCAAGATTAGACCAGACCAGCGCCGGGGGGGTGTTCTGTTTGGAAGCAGATGACCACTTGAAGAACTTCAGTTACAGGTAAGCAACATGTCCTTCTTTGTTATGGTCTCTGTGTCTCACACAAACAGATGATTAGATAGGTTACCAGAGGAGGTGGAGAAAGTCAGTTGAGGATAGACAGTACCACTCTTTCAAATGATGCATCATCCTGAGCCTTACAGACTACTTGGTAGTGCTGGATAAAGCTGACATCTGAGCCCAAGTAGCCACTATGCAGACTTTGGGCAGGGAAATGCCTTGCAAACATGCCAGGGACATAGAAAATGTGTCGGATGAGTGGGACCTGAGGTTTCCTGGTAAGCTGGTATGTCAAACTGATCAATTTCAACCACCCTTTTGGACAGTCTCTGTGAAGAGACAGGGAAGCCTGCCTTCCAGCCACCTTAGCAGAGAAAGTGTCTAGGAGATTTTCTCATGGGGGAGCATAGTAAGCCAAGGCCCACTGAATATCCGGACGTCTTTTCCAACTGGAAAGAGGGATCTTGATGGGAGGTTGGCAACACAAAATCTTGGTGGAGGTGGAATAAGGAGACCACCTTCATGAGGAATGCTGGATCAAAACATAGCACCACCTTGTCCTTATGGAAAAGCACACTGGGCTGGTCTGACTGGAGGGTGCAACGTTTGCTGGCCCACTTCACAGAGGTGATTGCTACTAGAAAACACATCTTGAATGTGAGGAGACAGAGATCCTTAGCAGCCATTTGCTCAAAGGGTGTCATCATTAGTTGGGATAGAATGAGTGAGACACCACAGGAAAACAGGATCTTTGATGGGTAGTTAAAAGAGGGACAAGCTCTTGATAGCCAGGCTTTTGAAAAGTGTGGAGGTGGGATGGCTGGACAGCTGGTATGCCAGTATAGCTGTAAGGTAAACCCTCAAATAAGAAAGAGAAGGACCAATATACTTCAAATGCAGAAGAAAAAACATTACTGTTCTTTCATTGGTTGGTGCAGTTGGCAGACTGATGCCATTTGAGGGCATAATAATGAATATATACAAACACCTAAGGCTTCTGAAGCTGCCAGGGTATCGGATGAAACTACCTGAGATCTGGATGCTTCACTTTATCACGTGTCTATGTGAACAGAGTGGGTGAATATAGGAGACTATGAGACATTTGTGTTACAAACCAGGGCCACCAAGGAGCTATGAGAATACATAGTCTGTCATATTCTCTTGAATCTGAACCACTACTCTAGTGATCAGGGGAAAAGTAGAAAGTGCAGAAATCCTGTCCAGTGTCAGAGAAAGGAAGATCTGAATAAAGATTAATAGCTTATAAGTGTATCTGGCAAGGTAGGATACAAAAAACTAAAGGAGAGAGAAGTTACTGTACATAACTAAAAAAAGAACTTTGGGCTCCCACCTCTGATAACAAAGTGAGGGGAATAACCCCCATATGAAAGCAGATTCCTCAGAGAATTCCTCATATTACAGCCAGCATTCTGTGGCTAATCAACACATTTAGTGCTCTCTAGGCTTTAGAAAGGAGGGTTCTATTAGTTTTTTTTTCCCTAAAGGATTTTTTTCTTTGACAAATCTGGGATTCTCTTGTGTTGTAATGAATGGGAAGTGCCACTATGAATACTTAAAAATGTGAGGATTTTGAAATGAGGATTGTGTATATATTGATGATTTGATAGATAGATAGATAGATAGATAGATTACCTGAATACTTGCACTGTACTTTTCTAAAGTGTTTCTCATTTCTCTGACACTCTGACGCAATTTTATTATCTCTTCCTCAAGCTGCACTTTCTGTTCCTGGTATTGCTTTGCTTTTTGGGAGTTCCTTTGAAGTTGAGATTCCATTTCATTTACCTACACAAAGAGTTAAAAAATGTAAAGCAACATATATGTAAGGGGCATCTAAAGAAATGGTAATAGTAAAACATTGAGCTTTTATCTTCTAGATAAAAATAGCTTAGTCAATAAGGACATAAGAACAGCAATTAAGTTTGCCACTAGCAAAATAAGTAGAAAATAAGAAACATAAGGAAGAAGTGACTTGTCAAGGGGTTCTAGGACAGTCAAAAAGCAGGGGAGGGAGATTTAGGAGTAGAACAAACTAGAGAAGGCTTCGATAATGGAGAATATTCTAATCTCAAATATAGGTTTTATTAGGCAGAATCATGCTTAGGGTAAATATCTGCACCATTACTCTCTCTGTTTAATTCCGCAATGGGAGATTTGGGGTGGAGGCAGCTATCATAAATTTAGGAATAATGTCATAAATGTAATAAAGATCCTTACAGCATCACCATTTTCACTGTTGCCATTCATAGAGATAATCATGTAGTGAAACACAAGGACATGATAGTTTTTGGTATAAAGTATGGCTAGTAATAATTATGGTTTATTGAAATAGGCCAGTTTTATAAAGTAAGTTATTAGAGGCCATGCTGGGAGATGAGGAGACTGATACCCCAAAGCTCACCTAGGCTTTTTTTCATCAATATACCAAGTTATCATTACGATCATATGCAGCATGTCCATGTGCAACTCCATTCTATAGACGCTAGAGAACACAAGACAACTGACAGAGGCCAAAATGTGAACCTGTTAAACCTTCAAGTATTTAACTCCATTGTCTTATCAGTAAAAGTGCAGTGACTCTTTTGTTAAGTCTGCTAAGGACTGACACCCAAGATACGATTATTGTATTTTATATTTTCTTTTTTCAGTTTATTTCTGAGTAATACTTTTTACCAAAATTCAAATTACTGTAAATTACTCTGAATTCAAATTACTGAATTTAAAGAATATGGTAGTCATTTTTCATTCAAAACTTTCCCAAATGTACTAACCTGATCTTCTGATGTTTCAACTATAACTGAGGATCCCATTCTACCCTTCATTATTTTTCCACCACCACCAGTCATCGTCCCTACGGAAGGACCAAAATAAAATATAGTAATCAAATGATCTGTACTGCTAATATCATTCAGCTTCAGTTTTTAAATGCAATTTTGTACTTTTGACATACCTGACTGTTCTATGATTTGTCCCTGCAAGGTTACTACTCTCCACCTCTTGTCTTTCTGGAATGCAACTCTGGTAGCTTGATCCAGGTTATTTGCTACCAGAGTATCTCGTATTGCAAAATAAAAAGCTTGCTGAATCTTCTCATCTTTAACTTTTATCATGTCAAACAGACGAGGAGTATTTTCAGGAGTCTGAATTTTGCCCATGCTTTTCTCCCACACAGACATCTGGAAGAGCATAAAAAGGACCACAAGAGCAGAAGCATGAAAAATCAAGAATAATCACACATGCATTTGATAAACATACTATTTCATTTTTGTATTTTTTGGCATTTTAATTGTGCTCCATGTAAGTAAAGTATAATCCAATACATTTTCTCAAAATAAAATTTCATTGTACAATGGCCTCTTTTATCTGCTGCGGTTTGGTTCCAGGACTTCCCATGGATACCAAAATCTGTGGATGCTCAGGTCCCATTAAATACAATAGCACAGTAAAATGGTAGCCCTTATATAAAATGGCAAAATCAGAGTTTGTTTTTTGGAATGTATCTATTTTAAAAATATTTTCAAGTTGTGGATCCTTGGCTCTGTGGATAAAAAAAAATCTGTGGATATAAAGGGCTGACTGTATTCAGTGAGATTTCATCATTCATTAAATGTTCTTAGGATTGTTGCTTGCATTTTTTCCCTATTGAGACCTATGTGAATATAATCAAAGACAGCCCTTTGAGCACATAATTTGTCTTTGAAGTAAAAACTAATAACTCTTAATATTTGTATGGAACCATTAAAAGGTCCTAGTTCATCTACTGAAATGGAGTATAGTAAGATCACCATTTTATTAAAAGTACCAACAGCTTTTAATATACTTTATCATAAATCTTAATAAATTCAAAAGGACAGGTTGCTTACCTGTAACAGTATTTCTTCGAGGGGTCATCTGCGAATTCACACAAATGGGTTATTCTGCGCCTGCACCGCAAACTTCAGAACCTTCTTAGAGCTTTTAGAAGCGTTTTGGCAGTAGCTCCCACTCTCCAACTGCCTTATTGACCGGTTTCCTGCCTAAACCCTCAGTTCCATGGACGCCAAAGCAGCAGCCCAGGATTGAAGGAGGCAGGGCACCACTCCGAGGGGAGAATAGGCGGGATTTGTGTGAATTCACAGATGACCGCTCGAAAAAATACTGTTACAGGTAAGCAACCTGTCCTCCTTCTTCATGGTCTCTGCGAATCACACAAATGGGTTAATCAGACTGACAAACTTCGGTCAGTGGAGGAGGGAGTGCCATGCCACATAAGACAGCACATTGCCTCAAACAAAATCACACTTTGCGGATCTGAGCCCCAGTCATTTAAATATAGGAGCAAACAGTTCTGCTACTATGACTCTACATGAGTCAAACTGAAATTCCAATACCAAGACATAGTGGGACAGTCACCAATGCAGGTGAGAACATGCACAGTGGCAGAAAAAACAGGCTTGCCAGCTAACCCATACATTGCACAGTCTGTTGATAGACCTTGATGGTCTGTGATAACAAGGCTGATGTATGGCGAAGGTCAAGGGAGAATCTCTGACCTAGGCAGCACAGGTTTGTTAGCAATGGAAATTACGCCAAAGCTATCCAGTAGGCAGTGAAAGAAGTTCACTACTGCAAGTGGACAAGTGCAACAAGAAGGAACGTATACAGACTCTGTCTGAACCAGGAGATGAATGGAAACCAATGCGAAGGGCAACAGACTTGCAACAATGTGAGGCTGCCCAGGCCGTGACATTGGCAATCAGGAAAAAAGGGGGTTTATCAAACACCAAATTAAAGATGTGTCAAAGGGAATCTTTCAAATGGAAAAGGACAGTGACCTGATAAAGCTTCTAAGACATTGTTTGAAGATTATGGCATCGATAGACAACGCCTAGAATGCTAAACAATCTAGGGCTAAGCGTTCACACAGAATGTGGAACAGACTATTTGTGCTCAGCAAAGAGATGGTTGGGCATCACCAGCAAAAGCAGCAGAAAACAAGTGCCTGCACCCACAATTGGGCAGTAGGACGTCTGGATAGTACAGAGAGAGCCTAATGGCATCGAACTGGAGAAGCTCCAGTAACAATTTCTGGAATAGTGGTGGACGTCAGAGAAGAGGAATAGTACCTCATCTAGTCATAGCAAAGACACTGACAACAGGGAAGTGAGAATATCACAATATCCAATTGTTGTGACCCACAAGACACACTGTGTTTGAACGTATGTTTCAGGCTATCAGCATGAAACTTGCAGTTCTTGGTGAAAATTCCAGAGAAAATAACAGTGGCTGGTGTGACTAGAAGACTAGCCATAGTATTATAAAAGTAAGGGATTTCACACTGTAAGTAGAAAAAGATCCCTATGGGAATGTTATTCCATTGCGTGATGTCCTGCAGAGGTTGTATCAAAGATAACATGACTTGGCAGGAATGGTGAGAACTGATAAGCAACAGTCTAGCAGGAGCAATATGGTGTCGACATGTCATGAAAGGGTCATGAGAGAAGAATTTTAGAACAGGGGAGCTGGAATAGACCTTAAGAGCCACCAGTTCAGCTCCTAGCCAGGAGTAAAACCCCTTATCGTATAGATATGGGGTGCTTGATGAAGCATGAAGTGCGCTGTGATTGGGCACAATAACGGGGGGAGCACAGGCTTCACTGTACACAGAGAGAAGACCAAGGACGTTTGCAGTGCATAGTTAGCCTTGGCAGGATTGCAGGTGGAGACCTGAAATATCACCACCTCACTGGAATGACGCCCTGAGACAGAGGCCAGGAAGAACCAGATGTTACGATATCAGTCAGCCTGGAGAAACGGGACAAGTATGAATGTCCCAAGATCATGAAGTGTCCACAGGGGTGGACAAAACTGTGAAATGGAGGCTCAAATCAGAGGGATGTCCCCAGAGGGCGTTCCTGCCCAGGGCGGCAAAGAGGAAAGAACTGATGCAGTTCCCATATGAATGAGGCCCAAGAAGATTGCATTGAAATCGGTGGTCAGTATATGAGATGAGCTCATCCCAGGTAGAGACCAAGCAGTAATTTGTCACGTTTCATAGATGTGAGTGGCACCGACAAGTACCCCTTGGAAGAGGTGTGCGTATGGGACATAGACTTGTATTTCTTGTTATATGCAGTGGGCCTTGGAAAAAAGACACCAACTGCATTCACTGACACTTGCACAGGGAAAGCGACAACATTCCTCTGACACGGAGGGAACAAGTACATTCTGAAAGCCACTAATAGGGAGGAATGAAAGCATTAATGCCAGTCTGAAAAAAAGGGGGGTATGACCACCCCAGTAAGTTGTGGCAAACCTGGAATGGTAATGGCCCTCAGCATGGGAGCGTAATCATGTATTGGTCCCAGTACAGGGAGACCAAGCACACCACAGAATATATCTGTATCAAGTGAGTGATACAAGAGTATAGCTTGACGTTAAGAGGATGAGCGATGGTACCAAAGCCCCCCATGGGGAGAACAAGAAGATTCAAATCGTGCTGGTAGCAAGAGCATAATGGTATCCTCCAATCCTGTGATAAGTGGAGGACTGTCCATATTGAGAGTGCTCTGGTGAACAGAGACAAAAGCACATCCTCATAAGAATGTAACATGGGAATGGTGGTGCCCTCCTTCAGCATGGAGGCACGTCTTCCGAATCAACTAAATAAGGATAGCCATGATATCAGATCTTGACATGGAAGCAAATTTGATGCTGCATATCTGGCTGACTCTGCCACCCCTCGGTATCGAAGGAGGAACTTTAAATCCAGCTCGAATTCGAATGAATGGAGGCAGAATAAGGCATGCAATTGTAGACTTTGGTATAGATGCAATAATCACAGCCTCGAATCCAACTGAGTGTGTGCCAGGGTGACCATAGCTGGGGGCTGAATGAGTGATTACTGGCAGCATGCCGAGGGATGAATTGTAGGAGCAGCAATGGGCTTTGAAAGGGAGGGACAAGCATGGCTCTGAATTTGACAGAGCAATGGCCCTCGGTACAGAGGGAAATGCTATGGTCCCAAATCAGGGAGAGCGTGAGCCAGTATTGCACCTCGGTATAGAGGGAAAAATCATGGTTCTAATAGAAAGCTTGGTGGTAGTTGACCTCGGTATGGAGGGAGCAACCACAGCCTTGAATTCAAACCAAATTGTGGCAACATCGTGAGGCCGATCTGGCTACCACCCGATGGTTGGGGAAGGCACCATATAAAACTGCTTGTGGGCCAATCAGTTTGATCTCGGAGAGTCAGGGACCGATGAAGATCGATGTCGGGCTGTGAGTCAATCAGTATGACCCCGGAGAATCAGGGACTGACAAGGGTTGATATAGGACTGCAAGCAAATCGGTTTGATTCTGGAGATTTAAGGACTGATGAGGATTGATGCACAGCTGCAAGACATATGGTTTGACTCTATAGGGTCCAGGACCGATGAGGATCCATGCAGGGCTCCAAGCCAATCGGTTTGACTCTAGGAGACAGGGACTGACAAAGATCGATGCAGGGCTGTAAGCCAATTGGTTTGGCCCCTGAGAGTCAGGGACCAACGAGGATCGAAGTTAGGCTGCAAGCCAATCAGTTTGGCCCAGAGAGTCAGGAACCGATGAGGATCAAAGTTGGGCTCCAAGCCAATCCGTTTGACCCTGGAGAGTCAGGGACCGAGGAGTATCGAAATTGTGCTGCAAGCCGATTGCTTTGACCCCGGAGAGTCAGGGACCGATGATGATCCATGTAGGGCTCCGAGCCAGTCGGTATGACCCTGGAGAGTCAGGGACTGATGATGATCCATGTAGAGCTCCGAGCCAGTCGGTTTGACCCCAGAGAATCAGGGACCGATGATGAGCCATGTAGGGCTCCAAGCCAGTCAGTTTGACCTGGCGGCGGTGGGGGGGGGGGTCAGAGTAACCTCAAGTCCTCAGAAGGATGAGCCTTTGCCAAGCGCTACAGCATGGCAAATGGCCACTCAGTAAATTCAACTTGGGAGTGCTGTGAGCTTTAGCCATGCGACATAGAGGTGAGCAACAACATAAAAACTTCTCCTCAGAAGCATGATGGACCTTAGCCGACCACGAAACAGGGCAATATATATATCAGTAAAAATGGCCTTAGAGCCTTTGTCAAGCATGCCAGTGAGGTGAGTGACATTTAAGCAGTTTTCCTCCTGGAGTACCCTCTGAAAGAAAATTGTCTCCATTTTGGGTATAAAGGAGCTTTGCTAAGCACACCAGAAGGGCGAGTGGCCATTTTAGAAAATTTTTTACCTCAGCTTTCGTTGAAATAGCTTCACCTCAGATATTAAAGTCACATGTGAGACCGCGATTCTCACAGAAATCGCAGTGCTCCTCTTAAAACATGTTCAAAAAATGCCACCAAAACGCAGACTGATCCTGTCTAAAGGCAATTTTAAAGTGTGACAGGAAAATGAACCTCTAGATGCTGATGCTGTGGCGGATAAAAGGAACTGAGGGTTTAGGTGGGAAACCAGCCAATAAGGCAGTTGGAGAGTGGGCGGAGCTACTGCCAAAACACTTCTAATAGCTCTAAGAAGGTTCCGAAGTTTGCTGCTCAGGCGCAGAATAACCCATTTGTGTGATTCGCAGAGACTACAAAGAAGAAATTAAAGGTAAAGCATCAGGCAAAATGTCATTCTGGAATCTGTGCATATTTACTGTATACTAAATATTTGTAATAGGAAGTATTACCATATATTCATGACTATAAGTCAAGAATTTTTTGCCCAAAGCGTCACCTGGGTCGACTTCTATACGGGGCAATATGGTAATAGGCTTACCATCAAGCTTTTCCCACAGCCGGGCTGTCTTCCAAAGGGATGGCCAGGCTGGGGAAAGTCCTGGGGGCAAATGCTTGTTCCCTCCTTTTCCCCAGTCCCCATGTCCTCCAGAGGCTGGAGGATGCAGATTGGGTAAAGTCCTGGGGGCAACGCTTGCCTCCCTCCTTTCCCCCAGTACCTGTGTCCTCCAGAGGCTGGAGGATGCTGGGATTGGGGAAAGTCCAGTGAGCAAATGCTTATTCCTTCTTTTACCCCAGTCCCTGTGTCCTCCAGAGGCTGGAGGATGCTGGGATTGGGGAAAGTCCAGTGAGCAAATGCTTATTCCTTCTTTTACCCCAGTCCCTGTGTCCTCCAGAGGCTGGAGGATGCTGGGATCAGGGAAAATCTGGGGACAAACGCTGGCTCCCTCCTTTTCCCTGGTCCCTGTGTCCTCTAGAGGGACAGTCGAGCTGCAGAGGAGGAGGAGGAGCAAGTGCTAGCCTCTGAAGCTTCCTCCTCCTCTCAGCTGTCTCCCAAAGGGACAGCTGGGTTGCAAAGGGTAAGGAAAGGTACTGAGATGCACATTTTACCACCGCCATCCCCAGGGGTCATATCAAAATCCCTGATTTTGGCCCCAAACATGTCCTCAACTTTTACACGGCATCGACGTATGCACGAGTATATACGGTATATTATACCTTCATCACATTCTACTGTGTGAAGTAATTGAATTGCACAATACAATGGTAAATGCATGAAACCCAGGGCAAGTTTATTCTAGGCAAAAGGTTTTAATCTACAGTAGTGTGGTATCATGTTACTAAATTTAACTGTTACATGTGCATATTCCAGTGTATTTTACTTTATGTGTAAAATATTTTGAAATCTAAAAATATTTAGGAACTATGAGAGCACTACAATTTAAATATACCATTAACAATGTATGTTTTCCATTTCTCCAATCTGAAAGTAGCTATTAATTCTTATTGCACTAAAAGTAATACAAACCTTGTCAAGCCCTATAAAAGTTGCCACTCCAATGTTTTGCCTCTTTAAGAAATTAACACATTCTTGAGCTGTATCAATTGTATCAACAACTATGTGATCTAGTGCCCCACATGAAGAGGAAATTGCAACATCATATTTTTCATCTATTGCTCCTAAGTCACCCTATTGGTAAAAAAGAGAATTTAACATATTAGGGAACAATAACAATGAATATCTGATTTTAAGTGTGTTTACTTCTCCAAAAGTTTCTCTGATTTTAATGAAATTCATATTCAGGTTCATATTCTTATACAAAATATATATTCAGGCTGCTTGCTTCCCTTTTCAGTATACTTGTGTAAAATTAAAATGTGCTGAGACAGTAGCTACAGTGCAAAGAGGTTAAGTGCACTTTAACCTAGGCTGCATCTGCACTGCAGAAATAACCCAGTTTGACACTACTTTAACTGTGGAACTCTAGTGCCTCAACTAACTACAGTTCCCAGAATTCTGTAGCATTGAGCCATGACAGTTAAAATGGTGTCAAACTAGCCCTAGAGACCATAGTGTTGTGAGCACAGCTGATTCTACAATAGATATGAACAGTTCCATACTGCTCCTGCTTGTGCTACTCTTTCAAGAGCCCTTCAATGCCAAACAAAGGCCACTGTGCACACTTCCTCCTCACCAGTGGACTTATTTAGGATCAAACTAGTTCAAGGAATCTATAGGGTAAAGAAAAAAGGATGATGTGGGGAAAGGGAGACTAAAAAAACAAACAAAAAACCATGCCCCACGTCACACACCATTCCTGTAGACCCTTGCTTCTCAGAGCAATTAAGTTTGAATGTATGATAGACCCAATGGGCAATATATTCCACAGATGGATCAGAGAGTGAAGGAGATGTTCACACCAAGGGACCCATATGTAAAATGCTAGCAGGGGAAAAAAAAAACCCACATGTAAATGATGACAGCTTGATTACAATTAAGGATTCCAGGTAATGCTACCATCCAAGTATTTAAACATGGTTTATGATTTCAGAAGTAATGTAAGAACAAAAGGATGACAGAAAAATGGGAACAGAAGAGTCTCATTTTGAAGTGATTTATCTTTACAATAAAACTTTAGGGCTTTTATCTTCAAGGTATAATTTTTTACTCAGAAGTTTATTCAAATTTTCCTATTTAGGAGAAGCAATGACTTGCATATTTTCTTTCAACTACCCCAATTCTCTGAATACCTACCCAGAAAGAGAGGAAAGAAGCTAAGGAAATGGCAAGGGAAATAAAAATTTACCAGTCTCCCAAATATTCCAGGAATATTTCCAGATTTCTTCTGTTGCATTAAAGCTTCAAGAACTTTTCCTCGACTTTTATTTACTGCCAATGAGCTTCTTGCTTCTTCCACTTTCTGACGCAGGTCTTGAACATACTTTTTTATGTCCGCTTCCTCTTTAACAAGTTTTTCAAGTTCATTCTCTTTCTTTAAAAGAAAGGGGGAATCAAAATTCATTCACTTCACTTAAATTAGTTGAAATAGGGAATGTGCTTAAATGCAATGTACAATTTTTGGCAATATTTCTGTTTAGCTAAATAGAAAAGAAAAGTCTTAGGGCCAAAACAGATGGGCATAAAGGGGTGGTGTAATGTCGCTCCTTTGGGCACCGGGTTGGGGCTGCAGCAACCGCACACCACGCCCTCAACCTGGCATTTTCCCGATGCAAAAAGAAGCAGCTTTTGTGCCGGGAAAAAGCCGCCTTCTCCACCATGGCAGCACTTTTTCTGTGCTCCTGCGGCATGAAGCATTTAAACGCTACACCACTTGAACGCCAAAAAGCTGCCCCCATGTGGTCAGTCAGTTTCACAAAGTCTTGGAGGCATGTGTACACCACGCCCCCAAAATGTTGGGAAGCTGGCATATTCTGCTGGCCTGTTCAGCCCCTTAGACTGAAGTGGAATTTTCTTTTAAAAAAAACAAACACTTTAGATTTCAGAATGATGACTAAATCCATTTAAGCTGATGTGATAACAGCCATTAATGGAAGTGAGACATAAAATACAACAATAGGGTTGAAGCAACCGGATGCATGTGAAGTGTCATCTTGATTTTTAAACCAGTGAAGACATACTACAATAAATGAATGCAGGTGTTTCAACCTTCTTACACTTTCAATCATTTTAGCTGAATTTCCATAGAAATATATATTATGTAGCTGAAATTATTCAAATGACAGAAAAACCACTGCGGGAATAATATGATATGCTCTTTCTTTGAAGCAGAGGCAATCACCTTGTACCAGCTTCACCACAACACGTACTGTCTTGTTAAGTTCAGTGACATGGTTCTTTGGGAAAATTCTAAATCAGAACATAATTTTCAGTGATCCAAATTGGAATCTGATTTATCAAGTTCTAGACACTTAATTTATGTCCCTGATTGTAAATCAATAGTCTTATTTGAGAAGTTTTTTTTAAAAAAAGAGTATGTATACATGCTTCTTTGGCATATTGAGTGTAAAGTTTCGTAACTCTGCAGCAGTCCAAATTTCTCCAATTGAGATTTCTAAAATAAATTATCTTGAGCACATACAACTGCATCTTGCTACCGCAACGTATCTAATTTTTGAAAGCTGCCTTGAGCTAGGAAAGGGTGGACTATTAATCACCATCAACTGAATCTATTGTTGCTTTCCCAGGTGTTGTCATAGCCTCTATTTCCTGCATGTACCACATATACTCGGCCATAAGTCAACCTCATGTATAAATCAAGGGTAGGTTTGGGGGCCAAAATAATGGATTTTTATATGACATGTGATAAATCAAGGGTAAAACTCGGGGGCATGTAAGAAAGGATCAAAAAGATTGAAGCAAAGGAAAACAATGCCAAAGAACCTTCAAAATTCCAGCAGGCATAACTGTTTGGGGTCACCCTAAAGGCAGGATGGATGAGAGAGTAGAGGGGGCACCAGTGTTTTCAGGGCAGATTGTGCTCTTGCCTTTCATCAGTGGATGATTCCTTTTTAAATAATAGTTAAAGTACAGTACTTATGTTGACCTGTGGATAAGCAGACTCAGTTTTTTTTGTGTCAATTTTTTGACTAGAATTTCTAGACTTATACATGAATACACACACACACACACACACACACACACAGTAATTTATTACGAGTAAAGGCACCGGAACTCATATGATCTTGGAAGTTAAGAAGATCAGCCCTATTTAGTACTTGAATGGAAGAATACAAATGAATATCAGGTGCTATAGGTCTATTTTCAGAGGATGGAATGGGCAAAACTGAGTATTTTTTGCCTAGGAAAACCTGATGAAATTCATGGGATTACCATAAATCAACAGGCAACTTGAAGACCTACACACATCCAACTGTGATGGTACTGATAATGTTTGTGTATAGTGATCATAGGATCAAATGCTGATAAGCCATGAGTCATCTTGAACTTCAAAAGACTTTTTTATTATTTCAGTTTTTATTGATTTTAAAATACAACAATAAATATCATACTATCATTTCCACTGTTTTCCTTGTCTATTATACATAAAAACTTAAAGTTTTCTTATACTCTTTCCCTACTCTCTTGCATATCTTTCGCTGGATACCAGAAAAGAAAGTTCGTTAGTTATCTGTAAACATTGCATACATTTCAAATTATTCTTATCCACATTAAATACATCTATTTGGGATATATCTGTAACATATTCATTGCTTAATTAAACATATTATTCTCCCTAACCTTTTTAAATGTTCATAAGATTTTGAATAAACTAAAACTTAATCTTTAGTTTTTTGTAGGTTTTTTGGGCTGTGTGGCCATGTTCTAGAAGAGTTTCTTTCTGATGTTTCGCCAGCATCTGTGGCTGGCATCTTCAGAGAATACTGGAATGGAAGAGAGTGGGTCTATATATACTGTGAGAACCTGGATAGGGAGGAGTGATTCCCATGTAAACTGTGTATTGTTCTGTTGTTAATGGCATGGCTTCAGAGTGGGAGGATATGCAAACAAGGAGATTGTCTGCTATTGTCTGCTGAGAAAGCCCCTGACCCTGGTTGGTTTCCCATTTGCATTTGCTGAGTGCTGATTTTCTTATTTTGCAGGACTGGTAGCCAAACCTTGTTTACTTTAAGGGTTTCTTCTTTCCTGTTGAAGTTATCCAAGTGTTTGTGGATTTCAATGGCTTCCCTGTGCATTCTGACCTGATAGTTGTTGGCATGGTCCAGAATTTCAGTGTTTTCAAACAGCATTTTATGCCCAGGATGGTTTATAATGTGTTCTGCTACTGTTGATTTTTCTGGCTGGCCCAGTCTGCAGTGTCTTTCATGTTCCTTGATTCATGTTTGATAAAATGATAGTAAATGGAAAGAGGTATATAAACACCTACAGTGTGGAGTTACGACCAAAGGACTTCTGCCTGCTGGGTAGGTAGGCAGGCAGGCCTGAGCCACAAGGGAGTCTAAGGACATGCCAATGTACTATTATCAGTCTGAACTGCTTCAGAATGGATTTGGAGGAAATGATTGTGAGGCCCAGGAAGGTGAGAAGAGAGAATAGTGGGCATCCTGAAACAGATGTGTGTGAGAAGATGACACCAACAGCCAATCGTCTAGGTAGAAAAATATCTGGATCTCTTGAATGCAGAGAGGTGAAATGACCACTGCCATGCATTTTGTGAATACTCGGGGAGTAGTGGAAAGGCTGAAGGGCAGAATGGTATATCGATAGAGATGTCCGTTGACGGCGAACCAGAGAAATCTGCAATGTTGAGGCCAAATAGCAATGTGAAAGTAAACATCTTTCAGGTCAATTGACGCAAACTTGGTGGAGGAAGGGAAGAATGGATTGCAGTGTCACCATCTTGAACTACGTGGAGTGATGTAGAGATTCAAACCCCTGAGATCGAGGATGGGACAAAGACTACTGTCTTTTTTCGACTCAGTGAAATATTTGGAGAAACAGCTGTCTGTCCTGCACCTGTCTGGGGCACGCTGGATGGCACCTTTGTCAAGAAGGGAGGTGATTTCCTCTTGTAGAGGAAGGAGGGCAGGATGGAGTAGAACAAAAGAAACCAAGAAGTGGAGTACTTGAAAACTCTATTGTTTAACCCAGGCAGATGATGGTGAGGACCCAGGTTTGGGAGATTGATGGGGTGGCAGTGAGGAAATTGGCTGAGAGAAGAGTGTTGTCCCTGTAGTTCTGTCAAAACCAAGATTTGGAGAGGACATTTTAGAGAATTGTTGTTGTTGATTTTGCAGATAGCGCAGTCTATAGGGCCACCTGGATGATTGTTGAGACGAGCCACGGAATTGAGAGGAACCAGCAGAAGAGGAACATGAGCAGTTATACAAAGGTCTAGAACACCACTGTTGTCTATAGGGGCGATACTGTTGTTTCTGGACTGTGAGGCCTAGCTTTTTGCCAGTGAGATGAGCCTTACACAAGGCATCTAGAGCAGGGGTCAGCAACCCCCGGCCCGCGGAGGCCGGGGGACCAGCCCATGGCTGCCCCTCGCCACCATCCCTGCTCTAGGCGCGGTGGGGCCTTAGGAAGCCCCACCGCGTGCCTCCAAAGGTGCGGCAGGGCCTTGCCAAGGCCCTGCGGTGACTGTGTCAGACGCGGTGGGGCTTTCCAAAATGGCGCCCCCACACGCACACACATGCACATGACGGCAGAGTGTCGTGCACATGCTCATGTGTGGGGTGAAAGAGCGTGCGCACCAAGTGCCCCCGCCCAGCCTCCGCGCCATTCCCCCCCCTCCCGGCAAGAAAGGTTGCCGACCCCTGATCTAGAGACTCATTGGTCTTAGCAACAGAGACCTTTGCCTTCAAAGGGTAAGTCCTCGATCCACTTTTTGGCCTCATCAGAAAGGTCAGTGAACTTCAGCCATGCATAATGATGGAGTGCCACTGCACCAAAGATAAATTTGGCTGCATAAGTGACAGAATGCCTGACAGAATGAATTTTCTGGTTGACCAGGGAAAGTGACTTGGTGTAAAAATCAAGAGCAGCCACTTTTTGTTCCTCTGGGAGGCTAGGGATGAAAGAAGCCATCTTGTCCCGTAACAACTTTTGATAAGCACCCAGGCAAGTCTGCATGCTTCCTACTTTCACAGCAAGGACTGCTGAGGAATAGAAGCACCTCCCAAAGATATCTAGGCATCAACCTTCTATACTCACAGGGGCAGAGGGTGTCTTGCCCAAGGATTTAGAGGTAGATTCCATATTCAGTTAGGTGTTGGGTGTGTGAACAGATAAGGAGCAACGTCAGGCTGTACCTTGTAGAGCCCTTCATGGCGTTTGGAAGCAGGTGGAACAGAGGCCAGCTTGGTCCAAGAAAGATGCACCACACTGGAAAGACATGCAAGGAAGGCTCGAACAGCCGGCGTCACTGCCTTGCCGTCTATAATCCGGGAGACTGGGTCCCAAGCTGGTTTACGAGGGACATCCACTTGAAGACCAATTGCATGAGTCATGCATGTCACCACATCTGAAAAGAGTTGGACATCTTCATTTGGAGATTGAGGTCCAGTATCCTCTACTTCTTCCTGAGGTGATTCAATCAAGGGAGAAGACGACTTGGGTGATGGTTCAGTGTCATAAGCAGGAATTTAGGCATAACTGGAGTGGTAAATTGAACAGCCTGTGTGGTGACAGGAACAGACATAATTAATGAAGCAGACCTGAAGGACACAATTGGGATGACTGCAGGGATAGGTGTCAGCACAGAAGTGGTAATAGCAGCAGGAGCCGTCAGTACTGAGGACTGAAGAGGGGATGCTGGTGGATGAGACAATAGCAGTAGTGCGTGGTGGTGGTGAAGGCACGCTGTTGTCTTGAAGGTCTGGGTGGAGAAATGGAGATGGAGGCATGGAGAGTCTGAATTGAAAATGAGACCAGGTAGTATGGTGAGCTGGACAGTGAGATTGGGTTCGAGAGCGTACTTGGTATCGAGATGTGGTAGTGCAATACTCTGTGATGGTATTGATCTCAGTACGAAGGAAGAATAGGATCTGTAGGAAGGAGGTCACTCTCTCCAATATTCTTTAGCTTGGTAGAGTTCCAAATAGGAAGCAGAAGTAAAAGGTGAGCCTCAGTAAGTTTAGAAGATGATGCAAAGAGGTCCGCTCGACCCCGAGATGGTGTCGGGGAGCGATGGGACCGTGCAGGAGGGGCTGTGTGAGACCTCAAGGCTGGAAGCAAAAATGAAAGCCTATGAGCCCAGATTGGAGGTGGTTGTGATGTTTTTTGTAAATGTGCTAGATAAAAGGATTTGACAATGTTCCCTTGTTTCAAGCGATCACTTTTGGCCATGATCTTCCCACTGTCCTCTGCAGACAAAAAGGATTATACTGGAGCGTCGGGGAATCATAGTGGGTGCCTTCTAGACCCTGGATAGCCCTACTTGATTTTCCCATGTGTGAGCAGGTCAGGCGTCCAGTGGGGTCATGCTTAGTTCACCCCCTGGCTTTTTTAATATTAAATTGATATAAAAATATGAGGGGCAATCAGAGGCCTGGTCCTGGGGTAACAATGAAGCCATGTTGGGTTCTCTTAATCAGTCAGAATTCACCTGAAATCTATTCAGGCAGATCACAAACAACTACCAGAAGTCCAATTTTTGCTAATTTTTCCTCAGCCTGTGCTTTCTGGACTATAGCAAAGCCTTTGATTGTTTTTGTTGTTATCCACCCTTGAGTCGATCTTGTCCCATGGCAACCCTGTAGATGAGACATATCCAAGACTCCTTATCCTCCACTGCTCTTCTGAGTTCCTGAAAATTTATACTTGTGGCCTCTTTTATACAGTTCATCCATCTAGCATGCAGCCCTCCTCTCTTTCTGCTTCCCTCCACCTTTCCTAGCATTACTGTTTTTTTCCCCCAATGAGTTGTGCCTTCTCATGATGTGGCCAAAGCACGACAGCCTCAGTCTCATCAACTTGGCTTCCAGAGAATTTCTGGTTTGATCTGTTCTAGCAACCATTTGTTTGACTTCTTGGCTATCCATGGTATCCTCAGCACTCTTCTCCAGCACCACAAAAAGTGTATAGTCTTTGTGTATAGATCACAAAAAGGTATTAGTCATTTGTGATTAGGCATTTTATCACCCTATCTAACTTTTTTTCTGAATGTATCATAAAGCAGGATTAGACCCAGATGAAGGAAGTGTGAAAATTGAAGGGATAAACATCAATTGAGAGTATGCAGATGACACCATACTACTAGCAGAAAATAGCAAATAGCTGGAACGATTAATGAAGCAACTCAAGAAAGAAAGTGCAAATGCAGGTTTACAGTTGAACATTAACAAAAACAATGACCAGATGATTTACATTTTGATCTTTTTGAATGTTTTCATTGTCTACTTCAGAATTGACAATGAAGATACTGAAATAGTTCAAGATTTTCCATACCTTGGCTCAGTCATGAATCAGAATTGAAACTGCTATCAAGAATCACAGAATCATATAGTTGGAAGAGACCACAAGGGACAGCCATGGCCAAAAGAAGGCTAGGACTTGAAAGGCCAATTATGAAGGAACTAGGCAAGATCTTGAAGTGTAAAGATTTATCATTGAATACAAAAGTTAGAATGGTCCATGCTATCATTTTTCCAGTTTCTCTATATAGTTGTGAAAGCCTGACAGTGAAAAAAGCTGATAGAAAGAAAATCAAGTCATTTGAAGTGTGATACTAGAGAAGAGTTTGATAGATGCAGTGGACTGCTAAAAAGACAAATAAATGGGTCTTAGAGAGGAAAATCAAGCCTGAATTCTCCCTAGAAGCCAAGATAATCAAATGGAAACTGTCATACTTTGAACATACTATGAGAAGACATGTTTTGTGCTTTCAAATCATTTCCAATTTATAGCAACCCTAAGACTATCACAGGATTTTCTGGGGCTCAAGAATGTGAGACTTGCCCAAGGTCAGACAGTAGATTTACATGGCCGAATGGGGAATCAAACCCTGATCTCCAGAGCATTCCAATGCTCAAACCACTACACCACACTGGCTCTGACTTACTAGAAAAGACAGCTATTTGCTATTGCTACCATGCTTGGTAAGGGAAAAGGCAGTAGGAAAAGAAGATGATCATATTACAGATGGACAAGCTCAATCAAAGAACCCCGTGTCTGTAAGACCTGAGTGGAGCTGCTGATGACAGAGTGACTTGGACGTCTCACATTCATAAGTCAAAGTCGACTGGATAGCAGCTAACAACAAACCAAATCCAGGGGACAAAAGTTAGTACTCATATTAAAATTTGTATCTTTATACAATTGAAATGAATTCTATTGTGTTTGAACACACAAATTACCTGGTTACAAGAAGCCAGCTGGCTTTTCCGTACAGTTTATTTTAGAGATGATAACCAAAATCCAATTAACATTTTCCAAATCATATATTGATGCTATGGAATACACTCGCATCATGACCTATACACTTATATGTTTACTGCTACATCTTACTCCAACTGCCACAAATGCTGTTTTCTTGCAGTGGCATCTCATAAATCCATTACATAAGTGTATCATAATCAGCTTCTCCAATATCCCTAACTTTTAAAGTCACAATCCTGTCCAATTAAGAATGACAGATAATGTCTTGCATCAAGGGCTGCCAAACATAATAGTATGATGATGGAACTATATGCAACTATGTTAGAGAATTGCTACATTGTGCAATGAAGTACTGTGAAAGATGTCTTATGGTGCAATGGGGGCTTCCAGTGCACAGCAGGGCACTGTAAAAGGTGAAGACATTTTTCCAGCCAGACATATGGCACTCATGACTTTTCATTGCTCTCCACTCAGAGTAACCAGTACCCTGTGGTTGTTAGGGGCTGTTGTCCCTCTTCTCCTTGTATTGGCATTGTGCAAGAGCATCTTCTTCTGCAAAGTGCCATACTGTTTCTAATAATAGTAATAATAATAATAATAATTTTATTTATATCCTGCCCTCTGCAAAGCAATCGTAATTGTTGCACAATGGCCATGATGCTTGCTCCACTTGTGCAACAATCCTGATGGTGCAGCTATGAGAACACTTCCCTTCTGAAAGGACCATTGTGCACTGTTGTAGCTCTAAACTGTACAATCTTAAGTTGATTTACAATGTCATAAATTCCCAACGGATGCCAGTTGAAATTTTATTATTTCATCAGTGACTAAATGCATTATCTTCTGGTTAGATAATAGTCACATTCCATACTATTCCACACTTAAAAAGTTATGTGTTCAAGAAATATGAGCATAAATAAAGTCTAACCTTCCCCAGATTATGTTCAGCTTGAGGTAGTTTTGACTCCAGTTCTTTGATAGCAGCTAGCCTTTCCTTAAGTGTTTCTGAAGCAGTTTGAAGAGCTCCTTTTGCAGTTTCTAACTGAGATACGGCAATATTATGACGACTAAGGTATAAATCAAGTTCTGATTTTGCCACATCGAAATCTGAGCGTGCTTCATTAACTGTTTTGCTGAATTCCATGAGTTCTTTTTCTTTGTCCTAGAAAAATGAGGGGAAAAGATTTTATAGAAATGTATTACAAACACTTTTGTGCCTATATAAATTAAGAAGTAAATGGGTTCCAACTCTTCTTGAATGACTCCCATCAGATTCTATTCCATCTAGATAACTAACTATAACTACCATTTGTCTCCTCTATCTAAAACTACTTCCATCAGCAACCACTTCATCTGACTGCATTTGAGATTGAGGCAGTTGATGAACTGGGACCCTTTCCCTCTTTCTCCCCAGATGTGTTTTCCACAGTAATTGGTACACTGGGTACCTGGAAAGTCTGTTCATTCTTACCTGCAGAGAAAGAGACAACTTATGTATGAATTAACCCTTACTGCTGCCCAGGTAAAACAAGTGAACATTAAAAAGCAACACACACAGCACATACCTCTAGATTTCCCTCCAGTTCTTTACATAGTCAAGCACAGGAATAAATCGGCAGAACAGATATGAAGAAAAGAGAATAAGTGGGGACAAGCTAGCAAGAATCTTAAACAATTTGAAAGACTATCACAAAGGTGGGTCCAGATGTCTCCTCCTCTGCAGACAAGTGTAAGTACCAAACATACCACTATCTGTTGGCAGCAAAGGAACTATCCATGTATGGTGGGTGTGGGATATGTGCAACCTTCCAGAAATGTTTGTGAGAGCCTGAAGACCCTCAATTTTTTGCCCCCAAAAGGGTGTGGCTGGCAATTTTGTTACATTTCCAGGCTACTGTATCAGTTTTTAAATCTGGGTCACTTCCTCTTTTAAAAGGCAGGCTTGAAATATAGCAAAACTATTCCCATAACACCAGGAGGCTTGTGGGGGGGGCACTATGAGCCAATTTTCTGTGTCAGACTTATTTTGTATCTTCTTAATACCCATTCAACTATTTTAGTTTAACTACTTTTAAATATCATCTTGGCTTGTTTTAATGGTGGTAGCCAGGCAGTATAAGCTTGAATTTAAATATTAAATAAAGGCACAGTGGGAACAGAAACAAATGAAGTGGTGATGCAAGCTATTGAACAGGAAATTGTAAAGGTAAACATGCATAATCTGTTACTATCAAAATACGTATTAATTAGCAAAAAATACAGTTGTCCCTTTAGAAAGAGTTCCCTGTTTTAATCACCAACTTTGCTGAAGCAAAGTTCAAAATGGCTGATTTTGAGCAGGAATTCTGCAATGTGTGAAGCAGCTGGCAGTGCATCCAGGGAGCCAGGCCTTTTTATTTCAGTACAGGTCCCAGAGGAGATAATTAGGATTGTGCTGGCATCTTTTACAATTTATTTGCTGCACATGCAATATAAAGTGCTCTCTTAGATGTTTTAAGAAAATTTTGCAGAGGGTTTTCCTGTGAGTGATAAAACAGCAAGCAGGGGGAAGAAAAGTTGAAATGACAGAAGCCAAGAGGAAAAATAAGAAGAAACAGCCCTTCTTTTTCTTAGCTTGAGAAATAAGAAGAGAGAAAAATACAAAGCAGAAAAGATAGAACTCCAAGAGAAGGACAAGAGAAGGACCAAACTAACCTGGGATATGGGAAGGACTGGGGAAACAGCCAGGAATTTATGTTGAATAACTTTTGGTCAGATGATCTTGCCTAAGCAATGAAAGAAGTGAAGCCATGTCTGGATGGCCTAACTGTGTTCTAGTTGAATTTATTTATTTTCCTGTTTACTCCCTGTTCTTTTTTTCTGTTTACATAATGTCTGCCAGAATGTAAGACATTACTTTAAATTTAAATCATCTTGGCTATTATAGTTACAATCAAATGGTGAAATTATTAGCAGTCTTCCTACCGGCAGTGCCCTGTACACCCTAAAAATCTCACTCAGACACCTGGGAAACCCTTTAGAGCAGCTTTTTCTCACCAGGGAGTGCGACACTGGAATGGGCAGTGTCTCAATTCTGTTGTCACTGGATATGAAAATACAAAACTGCATAATGATTAATGTCAGCACTAATGGGTAGTTCCTGAACCATTGCCATTCCTTAAAACCGTGATGGCAAACCTATGGTATGCGTACCAGAGATGGCACGTGAAGCCATTTTCCACAGCATGCTGAAGGTCCAGGAAGGCAGTGGGAAAAGTCCCACCCAGGAAGGCAGGAGTCCTGCCACCGGAAGGCAGAAGTCCTACCCCCGGCACTGGGTAACATCTGGCACCGGAAGGCTTTTAGTTAGGGCACTCAGCCTCTAAAAGGTTTGCCATCACTGCCCTAAACCATTGGCTGCTGGTTCCTGGCAAGTTGCCAGGAAAGAAGCAATTTTACCCAATGGGCATTAGGTAACAATATCACAATAGAAAAAAAAAATAACTGCTTGTCCCCAACATCAGAGAGCCTTAGAAACACTGATATATAAAACTGGATAGTAAGTAGACTTTAGTTAAAAAACAGTATCCAAAAAGAAGTATAAACAAAGCAGGTGATCTCAGTTATTACTACTGAGTGTGTAGTATGGAGCAGGTTTCTCTCATCTTCATACACCTAATTACAATTCAACTCAAATTCATAATCAATGGCCAAACAGCTCTGCCTTACTCACAAATACCATTGCTCTGCTGTTCCTTCCTGTTTTCTCCTGCCAGGTAGCAAATCTACATTTCCCTTGCTTTGAAATTTTTATTTACAAAAAATTATCTTCTTGTTTGAAAAAGTAGCATTATGTTAAACCACTGAAATTTTTCTTTCCATTTTGGCCTAAGTACAGACAAGTAAAAAAACAAAAACATATTCATGTACTAGTTCATGTCACAAAAAGAAATGTACCGTATTTTTCGGCATATAAGACGCACCCAATTTTAAGGAGCAAAACCTAGGAAAAAAAGATTCTTAATCATATGGAAAGCTTCCTTGGGGCAATCCTGGGGTGGGAGGATGCCTCCGACCCCAGCATTGCCCCATGGAAAGCAACGTTTTTTCCCATGGGGCAATCCTGGGGTGGGGGGATGCCTCCGACCCCAGCATTGCGCCATGGAAAGCAACGTTTTTTTCCATGGGGCGATGCTTGGGTCGGAGGACTCCTCCGACCCAAGCATCGCCCCATGGAAAGCTTCCTTGGGGCAATCCTGGGGTGGGAGGATGCCTCCGACCCCAGCATTGCCCCATGGAAAGCATCGCCCCATGGAAAGCTCCCTTGGGGCAATCCTGGGGTGGGAGGATGCCTCCGACCCCAGCATTGCCCCATGGAAAGCAACGTTTTTTTCCATGGGGCAATGCTGGGGTCGGAGGCATCCTCCCACCCCAGGATTGCCCAGAGGAAGCTTTCCATGGGGCGATGCTTGGGTCGGGGGAGTCCTCCGACCCAAGCATCGCCCCATGGAAAAAAACGTTGCTTTCCATGGGGCAATGCTGGGGTCGGAGGCATCCTCCCACCCCAGGATTGCCTCCCACCCCAGGATTGCCCCAAGGAAGCTTTCCATGGGGCGATGCTTGGGTCGGGGGAGTCCTCCAACCCAAGCATCGCCCCAAGGAAAAAAATGTTGCTTTCCATGGGGCAATGCTGGGGTCGGAGGCATCCTCCCACCCCAGGATTGCCCCAAGGAAGCTTTCCATGGGGCGATGCTTGGGTCGGAGGAGTCCTCCGACCCAAGCATCGCCCATGGAAAAAAAGTTGCTTTCCATGGGGCAATGCTGGGGTCGGAGGCATCCTCCCACCCCAGGATTGCCCCAAGGAAGCTTTCCATGGGGCGATGCTTGGGTCGGAGGAGTCCTCCGACCCAAGCATCGCCCCATGGAAAAAAAAGGTTGCTTTCCATGGGGCAATACTGGGGTCGGAGGCATCCTCCCACCCCAGGATTGCCCCAAGGAAGCTTTCCATGGGGCGATGCTTGGGTCAGAGGAGTCCTCCAACCCAAGCATCGCCCCATGGAAAAAAACGTTGCCTTCCATGGGGCAATGCTGGGGTCGGAGGCATCCTCCCACCCCAGGATTGCCCCAAGGAAGCTTTCCATGGGGCGATGCTTGGGTCAGAGGAGTCCTCCGACCCAAGCATCGCCCCATGGAAAAAAAACGTTGCTTTCCATGGGGCAATGCTAGGGTCGGAGGAGTCCTCCGACCCCAGCATGGTCCCAGGGAAAGCGACGCTCCTTCCAACACCCGCGTCCTTTCCGTACATTCGGCATATTAGACGCACCAACTTCCCCACCCCCATTTTGGCGAAGAAAATGTGTGTCTTATATGCCGAAAAATACGGTAACTTCCTTAAGAAAAAATCATTGTAGTAATACAAATGACTAAGAAATGAAGCAGATGGGGTAAAAGAACAGCTCCTGCCCTCAGACTGTTGGAACAGGATGCCGCAGTCCCGAAGCCGCCTGCTGCCCGAAAAAGTCCACCAACAGGAGCGGCTTTTCGCCTCTCCTTTTACTGGCAGCTTCACAGCTGCTTCAGAAGTGTGTCGTATGAACTCCACACCCTTGAAGCAGCCAGAAGCTGCTTTTTTGGCCCGTCTGCTTTGGGCCTTGGTCTTTAGTCTTAAGAGTGCCAAAAGTAAGGAGAGTCACAAATAGATCTAGCATAATTCTGTGATTTACTTCCAGAAAATGTACAGTACTATGGTAGTGGAACCTGTGTGGACAGATAAAATTTGTCTATCAAATGACTGCTTAGAAGCATCTTCAATTTGCCCAAACAAACAAACAACTCTGTTTTAATCACTTACATCAGCCTCAAGTGTGTCAACTAACTATTCAGCAATTGATTTAACAGATCTACTCAAGTTCGGGATAATAATTGGATTCAAGCCATTAATTTTTAGACTGTAAGCCTGAGGGCAGGGAAGCATCTAATTAACCATTTGTAAACTGCTCTGAGAGGCTTTGAAGAGCAAGGTATAAATACTCATCATCATCATCAATTCCTACTTTACTCTTTTAAAGAAGAGGTAAACAGAGCTTATCACATGTTAATTGTGCAATGATCTAGCAGATATAGATTAATACAGGGGAATTATCAATGCAAACCTCTTTCTCTCGCTGCAATCCTTGTGTTTCTTGTTTAAGACTATCCATAACTTCTTTAAGTTTTTCTTCTACCTTTTCCTTTTCTTTTTCTAGAACTTCTATGTTAATTGTAGCTTCTCTGATAGTAGATTCACTATTGGCAGGAACACTTCTCAACTCTTCAACCTATGAAAAGGCTAATGTTAATTTTTAAATTCTTCAACTTAAGGAACAATCTGCCATATGGAAATAGTTTTATAAATTATGTCAAGTTAATATCCAGGATATCAGCCCAACCAGAGATATACATTTTACTCTGCTGGCAGATCTGTGTATTGATCAGAAGAGTTATCTATAATTTTTAAAGCAGATTTAGAATCCAACAGTCATGAAGAAGAGATACATTACACTGTACACATTTATATAGATGATAAAGTCAACATGAAGGTATAAGTACCACTATACTCTGGCAAGAAGATTCACAATGATAGACATCTGCATCTGTGTTGTACTTCTTTCCTTGTCGTACATGTCCAAGAAATGTCTTATCCAGGGCACCTTACAAGAGACTAATCCACCTACTTTGGCTATAAACAGTTTCTTCATTTGGTCTTACGGAGAACACCTGAACTTATACATATTAGCCCCAGTATATTTGTAGATATGCCTAGCAAAGCTGAAAAACAGAGGCTAGGAAGACAGTAATTCCATCAGGCTGTTGTTTCCCAAATAATGAAGGGAAGTGACGCTGCATACTTCTGCATACAGACATAATGAACCCATATAAAGGGTTTTGATTCTGAAATATTTTAAAAGTGTTTTAACAGGGTTTTTTTTTTACTTTTACTTTGTTGTGTATTGCTTTGAGTGTTCTACAAGCTAGTTGGATATAAATATAAAGAAAAGAAATTTTAAGGATGAATGATCATCCACAAGTGTGTGTGAGTCCACTTGAATCTGCACCAGATCATATACAGGTCATTGTGCGTCCACAAGGAGGAACATACCACACATAATATTCAGGTTTCAGTTCTGACTGTGGCTTTGTGGTGGGACTGACTTGAATTGGGGAGGGAGGCAACAGCTTGCCTGGGTCTTGCTGCAGCAGCCTTCATTATTGCCCTCAGAGCGCTTCTCAGCCTGGCCATCATAGGTTTAAAAAAGAAAGAAAGAAATGTTTTGCCATTTCAATCCATGGTTGCTCAAATCCACGGATATCGAACCCAGGAATACCAAGGGCCCTAATGGCCGTGACTGTGGTTTGCAACTTACATGCAACCTGATTTGGGGCCAATTCTGATCTCCCTAGAGCCTTAACATCAGTCAGCAAAGCACCTAATATTCACTGTATGCTTTCAATTTTAGTAGTAAAATTTGCCAAACATAGGCTACCAAATAAGTACTGTATGTGAAGAGAGGTGGGCTACATGCAATGGCTGCAATACTGTTCATCTAAGTAATTAATGGTGCAAGAGTCCTCTGCTCATTTTCAGACAATTTCTCTCCTAGCACTGCAATCCTGTATGAAACATGAAAAATCTTCATCCTTCTGGAAATGGCTTTTAGGCAGTGCAGAGAACTCCAGGGTGCAGTGAGCAAGATTGGTTGTGTTGGCTGCTTTCCACTTATGCAGACACTAGGGATAACTCAGTGACTTTTACTAAGTCTATGCCATTTATATTTAGGACAGACACCTATACATACATGTATCAGCAGAACCAAATGAAAATGAATGAGACCTCATTCTGAATTAATCTGCATAGTATCAGGCTGCATTAATGAACACATTTATACCCCATTGAAATAAATATTTACTTCAGAACAGAATACATCTTAGGGCTTGGGCTCCAAATCTAAACTTTAGTAGCATATTTAGAAAAGTGTATCATATGTTTAACATACATATATTTATTTAATGTACGTGGATGTAAATCACATTATATATCTAAAGAGTTTTTCCTGAACAAATCATAAATACTGGAAGTTTACAAATGTACCTTTTCTTTATCTTTCTGAAGCTGTTTCTCTAGTTTTTTTGACTTGCTCTTCGCATGTTTTAGTTTTTCTCTTACTTGAACATCTTCCAAATCCAGCTGTGTAAATTTATTTTTGTTTTCTTCTATAAATGCTGTGATTTTATTAAGTTTTCTAAAAAAGGAAACATGTAAATTACTTTTGCAATCAGTTAAAACAGTATGGTTAAAACATTCAACTTCAATAAGAGATTAAAAATATCCTTCACATTACATAAACTATTATGTACACTAATCACAAAAAGGGTATATATATCAGTCTTTCATATCTTGTGAATGCATGTAAATAACAGAAATAACAATGTTTACCTTTCAACTTCTTTCAGAGCTTTATTCTTATCTTTCATTTCATCTGCCAGTTTGCTGCTTTTCTCATTAACTTCTTTAGTATCTTCATGTATTTTTGCCTTCTGTATTTCCAGTTCATTTATTTGTTTCTGTAATTCATAACTAAAACGAGAAATAAAAATTGGTCCCATCTTAGAATATACAGATAACCATACACATCTAATAAAAAAAATACACAAAAGTTTGTTTTACTGAAATTAACAGCACGTGAAGATGTTCTACTAATTTTATTAAGAGCATTTTCTAACTTTATAGTGTATTGCAGAGCACTCATAAAGAAGAACGAGCCCTATGTCATACAGCAGAGGTAGGGCAACCTTTTTGAGCCGGGGGCCGGGTTGCTGTCCCTCAGACAATTGGGGGGCCGAAGCACCAAAAACAAACAAACAAACAAACAAATTTAGAAAAAAATGCATGCACTCTCTCAGCCCCAGAAAAGCCATGGCAAAACCCCTGTGGAGATTTTGCCAAGAAAACCCCAAGAACAAGTAATAACAATAATCAATATCATCATGGCGGGCAGTGGCAGTGGTGGGGGAGTGGCGGCGGCAGGACCGGCCTAGGGTCGGTCGAAAGGCCTCGGGGGGGGGGGGGGGGCGCATCCGGCCCCCGGGCCTTAGGTTGCCTACTCCTGTCATACAGAATGCCATAACATTTCTAGTCTTAACAATCTATTTGAGGTAGGCCCTGCCTGTATGAGATAAGACTTAAATACTATTGACTTTAATGGGACAAGTAATTACTATGTGTTGAGTTTTCAAGGGAACTTCAGTGCAGCAATCTAAATCTTAATCCAGTACTGAACAAATTTTAGCTAGACTGTTGTACCACAAGGCATTAATTTATTGCATTATCAAATCTAGGTTGCACCTCCAAGCACAGTTCTGAAGGTTACTTACATGTAGTACTGGCATATCTTATTCTTTTCTTTGTACATTTTGTTTTCCAAAGAAAGGAATTCAAGAGCTTTGTTTCGTTCTCCTTCTAAGGCATCCTTTTCTTTTTCCACCATTTTAACTCTGTTCAGCTAGACAGAATAGTCATTAATCAATACTGGAACTGCTTTAATTACATAAAAAATTAATAAATATGTAGGAGTTGGTGGGGCAGGTTTCTAAGCCCAATTTAAAGTGCTAGTTTTGATCTGAAAGATCTCCTCCTCCCATACAGCCTGCCTGGAATCTGAACACATCTCACTTGTTGCACACACTCTCTCAACCTGAGTGAATACACTGTGTTGTGTACTTGCTAGCAGCATCTCAGTTGTGGGACTCCCTCCCAAGGGAAGTCAGACTGGCTCCATCCTTATGAGGTTATTGCAGGCATCTAAGACATTTTTTCATCATATGGTTCTTAAAAATAGGATTGGTTTTGTAGCTAATTTGTTTCTTATACACTGGTTTTTAAAAATGGTTTCAAAATAATGACTTCTTCTGTTTTTATCTGTTGTACATCTCCTCAGCAACTCTCCCCAGGCTGAGAGTTAATATATACTTTTAACAGCAGCATTATTTCCATAGCATGTATCCAGGCTGCCCCAATGAACAAATAATAAGCAAAATCCCACAGTACACAAAAATAACTCAAAGTCTTACCTTTTCACCCCTCTGTTCATTTAATAGCTCAACTCTTCGACATAATATTTGAATAGGCTCTTTTAACCGTCCTGAACCTATTATATCCTCTAAATATTCCAGCATGCCTTCATCGTGTTCATTCTGTCCTTTTGGTTTCATCATTGCTATCTGTTCAACTTCCCCCTAAAAAGTGATTTGACAAAAATTCTTGCATTTAAGTCAAAAGGATTTGTATTTAAAACAACAACTGTAACAGGTGACATTAGATGATGACCTGGGGCTATTTCTGGACACTCTGGTTATCTTTATGCAGATTGAGATCCTGATTGGTTGGAAATAAAATGAAAAATACATCAAAGTCCTCTCAAAACAGTGATGTGGTAAGAAACAATACAATACTGCAACAAAGCCACTGTACGATATGATAAACTGTAAGATAAAGTACAAGATGATTATGAGACATAAAAAAGTCATTACAGAGTTGCCCCTACACTTTATACAATTTAGGTTCCTTATGTGTTATTAGTCAGCTTATAAAAAGATAATTTCAAAGGTTTCATCAGAAAGTTAGCTTTGTAGATTAGGAAACTTATGAACTGATAACCAAGAATGAAAAGTCAGCGACTAATAACAGATGTGAATTTTTGAATACTGAAATTTTTGAATAATGAAAACAGTATACAGTATACACAGGAAATTAGATAACTATAGTTTGAGATATTTGAGATTGAAATATAATGCCTATGCAGTGGGCAAAAGTACATTAAAATTAGCTGAAATGAATTAAAATTAATTCCTCATTAAACATTAATTCATCAAATGTCCCTCTACTCATTATAAAATCCCCATAGATAGATAGATAGACAGACAGACAGACACAGTTTTCTTAGGCAAGGGATACTCAGAGGTGGTTTTGCTAGTTTCTTCCTCTGAAATATAGCCTACGGCACCTGGCATTCATTTGTGGTCTCCCATCCAAGTATTAATCAGGGCTGACCCTGCTTAGCTTCCAAGGTTAGACCTTTGGTGCCTTTAGGCTATTTTAACAAACCTTAAATATACTTACATTGATTTTAATTAATAGTGACAATATGGATTATAGATATTGACCTAAAAACCAAACTTATTATGATATTGACTACCTTGCATTTAATTCACTTCTCCACTGACTATAGTGTACCAAGTATCTTCCTTCCAAATTTCAAGGACAAACTGGTGTCACTTTTTCAAAAATTAAAATTATGGGAAATGCTGGAAAACTGCAGGAAGGCTTCAGGGATACACACAAACATTGCTCTTCTGTACCTTGCCTTACCTGCATGATAATACTCCATACATAACCTCTCAGTTGTGTGAAGCAGATTCATGCTAGTGCTAAGTAAACTAAATTAGAAAAGCCATAAGGAAAGCTGCACCAGCCTGTACAGCTAGGATGAAGAGTCACTATCAGGAAATAAAGCAATGTTCAGGCCTTATCTACACAACTTCCAGAACAAAACTCATGGTGAAAGATAAAATTGTTTAGGACAAACTCCTACAGAAAGCTAAAAAAAATTCCATCTCAAAATAAAAGAAATCAAGTCCAATCTAAGAGTCTAGACCAGGGGTAGGCAACCTTTTTGAGCCGGTGGCCGGGTTGCTGTCCCTCAGACAATTGGGGGGCCGAAGCACCATAAATAAATAAATATTAAAATAAATAAATAAATAAATATGCATGCACACCCTCCTCTCAGCCCCAGAAAAGCCATGGCAAAACCCATGTGGAGATTTTGCCAAGAAAAACCCAAGAATAAGTAATAACAACAATCAATATCATTACGGCGGGCGGCGGCAGCGGCGGTGGGGGGCGGCAGGACCGGCCTGGGGCTGGTCCAAAAGCCTCGGGGAGCTGCATCCGGCCCCTGGGCCTTAGGTTGCCTACCCCTGGTTTAGACAACCAAATTTCTTGTAATTTGTAAGTAAATTCAAAAATGTTGGAGCTGACTTGGCTGAATTAAGGCTAGTTTTCTTTCAAACCTGGGAGCAATGAGAATGAACAACACATCCAATTTGCTATGAGAATATTAAAAATCCAAGTGTGTAGAACACAAAAAAATATGTACTTTAAATAAGTATTTCACAACCTTTGATGCACTAACTGCCATGCTGAACATATAGTAACTAATGAACATACACAATGAAATGTAATCCTAAATTAATTTAGTCTTTAAAAGTCTATTTTATTTTTCATTAATCATCTACCTCCTCAGGGGCATAATTAATACAACTGCATATAACCTACTGATTCTGGTCAAAAAGAATGCCATTCACTGTAAATTTTAGGAAAAATGCAGTATATACATAAAATGTCTCCAACTAACTTGCAGCCCGAATGAAAAAGCAATTCGGGCATACTGTTCAATGAGACTAATAATAATAATAATAATAATAATAATAAAATTGTATTTCTTATATCCCGCCTTTTGCCTAAGCAATCACATGACATTTATACTTTCCAAACTGATTATCACTGTATTTCCATCTGATCTGTGACTGGAATTAGTAGCTATTATAATGATTTGTTACAGGATTGACTATGTAATTTGAGATCCAACTATATGCTCAGCGGTAGAATTCTGAGCAAAAAGATGACGTGAATTAATATTCAGTGATAGAAACTCAACTTCTATACACTTTAGAACTACAATCACTCAATACTATCTATTTCAAGATCTTCAGTAACAACAAAAAAACAGTATGCAAAGGGATCTTGCAGCTCTTTCCAGACTTACTGAAAGACAGAAGTTGGTAGCATGAATTTTCCTCAGATAATTCTAAAGAAGTAGGCTCCAATCTATGAAAGCTCATCTTACCAACTTCAGTCTTTCAGTTAGTCCCAAAGGTGCTGCAAGATCCTTTTGCATACTGATTTTCTAGACTAGCATGGCTGAGCCTTATCACACAGAGGAAAATTGAAAGTTTAAATGGGGTTTATCCTGTGAAAATTGTGCAATTACTATTAAATCACAATTAAGATTTTCAGACACAGCTTTTCAAAACCATTATCCTGTGAATACCAGGCAATAAACAGCAAGAAAGCATTTTTGGGATTTTCTTGTGAATGATTTGTTGCTGTTTATTGCCTGGTTATTCATGGGTTAATGCCACTTTAATCATTTTTCAACACAACATTGTGTGAAAAACTTTACTGCAATTGTGCGATATTCACAGGATATACCCAGTTTAATCACAACATTGTGTGAAAATCTTAATTGTGAATGCGCAATTTTCATGGGATAATCCCCGTTTATACTTCCATTGTCGCCGTGTGATAAAGTCCTAAGTCTCATTTCCACCACAGTAGGCATTTTTTTCTCTCTCTGAAAGTCCACTGAAATACCTACTTTGAAGTACATAAAGATGAACTGCAAGATGACAGGTAGTCCAGGTTTCCTTATTAACAGCTATAACATTATCACTGACTTTATAAAAAATTACTCTATTTTAGCACACTAAATATAGTACATTTTGTATCTGATTTTCTCTTCAACTCTAAAAAATAGGCTTTCCTAGTTATGGAACGAACCATTAGTAAACTATCTGCTCTTTAAGGCAAAGGACATTACAAATATGAGGCAATGATCAGTATTTTTTTATTGCAGCCTTAATACTGGGTGAGCTAGCATGTAATAAAGCTACCAGCCTGCAAGAAACACCATCCCATCCTTCAGCAAATTAACAGACTATCTGAGCAATGTATCTATTCCAGCCTTGCAATGTATTTTGGTCAAAGATCCAGATTTTAAAAGAACAGCAATTTTTGTTGGTCAGTACATGTAATAAATTTCTAGTTAATCTCCTATAAGCACATGTAATAAATTTCTAGTTAATCTCTCATAAGCAAATAGCAACCTAATAAGCAAGCACTACTTTAAAGTAATGGTTTAATGGATGTATGAAATAATCAGAGTTGGAAGAGTCCTCAAGGGCCATCCAGTCTGACCTTCTGCCATGCAGGAAGACACAATCAAAGCATTCCTGGAGGATGGCCATCCAACCTCTGTTTAAAAGCCTCCAAAGGAGGAGACTGCACCATTCTCTGAAGAAATCTATTCCACTGCTATCAGTTTGCATGTCTAGAAGAACATCTCTCACAAGCTCAAATGTGAAAACTTGCTTCTCCTGCTGCCCTTGGTGACTTAAAAGAAATCCATCTTGATAAAGAGTTTCGATGTTGGGCATATTTATCTCTCACTTTAGAACATTCCACTATTTCATCAAGTGTGAGGTATCACCTTTCACTATTCAATCTTCAGATAACAAAACTACCTATACCTTTTTGCACTATAAAATGCATTAATACATAGATACATTACAATTAATCAGAACACCTATAAAGGAAAGAAACTTCCTTATAGAAATTTTGCTAATATGAAATTTTTTAAAAATTAAAAATTAACTTTGTTTTAAAAATGGAAATGTTTAACAGATAACATATATGCATGTACCTTTTATATGGACCTTATTTTATTCTGTAACTTCTATATATTGGCTTAGAAAACACATCTTAAAGAATCCTCCAGAATCACTCTATCATTATTGTATTAAAAAAAATTATACCACTTTCAAATTCTACAAGAAAAAACCATTTGTATGGATGACTAACACTAATAAAATAGTAATGAATTCTATTTTAATTATAACCTTTATGGTATTATTGAGAGTATATTTACACTAAAAATAAAACTGAATTCACCCACAACTTTGCTTTTTAGTCTCACAGCTTTAACTAAGAGATATAAGCATGTGCTTAAAACTTACACTGAAATCAAGTATTTTACTATGACTGGATAATACCCCATTTTAACAAACTTCAATATGACTTCCTAAATAAATGACAGACATGTGTAGTAATTGTGAGATTGAAATCAAAAAACACACACTCACATATATAGTTCTCTAGAAAACGGTTTTGAAAATTATTTAACTATAGCAGGCATTTCTTTTACATTTTGAGGAATTTCTAGTGAGCATTAACATATCACACACAAAACTAACTAAAAACCCTTTTACTAGACTATGAATATACATAGTGAATTTAAACTGAGAACTGCACCTATATACTTCAGAACATTTATCTTTTTACCCTCCATAAATTATATTAATAAAAACCAGAAATTAATTTATTTTAAATTACCGTATTATGTTAAAGATAAATTTTAACTGAAACTTGTAGACAAGAACTTCTCTGTATTAGCTTATTAACAATACAATCCTATACATACAGAAGTAACACTGACCTCGGTTAGGTATCTACAGGATTACAACCTTAATTATATAATAAAAAAACTACAGTCATTCGTTTATGTAACTAATATAAACAGTAGACATAAGCTCTAAACATGGACAAAGGCCTTTTTTTTGCAAAATACTTTGTTCCTGTTTCAAGTTTATAATTTCGTGGTGTCATTTATTTCAAAGGGGAAATGTTTCAATTATACATACATCAAACTTAAAAAGATGAACATGATTATTTGAAGTTCTTAACTTCCTTCTAAAAATACTAAGAATTTTAAAACGTATTCAAAGTCTTGAGAATTGATAAAATAATTTAAGAAATGATGCAGTTGAAATACTGCTAAAGTACTATGCAAATTATTGATGGCATTTCACACATACACATTCAAAAATAATACTGAATTATTTAGTTCAACCAGGGGGCTACACAGGTAATGCTAACTTATATTTCAAGTGTGTTTAATAATAGTAAATTAAACAACATATTTTAAAGTTTCAATTACAGTAAACTTTTTTATGGCTTAATAGATAAAACCATAAATTTAATACAAGCATGTTAAAGGAAACCCTACCATTACAGTCTCTTAAAACTGAATCCATTATACATTTCATAAATCATATGACCTAGTATCAAGCAGGTTGTATTTAATGCTGCTATTTTATACAAGGGAACCATGGGGGGAAAAATAACTTGCCTCTAAAGTTAAGCGCGATAAATATTACATATTTACTTTCATGTACTTTGGCTGGGATCCAAATGAACACATGCACAAGATAATTTTTTCAGACCATCGCTCTTACTGTAGCCCATCCCATAAACACTGAAGGGCACTTCAGAGTAAGATTCAATATGGTGCAAAAGCTGCAGCTGGCACCATCCCTCCCCTAATGAAAGCATATTCTACTTGTGCGTTTGGGTTGTCTGGATTTGGAACAAACTTTATTAAGAACCTGATGCTAGCCAATAGCTGAAGAAAAAAAGGTCATATGAGGATCTAGCCTCTGGCTCTATAAGATATCACCCTGTATCTTGGAGGTAGGAAACTTTATGCCTTCCAGATATTTTGGGCTGAAACTCCCATAATCCCCATTCTGATCATACAGACTCTTATTGGAGTTGTAATCCAAAATATCTAGAGATCACAAAGTTGCCTATTACTGTAAATTAGTCTACTGAGCCAACAAAAGTTAGGCACTAATTTGATGGATAATACAGACAGACCTCTGTATCTGCGGGGGATCCGTTCCAGATGCCTCATGGATACCAAAATCTGCATGAGCTCAAATCTCATTTTTAAAATGGCAGTGTGGCACCTGCACGCCTGTTATTGCAGCTGCATGCATGCACCACCATTAAGAAAAACAGGCTTGCCATCTGTGGATAGCAAGTCCACCAATATGGAGGGTGGACTGTATTTAAGCACAGGAATTCAGATCTCCACATATGGTTCACTGTAAGTACCCAATAAATTCACTCCTACACAATGTCCCAGAGTCCTCCCCAAACACCATCCCTTAGATGACAGATAGTGCTATCAGGTAAAGGTAGCCATAGCACTAGCAAGGACAATGGAAATTTTGTACCCAGGAAGTTCTGTACCTAGAAAGAGTTTCTATCTCTTCAGAGTCTGTAATCTTTTCTGTTCTCAGGTTATGAATATTCCCTCTAGTCTTACAGTCTGGAGCAGAGACCAAGTTGTGAGCATTCATCTAAGGGGGGTTGCAGCCTGCCAGAAATAGTGCAAATTGAGTCCACTTTTAGGGTTAGGGTTAGTGCTGGGGAATCATGGGAATTGCTTTTTCCTGAGACATTGAGCCTTCTCTGTCAGAGAGCTCTGGTGCCACAATCAAATACAGTTCTCATGATTCCCTAACCCTAAAAGTGGACTCAATTTGCACTATTTCTGGCAGTCTGCAACCCCCCCTAAGGTAACACATTAAACAGTCTTGCTGTATACCATTCAGATAGTTTTTGTCTCTATCTAGACAGTGCATGGTGCTACTCAAAGGAGATTACTACAATCTGCTGCATGGTAGGACTGTCCATTGTAAAGCCTTTGCTCACCAATTTATCATTAGTTTTCCAGTTCATAGTAAAACACTGTTCAGCTCACTACGAACACCACTTCCTAGGAAGCTGGGATTTACCCTGTAAATCAATGGAGTTGCTTAGTTTCTTTCAAAAGTGTACAGGGAAGCAGATACAGGGAGTAACAGTCAATGCAAGCCAAATTCTGCTTGCATAATAGGACTTTTCCCATCTACTTGCCTACTGCAGGTTTCTGGAGTCTGCTCTGAAGAGTACCACAACCTTTAGAGCAGATTTTAAGGTTATGTAGAGATGGAGACAGAATTGCATACCTCCCCATTCCAGTGCAGGAAACTGTACCATGATCAGAATGTGCTACCTGAGTACAAGCCATGGTTTGCAATGAACAAGACCAGTGATTTTTGTGCAATTTTAACTTTTAGTTACCACACCAAGCTTAGTTCCCCAACAAATCAAGTAAACAGCATGTTAACTTAGCACCATCTAGCTTCCCCCCCCCCCAAAAAAAGATGTTAAATATTTATTGGAGAAATTATAGCATACAACCTTTATCCTCTAAAACCTCATCTTAAGTGTCATGTAGTTGCCATGCACATTGCTTTAAGAAATATCAGATATACAAGTGAAAGCTTAGTTCAAAGCTTCTTTTCCCATAATAATCAACACTGAATTCCTAGATATGTTTATTCAGATATAAGACTGTCTGAATTTAATTATATTTACTAGGAAGTGTATATACAATTGAAGTCTTAAATTGCATTAATTTTAAAAGAGGCATCTAATTACAAGTTTTATTTTTCGAAATTGCAATACAGAAAATCTCTCCAACCTGATTCCTCTTCAATTACTTTGAACTAAAACTTTCATTATTCTGAGACAGTATTTAACAGGATAATTGACAGCAAGCTTCAGAATTGTATTGTATTTAATTATGAACTTTTAAGTACGAATAGTTAAAGGAGAAAAAAAACTACCTCAAAAGAAGCAGCAACATGAGGCAACAGGGCACTCAGGTTAAAAACAAGTGCTTTTATCTGACTTCTCAAATCAAAAGCAAGCAATATTTCATTTAGTCACTTGCCCAATAAAAAAATAGCCATTCCTTCTGGTGGCTTTTCAGGTCCATCATTTCAGGTGTAACAGGTCACAGAGGAATATGGCAAGTGGAGAGCAAAGTGTTTAATAAAATGGTACATACAAGGAACATATTCTCTCTAAGAATCAAGACGGATCTCTTCCGGCAGGCCTTTCCAGACTAAATGACCCGTCCTGGTCAGTTCCCTCCTTCTTTCAATCCGGGCTCCTCTTCAAAAGTAGCAAGGAGATTACCTGCTACGATTTTTCCCTTTAATTGTTAATTTTTAATTCATTTATATTGTTTGATGTTTTAATTGTATCATTATTTAATACTGTTTTAAGGGGGGGAGGGATATCTTGTTTTTGTAATTTGTTTTAACTTGTAAACCGCCCGGATTGGATAACCATTGGGCGGTATAGAAATAAATTATTATTATTATTATTATTATTATTATTATTATTATTATGTAACTAGGCCTTTTTTTAAGAACTAGAGCTTTTTATATTTCTCAGTATAAAAAGTGATAATGATTGAATCATGAATATAGTTTGTTATAGATTAAACTTTTAAAATCTGAACGTTGATGCCATCTGTGCATTATTAATCTATGAAAGTGTGAGAAATCAGGAACCTGTTATACTTTCTCAATGAAAGTTATACTGTCATTATTTATGAATTTGACTGATTAAGTGAATTAAAATATACTTGATTTTAAAAATAAAGAGGCTTGAATAAAAGCTATTGGATTATTTACCTTCTATAAATCCACAAAATTTATTCCAGAAGATGCTGTGCTGCCTTCTTTTAAAACAATGTGATTTCTAGAAATTTAATGAAGTTAAAAATTTTAACTTATGATTGGATTTGTTATAAAGGAAGCACCACTACTTGTTGTATTTTTACATAAGTTCATTTTTAAAAGTACGAGTTTACACAGGAGTGATTGCAAGGAGAAAAGCAAGCCATAAGCAAACTCAAACAGAAACATCTCTCTGCGGGAGTACAAATACTTTTTGCCTGTCCCTAGCAGGACCTTATCCTATGTCAAAGAGCACTCCAAAACTTCCCCTGCTTAGGTTGTATGGGATCTGAGAATCCAGAGCTGACCACAAGATTCTTTGTAGGCTTTAAAACTCTTCAGTGTTTAATTGGGACTAATAAGTGTTTTTGAATAAATTCGAAATGAATCAGTGATTTGCTTGTTTTAAAATTTCTCTAGAAATATCCCTCAAAATTATTCAATATGCTTAAATTTCAATACAATTTACATCTTACTGAACATAACATCCAATAATTTTTTGAAGTTTAATAAATTAGAAAAATCTATTAATTCCTAGGTAATTAGTATGGGGATTCAGCAATCATTTTGAAATAGAAAGTGGAAATTACTGAATATCAAGCTACTACATTTAAAAGGTTTTGTTTTTTAACAAATGAAATGTTAACTGCATAAATTGCACATAACTATACAAACAAGCATTTTAACCCTCGTCTTCTACTGTTATAAAGTAAAATATCAACTGCTTGTAAAGGCTTACAAAATGAAATGACAATGTCATGTCTATTAATATTTTAGAGGGGGGAAAATTCCAAGAGACCACACCAATGCTTATTTCAATCACATAGTCAATTTTGCACTGGAAACCTGTATCTTTTAATACCAATGTGACAGAACAGAAAGAACAATGTTGCTTAATCCCTGCCACGCTTAAGCAGCACAATAATATTGGGGTTAAGATTATCTTTACTACACCAATATTTACGTGCTGCTAGGGCGGAACAAGTATAACAATTGTTTTATTCATCTGCCTATCTATAATGCAAAAATAATTGTCATACCAATAACTTTAACTGATTCTCTTCCTTAAAATTCTAAAGCAGCAAATAATGACTTGCATATTTAATATGACATACAAATCATGATGTGCTGCTAGAGTACTTTAAAGTGTCCAAAACAAAACACCCAAAGTTACCTGACTATATTTAATAACAAAAGTTATATTTAGTTACATAATATTCAAAAATTACCTGTAGAATCAAAAACCTATTATGATCTAGATCAATTCCATGACTTCGAAGCAAAAGCCCTACATCCTTAAATGTTGTTTTCTTCCCACTGATATGGTATACTGAAGAATTATCTTTGTAGGCTGTTCTGGAGACACAGAAATTGCTGTTGGGAATGACTTCATAATCATCCCCTTCCTGTTTTGAAGGAAAACAAACCAGAAAAACAATTGTTAGTATTATGTCACAGGTCTACCGTTTTCAAAGTTAAACTGTTTTATTCTCACAAATATGTTACACCCTAATTTACACTACCACTGAAGCTCATAATAAATTTTGTAACACACATGCACCTTATTAGTCATGCAAAAATTTGTGCTGTCCTATAACATCTTGAAAATACAGAACCTTTCCAGATTGTCTAAACCAAGAAGCATTTGAACAACCTAATATACTTCCCAAAGTCTTCTGAATAAATTTGCAAATCTAGACTAAGTTTAGTCCAAGGTATGCTGTATATAGGACTTCAGCCTTAATGTTTGCCAGCCACCATCTAGAACAAAATCCTTCTTTCCCATGTTCTTTCAGTCAATTTACAAAGCTCTGTCAGTTGAGGAAGCTTAGTACAGGTACTAGTCTTTAGCAACCAAATCCCTCAAGCATTTGAATATTGATGCTGAACCATTCTGAAGTGGCAGTTTGAAAAAGCTGGAATAGTATACAAGTAATTCAAAATGATTTATATTAATCATCAAGTTTGTGCTTCAGGAACTTACTAAGAAGCTATGCACAGCTTTTGTGGTCTATAGCGAAAAATGCAGATATTCCCTCCCACCAAGCTTCTTAGTTATGTTAGTGATTTTTTTTTTTTAAAGGACTGCTATCCTGGCCCAATTTCTTAAAACTTTTATTCTAGTAATAAATGCCACAGAAAATTCACTTTAAAATGATTTAGTAAAAACTGTAATGCAGGATTAGATATGATTGGTTCAGGCAAATAGGGAATATTATTTCTACTTAAAGTTATAAGCTACTTTAGAAATAAAGTATTTAAAATATATATTTGCATTTAGGCTATAAAAACAACAATTATGCAAGTTAAAAATGCAACATATCTCATCAGCTACAACTGTTCCCTCAGCCCCCCTCCCCCCGCTTTTCATTCTGATTGTTAATCCTGTATTATCAAGATCATGTTTTTTTAAAAAAATTCAGTGATTGTCTGGGGTTTTTAATCCTATTTTACCAATGCTCAAAAAAGAATCTGAATTAAACATAACTTTGATTCTTGTGAAAACAGAGGGTAGTATAAGATCTGCAAATTGTGTACTTTTAAAGAGAGAGATAGTTTCTGAAGGTTTCGTTTATAATAAACAATACCAAAATGATCTTTTTTTTAAGTCAGTGGATGTCAATATTGGAAGAATGATTACCTTATGAGGTCCTTAAGAGCAGTTTGATCTTCCATCCACACCACAAACACACATCTAACAAGCTAGAATTATTTTTTAAAAAATTAAAACTCTTTTAATTTCTACAGCAATCGTTATATATATTTAAGCTCCAACACATTCAGGCTGAAACAAGGTTTTTCACTGTTGCTAAACTGTATGCGATTCTTCTGTTCAAATTAAGAGGTATCTCTTCACAAAACAGAAACTGAATACTAAGTATATCAAATTCCTCCATATTCACCATTCACATAAAGATTATTCAACATTTTTCTATAATGTATTAATCCTACTCAAAGTCAACAGACAATATGGTAATAATTCATAAGCCTGTTAGGTGGTAGATCTTCCTCAACGTCAACAAAAGAAAACATACCTTGTCAATTATCTTTTGAAAGTGAACTTCTACAGTGCAGCTCTGAATATCACTATGTTCATCAGAGTTATGAATCAGTACTGAAAGCTTTTTGGATCTTATTTTTTGCGCTCGATAACCAAAAACAAAGAGCATGGAATCAATCACATTAGATTTTCCACTGCCATTTGGTCCAATAATGCATGAAAAACGCTACATAACAGAAAAAAGAAAGCACTCCAGTTTAATAGCCACCAATAATTATGCTTCAATGCTTTGTAGACAGCTTAAAATACTGTTACACCTAGTGCAGGAAACTGTGAACTACTGGAAAGCTTAGTTTTTACAGCCAAGGATAAAAAGTACAAGCTAGTCAAAGACACCACCTATTAGCTCAAACTTCTTCAGTTTTATCCTGTAAACTCTAGAAAACGAGCTGAATTCACTAAGCAGAATGTCGAAGAAGCTTGTTCACAATTAGTATGAGGAGAGTGCAAATGTTTCAAACTAAGTGAACTTTCACTTCCTACTTTAATAACTGATCATTATTCATAAGTAACAGGGGAAAAAAGCTTTTATTTGTAGCTAACGCCACAGAAATCAAAGTTCTCAAAAGAAAAGTACAGACAATAGAAATTCAGAGTCTAGTTAACTCACCCTTCCCCCAGGTTAGCTAGCAATAAGTTACACTTAACTGTAGGCAGCAGAGTCAAAAATGTCTTACCTCAGCTTAGAAATCACTTAAAACAGAAAATGATACCTTATGAAACGGTCCTAGAATTTGCTCCCCAGCATAAGATTTGAAGTTCTGGTTTACAATGTGAGTTATCATGAGACGAGGAGCTCCAGCTTCATTGGTCATTGCTGGAGGTGGGGGAGGAGAGATGCTACACAAAATCTCTTCTAAACTTCGACTGTCAACTACTTCATCTGAAACTGCTGGAGACAGCCAAAAACAAGCAAAGAGACAAATTTACTTAATAGCTACTTACATCTACTGTATAATTAGCTCATCAGTGGAGTAAAAGCAATTGAAGCTAAGGAATCTTCCTTCTTATAAGACTCCTACTATATAAGAATCAGTAGATTTCTACCCATATGCTTACTAAGAATAGGATATGGAACGTGCTTCTTATGGATTTATTGTACCATTAGGGAGCTCTATTCTCAAAGTAGACAAACATTTCTCAAAGTAATCTGCTACAAAAGATACTACACTCACGTTTTATCCATACAAATCCAAGAAAGTCACCAAATCTTGATCTAGATTCGCATTTCCAGGCATACCCAGAGCTTACATATAGTCTTAAGGAGGTGGTATGGGAATTGCTGCACAATGCCCTGCAAGCTGCAATGACAGCAGCAGCACTATTCCTCAAAGACAGGAAGTCTGTCACACACACACAAAACCGGCCACTTAGATTTCAACAAGACGTAGAGCTTTTTTTTAACTCCTTAAGGCAATCTTTTTATTCTTGGAAGAATTATAGGCTATCACTTTTCAAATATTAACGACTTTTCAATGACGTGATTAAAAATGTATTAAACTGCCTATTGCTTCCTTTTAATGCAGACATTTCTCAGTGCAACACGCAGAACTTAAACATGTTTAAGATAAAAGCAGTAATTGGCTAAGAAAACAAGCCACAAGTAGGTACTTTCACACACTTCAAAATTACTTCTATTTAAACTATTGGTCCACATTTCTTACATAACGTAAAGGTCAAGGACTCTAGACTGAACATTAGAAATAAGACTAGGTTGTTCTGAAAGTCAGATATTGCCTCTAACACCATTTTGAGTCAAAATTGAGAACCTGTATTCAGTGAGACCTCTTATTCCACGGATTCAACCATCCACAGCCTGAAAATATTCATATATATCCAAAAATCAAACCTTGATTTTGCCATCTTATATGAAGGGCACCATTTTACTATACCATGTATATAAATGGGACTTGAGCATCCACAGATTTTGGTATCCATGGGGGGTCCTGGACCCAAACCTCAGTGGATATCAAGGGCCTAATCTCCAAACCATCAACTACTATACAAATCTGGGCACTTCTTAACATTAATAGAGTATCTCCAAGGCCAAGTTTATATCACAAATTTATCAGTTTGGTAAGAGACTGACCTTGCTGAGGTAGTTCAGTCATATGTTTACTGGCTTCGTTTTCAGGTTCCCCATCATTAGAGGATTCCTCCAGTGGCTGTTGAGCTGCTGTAGATACTTTAGTCCTTTTGCTTGGCATGATTTCTCTTGGCTGTTCAAATTCCAAACAATCATACTATAGAAGGGTTGTATCTTTGTTGGTTACGCAAACAATATAATCCAGAGACCTATGCATAAAGTTGTTTCTTTACCACTTACTATTAATCTAAGATACTAGGCCAGTTTTATAAATGATCAAACTACGATGCAGTCTTACCCACCCTAACGCACAACCTCATACACTCTCACAATTTACAGCTGTCATACAGGGTCAACTATTAAAAAATTAACTAAGCTGGTAGAAAAACAAACATAACACTAATTAACCAGAGATTTGTAAATGTATATTAAGACTTTGAAGTACATAACTTTAGCATTTAAAGATATAATCACGTTAGTCTATAGAAGTAGCACCTCTGAGACTCACTGAAAGAAAGAAGTTGGCAGCATGGGCTTTCGTAGACTTAAAATGCATCTGAGGAAGTAGACTTTAGTCTAGGAAAGCTCATGCTGCCAACTTCTTTCTTTCAGTTAGTCTCTAAGATACTACAAGATCTCTCTACATAAGTTTAGTTTACTACAAGATCTCTCTACATAAGTTTAGCTTCTTACGTTTTATTTCAATTTTTAAAAAATATAGTAATATGATTAAGGTCATGAATTAGTCTAATGCTGGCCATTTGCTTTAAAAAAAGGTCTCCTCAATATTATTTGAACCTTTTAATCCAGTGACAATAACTCTAGAATTAAAAGAGCAGAGCCTGTTTGCGAAAACTGACCGGAAAATTTAATACAAAACACCATATTCTGTGATACTTAAAACCAGAGGGGGGGGGGTGTTAGTAAAAAGAAAAGTGATGCTTATTAATAACTAAAAAGATTTTAATGTTAAAAAAGAGAGATTGGTTCAAAAAACCTAACACCCAAAAAGAAATGTCTCATTCTATGGTTCTGGATGCGAGGTGTCTAGCCCATTTATTTGGGAGTGGCAGGGACTTAATTAAGAGCATGTCCTTTAAGATAACGGCGCACTTAAGGAAACTTTTGAAACTATTCTATTATTCCCTTGGCATAGTCCAACAGAATCTGACTGAAAGAACCAACGTTTGCTTTCAAAGGCTAGAAGGAGTCAGGCTTTAAAAACAACGAGTTACTTTATGCACGTTATGTTACAAAGATTGTGGGAAACTCAGGCGTCCTCATAAACGAATCAGGCTTTTACTCGCCATAAATCCACCACTTCTTCCACACTCCCCCCCAATCCTTCCACATTTGTAGTTTGTGGCCAATGCTAGGGGAGGGGGTTGGGTTCAAATTAGGGGTGTTTGTTAAAAGCGCTTATAGACTTACTGCCAAATGTCACTCATCAGGTCGGGGCCACGAAATGAAAACTCGACAGTTAAAAAGTTTCGAACAAAATGCATGGTTTGGCATATTCCAGTCTGCACCACAATCAGCCACCCCTCCTTCCCTTAGACTTTTGATGGGCGAGTGGTTTTTCGTCGTGTTCAGTTACGACAGGGATCAGTTGGGGTTGCCTTTTTTAAAACTGCATTTCCCCCTCTCTTCTAAAACGCCTAATACATTTTATTCTGCTGCTGTTGCGTGCCTTCAAGTCGTTTCCTGACTTATGGAGACTCTAAAGCGAACCTACCATGGGTTTTTTTCTTGGCAAGTTTTGATCAGAGGGGATATTTTTTTTTGCCTCGGCCTTCCCCTGAGGCTGAGAGAGTGTGACTTGCCCAAGGTCACCTAGGGGGTTTCCATGACTGAGCAGGATTTGAACCTTCCTTGGTCTCTAGAGCTGCAGTCTAACTCTCAAACCACTACATCACACCGACTCACTATTTTTTAATATACATTCACTATTCTTTATATCGGGTAGGCAACCTTTCCCCTTTAAGGTCCCCTTAAAGTCCCCTTTAAGGACTTCAGCTCCCAGAAGCCTCAGCCATGTTGGCCAATAGTCCCATGTTGGCCAATAAATAGCTCCTGGGATTCTGGGAGCTGAAATCCCTCGGCCCTTAAAGGGGAAAGATTGCCTACCCCTGCTTTATATGATGGCTGAGGGAGGATTTGAACCCTGGTCTCCCAGATTCCTAGTCCAACAATCAAACCATTACACTACTCTCCATGGAGAACCATCCACTTTAGTCTATATGTTTCATGTGGCTACATCAGCACTACAGAAATAATCCAGATTGACACCCTTTTCAACAGCCATGGCTCCATGCTATGGAATTCTGGGATTTGTAGCCTGTCAACATAGTATTTTTCTTGGCCAGTTTCTCCAGAGCGGCTTTGCCATCGCCATCCATGAGTATAGTTTTTATAAAAATACCCCAAAACATTTCTTTAAAAAATAATAATTACGTTTAATAATTATTATGATTACCTTGAACATACCTATCTTGACAGTCTGGGGAAGAAATGTGTTAAAAATCAAAACTCTTGCACAAGAAACACACAGGAATCAGAGGCAGGGAGATGGTTTTTTCGACTCCAGAAGCAAATTTCCAGCCAATCTGCCGGTCTATGACCGAAATAAACGATCGGATTGAGCTGAAAATGTCACCCATATAATATGCTAGTCTATAGCTCTAATAAACCATCGAACTGAATTGAAAATTGCCAGCCAATAATGCTGGTCTATAGCTGTAATAAACGACTGAACTGAATCAAAAGTGCCAGCAAAAATACTGGTCTATAACTATAAAAAAAGCATTGAATTGAACTGAAAATTGCCAAACAAATTTGCTGGCCTCTAACTGTAATAAACTATTGAATTGAAAACTGAATTGAAAATAAAATCCATTTATTTATTTAATTTCTATGCCGCCTTTCTCCTAGAAAGGGACCCAAGGCGGCTTCACAATAAGCCTAGTATAATTGTAATAAACTAGTATAACCGTGATAAACTACTGAATTGAATTAAACCAATATGCTGGTCTATAACCGTAATAAACCATCAAATTAAAAATTACCCCACCCCACCCCATTAAAAAAAGGAAAAACGGCTCTATGTTAAGAAAATACAATAATAATTTTAAAACGCCGCCCTTTTTCTTCATGGGCGAGTAAATTTACTCTTCCAGAAACAACAATAATGATAATAAAAATAATTTCATATAACTAGTAGGTGAATCCATTTACCGGATTAGAAAGTTTCATCCTCTGGTGTCACCATAAGGAGGGAAGCTTCCCAAATATCTCCTTCTTCTTTTTCTTCTTAAGGAGAATTGTTTTAAATAAAAAGAAAGGTTTGGTCCCAAGGTCCGGGTTCAAAGTCCTCTGTTGGCGGCAGCTACAACAGCCGCTTCCTGCCTTCCTTCTTGCAGCCTTGGCGGCTTCTACACTCGAAAATGGCGCCCAAACGGCAAACTCGTAACGAAATTCGTTAGAAACGCGCAAAGCATGCTGGGGGAAGAGGAAAGGGGGCGGAGTTCCCGCAGGTTTGAAAGGAGGGAAAGGGGGGGGAAGTAATGAGGGGGAAGGGGGGGAAAGCCGCCATCTTGTTTTCCGTTACTGAGCGGCTGAATCTTTTCACGTCACGTTTACTTCAGGAATTTTATTTTTTATTTTTTATCTATTTTTAATAAACAATAATCCTCTCACCTACCCTCCCAGATGTGAATGCATTTTTTTTTACTTTTTACAAGAATATATTAAAGCGGGAATAAACACACACACACAAATATACCCCTCTCTCAAAATTTTTGATTTTTGGGAGAGAATTAGAGAGAGAGAGAGAGAGAGAGAGAGAGACTTAGGGAAGTATATATATATATAGAGAGAGAGAGAGAGAGAGAGAGAGAGAGAGACTTGGGAGAATATACACACATATACCTTTTGGGAGGAGAAGTTAGAGGGAGAAATTTTATATATATATTTGACTTTTTGGGAGAATATATTAGAGGAGGAAACATAGATATATATGCCTCCTCCTCCTCTCTCTCTCTCCATATATATATATATATATATATATACATTTTTGGGAGGATTTGTTAGAGGGGATAATCTATCCCTTCTCATATATATATATATATATTACTTTTTAGGAGAATATATTAGAGGAGGAAACACACATATAAAATCCCTCCTCCCATATATAGATAGATAGATATAAACTTTTTGGGAGGATATGTTAAGAGAGGGAGAAATTTTAACTATCTATCCCTCTTCTCTCTTTTATATACATATATCCCTCCTGACTTCTTGGGAGAACATATTAGAGGGGGGAATTTTATATACATAGATTTCCCCTCCTCTAATATATTCTCCCAAAACGTCAAGAGAGAGAGAGGGGGGGGATCCGAACCGTAGGCAGACGGGGTTGGTTACCTGCCAACGGGTTGAAGACAAAAGGAATTAAGTATATTTATTAATATGTTTGAAATACTGTTTGGTGGTGGTTGTGTGGCTTCAAGTCCTTCCCGAGTTACGATTAGAGAGCCAGCGTGGCGTAGTGACTTGGGTGTTAGTTTGTGACTCCGGGGACCAGGGTTCGAATCCCGACTCAGCCATGGAAACGCTTTGGGCGACCTTGGGCGAGTCACACTTTCTCAGCTTCAGAGGATGGCCAAGGCCAAAATCTCTCTGAACAAATCTTGCCAAGAAAACTCCGGGACGAGTCAGAAATGACATGAAGGCACACAACAGCAACTCGGGTCCCAAACACACTGCAGGAATAACCCAGTTTGAGACCGTTTCAATCGCCCCCCTGGCTCAATGGGAGAACTGTAGTTTTTAGAGACATTGAACCTTCTGTGTCAGAGAGAGAGAGACAGCTCTGGTGCCACCACAAACTACAATTCCCAGGATTCCCTAGCACTGAGCCTGGACAGTTAAAGCAGTCTCAAACTGGGTTATTTCTGCAGTGTGTTTTGGACCTTTGTTGTTGTTGTTGTTGTCTGCCTTTCAAATCGTTTCCGACTTATGCCGAACCTATCACAGAAGTTTTTCTCAGCAAGATTGCTTCAGAGAGGAGGCTGAGAGAGTGTGACTCGCCTAACAGAACATCACAAATTTTAAAATCTGTGACGTATTATATATTTTGACAGGCCGGGGCTCTGACGTCATGAGTGACGTGGAGGAAGAAAAAAGAGGAAAACCTCGCGGGGGGGCCGCCGAAGGAGCGAGTGAGGGAGAAAGAAGGAGAAGGTGGTGGTTGCTTGGGGTTAGGAAGAGGAAATCTCGCGAGAAGTCGCTATAGAGACCGAACGGCTTCTCCCTCAGCGTCGACAAACGAAGGGCCGCTCAGGCTGAGATTCACGGAGGACGTTTGACGCGACTTGGATGGAGCCCCGGCTTATCTAGGTACTATTCCGCCCCCTCCTTCCATGAGAAGGTCCTATTGGCTTCTTGCTGCTCTAGGGTTCCCACAGGTAAGTAGAGTGGGCCTTTTGGGGGGCGTCTACACGGCAGAAATAACCCGGTTTGAGACCGCTTTTACTAACCTGGCTCCACACAATGGAATTCTGGACATTGTAGTTTTATTGTGGCACCAGAACTTTCTCTCTCTCTTTAATAAAGAAGGCTAAAAGTCTCACACAACTACACTTCCCAGGATTCCCTAGCATTGAGCCAGGACAGTTAAAGCGGTCTCAGACTAGATTATTTCTGCAGTGTGCTTTGGATCTAATTTACCCTGTTGAATTGCAACTCAGGTCCAAAACACACTGGAGAAATAATCCGCTTTGAGACCTCTTTAAACAGCTCTGGCTCCATGCGATGGAATTCTGGGAATTGTAGTTTTATTGTGGCACCAGTTCTCTCTCTCTGTTTCTGATTAAAAAGGCTAAATGTCTCACAGAACTACAGTTCCCAGGATTCCCTAACATTGAGCTAGGGCAGGTAAAGCGGCCTCAAACTGGATTATTTCTGCAGTGTGTTTCAGAGCAATGTAAAATAACAGACTCACCTGAGTTTGCAGTCCGGTAGCACATCCTTGGGTAATGCTTCTTGAATTAACTGAGTTGAAGTTGAATTAACTTCTTGAATTAACTTAAGTACAGTTAGATAAGATTGAGTTGTAAATCACTAAGGTCCAAAACACACTGCAGAAACAATCCAGTTTGAGACCATTTTAACTGCCCTGGCTCAATGCTAAGTAATCCTGGGAATTGTAGTTTATTGTGGCACCAGAGCTCTCTGACGGGGCTGAATGTCTCACAAAACTACAGTTCCCAGAATTCCCTAGCATTGAGCCAGGGCAGTTAAAGCGGTATCAAACTGGATTATTTCTGCAGTGTGTTTTGGACCAGAGAAGGCTAAATGTCTCACAAAAGTACAGTTTCCAGACTGGATGTTAAATTAGTATTTAAGAAAAGCAGATTTTGTGGGTTCTTTTTTCTTAGAACTAAGGCTGCATCCCCACTACAGAAATAATCCAGTTGGACACCACTTTAATGGCCATGGCTCAGTACTATGGAATTCTGGGATTTGTAGTTTGTAGCAAAGCTCTGGTGCCACAACAAACAACAGTGCCCAGAATTCCATAGCGTGGAGCTGTGCAGTTAAAGCGGAGTCAAACCAGATTGTTTCTGCAGTGAGGATGCAGCCTTTGACAGGTAGAGAGGCCAGAGTGACCGGGGATCCTCACCACAAAAGAGGACAATGCACCACAAAATGGAGAACGTTCAAGAAAAAGGTAGGACATGACCAAGCCAAAGCTAAAAACACTCATATGAATGTAAACTTATGCTTGTAAGTCATGCTCAAAATGGACAACATTTTGGAATTCCTCCTGGACACAAGGTTGAAATGTAGGACATGTCCTGGAAAAGGAGGGCCTTTGGGTTTGTGTGTGTGTGTGTGGTGCTTGTTTTACAAAAAGATGGAGCATGATGGATGGATCGATTTATATGAATATTCCTAATTTACTACCACCTTAGGGTTCATTTAAGCGAGATATAAACGAGGTATAGAACACCAGAATGAGGGATATTTACCTCTGCTTTATCATGATACAAACAATCAAATCAGAAAGAAGGCAGTACGGTAATTAGCACATGACAACTATTTTTCACTGATGTGGCATCTAGTGAAATACAGTATATTAAAGTTTTGAATGCATGTATTTACATGGCACAAAGTACCATATACCCCCCAAAAGAAGGCCATAGTTTCCTCACAAATAAGTCCATTTACAGTTCAGATCAGGTTCCCATACTTTGCTTTCACTGGCAATATCACAAGGTATTTCCCCCTTCTTTGCGTTTGGTGGATGTTTTGGACTGCATTGCCCATCATCTGTCATCAGTATGGCCAAGGCTGTTTTTTAACGAGTCATCAGTTGTCGTTATATCCCTTCAAGTAGTTTCTGACTTTTGGCGACCCTAAGGGTTTTCTTGGCAAGATTTGTTTAGAGGGGTTTGCCCTTGCCTTCTGATGAGGCTGAGAGAGTGTGATTTGCCCAAGGTCACCAAGCTGGGATTCGAACCCTGCTCTCCAGAGTTGTAGTCCAATATTTAAACCATTACACCATCCTGGGTTTACCATCTCTTTTCAATTGATATATTGTTGAGCTTAATATTGTTAAAATCATAGAATACTAGAGTTAGAAGAAAGCATAAAGAACAGATAAATACCGTAGAATTGGGTGTCATGAGAATATAGAATCATAGAGTTGGAAGAGACCTCAAAGCCATCCAGTCCACATACCCCGCCATGCAGGAACTCACAATCGAAGCATCCCCAACAAATGGCCATCCTTCTTCTGTTTAAAAACCTCCAAAGAAGGAGATTCCACCATACTCCAAGGGAGTGTGTCCCGTCCCACTGTTGAACAGCTCTTACTATCAGGAATGCCTTCGTAATGTTGAGATGGAATCTCTTTTCCTGTAGCTTGCATCCATTGCTGCATGTCCTGTTTTCTGGAGCAGCAGAAAATAAGCTTGCTCCATCCTCAGTGTGACACCCCTTCAAATATTTAAACATGGCTGTCATACTACCTCTTAACCATCTCTTCCCCAGGCTAAACATACCCAGCTCCCTTAGTCATTCCTTATAGGGCATGGTTTCCAGACTTGTGCCTTCAAGTCTTTTCTGACTTATGGCATTTTTCTGGGGCTAAGAGTGTGTGACTCATCCAAGGTCACCCAGTGGCCTTCCATGACGGAGTTGGGATTCGAACCCTGGTCTCCAGAGTCATTATCCAACACTGAAACCAGTAAGCACACTGTTTCTCAGAGGAGGTTTGCCATTGCCATCCTCCAAGGCTGAGAGAGTGTGACTTTCCCAGGGTCACCCAGTGGGTTTCATGGCTGAGCAGGGATTCAAACCCTGTTCTCTAGAGTCAGACTTTAATTCTCAAACCACTACACCATGTTGGCTCCTGAGCTTAGTATGCATATATTTATTTTATTTATTTTTAATTTAATTTAAGTTGTTGAAACTGATCACCAACAAAAACTTCTCACTTGCACCATGAGCAGCAGTTCATCATCTGTCACCTTGGACATTTTGAACTTAAGAACCCACCAATGCTTACCTACTGGGTGATCTCGAGTGAGTCACACTTTCTCAGCCCCAGAAAACCCTGTGATATGTTCACCTTAGGGTTGCCATAAGTGACATGAAAGCACACAGCAACAACAAATGCTTCCTTGGTCGTTGAGCAACTTGAAGCTCTTGGGACTTTTGAGCAAAGCTGCATAGGACTGTGCTGGAGAAAAGGCAATCGTGCTCCTGCTTTCTCGTTCATTATCCTTTTCAACTCATAACTTTCCATAAAGACTCAGAGCAACTTTCAAATAATAAAAGATGGAAGGGCTGAAGAAGAAGATAAAGTTGGGTTGGTGGGCTGTCTGTGGCTTTTGAAATGAAAGTCCATGATAAGATAACCCAGAGAAGATTCAGTGCTGCTTCCCGTGTAGCATTTTTTGTTTGCAAATGTTATTTCTTTGATAAGATGGTAAATCCTTATGGCCCTTTACATTCACATGTCTGTATTTGAGCTGTAGCAGATATTACAAGTTTCACAAATTTATAATAGTAGTGGCAGAAGTGGATTCTTTTTGCAGAGTGCCAGAAATCGTGCAAATTGAGTCCACTTTTAGGGTTAGGGTTAGTGCTAGGGAATCATGGGAATTTTTTTTTTCTGGGACATTGAGCCTTCTCTGTCAGAGAGCTCTGGTGCCACAATAAACTACAGTCCCCATGATTCCCTAACCCTAACCCTAAAAGTGGACTCAATTTGCACTATTTCTGGCAGTCTGCAACCCCCCTACGTCATGAAATTAGTGCCATAAGTTTTCTTGAAGGATGGTGCCCTTATGAGGCTTTCCATTTCTTTGGATCAAATTTGCAAATAAGAAACTAAAAACTAGCTTCAGGTGGGCTGTTATATTTTCTTTCCACATCTAAATAACCCATATTTCTTATTTTGGTCACTGGGAAATACAGTATTTCATTATTAAACACAAATCTAAACAAAAGTTTTTAAGAAATAGTTTTGGCTTCAATGTATGCTTATTAGTGTTTAGAAACAATTTTTTTTCTCTTTTCCTCTTTGCTTGCAGCTGGATAAAATTTCTGTTGTCAATATATAGATAGATAGATAGATAGATAGATAGATATAGATATATATAGATATATAGATATAGATATATAGATATATAGATATAGATATATAGATATAGATATAGATATAGATATATAGATATATCTATCTATCTATCTATTGCCAAAACAGAACACCTGTCTTTTAAATTATTTTGGTCTTGAGCCTACTTTTGCTTATTCCTTTTTATGAAAAGATGTGTTGTGCTGTTCCAGAATATACTGTGTGTTTGGGCTAGTTCATCCAAACACTGAAAATGCAGCATAACATTATAATGTAGAATTTAGAAGTTGCTCACATAAATGTACAGTAACAATTATATGCTCAATGAGGAAATGCTCATTTTATTGTTTTAAAACAATCTTAATTTTGGAATTTTTCTAGTGTTACATAGAAGTGAACGGGGAAGATATACTCTATGTTAAAGCACACTAGTATGCACAATCTGCTTAAAGGCCTGGATAAACCTCTGCCTAGTATTTCTTTGGTGGGCTGTACTCTCTTTGTTGCAGGAATCCCAAGAGGTTAGAGGGCATAGGTTCTGTATAATGGTATATTCTCTTCTGAATAAACAAGTGTCAATTAATTAACATTAATAGGAATTATGGCTGTTGGAGAAGCTATCGGAACTGCATTATTTCGACAGAATCTCTTGTAAACATTTTTGCACTCTAGAATAGATAACAAATCTGTCATTTGTTACTCTGTATTAATGGATACTAAGATTTCCCAAATTATTTGCTTGTGTTCAGTTGGTATACATGGTTTCTAATTGTTATAAACACGTTTCTATTATTTCTTTTATCAGTTTGGCCTGTAGATGGTTATGGGTGATTGTATGGGTGTATTTGATTGTATGGGTGTATTTTTTAACTGTAAGCCGCCTTGACAGCCTTGGCTAAAGGCGGGGTATAAATAAAGTATTATTATTATTATTATTATTATTATTATTTATTCAGATGTATTACTAGTTAATATTTTACATGCATCTCTTATACAGCTCTTTATAGGACCTAGTCCTTACAAGATGGCTCATGAGCATAAAGCATACTGAAATAAAACCAAATTGCAATAAAATGAAACAAATAGTTCAAAAATAATTGTAAACAAATTACAAAATCAACAAAAAAGAAACCTTTTCAGGAACTCATTAATTTATCCTCTAGAACAGTGGTTCTTAACCTTTTCTTTACCAGGAACCACCTTTAAATATATTTTATTGCCTCAGACCCCCAAGACTTAACTCATGTTTTAAAGCCCTGAAGTGCATCAAATTTTTAGGTAAAGTTGGTCATCAAGGATCTTCAGATTTGGAGAGAAAGGAGAAATAAGTAAATCTGCACATTCGTATTATAATATTTTTATTGGAATAACTCCATACAGATTTAAAATAATACATGAACACTGAAACATGGCCTAATATTACTTGTTAATTTAATTAATTAATTGAGAAGGCTGGTCCTGTATTTCACTTACAAGCCTTGTTTTATCGGGCTTAATAGCATTTTTCAAATGGTTTCTGTACTTTTAAAAATGTAAACGAGATTAGAGAGTGATTCTTCATGTAAGTGTCTTGTTGCGAAAAGAATCAATACTTTCATAGCCCTCTTCCATAGTTCTAGAAAATCACTTATTAGTGAACCCAGAAATTTGGAGGGGATTGTTCCTTGAACTTAGTTTCAGAACACCATTCATGGATATTTCTATGAGCTTGTCTTTCTCTGCTGTTGTGAACCCCTGTAGTTCATAACCATTAACTGAAAATGGATCTGTAATCCAGTATTTGTTTGCATCAGGAACTGGAAAATATTCACAGAAACTATGCAAATCTTTCAAATGCCATACAATAAGTGATGTGTTCTCCTCAGACAGCTCTTCATTGGTGGAACCAAGAAAATTTGTGAGGTTTGGAAATGTCTCCTAGATTAGATTCAATAGGTGACGTGACACAATTCCAACTTTTTCATCATTGCTTCAACCTTTTCTTCAAGTTAAAAACTAACTTCTCCTCCTGGAAGATTTAAGTTGAGCCTATTTAAATCATAGAATCATAGAGTTGGAAGAGACCACAAAGGCCATCCAGTCCAACCCCTGCCATGCAGGAACTCAATCAAAGCATCCCCGACAGATGGCCATCCAGCCTCTGCTTAAAGACCTCCAAAGAAGGAGACTCCACCACGCTCTGAGGGAGTGTGTTCCACTGTCGAACAGCTCTCACTGTCAGGAAGTTCCTCCTAATGTTGAGGTGAATAGGTGAAAAAGGTGAAGATATGTGACAGATATGCTAATTTTGTTGTTGTTGTGTGCCCTCAGATCATTTCCAACTTATGGCAACCCTAAGGCGAATCTATCATGGGGTTTTCTGGGGCTGAGCGTATATGACTCACCCAACGTCACCCAGTAGGTTTCTGTGGCCAAGCAGGGAATCAAACCTAATCTCCAACACTCAAACCACTACACCACACTGGCTCACTTTGCTGTGGTTCCTGTTAAAAGGCCACTCCAGTGGGTTGAAGGTGGACTGAGCAGCCGTCACACCGTCATGTGCCCCCTCTGGGGATATCACAACCCCAGGTTTCCACAGACCATAAGTTAAGGACCACCATTCTAGAACCTTTGAAACTAACTGAGAAAAATACATTTCTAGTGTAAACTTTAATGGACTCTCAAAGGTACTACAAGTACAGGATTATTTTATATCTTTGTATGCTGAAACATACTAACATGTGCATTGGCAGGGTTGAGGCCATACATGATTCAGTTGGGGGGGGGGGACACAACCTGGGACGTACTAACGAAAAGACCCTGTTACTTGTGTTGGGCAATCAAATATTCTTGAAGAGGCTTATGAGCAGAGCTGTTAAATAAGAGCTTAATGCCCAGGAGTATTTGGTTATTTGTCAGATAACCAGATCTCAAACCAGTGGTATCACTACAGGAGTTCAGGGGATACAGACTGCTCTGGGTGATGGTGTGTGTGTGTACACCTGGTGGGGCTAGCACTGCTGGGTGAGTGAGAAAGGATAACGTGTCCTTTCTCCCTCGTCAGCACTTGTGGAAGACCCCAAATGGCCATCCAAATACTGTAACACTGGCCGCCACCTAAGCAGCAGGCAATGCTGAGCCTTTTGTTTGGGGTCCAACTGTCTGGAGGCTGCAGCAGGAGGAAGTGCCTTTTGTTTGGGGTCTGGCACAGCTATTCTTCAGAGCATCTGCGCTGGACTTCGAAAGGCCATCCAGAGGCTGCAGCACCACCCCAACAGCAGACTTGCAAGGGAGGGCAGGCAAGCAAGGAATCAGGAGGAAGGCCAGTGGAGCAGTCGGCACCCCTGCCTCCTCGCTGCCCTCCCCCACAGCAGGTGATACTAGCCACAGGGATTCCACTGCCCCAAACCATTAAACAAAAATAGTACAGTGCATGATTTTAGGTCTGAAAAATGCCAGCAACCATTACAATGAAATAGCACTGCAACTGTTTCATGTTCTAATCACCCAAATTATTAAATTAGGTAATGGTAATCATTCCACTGGTTTCCCAGTGACTGTATGTGTACCATCTACAGTTTCTAGACCATCTTTTTTTTTTCGTTATTAATTTATATTTTATTAACATATACTATTCAAACATCTCTATAAAGTTAACATATTAATTTCTTTTTCAATAATTAAATACAAATATTTACAATTGACTTCCAAAGTATCTCCAGTTTGTACTCAACCTTAGTTCAATGTTGACTCATTGTCTTCATATATATGCAATTTTAAATATTGAATCCACTGTGTGTTATAACAATAGCTTTAATTATCTTGATCTTTAATAGTCACTTTTCACCTATTATTTAGTCAGTTTACTAATTTAGGATATCCCATCAGTCTATATCTCTATTCAATTAAATTTTCTCTCTTACAGTATTGCAGTATCGGAGTCCAGTCTTGTTCAGTACTCTCTACATTTTGTTTGCTCAGTCTGGCTGTGAGTATGTCCATACTCATCATTTCAATAAGTCTTGTAGTCCACTCACTGGTTGAGGGCACTTCTGCTAGCTTCCATTTTTTTGCTAATGTAATCCGAGCTGAAGTTATCATATACAATAATATCCTTCCATATTTCCTTTCCATTTTTACTGGGATCTTATTTGTCATATTCAACAGATATATTTCTGGTAACATGTCATATCTTATTTTAAATATTTCACAAATTACCTTATGAACAGTTGTCCAATACTTCCTGACTTTGTCACAATTCCACCATACATGTAGCCAACACCCTGTAGTTTGCTTACACTTCCAACATCTGTTATTACCATTCCTGCAAATTTTTGCTAATTTTGCTGGGGTGAGATACCAACGTTGCTCCATTTTTAAATAGTTTTCTTTCAAGTCTTGACATTTAGTAAATTTTTGTGTCTTCATTCTTGCCCACTCCCAACTTTCCAAATCAATGTCCCTACCAATATCCTTGGCCCATCTAATCATCGTATCTTTTACTAAGTCTTGTTCCAAATCTATTGCTTGTAAAGTCTCATAATATTTGGAAGTTAGTTTTTTTCCATTTTGCTTAATCACTTTGTCCAATTCGGTGTCTGTCTCTTCAAATCCCAGTTTCTTATCATCTGCTTTGAATCTGTCCATTAGCTGTTTATATGGAAACCAATGTAAATTTTTATCCAATTCTTTCAAATTCTCTAAAGGCTTTAATTCATAGCTTCCACTTCTTGTTTTGTTCAAAATATCTCGATATCTCAACCATTTAGATACTTCTCGCCATCTTCCAAAAAAGGCTTCTTGTGGTGACACCCATAAAGGTAGTTTTCTGTAGAATTTTTCCTTACAATATAACCAAATCCTTATCAATGATCTTCTGACATAATGATGCTCAAATTCTTTATGCACTTTTGTCTTATTATACCACATGTATGCGTGCCAACCAAATCTCAGATTAAATCCTTCTAAGGCAAGTGTTCTATCATTTTCTAGTTTTACCCAATCCGTGATCCAAGTTAATGCATTTGCATAATAATAAGTCTTTAGATCTGGTAAGTTACAACCTCCATTTTTCTTCTTATCAATCAGTGTCTTCCACTTTATCCTAGATTTTTTACCTGACCAGATGAATTTTACAAGATCTTTCTTCCATTGTATAAATGGTTTATCATTTAAAAGCACTGGAATATTTTGAAACAAAAAGTTCATCTTAGGTAGTATCATCATTTTAATTGTCTCTATTTTTCCCAACAATGATAAATTTAATTTTGTCCATTTGTTAAGATCTTCTTTAATTTCCTTCCATAGTCTTTCATAGTTATTTTCAAACAGGATTCCTCCTTGTAATCCAAATTCCCAAATACTTAATCTTCCTCTCAACTTTGAATCCTGATAAAAGCTGTAGTTTAATCTCTTCTTCCTTTGTCATATTCTTTGTAAGCATTACTGTCTTTTCTTTATTTATCTTTATTCCAGAAACTTTTTCAAAGTCGAACAAAATTCCTTGAAGTTTCTCTATCGAGCTTAGAGGTTCTTCCATAAATATTACCACATCATCCGCGAAAGCTTTTAACTTGTAATGTTGTCCTTTAATCTTTAGTCCTTTTATATTCATGTCATCTCTGATTTTGTCATTTAACAATTCCGATACCATGATTTATAACAAAGGAGATAATGGACATCCTTGCCTAGTACCTTTTTGAATATCAAATTTTAAACTTTTCTCTTCATTAATTATCAATTTTGCACTCTGCTTTTTGTAAATATTACTTATCCATTCAAAAAAGTTTTCTCCCATGTCCATTTTTTTATCACCTCCAACATAAAGTCCCATTTTACCTTATCAAAGGCTTTTTCTGCATCAAGAAAAATCATTGCAACTTTTTTATCATTATTTTTTTCATAATATTCAATTGCATTCAATACTGTCCGTATATTTTCTCTCATATGTCTTGATGGCAAAAATCCTGCTTGATCCTCATGTATTAGTTTTTTTTAAATGTTCTTTAATCTTGAAGCTAATATTGTCATAAAAATTTTATAATCCACATTTAATAATGAAATTGGTCTATAATTCTCTACTTTCAGTTTATCTTTACCTTCCTTTGGTATGTTTCTAGACCATCTTGAAAGGTAGGCTGATGTAGAATATGTTACATTGCTCAGACCTGGATGTAAATAGTGTATGGGGAACTAACCTCAGTAGATGCCAATAGAGGCCTATCTGCTGAATTGGTAAAGAATAGGCCTTGTCGTGGGCATCACCTCAACTTGCATAGTTAATCTGGGAATGTGATGATTACATGGAGTGCAACCCCACTTAAGATCAACCATATACCTCTGTCTCTTGGATGATCAATTTATGGCAATCCAGATATTGCAGCTTCTATCAGCCCTCTCCAGCAGAGCCAATGGTGAGGAATTAAGGAGTCCAGCAACATCCAAAGGGGACAAAACCTGCTTGATTTAGAATCACAGTATTCTGATCCACCTCTAGATATCTGTTCAGGAGAGTTCCTCAGCTTTGTTGGGATTCATAGATAGAAAAGAAAGGTGCTGTAGCTCAGATGACTGATTTATGGTGCATTTCATTACTAGTTTGGATTTGAAAGGGTGATAATTGATTAAAGTGTGTTTGTAGTGGTTAGAACTAAATGTCAATGCTGGTTGCTAAGGATTTTTTTTTTAAATATTTACAGGTGTAACCAAGAAGACATCTTTATCAATGCATCAACTGGATCATCAGCACCAGAAAATTTAATCAAAATGAGATTAAAGATTTCTGTGTCAAAGGAACCAAAACATATCCTTTGTTAATCTCTGAAACAATGTTGTGGGCATAGGTAATGGTATCTCGCAGTGCTTTTAGCAGGATAGGAACGTATCAAAATAGAATGGGTTGCATTTTTGTATGAGCAGAAGGCAATTTGTGCAATTAGTCTTTTCCTCCATCACTTAAAGCCATCAGTAAAATAATAACGTGTGTATAGTAATTGAATTTGAAAATATTAGGAACAGCAACATTCACACTTATATGGTTTTTTCCCCATTTACTTTATATCCTGCCTTTCTCACAATATGTGACCTGAGGTGGCTCACATAGATTAAAACAAAATAATATTCTAAAAATGATTGTTAAATAATTCTGATAAAAACAGTTAAAACAGTTCAATCACATCTAAAGCAAAGTCCCTTAGTTCACCTGGTCAGCTTAATCCTTTTGAATTAATTATTTTGGATAAATTTTTGGATAAATTTTGGATAAAATAAAATTAGAGAGGACCACATTTGGACTTGGATTCCACGTGTATAGCTCCCTGCAGGACTTATTGTACTGAAGCCATATACTAGTAAGCTTATCGCATGACACTTACAAGAACGGGAATGGAACGTAGCAATAACGCATTTTACTGAATGCCACCAATGCTGCTGGGAGTCCCCAAGGCGTTTCCCAGCCGTATGGCTGCCAGGAACGGCTGGGGAATGCCTTGGGGACTCCCAGCGGCATCGGTGGCGTTCTCCTGTCCAGTAAAATGCATTTTTGCTCTGTTCCGTTCCCATTCCTTAAGTGCCGTGCAATAAGCTTATAGTACTAGGTAGTCTAAGTGGTTTAACAGTAAGTGCTTTATTTCTCGCACCATAAGATAATTCCTTGAGGAGACTCTGGCAGTAAATGTGGGAGCAAGGCAGCGATCCATTTTATCAAACTAACACAGCTAGATAATGTGAGTTGTACAATGTCCTGTTTTATAACCTGGTCCTACTTTCTGTCATTTTCTGTTAATCTGAATGTCACATGACTTCACTGAGACATTCATATTTATTTTATTATTGTTAAATGGAAGAGACTTAGGATTTGCTTTCTTGGGTGAATTACAAATATTTTCTGTGGTCATCTTGTCTGGAATAGGACTGTGAAAAAAAAGATCTGGACAACACATCAGCTGAAAACCATGCATTTTTAAAAGAAAAATGTACCATGTGTACTTTCTACATGCCTAATTCTTAAAGAAAAATGTGGATTTTTAAAATATATTTGCTGTCAGAATTAAGTGAGAGGCTTCAGAGAGCACATTTGACCCACTTCTGATACAGAAGATGTATTGTCTAATGTTTACCTATTTTAATGTAATTATTTCCTAACTTCATAATTCATTTGTTATATTATCTTGTACTTATACTTAATCAGGTTTTAATTACGTCTGTCATGACTGTGTCATGTCTGTCTTAGATCATTGGATATATTTAGTCTAGATACATGAGCACATCCATCATAACCAAAAAAAAATTTGCTTGTTTAATTATATAAGGATTTCTGCCTTACCTTTTAAACTCTTGCACACCATGCAATGTATCCTATAGCAATTAAAGCTGACTATAAATACAATAACATTCTACAAAAGAGAATAATGATAAAACAGACAAGTTCACAAGGAGTTATAAGAACAGGGAATTAACTACTTTGTAAAGTGAAGGCCTTCTGGAATAAAACAAAACATTTCTGCTGTGTAGCAGAATAGAGTAAGAGAAGTAGTTAACAGTGTCTTCTGTTTTTAGATCAGAATAGCCTGGAAATTCAGTGAGCATACATACACAGCAATTAATAGTATGTGTACACACTTTTTGGTGCTATGTGTTTCTCTTTTTTATGATGAAAATATTGTATGTTTTGCATCTTTAGAATGTTGCAAGACTAGTTGTGCTTTAAAAATGTTGTTTAAAAAGGTTGTTCACAGCACAAGTCTGTGTTATTTGAAGGGCCGTATTCTCCCTTATGAGCTAGCCTGTGTGTTGATATCTGCTATCATATCAAAAGGAGGCCCTTTTCCCTGTCCCACCACCCTCACAGGTACATCTGATTGGGAAGCCCCTCTCCAGAGATGTTAGACTAGAACCTTCCTTACTTTTTTTCTGCACTCAGCTGAAGACCTTTCTCTATCAACAGGCCTTTGGGGACTGATTGTACAAGGCCTGTCCCACCTAAACAATGTTCTGGGGTTTCTGTTCGTTATTTTTGTTCTCTCTCTCTCTTTTTTTTCTTAGTGATTCATGTTTTTAACTGTTTTTTTAATACTTTATTCCAGTGGTTCTCAAAGGGTAAGACAGGATCCCTGGGGGTGGGGGTGGCAAGAATTGCTCAGGTAGGCACGAGACATGGAGGTCCTGATCCCTCCTCTTCTTACCAAACTTTCAGTCCTGGAGGGGAAGAGAAAGTCAAGGAGGGTGCTTGGAGCCTCTGTCTGAAGGAGGAGGAGAGTTATTTCCTTATAAAATGTTGAAATATGAATATACATCAATGTCTGAACAAAAACGCATACACTTAAACAAGCAAAACATTTTTATTCATATACTCTGTTGAGCAGGGGGGCGTTATCTGAATGTAGATGTAAAGGGGGTCACAAATGTAAAAAGTTTGAAAACCACTGGTTTAGTCACTCCTTAACTTTTGTATTTTGATAATTTTCTGCTATCCTTTTTACTGTTGTAAGTCACCTTGAGTCAGTTACAGTTACGTTATTTTATGACCTGAAGACCTAACAATGCAAGCAGCAAGATTACAATGTTAAATACAAAATAAATAAATAGAAAATAAAACAACCAATGTAAGTAAAATACACTACAATGTAATTATATAAAATCAAGGAATGTTAGGAGAAACATAGGGCCAAAGCAGACAGCTCAGAAGGAGCAGCCTTTGCCTGCTCTGCCCCCGTTCGGCATGGGACCACAGCGACCGGATGGCCTGCTCCCGAAGTAGGCTGCTGCCGCGGTCCTAAACAGGCCTCTGTCAGGAGCAGATTTAATTCTCTCCTTTTGCCGGCAGGTTTAGGCCACCTTAGTTGGTTTCAGAGTGGCTTCCAGCTACTTTGGGGGTATGTGTTGTATAAACTCCAAGACCTCAAAGCATCCAGAAGCTGCTCTATTTGGCCTATTTGTTTCGGGCCATAGTTACTCATTTATTAAGCTCACCTGTATTGACAGTGTGATTGAATTGCTCTTATAATATATTACCAGTGCCCTGGCCAATTTTTTTAATACTTCACACTCTCTGGTCTTAATAACCACTTAGAGGAACTTAGCGACTGATAAAGAAACATTTGGGCATACGTCTTCTAACAAAATTTTAACATAAACCTTTTCTGAATGACCTGGCATGCAACTCAGTACAGAGAGATCAATTATTTATGACTCTGGCTGTAGAAAGTGTAAGATAATAAAATAACCTCCTTCCTAAAGCAGAATGATCTTTCTGAGGCCCAACTTGAGCCCCAAAGTGGTAAAAAGGTGTGATATAAATAAGTACAATGATAATTCCTAGAAATGCCAATTCATATTTACGATAACAGAAGTGGAGTTTAGTTGATAACAGGCATTCCTCTGTTATTCTGATCGTATTGTAAAAAAGAGCAGCAAAGCAATGTTACTTGGATCCCAACAAACATTATGGCAGGAGTCACTCTTTTGAAGAGTCTCACTCACTGGTGGAATAGAGGTAAGACAATTTCAGTGAATACACACACACACACACACACACACACACCGGGCAGCTCTTTGCACCTCAGAAGTTGGCTCCAGACTGTTTGTGAGCCCTCTGAAATATTTGGGTGTGTTTATCACAGGCGACTTCAGAATTAATGGGAAATTGGTAGAACATTGCTTTCTCCTTCCTCCTCGAAGAAATGCATTTGCTGGATCAGAGTTTCTCCTGTAGATTGAAGAGGCTATTCTCTTTTTAATTAAGCTTGCTTTCCACCAGGCCTTTAAAGGTTTAAAATATTTCTAAAACATGGTTAAATTTACTATTCATATTTTAAATTGGTAAAGAGAGAGGAAATAGGCAAAACCCATTAGAATTTTATGTCTACATCATGAAGAAAAATACTACTATACTAGTTTCATACAGACCTAGAATTTATCCTATTTCAGTTGAGGGCATCTTCCAGCCAGTTATCCTTAGCAGACAGAAAACAAAACATGTTAGAATGCAGTTAAGCAGATTCTCTTGAAGTTGCAGGTGCAGTAAACCCACAAAACCAACTTCTGTATTTGAAAAATAAAAGTACTACGGAAAATACATTTCATTCAGTTACATGGTAGAAACATGTAATTATCTAACTTTAGATAATGTGTCATATGAAACACAACATCTGGAGTCAGGCAAAAAAAAAATCTAATTAATTTACTTTGGCCACAATAAATTCACTTCTAACTAAATGTGCATTTGTAAAGGCAGAACTGTGTACCTAAAACTATCCCATGCAGATTCAGATAATCAAGAATCTATTTCAGTTTCAAAGCAAAAATATTTTTCTCTTCTGCAGTCCTAGAAGTTACAAATATTGTCCCCATGCTGCTGGTTAATTGGTACAAAGAAAATCTCAATTTCCTGAGCTCAGTAGGTGATAACAGCATCTCATGAGCCTGCTAGCAACAGAGAAATTAGCTCCCTTGTGAAAGTTTCAGACTCTGTTGGCAGCATGTAACATTCTGTTTTGTAAATTTTGTCAAAATTTTAAACCTTTCTTACTATTGTAGTTTATGCAGTTGGATGATAAACTTGTAGCCAGACCAAGTTAGTCATGCTGTAGTTCCCACTTAAATCAAGAGTGAATTTCAGTGTTTTCATTGGGACCAAAATGTGATTTAGTTTAGATCTACCCCAACGTGCAACATGATACCTTTCAAAGAAAGATGCTCTTATATACTCTAGGCTATACAGATATTATACAGATGATATTTAACTGCCATGGCTCAGTGCTGTGCAATTCTGGGAATTGTAGTTTGTTGTTGTACCAGAGTTCTCTGACAGAGAAGGCTAAATATCTCACAAAAGAATCCCAGAATTCCATAGCATTGAGCTATGACAGTTAAAGTGGTGTAAACCTGGATTATTTCTGCAGTGTGGATGCACTCTTAAGTCATAGAGACTAGAGGTAAAGTCTACTGTTAGTGCTGGAACAATCAGGCACATGGGGCTTCCTTATTCTTCTGTAAATGATTCTGTTGTTAATTTTTTAGCAAATGTAAAGACGATTTTTGTGTATCTTTTTTGTCAAATATTTATGATTGAACGATAATAAGGCTAGTGTTCCTTAATTCAGTTAAAACATAAGGAATTAGTTAGTTGTGTAGGTTGGACAACAGCAGATGAACTCTACTCATGCAGCGATGATCACCAGATTATAAAATGGAACTTATTAAATGGTGAAACAACACAAGTAGTTAAGCTTCATGATGACATCTACCCCATAGATCTTCACTGGTTTCCCAGAAGTTTAGGTGGAAAGAGACAAACCCAGGCTGAGAGTTTTGTACTCACAAGTTCTGATGGTAAGTCATCTTCAAAGTGTATGATGCTTATTTTACCAAACAGTACTTTCAGTAACATTTCCTTTTGTAAATGACTATGCAGTTCTGGGATAGTATCATGCTTTACAATGAACCATCATGAATTGCCAAGTTGTGGTTCTTTCTGAATATCACAGTTTCTGTTTCTTGTTCTTAAACTTTCATTGTTACTAGCTCAAAGCTCTCTGTTCCTGAAATACTCAATCTTGATTTTAATCTGGTACAGAAAGTAAAGTGTTAATTCATGGAATGAGTTTGAGATGGGGAGATTATTTGTGTATTATTTCCCTAGACAAAAATGTTAATTATGAGAGCAAATAGGAGAACATGCATGAAATAAATGGGATGCTACATGGAAACAGCAAAAATTCTCTAGCTTGGATGATCCACAGATTTTTTACAAATTAGATATAAGTCAAAATGGTGAATGTGGTGAAAAGGATAAGGTTCGATATCTGTATTATGTGCATACAAAGCAGCACTAAACAGCTACATGTGTGATAATAAGATGAGATCTGCCTAGATACATTCAACAGTCTTTGTCTAGTGGAGTTCTTTTTGTCCTGGCTTGAATTAAGATGCCAATTGTTGCCTGCCTTTCAGTACAAATTGAGATAATATTTGTCATCCTATTCTACATTCAGTAAGGTACATATTTTTCCTAGGGTGCTAGTAATTGTGCCACACCTTGACCACCTTGATCTTCCTCTGAACTGGAGACTTTGATGTTAAGATTAACAGAATGAACATTATCTGTTTTTCTTTATATTGGAAGTATGACCTGCTACGAATATAATATGTTTCCATTCTTAGTTGCAGATGAAATTATCCCATAATGTTACCTAGACTCATTAATATGGTAGATTGGTTGTTGGGGAAAGATAAGACTCCTTGATTAAATTAGGAATTTTATTTTCTGTACTTTGTCTAAGAGATTAATTTTCTCATACATAAATAAAGGATAAAACATTTACAGTCATATAAAACCAATTTTTCCCTGGATTTTTTAAGGTATGCATTCTTATTTGTGAAGTTACTAAATAAAACAATCATTTAAAAAACATCAACTTTAAAAATGATAGCCTTATCCATTGTTCTTTTGTCAAAATATAAACTCATTTTGTGTGGTACGAGAATAGTACAGATCATGCCCTTATAGTTTTACTAGGCTTAATGGTACCAGAATTATTATGTGAATGGAACCATCCCCTGCCTATACATTTCTTCCACTTTTCGTTGTTGTTTTTCTCATATATAGGTCCAGTAGCTACCCAAAGAGAAAATTTGATTTTTAAAATGAAGGCACAGTGACGATCCACTTCTTCATGTATGCCCAACTTCACTTTAGAAAATAGGCCATACTGTCTCCTGCCATCAGAAATTGTTGCAGTCTCAGGCTGAACTAGATGTACTACTTCACTTAGGTCCACCCTAACTAATCCACTTTGAGTCTAGCTGAAGTCGATATACTTCCAAACAAACATAGGTGTGGGATGTGTGGCATATACTGCAAATTGTTATCAATTTGTGTGCAGTACAATCAGCAGTTTAAGTAACTAATAAAATGGAATGCTTTGTATATAGAAATATGAGTTGGATATACAGTCGCCCTTCCATTCTCACAGGGGATCCGTTCCGGATCCCCCCGCAAAAACAGAAAATTGTGGATATTCAATCCCCATTAGCTTGAATGAGGGCATGCAGGCACATGCTGCGGGCGTTCCCCCAACTTTGTCCCCCTCCGTTCGCCACCTGCAAACGGGTGAAGGATGCAGACTTGGAAGTCCGCAAAAATGGAGGGGCAACTGTAATTAATGCTGTCCTGAGTGAGGAGAGTATTTTTTAAAATATGCAACATAATATAAAGAACTTCCTTGAATGTAGTGTGGCTATTTATTGACATTCAGACTATTGCTTCTTTTAATTAAAGAATATTTTGTTGCCTTCCCTACTTTTAGTTCTGAAAAATCATATATAAAATCACTGAAATCTGTGCTGTTCACAAAAATTGTTTCTGCAATCATCAGCAATAAAGAGTTTATTCATCCTTGGTTCACAATTCCCACTAACCCATCTATTCTTAAATGCCATTTTATTTTTTATTTTTTTCATTTTATTAGATAATTTATCATATCCTGCCTTTTGCCATACAAGGCTCCCTTCTACTTTTTTTACAACAACCTGAAAGAGAGAAACTGAGAGAGAGAGAAAACTAAGATCACTCAGTGACCTTCATGTATTAGCACAGACGAAAACCTAATCTCCCAACTCTTAGTAGAACATCCTAAGCATAGCATAGCATATGGTGACAAATGCTGATGGCTGAAGTCCAACATCTGTAGGGACACACAGTTCTCACCTCTGCACCAAAACAAGTGACTTTAAGATCATGTGTGAAACAGTGGGGGTGGGGGGGAGAACACATGCAATGTAATACAGTAATTACCACATTACACCAGATATCAGAGAGCCTAGGAACTTAACATATGCATAAGCATGCATAAGATCAGAGTCAGAAGAAGCTAGAACTGCACTAGTTCTGAGGCCAGCAAGCTTCTACTGTACCTTTAACAAATATTAATCTGAGAGTTTTTAATTTTGGGGGGAAAATCATATGCATGTTCACCTATAGATTTCTTATTGCACACAGTTCTAGATTTATCCGAAACAACACTAATAATGAATTTAAAATGTATGAATTAGTTAGGTCTTTTAATTAAAGCCTAGGAATAAATGATTTATAGTTGCACCAACCAGTTCATAACATGGCCAAACATTTGTATTTTACAGAAGCTCAAGGCTTACCAATTCTATGAAATACACCCTTTGCTGCTTGTAGAAGTTTAACATTTGCAACTAAATCCTTCAGCTCTGATCACCCCTGCCCCATGTAACCCTTCCTCTTTTCCCCTCCACTTCAACTTTCAATCTTATATGTGCTCACTCTTATATTTCCCCAGCAAAATGGTATCTGCTGCCCAAAATCTCATGATACCTTCCTCCATTTTCTCTCTTTTGTTAAAAGGAGCCCTATTGGCACAGTGGTTAAATGCTGGTACTGCAGCCACAAGGTTGTGAGTTTGATCCCAGAGGCAGCAAGGTTGACTCAGCCTTCAGCCTTCCATCCTTTCGTAGATCAGTAAAATGAGTACCTAGCTTGTTGGGGGCAATTGGCTTACAGATTGTAAACCACTTAGAAAGTACTGAGCTCACTATTAAGTGGTGTAGAAATGTAAAAGCTATTGCTAAATGCTCTTGTTGAGACCTACTTTTTCTCATTTAGAGCCTTGTCAAATGAGAAAAGAAAACCGAAATGGAGTGGAAGAGTAGAGGCATTCTACATGCTAAGGGAGACGGTTGTAAAAGCTTGTCTTTTGTTGTGCTGGAAAAATATGTTTGACAAAAGGAATGTTTTTGCAATTGTCTCCCTTAGGAAGGAGAATGGAAGTGCTATGACAGCATGGGGAGAGGCACGGAGAAAGCTGCTACTCTTCTCATGTGATAAAGCTAATAGATTTTTTTTCTCTTAAAGTCGGCCCTCAAGAGGCAGTTGTTGTCCAAGCAGGGGTGGTGGGGCAGCAAATAAGTGGAAGTGACAGTGGCACACTGCTTGAGCTCAATGTATGCACATTGAGTTTGTAGAGTGAGAAGGGAAGGTAGAGACTTGGGTGGAACAGGTCTGGCCAAAAAAGCGGGATCTCCCTACCCTCCTTTCTCAGACACCTTGAAGGATATGTTGCCGCCTGTTGGACAGCTACCATTGAACTTTTAAGAATTCAAGTTGCTTGATCAGACATTATGGAGAGGGGGAAAGAAAGAGAAATCAAAGTCGAGCTGAACCTAGCTTTGGGACCCAGCAGTTATTCACTGCAACAAGGGCCAGCAGGTACCCCTTCATTGCCTTTTGCCTTTAAGAGTCCCCAAACAATGGATCCTAGATCATTTGGACCAATTGAACCTTTATAATCCAGCCCTGTGTAGCACAGCAGTAGCACAGCAGAATGGTTCTTATAGTCCCTAGGCATTCGGTGCTTGTGTAATTGATTGTGCAGCCATTTCTGCAACTGACTGGACAACTACGTAGCTGCAGAACTGGAAATAGCTTTGGATTTTTCCTCTTCCACATTGTCCCAAATTAGATGTTAAAGTACATCATTTACAGTTGTAAAATGATATTCTTGGATGTTAACATGAAGCTTCATTTTATTACAGTGACCTCAGACATTGAGCCCTAAGAAGAACAGATTAACAGTGGTAGCATTCTGAACTTCATTGGTTTAAAGTGAACCTGAGAAGACTAGCCCTCCCCCACCCTGAAGTTCCTCACTGTAGATTAGTAAAGCAATACTTTTATGTTCGTTGAAAAGAAAGAGATACAGCTCTTTGACACATGTAAGCATTAGGTAGTTGCTAATGTGTATCTCAGAACTTTACTCTGCTATCAGTCAAAATTCTACAAATTATCTGTTTGTTCAGCTAGTAGAATGACTCTTACATGACGGTGTACTAATTTTAATCTTTCTAATGTTATTAATACAGCAACCAGAATTCCCTTGAGTTCATCGTTCTGTAAGAATGTATATTATATTTAATAGCTGTGTAAAACATTGCCTGTGTCCACTGAAACTGTTGCTTAACCACATATGTAATAGAGGGACCATTATGTCTTGAAGCATATCTAACTAGACAGCTGCTATAATTCATTGATTAACTGGAGTAACACATCTCCTGAAAAACAAAGCAGTAGTGTAGAATTTTTAGATTTGCTGAGCTAATCATCTGTGATTGTCATATTTAAGACCAACCACTCTAGTAGCCTATACACAGTATAGGATTTCATAGAAAAGCTTTTATGGTACTTGGCACTATAATACATATAATACATAATCTCACATATCTCAGCTATTCTTGGAATAACACTGCTACAAGATGGGAAATATTATTCATTGCTTAGATTTGTTATCCCATTATATCATGAAGACATAGATAGTAAGATAGTATAGGCATAAGTATAAACAAAGTATATAATAAAATGAGAACCAGATTATATTTTCTATTTCAGGGCAGCTCTGAATTATATTTTATTCATTGGTTTGACTTGCATCTCACCTTTCTCTTAAGTTGGCTGACAAGAAGATTAAAACAAATATAAACAAACAATAAGTTTAATTAAATTTTTTTTAAAAAAGCACAAATAACAAAAAAAATGGTATAATGAATAAATACATTAGATTGTATCATTAGGTTTTGTACTAATCCACCAAAAGCCCTTGCTTAACAGCCAGTCAGTTGCCCAAGGTTGGCCTGAATAAAACGGTCTTATTATACAGTTTCATTTTGCATCTATGGAGTTATGGGGGCAATAAGATTAGATTGTTTCACTTCAGAGAAGATTTGATTCATGGTATTCCATTAAAGAAAGCAGCATGGTGTAGTAGTTTGAGTGTTGGACCAGGACACTGGGAGACCAGGGTTTGAATCCCCTCTCGGCCATGGAAACCTGCTGGGTGACCTTGGGTAAGTTACACTCTCTCCGCCTCAAAGGAAGGCAATGGCAAACCCCCTCTGAACAAATTCTGCCACGAAAACCATGTGATAGGGTCACCATAAGCCAGAAATGACTTGAAGGCACACAGAAATATTCCCATTAAAACTAGGACAATAAATAACTCCAAAAAGAGCTGTTTCAGGCAATCCTATTTCAGCTTAATAAACCAATACAGTCTGAGTCTCCCTTATCCGGAATTCTGAAACCCAAAATATTCCAAAAACCATGGGTGGCTCACATATTGACCCCTTTCCTTTCTGATGGTTCAATGTATACAAACTTTGTTTTATGCCCAAAGTTATTAAAAATATTGTGTAAAATTGTCTTTATAAAACGTAGATGAAACATAAATGAATTTTGTGTTTAGACTTGGGCTTCATCTTCAAGATATCTTACTATGTATGTATATGCAAATACAGGTATTCCACCACCACCCAAAATTCAGAAATCCCAAATACTCCTGGTCCCAAGCATTTTGCATAAGGAAGACTCAATTTTAATATGAAAAATGTGTGTTCATATGTGGGTGCAGAAGCAATACCTTTACTTTTCTTTTTATGGCTGCAGTGAAACAGCCAGAAATGTGATGTCTTTTACATCCAAACTTAGAAATTGCATCAGTCAATCAATCTTTATTGTACAGTCACAGACCATTAAAACACAAGAAATATGTCATACAAAACATGATAAAAATCTCCCCAGGCATCCCAGGTATTAAGCCAGGAGTATTGCCTCTAGCTGCTCTCCTGCCTGTTAGGGGATATAAGGCACTGTCTGGGTGGCCTGAGAGAATCAGCACTCTAGGGAGAGGATATGCCATCACCACCACCATCCCCGGAGAAGCAAAGCTGGAGTTGTATCCATCAGAAATCACATCCAAACTGAGTAAATAGGTTAATGATCCTGGAACAAGCTATGGCTTCATATGACTAATATGACTAATACCTATGAAATAAGACACAAGATACAGATTCTTCAGAGAAGACATGAAATGATAGTTAATGGCAGTTATTTTTATTTATTCACTTACCTGCATCTAAAAGGCTGTGGGTGTAGCTGAACCTATTCATATCTGAATGCAGCTGTAAAAAGCATGTCTGAAACAAATCTGCTGGTTTAGCAGAAGTTATTTAAATGTTTTCTCCCTGACTAAACATGAGGAAACTGGTTTTCCTTTTCAGATCCCCTAATTCCTCTCCATTGGTCATGTTGGGTCAGACTTTAAAAACTTGTGGGCCAAAATATCTAGAAGGCCAAGCTTCTTTACCCCTACAATTGGCAGTAAAATTAATATGGCTTATTCTCAGGGGAGACTTCCATTTTTATGATCAAAAGCATTACATAGTTTTCTAATATGTTACTAGTTTCCTTTTCCTAGGTTAAGAGGTTATTGGCAAATATATGATTTCCTGTCTTATATACCAATCCTAATAATTTGCATTATAACATATGCGTGACCACTAATTTGCAATGAGTCTGTTTCAAGTTTTGCAAAAGTGGCCCAATCTCTTAAGGGCCTCCTTCAGGTTTATGAGTGCTTCAGCTGATTGTTTAATTATGCTAGATCAGCTGTCCATTGACAAAGCACCAGTGTGACAGAAATAAAACTGGACTCAATCTTTAAACAATAGTCACATCTTGACATATTTAAAATTGAGGTTAAATGGCAATAATATCCTCCTCTGTGCTAAAACAAAATCCTATAACCCTACCAACCAAACTCAGTTCATAACAACCAAAGTCTAATCTTAATACTTAAATAAACAACTTTATAACTGTAAGAGTACTGCAAGGATCAGTATTTGGTCCTCTTCTTTTCTTTTTACATATGCTTCCACTTGGATTTCTTATTTCAGAAGTGAGTTTCCAATATCACATCTATGCAGATGACACTCAGATCTTTTAGAGCTTTGATTCAATTGTTGCTCCTGTGTGGAAGTGACAGACTTCCTGTCAAGTGTTTCTCTGTGGATGACCTCTCACCATCTTCATTTTAACATGGCTAAAACAGAGATCCTGGTGATTCACCCTGGCTGTTCATAGTTCCACTTTCATGTCCTCCACTGTGTTTACAGGATTACACTCTGACCCCTGTCTCCTAGTTCAGCACTTAAACCACTGTGACACACTGGCTTCCATTATGATACAATGCATATTCATTGACAAATAGGATTATCCTAAGAGAGTATTTATGGGACACCTGAATCTAGCTTCTTGACAAATATATTTTGTTTTTATCATCCTGGCCCAGAATAACACATTTTTTGCAATCATGTATTATCCGCAGCTTTCCATGCCACTACCACTATCAACATCAGCTCAGAATGCAATGCTGTAATACGTTGGTATTTTACTGCAAACAGTCCATTTGAGCAGGCTATTAATAGAGGCATGACTTTTTCTCCTTGTTCTATGCTCCAGTCAGCAAGTGTCCCAGGAATCAGGTGGTTAGAATACAAGGGCTGTTGAATAGTTAATTCAGTCCAGGTCAGTCACACGGTATCCAGAAGGATGAAGAGAAAAGTAAGGAGATGGCCATATAAGGATTGTTTAATAAGTCATTAGTCAGATGAACAAAGTCAGCCAGAAGTAAAACATTTGTAAATTGTAGCCAGTCCAAGTCAGGAAAAACTCAAACTGTGTAAGACTACTACTACTGGTCAGGAAGGAGGGTTGATATCAGCAAAGCTGCCAGGGAGTGGCTGAGAGATTCATAGGCAGTAGTCTCAAAACACCAGGTGCCTAATCTACATCACCTGCTTATCAAGTGCTGAAATTGGCTCAATCTCCCCTTCATTGCTCAATGAATGATGGCAATGGGTCTTCAATATCTGCAACCTCCTGTTGGGGAGCAGAACACTTCTCTGCCTCAGCCCTTGACTCCTCTGACTCAGAGATACCATCATCATCGAGCTGCAGATTCGTGGCAATCTGTCTCCTGTTCTCCATCTGAATTATCCATCTCTAGAGGATAGTTATGACACTCCTTTCCTTCTCTCTGAGAATTATAGAATTTTAGAGATGAAGCGGGCTGCAAGGACCATCTAATCCAGCTCCTCTGCCATGCGGGAGTAGACAATTACAGCACTTGTGAAAGATGCCCATCCAACCTCTGTTGAAGGACCTCAAAAGGAGAGTCTTATCACTCTCTGAGGCAGTCTATTTCACTGTTAATCATTCTTGCAGTAAAAAAAATCTTAACGTATAAGTGGAATCTCTTTTCTTGTAATTTGAATCCATTGGTTTGTCTTCTAGTCTCTGGAGCAGCAGAAAAAAATTCACTCCACCTTCTACATGGTGTCCCTTCAGATATTTGAAAATGCTTGTCAGTTCACATCTCAGTCTTCTCTTCTCCAGGCTAAACATACTGAAATCTTTTAAGTTGTTTATGATAAGATTTGGTTCCAAGACCTTTGATCATCTTGGTCACTGTTCTCTGAATGCATTCTAGCTTGTCAATATCTTCCTTGAATATGATGCCCAGAATATTTCATGTAAAATGGAATACCAAATCATCATAGAGTGACACAAATACTTTCTTCAGTCTAGAAACTATGCTCCTGTTGATGGAGCCCAGAACTACACTGGCTTTTTTGGCTGCTGCATCACACTCTACTAAGAGCCCTAGATCTTATTAGCGTGTATTGTTTTTGAACCTGTGTCACTGATCCTATATTTGTGTATTTACTTTTTTCTGCGCTTCTATATTTAGAATCATAGAGTTGGAAGGGCCATCCAGTCCAACCCCCTGCCATGCAGGAACACAGAATCAAAGCACCCCCTACAGATGGCCACCCAGCCTCTGTTTAAAAACTTGTTTATCCCTGTTGAAGTTCATTTAGTTAGTTGGGCCCTGCTCTCCAAACTGTCAAGGTCATTTTGAATTTTGCTCCTGTCCTCTGGTATATTTGTTGCCAGCCCCCATCCCTCCAGTGTCATCTGCAGATTTGACCATAACTGTTTTCCACTATCTAAGCTATTTATAAAGATGTTAAACACTGGCCTCAGGACAGAACCTTAAGGCACCCCACTAGTCGTTTCTCTCCACGATAAAGGGCAAACATTGGTGAGCACTCTCTGGGTTTGGTCAATCAACCAATTATGAATCCATATAAGAGTAACATTGTCTAACCCCAAGTTCACTAGTTTCCCTACAAGAGTATCATGGAGGGCCATGTCAGAAGCCTCATCAAGATATACTACGTCCACAGCACTTCGCTGATCTACCAAGCTTGTAAATGAAAAGAAATAAGCATAGGTTGTCATGGCTTGCATTTGAGAAACCCATGCTGGCTGTTAGTAATCATATAATTCCTTTCTAACTGCTTAATTATCTGTTCTAGAATCTTTCCTAGTGTGAGCATCAAGCTGACTGGTCAGTAGTTGCCTGGATCCTCTTTTTTTGCCTGTTTGGAAGATGAGGGCAAAGGGCCCACACTGTATCTATTTGAGGGTGATGTGGAGATTCTGTGCATGTTAGTATAAACAGATCTGTGATATACTGTTAAGGTAGCTTTTAGAATGTGCTGAGTTCTCCTGGACTGCCTCAAGAAATCCAGATGTCTACTACATAGGCAGAAAATATGAGATCTGATCCCACTCTTCAAGTTACACTTACAGTGTATTATTCAAAGACTGTTGAGTAATTTCATAATGGATTCCCAAGGAATTTAGAATTCAGGTTCTGATATGACAGAAAAGTGTCATTAGAGCAAGCTAACAAAGCACCACTGGGAAACAGAAAGCTGTGTGTGTGTGTCTGACTGACTCCAAACAGAAAAATCTGAAAAAGTGAGAATATAATAATAAATAACATTGTAAGAAACAACTAACTGTGGAGGGGATGGGGCCATCACCCCATCCACCCACCTCCCATATACTGCATTGTTGCTCCTGATGTGATGCCATTTTTATTTCTGGGAATTATCTGAAACACATCTGATTCTTGCAGTTTTTTGTGGGCTTTGAGGGTAGTGGGGTGAGGGTAATCAAGCTGCCATGTGTTTGTGGCAGACTGAACAATTTCAATATTTTTTCTACTTTTTTTCTAGTTGAATTTTTTGGGGGGAAATTGGTTCTGTAGGGGGGCTTTGGAGCCACAAGACAACTGACACAATGTACTGCATGCCATGCTTTCTGCACTCCTGAGTTAAACTAACACAGACCCACTGTGGTATAATTAAAAGAGTGCCACCAGTGTCGGGACAGACAGAGAGAAGGCAGACTATAAAGAACGTCATTCTAATCAGCAGACTGCTTAAATCTTTGTAATTCCTTAGCTTCCCAAAATTCAGTGAAAAACTAGACAAAAGTAACATTTTTGGTTCTACAGTATGTAGAATGAGTATGGGGGGGTCAGTTTTCTGGAACTCATCAGTTTCATATTCCATTATGTTCAGCACCGTACATTAAAAGTTGCACTTCAGTTTAATTTGCGAACAGGATAACCACTGTCTTTTCTATTACATGAACCTTTTTCCACTAAGTAGTAGATTTCAGTCATACATTTACCTGGAATTAAGTCCCATGAACTCCATGGGGCTCCTTCTGAATAGGTGTATAAAGTATATATTGAGCTACTTTTTTGTTTTTGGTAACTGATAGGTTTAGTATGTTTAATCTATGTAAAGCTATTACACTTAGGAAGAAGAGAATTTGGGTGAATATTAATTTGTTTTTATTGCCTGAAATACTTTGTTACAACTTTAATGATTAAATACAGTCTGCCGCCATTCTTTAAAAAATACATACTGATAACTAATCATTAAAATCAGAGCAGAATATTTAAGAGGTCTGTGGTAGCAAATGAATATAACAGACATGGTTCTGTACATGGTGTACTTGAATCAGCCGCTAATCTCTTATTTGAATGCTTTCCAGAACTGCAAACAGCTTCAACTTTGAGAACAGTTTATGGTTTCATTAAATAATAAAAACAGGAAGAAGGGAGCAGTATTTTATAAAACTGAAAATTAATTTAAGGTTGAAACCAGATCCCTTTACATTCTGTTCCACACTATATTATGAACAAAGCATATGGTCAAACATTTCACTTTTTAAATCTGGTCTGTAAGAGCAACATTTTTAAAGAAAAAATAATAATTCTGTTAATGCTACCAGAGCAAATGAGTTTTGAACATTTATTATTTGTTTAAATTATCTTCATGGCCAACACCATGAATCAAGTGACATGTGGCAACTGTATGGGCCCCAAGGTAACTGCTTATTTAGCCACTGTTTATCATTTGTGGGGGATTTGTGACAAGCCATTTAGCTATCTTTCACAGTTGGAATTCTGCTGCTCTGGATAAGTCTTTTCAGTCTTGGTCTTTTGCCCAACATCTTTTTAAATTGGAATTCTAAGACATTGTTCTGAAATAGAATAATTCTGATCTTTTGACTTCATGATACAATGTTCTCTTGAGACAAAATAATTTTCACCAGTACAGATGAAACCTGCTTTTTCTATCTACATCAATTCTAATGAACCAGTTTGCCATACTGCAACTGTCTGAAATAGACCAGTATTTAAAACAGCTTTAAGACTTGTGTCAGTCAGGCACAATTGGTTTTTCTTGTGTAACAACAGATTAGGAGTTACTTTCTGAGCTGATAGCTATATGATTTTGACAGACTTAAGTAAATCAATTTATAGAAAGACAGAAAAATTGGCAAAAGATGAATATGAACAATTTGACCTTTATCTAGTCAAGATAGAGATTCTCATGGCTTATAACACTAAGGGTTCAGTAATGGGAATTTAGATGTAGTAGCAACCTTCCAGTGAATCAGACAAACATAATATTTTTTGATTTGGCTGGGATGTCCAGACTTTTGAGTCCCCTCACTTAAGAGGTTCACTTTGCTCCATGAAAGCTAGCCTTTGGCTGATTTTAATTGGATTTTTAAAATGCTTGTTGCTGTTTTTAGGTTGTTTATTGCTCTCATCTGATTCTTATGTTATATTTTCAGTTAATGGCCCTAGACTTTATTATTATTATTATTATTATTATTATTATTATTATTTATATCCCGCCCCTTTGCGGACAGTCGGGGCGGCTAACAACAATAAAATACATAACAGACAGTAAAATCAAATTCCCATATCCCCCCCTTAAGAAATTATTAAATTAGACATAATTAAGACCTACATTAAAACACAATAGTTAATTTTAAAAAATTAAAAAAAAATTTAATCATGCATGTTAGCCATTACTAACATTATACTGATTTCAGTGGGTGTATTCTAGGTGTTATTAAGTCTCGGTCCAGAAGGTGTTTGGCTTCAGAGTAAGCCTTTCATCAGGGTTTTGCCCAAATGGAAGCATGACAACTGCTACAAATAATTCCTTTTATATAACATTGTGTGAACATAGAAAGCTACTAGTTGCTGTTTTCTTTTGGTTACAGGTTCTTTGGACCTAATCCAGTATAATATTAGTTTTCCTTTCTTTAAAAGAACTTACTGTACTTAGTTCAAAGAATTTTAGTATCCAAATGATGTGCGGTTAGAATATCGTTATGTGACTACTAAATGTTCTATAAGAAGTAAAAGGCTAGTTAGTTGATTATATTTTAACTTCTACAATTAACATGAAAATGTAGACAAAATAGCATTAAAATTATTACAATGACTCTGCATGGCATCAGTTTGTTTTGTTTTAATGGTATGATTTGTGCGGTAGAAAATTAAGGTGCCTTGTGAAAGAAACATTTTAAAAGTACTCTTTTCATGAGAAAAATGAAAGTGACAGTAGGAAGAAAGAACATTAAATTTAGATTACATATAGGAACATTATGGGAATTGATGCCAGCTATACTGTTGATACAGACCCTAGCCCAGATTTCAGTTGGGGCTACGTTATTCTCATTAATTTGCTCCATTCATGTAAATTACATCCAAGTATCAGTAATTACAGCTGGATAAGTCACCCCGTGATAATTTAGGAAAGTGTTTTCTGTACTGGTTTACATGAGATTAAACAAAAAGGTTATTTATAAATCGAAGAACATGCTTATTGGGAACTGATGAAGGACTTAGAAAAAAAGATAATTGTGTATTTATTTTAACCATGATTACATACTTTTGCAAAAGTAGATTATTAGCCTTCCTCTCTAAATTGCATTTCCAAGATTTTTTATTTAACTTTTTTTTGCTAAAATGATGATAAAAACAAAGCTAAAGTAATGGTGGGATTAACAATCCCTATTATAATCAAGTATATGATGAGGAAATGTTCTTTAAGCTTTAAAAAAAGCGAAGAATATGTATTTCTAATACAGCAAACTGAAATTCTTGTAGGGAAGTTCCATTTGATTTTCAAGACTGGAAGAGTTGAAAAAAGTGTAGAAGCCCACTGTGGAGCTGTACTTGCAGGACGATGGAATTATGAAGGAACAGGACTTGTTACAGGTAAGAGGATTTAAAAAAAAAATCTAATTAAGAAAACTTGATTACCTAACGATGTCTTCTAAAGTAGAATGGATTTATAATGATGGTAGGAAAGAATAGAAACAGAACAGCATGCCATTAATAAAAACAGCATGATTCAAAACAAGCAAGATGCCTATTGTAGAATATATGTTTGGAAGTGTAATCTAAGGATGGATGCACCATGCAGAACCAAGGTTTTATGAGCATTCTTGTACTTGCACAGCTTTTGGGACAGAAATTTGAAGGATGTATTCATACAGCTTCTCATATTATATTGTTGTTCAATAATGTGGCCAGGCAGTAACTGTGCTAATAGTTGTTACCATAGTAATATGGTATACTCACATTCATGTCTATGTCTCTTATGCGTCACAGTTATTGACTGTATATTATTTCCTTATCATATACTTGATTATAATAAGGATTGTTAATCAACTAGAATGTTTCTGTGTATGTTTATTTGTTTCTTTCTCCCTGAGCCAAACAACTGTAAAGCAAGCACAGAGATCCTTAGCAGATCATTGGGATCCTTAGCAGATCATTGGGATATTTCTTGATGGGGGTGTCCCTATTTAACTAAAGGATATGGGCTTAGCATAGCATTTCAAGGTAAATTGTACTCACAACAAGAACAATTAAAGGAATAGTAAGAAAATAGTGTCCTGGTCAAAGTTTTGATCATTTATTGTGCAGATAAGAAAACACAAGAGATATGCCAATGATGAATAATGTTTGATGTCAGTATGAAGGAATTGCTGGTAGCCATGATCTATTAGAAAGAATCTACATACCTTTGCTAGAGTAATACCTATCTTGCTACTTTATCTTGCTAGAACTACTAGCAAGGAACTACTTTATCTTGCTAGAATTTTTTACCTGCTGCCTCCTCTTGTCCTTGTGTACCTTCAAGTCATTTCTGACTTATGATGATCCTAAAATGAACCTATTATAAATAAATATGTTTGTCTGGTCCTGTTGTGTTGTATCGCTTTCTGTTAGGATTTTCTGTGTTTAGAATGTGAGCAGGCAAAAAAGCGTATTTAGATATGTGGGTGATTTGGACTAATAAGAGAAAATTTCTGTCTGACACTTAACAGCAGAAGCAAAATGGCACCTACCTGCTCTGCTCTGAAATGTTCTGCTGTAGTGAAGAAAGCTTGGGGTAATTAAGAATGTATTTGTATTTAGAAGTTCTGGTATTCAGAATGAATTCCTGGGCTAAGAAGTATGTAATTTTAAATGTACATCTTTGGCATGAGTTGCTTGATCTGCAGGGTTCAAGCAAAATCAAGTCTGAACTCAATCCATTGCTTTCGAGAAAGAAAGCATAATAATTTTTTTGTCTCCCAAACAGCTATGCTGATTGTAACATTAGCAGATTTAGAAACATGTTGGGCCCATACCACCACCATCATTTAATTCCACTGCCCTGAAGTAACTACCTTCTAGGGAAGCAGTTTTGTAAGACAGAAATTACATCTGGTTTCATGCTATATGCTTCAAAGTTCATAGGAACAAATAAGATCAAGTTCATTCTGTCACCTCCCACCTGAGAATGAGAAGCTAGTTATTACAGACTTCTTCCAGTTAATTGAAGCTGCTTCTTCTGACCCACTCCCAGTCACTGGCATGCTCCACATTTAGTGCCTTTCATTCAAGTATATTGTGGCATAGGAATTCCAGATGAATGAGAAGATGTTCCTGTGATTCCTCAAAAAGCATTGAGAAATATTTCCTATTAGTTAAATCCATTTTTGGATGTAGAGTTAATTCAGTGCAGCATTAAAAGACCTGAGTGTTAAGAATGCTATTCCCTCATTTGCAAAGAAATTTCTAAATGTTCTTTTGTTGTAGTTGGTGAAGATGGACAAATAAAAATATGGTCCAAGAGTGGAATGCTGAGATCAACTTTGGCACAACAAGGTAAATTTTATTTCCTTTTGCTAACTTCAGTACACCTTAAGAAATCTGTTTTAACACATCCTCAGATCAACTCCCTCTCATTGGTCTTGTTCTTCAAATTCCAACATATGAAAATAAGTATATAGTTAAACAGATGTTTCCATGTTATTTATTTTCAGAATACTAAGGCTTAATAAACACAGAATGTTGTTCCTTAAGAAGAGTAACATGCAGTTGGTTGACAATTTGTTTACTCAACAAATCACAGAAATAAAATAGAAATATGTCTAATTCAAGTAATGTGTTTATGTCTTTTAATACAAGAATCAGACCTCTTCTTCAACGGCCTTTACATTCATGTGCCTAACCTGTGCTGCATGTTAAACAATTTTTGAAGCTCCTTCCAAAGCAGTGTGTAGCCTGGCATGGTGATCTATTCAAGAAACATCAGAAATCCCACTAGGCCAGTATGATCCTGTTGGATCATGTAATGAAGCTTTTTGTACCCACCCAACACCATTAACTAGAAGCACTGGAAGTAACTATGAAACTCTGCATTTGTATTTGATATTTTAAAAATAAGATCGAACACATTTCAATTACTGCTACCAGCACATTTTCCAGCTCATGATTTCCTAATTGTAAGATTTTGAAGCCCAGAAATCCAGAAAATGAAGATGGGAGTAAGACAAGCACAGTCTGGGTTTCTCAGTAGTCATCTTCCTGCATTGTGCAGAATTGATATCATTCAAAAGCCACCAAATTTCTTTCTTCAGTCTCACAATCCCAAGTCAGCAGAGCAGCACTCTCAGATTCTTCAAGCTGTAGAACTTCAGATAAGGGTCATAGAGCTGGTTCCCCCTTAGGAGGGATTTTTAGACTCTTACTCTCTGTTTTTCTTGGGGATCAGCTTCTGATGGGAATTTCTCTGGTTTGTGGTTTGTTAGATCTTGATTTGTATTGAACTGTACCACCCTAATGAGGATGGCTGGTCTCAGTTTAATAGATAGGATCGTGGTCCTGAGCTCTCCTCTGATGAGAAGTTAGTGGTTGATTCTGTGATGGGGGAAGCAACTTTGGGGTGTGCTGCAGGAACAGATTGATCCACCCTTACTGGGAATCATGCCACAGAGACAACTGGAGAACGTAGTATTTGTTCATGCTGTGGATCTAATCGTGTAGAGAGTTGTCAGGTACAGCTTCAATCATGTGGATAAGTCCATTAGATCAGGGGTAGGCAACCTTTTTGAGCCGGGGACCGGTCCCCCGAAGTCCTCCCCTCCGCTGGGCTGAGGGGGGGGGAATGGCGGCACATGTGCGAGCGCACCCCCTGCGCACTCCCGCTCCCGCTGCGCAGCCGCCTCCGCGCATGTTGTGGCCACCATTTTGTTTTCCGAAATGGCGGCCGCGACACGTTTGCGCATGTGCAGTACTCCTGAGCATGCGCAAACGCGTCGCGGCCACCATTTTGGAAATCAAAATGGCGGCCAGGGCACGCGCGGCTGCACGGCGGCTAAAACACGTGGCGGCGGTGGTCCGCCTGGGCTGGTAAGTATGGGGACCTGGGCCAGAACTGGCCCGCAGGCCGTAGGTTGCCGGCCCCTGCATTAGATGCTCCAGCTCCCCTCCCACCCCAGTTATTATTATTATTTTTTTGAAAAATTTTATTGAAATAAAAAAACACATTAAACCATACAAACCACATACATATTTGTACAGACTTGCTACGTACTTACATTACATTACATTATTAATCCCGATGCTACTAAAAATTGATTCAGGTAAACTTTCTTTTCTAATAATGCATCAATTCTTATGATTGTACTGCTCTTCTCTCATAACACTTACACATTCTCCTTCCCACCATTCCTTCATCTTCCCTCCTATTACTCTTTCACCTTCACCCATACGTTCCTTCCTCTATCTTCCCTCTCTATCCCTACCCTTCTCCATTTCTTTTAGACTTTCTACTTCTTCTTTCTCTACATTCGCACACCCTCTACTACAGGGACCGGCAACCTATGGCCCGGGGGCCGGTTAAGGCCCCGGGCCCCAGACTTACTGGCCCAGGCCGTAGGCTGCCACCGCCACCGCACACCACCGCTGTGCGCCACCGTCAGGGCACGTTTTCGGCCACGCTTGCTGCGGCCGCCATTTTGGAAGTCAAAATGGTGGCCACGACGTGTTTGTGCATGCGCAGTACTCTTGCGCATGCGCAAACGCATCGTGACCACTATTTTGACTTCCAAAATGGCGGCTGTGACATGTGCCGTGGTGGCGGCGGCCGCAGTAGCGGCCGTGTGTGTGGGGGGGGTTGCGTGCGGTGGCGGAGGGTGTGCGCGCGCATGAGCGCGCGCCGCCATTCCCCCCCCCTTGGCCCAGCCAAGAGCTGGGCGACGGGAGACCGGCCCAGGTCTCAAAAAAGTTGCCTGTCCCTGCTCTACTACTTACTGCAGGGGTAGGCAACCTTTCCCCTTTAAGGGCCGAGGGACTTCAGCTCCCAGAATCCCAGGAGCTATTGGCCAACATGGGACTATTGGCCAACATGGCTAAGGCTTCTGGGAGCTGAAGTCCCTCAGCCCTTAAAGGGGAAAGGTTGCCTACCCCTGACTTACTCATACCTTCCTACTAACCTTCCATCCCCTCCTTAATACCAATCTTTTCATCTTATCAATCACACTTACTTCTCACTTGTCCTCACTGGATTATCTGCAATCATTGTTGTCTTCCTAAACACTTAGCTTTATGTTATCATCAGAAAAAAGATAATTAAAAGAAGGAAAAACAAGAAAAAAATAAAAAATAAAAATAAATGATTCCTTCTTTATTTCTGGGCTCTAGTTCAGGGGTAGGCAACCTTTCCCCTTTAAGGGCCGAAGGACTTCAGCTCCCAGAATCCCAGGAGCTATTGGCCAACAAGGGACTATTGGCCAACATGGCTGAGGCTTCTGGGAGCTGAAGTCCCTCGGTCGTTAAAGGGGAAAGGTTGCCTACCCCTGCTCTAGCTATTACTTGATCTGTTTGTGTATATACTACAACACTTCATTATAATCAATACTCACTGTCTCCTATCTTTAAGTACGTTCTTTCTCACTAATCATATATAGGTATATGTATACTATTATTTATCCTTTACACCAAATTCCCAAAGTTGTCTTATTATTCAATATTCATTTTGTTTGACCTTATCTTTTTACCTACATCAACATGATTTACGCTCCCTTAGGTAGTCATTTGAATTGTTTTTAAAATTTGGGTCTTTAATTTTTAAAATAAAAGCTAATTGTTGCCAAATTACCCCACTGTTTTTTAAGATAGTTTAGAATTCGTAACCACTCGCTAAGCCCCTCCTCCATACATTTATTTCTCATATAATTTGTCAATATATCCATCTCTATTGAATCATAGAGTTTATATATCCAATCCTTTATATTTGGGACATTTTTCATCTTCCATTTTTGTAAAAGTGTTATTCGTGCTGTAGTTATTAGGTAAAAAAGTAACTTACCAGCTTCTTTATCTAAATTTTTGTCCCACATATTTAATAAATACGTCTCTGGAATGCAATTTATTTTTATTCCTAACATCACATTTATAGTTTTGTTTACATTGAGCCAATATTTTTGGACATGTGCGCATTTCCACATTTCCAGCACATATTGCTATTCCCTTTTTACATTTTAGCTAACTTTACCGGGGTTAAGTACCAGCGAAAGTAAACTTTATAGAAATTTTCTTTAAGATTTTGAGATACTATGTGCCTTAGCCCTTTAGTCCAAATGTGTTCCCACTTTTCTAATTCGATTGTATGTCCAAAATTTCTTGCCTATTGTATCATATTTTCTTTTATTATTTCTTCTTCTAAATCCCAGTTTAATAAGAGTTTATAGAATTTACCTATCCATTTTTTGTTATCACCTATCCAGATTTTATCAAAATCATTTAGATTTAAATCAATAACTTGGGCTCTTGAATCTGAGTTATAACAATCCATTATTTGTCTGTATGTAAACCAGTCTAACCTAAAACCCTCATCTTTTAGTTCTTTGTGTTTCTTTGTTTTATAATTTCCTGTTTTATCTTTCGCTAATAGTTTGGCATACGTTATCCATTTATGATTTAGTATCATTTCCCTTCTGTGTATTGCTTCGTGAGGAGAAAACCAGGAGGGGAATTTTATCATTACTCTTGGTTTATATTTTTCCCATACCTTCAGTAGAGAACGTCTGATGCAATTATTATTAAAATCTTTGTTTGCCTTCGCTTTCCCATAGCCCAAGTACGCATGCCATCCAATTCTAATAAGTCGTCTGCTTCTAATATAATCCGTTCTTTAATCCAGGTGAGACAACATGCTTCGAAATAGAGTTTAGGTTTGGTAAACCTAGTCCCCCTCTTTCTTTAGAATCTTGCAATGATTTTAATCTTATTCTCAGTCTCCTATTCTGCTAAATAAATCATCTCAAATCTTTGTGCCAATTTTTAAAACAATTCTCTTTAATCACTATTGGAATCGTTTGAAATAAAAAGAGTATTTTAGGTAAGACTAACATTTTTATGGTTGATATTCTCCCCATAAGTGATATTTGCCTCTTATTCCATCTGTTCAAATCATTTTTAATCCCTTTCCATGTTTTAGTATAGTTTTCCTCAAATAAATCCATTGTTTGATTCATAATTGTTATGCCTAAGTATTTTATCTTTTTTTATTGTATCCCAGCTTTCTTCCCCAATTCTAGCTCTTTTGCTTTTGTCATGTTTTTCGTTAAAATCAATGATTTTTCTTTGTTTAATTTGCACCCTGTTATTTTCCCAATTTTTTCTATTACACAGTGTACCCTAGTATCAGGATTCCCCAGAAAAACAACTAGATCGTCTGCAAAGGCCCTTATTTTATATTGATATTTTTTTATTTTTACTCCTTGAATTAATTCATGATTTATAATTTCAATTATTAATCTCTCCATTACACCCTAGTTATCAATTGTTATCAATGGTTATGAGTTATGTAACTGGTTTTCCGTCATAGCCAGGTAGGATATGGGACTCAGGGTGTCAGGGGATGGGCGGAATTAGCAGCAGGTCTGTTAACTACACAAGATTGGACATCTGGCATTTTTGGTTCCACATATGGTAAAAATCTTTTTTGTAGAATTTTGAGCATCAGTTTGCTCACAAACACTTGGATGCAGGCATACACATGTCACTTCCCATTTAACAATATGGGGCTTGGGCATCCATGTTTTTTCCCATCTGCAGGAGGTGGAGTGAATCTGAACCGTCATGGATAGGAAGGGTCCACAGTAGTTCTTTTTGTCCCTGCACAGCTGAGCAGTTGTGTTCAGAGTTCTGACTCTTATTTCTTTATTTTGCTTCTCATCTGTACTTAACTGCTTGAAGAGTTTCAGCTCTCATACAGTGGGACTTTTCTTTCTTTTTGGCTAGAGATATTGTCTTTCTGAATTCTTTCTTCACAATGTTTGTGGCTTCAGAGTTCATCTGGCTCCTGATTAATTATGCTTAATAGTACAAATGTGGTTGGTTTTGTTTTTTTACATAATATTTAAATTCTACAAGGATGTTCTTCAGGTTGTATTTTGGACTGATAGTGATTTGTGATAATAATTTATGGTCTGTGTCACAATCTGTTAATGGTCTTGTTTTTGCAGAGAGGATGGAGCTTCTCCATCTTCTGTTTCCAGTTATGTAGTTTATCTGATTTCTAAATTGGCCATCAGGTAATGGCCATATATAGTTGTTTCTTTGGTTTCCTGAAGAATGAGTTTGCGATGAACAAACTATTGACTTCACAAAATTCATTCAGTGGCATTCATGCTTAATTTGTTGATCCCAGGCCAAATTCTCCTACAGTCTTTGGCTGTGCTCTGTTTTGTATTCCAGTCGCCTATTATTACCATGTCCTTATTTGGTGTGTGATTGGTTTCCTCTCTGACTCCAGTGTAAAATCACTCAGTTTCTTTCTCTTCTGCCTCTGTAGTTGAGCCAGCATGGTATAGTGGTTTGAGCATTGGACTACAACTCTGAAAACCAAGGTTCTAATCCTTGCTCAGCCATGGAAAGCCACTGGATGACTTTGGTTACATCACATCAGTCTCACAGGATGGCAAAGGCAAATCCTATCTTACCAAATCTTGTCAAGAAAACCCCATGATATGGTTGTCATAAGTTGGAAGCAACTTGAAGGTGCACAACAACAAGTTGGAGCATCAACTTGGATTATGGTTATATTGATAGGTTTTTGCTGAAGTCTTATTGATATTATTTGTTCAGACTTTGCATTTGACTTGACTGCTTTTGCTACGTCTTTCCTCAGTATTAATGCCCTCCCATTTCCCCTTAGATTTTCATTTCCTGAGTAAAACTCGTGACTCAGAATGTTCCACCCCTGTTCACTTTAGTTCATTCACACAAGTATTGCAATATTTATACACCCCATCTCTATTTTTACAATGTCTAGCTTCCTCTGATTCTTGCTTCTCACATTCTATGTTTCTATAGCATGTGTTGTACTTCCCTTTCGCCTCTTAGCACTGAGCAGCTAAACGTCCTTTTGTCTTGAGTCCACCTGCATCGTTTGCCACAGTGCTACGTGTAGTTGGCTTCTGCTCTTTCTCAGTTATTCACTGAGTGTCTTCTGACATGGGAATCTCCTCTTCTGACATTATCTCTTGTTTCATTTTGGATTGTCTTATCATAGGTTTTATGGGAAAAGACATTAAAAAGGGGTTTATCATACCTTCTTCTGCACAGTACTAATAAATATTTGCTGTGATGCTACGCTGTTGTCTCTGAGAGATCCCCCACCATTGTCTCTCTCACTCACCTGGATTACTGTGTCCAGTTTTGGGCACCACAATACAAGAGGGAAATTGACAAGCTGGAACATGTCCAGAGGAGGGCAACCAAAATGGTGAAAGGCCTGGAAACCATGGCCTATGAGGATCAGCTTAGGAAGCTGGATATGTTTAGCTCAAAATATATGATGCAAGTTTTGAATCTTGTCCAGCACCTTTTAATTTTCATCTCTTTTTATCTGCTGTTAAATCACTACAGCTGTTGTCTTTCATAGCTTCTCTATCAGTGATACATTAATGAACGAATATCAGAAGAAAAAATAGCATTATTTCATGAGACATAAAACATATAAATGCTTTGGGATGAGGGAAGTAGTTTTGAGTCTATGACTTAGTAAGTGTTAAGCACAGATTGTATTTGTATACCACCATGAGCTTTGATTCTTGCAGTGAATGTAGTCAGATGCTGTCTTAGGTAACTGACATACTGCCACCTGGAGCCCTGATGCTAACTCAGTAAACTCTTCTGCTTAGACCTCTTGGCCTGCTGGTTATTTCTTTTAAACTCACATAAACTGTGAGTAAGCAGAGTATATGTTGTAATCTAATATTCCATTAAAAGCTTAGCCATGCCCTATCTGAACATTCCAGCTCAGATAGCAAGTTCCAGAAGTTCTTCCAGTATTTGTGTATCCTTTTGAGAGTTTCCATTGGAAGGGAATTTCTTCATAGCAAAATAGCTGCCAAAAATGCTTCCCTGAGCATCTCTGCATTTGGACACAATAATTAAGATGTTTCTGTAGTCAGAGATGCTGCACCAGAGACTACAATAGGACTACAATAGGAAGCAGTCTCTCGGGTGTCATGCTATGTCATCACCTGGCACTTCATCCATCATTATACCTTTCATTTATTGTACCATCTTTTCTTCTACTGCTGTCTCTTTCTCAGTTTGTCCAGTAAATCTTAACTTCATTTTTTTCTTTTGACTCTACCACAGTATACTTGTTGATGATGTTGTTCTGTGTGCCTTCAAGTTGTTTCTGATGACCCTAAGGCAAACCTATCACTGTGTTTTCTGAGGCTGATAGTGTGTAAATTGCCCAAAGTCACCCAGACTGCATCCACACTGCAGAAATAATCCAGTTTGATACCATGTGTCAAGGCTATGGAATTCTGGAAATTGTAGTTTTGTGAGACATTTAGCCTTTTCTGTCACAGAGCTCTGGTGCCACAACAAACTACAGTTCCCAGAATTCCATAGCACTGAGCTATGCCAGTTCAAGTGGCGTCAAACTGGATTATTTCTGCAGTGCGGATGCAGCCCTAGTGGGTTACCATGGCTGAGAAGAGATTTGAACCCTAGTCTTCAAGGTTTTAGTCTAATGCTCAAACCACTGCACCACATTGGGTCCTACTATATACTTATTTCTGGCTATTCTGCAAGAGTATGTTCCTTTAATGCTATATATTATGATCTTTTCATACTTGTCTTTGCTCTTATCTTTACTGTCACTCTGGACCAAGTTGTTTCACCATGCTATGACGCATTGTAATGTGTGTCTTCTGCCAACCAATCAAACCCAACTTTCTACTTCGGCTGATACGCCAACTGCACCCTTATCTGGACATGAGGGATCTGGAAACTGTGGTACATGCTTTGGTAACCTCACGTCTGGATTTCTGCAACACACTCTACATGGGGCTACCCTCGTGCTTAACCCGGAAACTGCAATTAGTACAAAACATGGCAGCCAGGTTAATTACTGGAACATCTAGGAGGGAGCACATAACACCGGTGCTTAAATCCCTCCACTGGCTGCCAATTAGTTTCCGGGCACAGTACAAGGTGTTGGTTTTAATCTTTAAAGCCCTACATGGCTTGGGTCCATCTTAGCTTAGGGACCGCCTCTCCCCATATGATCCCCCCCGCGCACTACGGTCCTCTGGGAGGAATCTGCTGCAACCAATAAAGACCAGGCTTTCACAGACCTCCCAGAAGGCCTTTTCTGCGACCGCTCCCAGACTGTGGAATGGCCTGCCGGATGAGATCCGTTTTATTACTACTCTTGCTACTACTCTTGCTGCCTTTAAAAAGGCAGTAAAGACGGATCTCTTCCAGCAGGCCTTCCCGGATTAACCGCCTGGCAAAAATTGAAGGTGACCCGCTATTTATCCTTCCCGCCATTGTGATATGTAGGCCAAATCGGATAGGATGGTACTGTATTTTATTTTTGAATCTGATTTTAATTCTACGATAGTTTAATTCTGTTATAAGGGGTGGGCAGGGTGAGGTGGGAGGATGGAATTGTTTTATCTGTTGTATTTTTAATCTGCTGTATGCCGCCCTGATTGCCGAGCAGAGGGGCGGGTTAAAAATAAAAATTATTATTAGTAGTAGTAGTAGTAGTACTGAGCCAGCAGTTAACGACAGCCATTTAAACCTGGAAACTGTAAGCAGCCATGATGCAAAGATTTAGCATTTGTTTTAAATGTAGAAGTCTCTGTAATTCTTAAATTAGCACACACTTTATATCTTTAAATTCTCACACTAATGGTGCCTTGAGGACCATTGTTATTTTCAGTTTTGCTATTGGCAAAATGAGAAGGAAAACCAGAATTTAACTGATACATGTAGCATATAGCATGTATAGTTCTAATGTTTTAATCCCATAACATAGCTTTTAACATCCTGTAGCAAAAGAAAAAAGTGAAGTATTTAACTGATACATGTAGCATATAGCATGTATAGTTCTAATGTTTTAATCCCATAACATAGCTTTTAACATCCTGTAGCAAAAGAAAAAAGTGAAGTATTAAGGGCTAGTAAAATAAATTTCTGGAGGACAAGTTTGTTATGTGTAATATTTACCTAGACCAGGGGTAGGCAACCTTTCCCCTTTAAGGGCCGAGGGACTTCATCTCCCAGAAGCCTCAGCCATGTTGGCCAATAGTCCCCTGTTGGCCAATAGCTCCTGGGATTCTGGGAGCTGAAGTCCCTCGGCCCTTAAAGGGGAAAGGTTGCCTACCCCTGACCTAGACATTAAGGCAGGGGTAGGCAACTTGTCCCTTTAAGGGCCGAGGGACTTCAGCTCCCAGAATCCCAGGACCTATTAGCTAACATGGGACTATTGGCCAACATGGCTGAGGCTTCTGGGAGGTAAAGTCCTTCGGCCCTTAAAGGGGAAAGGTTGCCTACCCCTACCTTAAGGTTTAGATTAGAATTTAGCAGTACTTAATCTGTTTCTTTTTAAATGCGAGTAGGAAAACATGTAACTGATGCCTGCAGACTTATCACTCTCAACTTTGCAGATAGTATTCTGTATGTCTCTGTAAGTGACAAATGCTTTTCTCTTCTGCTATTTCTATCAGTTTTTAACAGTGTTCATAATTTTCTTATTAAACATACAGATCAGGTGTCAGCGTTATACAATATTAGATATACTCTAAATGTAAATAGGATTTCTAACAAATGTATTACAGCTTCTTTCTTCTCTCTCTCTTGATTGCTTTCCACAGGAACACCAATATATTCTGTAGCATGGGGGCCAGATTCTGAAAAGATTCTATACACCTCAGGGAAGCAGCTTATTATCAAACCATTACAGCCAAATGTTAAAGTTCTGCAGGTAATAAATAATAACAGAGCTGTCATACTTTGAGGGATATTTATATAAAAAACCAACCTGTCATACCTCTGTTGAAGAACATGCAGAGAAAGTTCCATATTGACAGGACCATGACTCATCATATCAGTGGTGGGGACTGACCAATGAGTGTTGATAAAGATAAATACATTATTATGTATATCATTATGCAGCTCTTAATGCAGGGGTCGGCAACCTACGGCCCGCGGGCCGGTTCTGGCCCAGGACGCTGGACTTACCAGCCCAGGCGGACTCCTGCCACCGCCGCCGTGGCTGCCGCGGCGCCTCCACAGCCTGTTTTGGTCGGCACGCGACCGAGCGCGCTGCGGCTGGCATTTTGGTCTCCAAAATGCCGGCCGCGCCGCGTTTGCGCATGCGCAAACGCGTCGCGGCCACCATTTTGATAAACAAAATGCCGGCCGCGGCGCGCTCAGTCGCGTGCCGACCAAAACAGGCGGAGGCGGAGGCACCACCACCTCCCTCCGCCACCTCCGCCTCCGCCACCACTTCCCTCCGCCGTCTCCGCCTCCCTCCGCCCCCTCCGCCTCCCTCCGCCGCCTCCACCTCCGCCACCTCCCTCCGCCGCTGCCGCCTCCGCCTCCCTCCTCCGACTCCGCCACCGCCTCTGGCTCTGCCGCCGCTGCCGCTCGCTTTCGTCAGCGGGCGACAGCGCGCGGCGCGGCCGGCATTTTGGAGGCCAAAATGCCAGCCGTGTCACGTTTGAGCACGCGCAAACGCAACGCGGCTGGCATTTTGGCCTCAAAAATGCCGGCTGCGTCGCGAGCTATCGCCTGCTGACGAAAGCGAGCGGCGGCGGCGGCGGAGCCAGAGGCGGCGGAGCCAGTGGCGGCAGCGGCGGCGGCAGGGGTCTGCCTGGGCCGGTAAGTCTGCATGCACCCTCCACCGATGCGTGCGCCCCCCCGTACATGCTGCCGCCGCCATGCCATGCACAGCGGCGGCATGTGGGGGGGCCGCGCGCACCCCCCCCCTTGGCCCAGCCGAGACCTGGGCTACGGGAGACCGGCCCAGGTCTCCAAAAGGTTGCCGGTCCCTGTCTTAATGTATGGATCAGAGCATAAGCATATCAGTGTAATGGGATCAAGACTCTTATTATCATTCCAGTGAAATGGATTGGCATTCTGTTCATGTAATGCTGTGATCCTAATTGCATTTCTTAAAATGGCAAAGGAACTATATAGAGTTAAACATCTGTCTTATGCAGGGGTGGGAGGCTAGGAGGCCACATTAGCACCCAGGAAACTTTGGAGAGCCACACCTCTCACTGCACCCCAGCACCAAAAACTAAAAAAAAAGAAGAAGTTTCCAAATGCCCCCACCCAACACCCTAAGAGGTGTGAGGGCATTTTTCACCATGTTTTTACACCCAGGAGAAGCCTTTTTAAAAAATAAGAAGTAAACCAGAAGGCACTTCTGATTTATTTCCAGGTGGTTTTTTTTTTGTTTTAAAAAGACCTCTCCTGGGCTTAAAATGGCAAGGGAGTGGCAAAAGTGGTACAAATGCCCCCAAGTCCTCTAGAGCAGGGGTAGGCAACCTAAGGCCCGGGGGCCGGATGCGGCCCCCGAGGCCTTTGGACCGGCCCCAGGCCGGTTCTGCTGCCCCCGCCGCCCCCGCCATAATGATATTGATTATTGTTGTTATTACTTGTTCTTGGGGTTTTCCAGGCAAAATCTCCACAGGGGTTTTGCCATGGCTTTTCTGTGGCTGAGAGAGTGTGCATGCATATTTTTTTAAAAAAAAATTTATTATTATTTTTAATTTTTTAATATTTATTTAGTTATTTATTTATCGTGCTTCGGGCCCCCCAATTGTCTGAGGGACAGCAACCCGGCCCCCAGCTCAAAAAGGTTGCCTACCCCTGCTCTAGAGGGTATTTTGATCTCTAGGGAAACCTGGGGGCCACAAACACCACCCTCAGGGTCCACTTGCAGCCCATGGTCTGATGAGAAGTGTATGTTTGTGCATTGGCGCACACTCCATTTAGGTATAGTCAAGCACTTCATGGAATGAAATTTAACTGCAGTAATTTAGAATTTAGAAATTTAGAAACTGTTGTTGAAGGTAATACACTTGTAATCATATTTAAAAAGGCACAGAAAATGGGGGGGTTTGCTTTGCAATCCAGCATGCAAATTGTTTGTTGATATGGAGTACAGTCTTGCAGCACACTCCCATTTGCTGAATTTTACATTGTGAATGTTACATTGACTGTTAGTTAAGTGTCTTAGCAGGAGTGGCACCTAGACTTGCAATATGCTGAAGTATGGAAAATGAAATGAACTGATTAGCCTGTGTAGCAGGATGTGGGTAATCATGCTGCTTTGCTATATTTATTTCATTTAATTAATTGAAATTGATGAAAGTACACTAGATTGTACAACTGAGTATTTATACATGAATTGTGCAGCCTAACATGGAGAGTGCTCCTTTTCAAAATACAGACCTCTGTGAGAAGTTCATTGATTTAAACTTGTATAAAAATAACTTGTCAAATATGCTGCTGATTTTTAAGATATGATATGCAGCTAATATAGGTCTACTATATTTTAAAAGCAAAGGTAATCATATTGACAGTTAAAAAATCCAGAATTCATATTTAATAAAGATCTTTATTAGAACAACCTAAGAAGACAAAATACCACACAGTTATTTGAGTTTTTAAAAAAATCTCTATCAGGCAATGTAATAAAACAAAAAGAGGGTAGAAAAGACTGGCTGATGATTAAGCCACAGAACCTGCATTGGTTTTAATGCAGAAATAGATTTTAATCTTATTATTACTTCTTTCCTTCCTCAGTGGAAAGCCCATGATGGAATTATTCTAAAAGTTGATTGGAATTCTGTAAATGATCTTATCCTCTCAGCTGGTGAAGACTGTAAATACAAGGTATGTATATTTCAACCAAGTCTGATAGTACGATATTAGCTACCAAAACTAAATATGCAGTTAATTAAATATAGTACACATACTCAAAATGTCTCTTATTCATCATATAACAGCAAACTTGATTTTTGAGTAAATACTTTTAAAAGTGAGAGCCATCATGTGTAGTGGACTAGAAGTCTGGAGACCAGAGTTCAAATCCTACTTGACCATGGAAACCCACTGATTGACAATTCACATTTTCTCAGTCTCAGAGGAAGACAAACACAAACCCGCTCTGAATATTATTGCCAAGAAAACACCATTATAGGGTCGATATAAGTCAGAAACAACTTGAAGACACAACAACAACAAACAACAACAACAAAAGCCTCATTTACATTTCCTGGAAATGTTACTTCAGAAAATAAGATCACATCCTGATTTTGAACAGTCTGTGGTGAAAAGTAGTAGGGTATTTAGATTTGTACAAACAGGGTGGGAAATTCTTCATAATTTTATCTGTTCATCTGGGTAAGATAAATGAGATCCCTTACTTTTGCTATAATGCTGTGCAGGTTGTGTGTAGAGTACCATGTGGTTTTCCTCCTTACACAATACCATGGAAGTAAAATGTGAGGAGGAAGGAGAGCAGGTGGGGAAGGGCCCCCAACTGGCTTTTGATTGATGCTGTACTCCTCACACAGTAAGGCCACTTACTTGTGTTTTCTCCACCTCCCTCCATCCCGGACAGAAAATAAACAGTGCAAAGGGGATATTGGGGACAATGTAGTGGAAAAGAGTTGTGGGAGTTCTGTGTGCAATAAGGTTTGGCATTAACAGGTACTATAATACCAGAATAGTTTCAAAGATGTGCAAAACAAGAAATCCTGTTTTAATAGCATTTTTACCGAGAACACAATTGATGTGGGAAAGGAGCCTTGTGCAGTAAGGGCCATGGAGTATAAATCTACATGTAAACAAGTAAGAGTATTGTGATTTCAAAGTAACAATCTCACTTTTTATTGTCATGGGCACAGTGCAGAGCAACAGCAGCATGATGCAGTTGCTTGGATGCTTCGGGGGTGAGTGGGGGTGGAGTGATTCCCTCCAACCCATAGAAATTGCCCACCTGTACATTAAGCCGTTTCACTGAGTAGAGCACAGGTTCTGGACTAAAGATTGGAAGGTTTCATTAAACTATGTTAGGCTAATGTATAACACATATCATGCATTACATTTTTAAAAAAATAGGTGTGGGATAGCTATGGCCGTCTGCTGTATAGCTCTCAATCACACGAGTATCCTATCACATCTGTTGCTTGGTCTCTGGATGGTGAGTTATTTGCAGTGGGATCCTTTCATACTTTACGACTGTGTGATAAAACAGGGGTAAGTAATTCTAAAAAACATTCCGTAGCACACTTTATTAGTAACACTGTAAATACATCAGATTATAAGGAAATAGAACAATGCCAGCTTTACTAGTCTGTCTAATTGGTATCCAAATGAGTATTTGTTTTGTATTAGTTTTCAGAAAATAATAGTTGCATGTATTAAAACTCTTATCTTAAGGAAACTGGATCAAAGTTACGGTTTTTTAATGTGTACATTTTTTCTTCAATGTGAAGTAGATTGGTATTTACTTATTTATTTATTTATATGCCGCCTTACTCCCTGGAGGGACCCAAGGTGGCTAAACATTTGCAATCATTTTATCTCTGTATTTTGTATTTCATGATTTTATCTTAAAGTTTTAATTGAAAGGCTGTTCAACATTGCCTTTTTTGCTGTTATCTGATGTAATTAATGTACAGATGCACACCATTTAGCAATTACTTTGTTTCATTAGTTATACATTCAGATTACCATATATACATGTGTCCAAGTTGACTTTGTGTATGTCGAGGGAGGGTTTTAGGGCCAAAATCATGGATTCTGATATGTCCCATGGATAAATTGGGGGTAAAACCTAGGGGAATATAACAAAGGATGTAAAGGGGAAAACACCATTTCCCTCCCTCCTCCTTCTTTGGACCTCTCCTGACCACCTATCACCACTTCCTTGGTGTGGAGGAGAAGGTTTTAACACTGGATTGAGAAGGGAAGAACTGGAGGGAAGTGGCGTGTTTGATGGAGAGAGAAGGTTTTAACACTGAATTGAGAAAGGAATCACCTGTTTTATTCTCTTTCTCTCTCGCTCTCTCACACACACATATACACACACTCCTGCTTGGCAGCTCTTTCAAAAATCACTGCGGAAGCACAGGGTGTGTTGCTTCTTTCAGGACCTTTCTAAGCAGTATTACTATATTGACCCATATATACGGTAAGTCGACCCAGGATTTTAGGGTCAATTTTTGGGCATACATTTTTTGACTTATGGTCGAATATATACAGTAGCTTGATTCCTTTTAATGTCCAGTTCTGTATTTTTGTCATTGTATTTTATTTTCAGATTTCCATTGAAGAGCTTTAGGAAATGCTGATAGTTGTTTCAAATTCTAAGACTGTATCTCATTCAGAAATATTTGTTGTTGTAGTTTATAGTTCTTAAAATTGGTGCATCACTGTATTGCATCTTTTGAATATGCTTGGAGTAGTGCCGTGTTAGTCTGTAGAATCAGTATGTAGAGAGATCGTGTAGCACCTTTCAGACTAACTGAAAGAAAGAAGTTGGCAGCATGAGCTTTTGTAGACTAAAGTCTACTTCCTCAGGTGCATATGCATATATTCTTATCCCTGATACATGATCTGGTATTGTGCCAATTCCTTGCACCTCTGCACTTTCTGGCTTGAGTACCCTTCCCAATGGTCTTTGCATAGCATGGGTGTGAGGTACAATTGGATACATCTGCTCCTTACCTCTCATAGAAGTGCTGAATCAGGGTTTAGTATTTTAATGTGTGCGTGTATATTATGTGTGTTTCACTCATGTTTTTTAATATGCTTCCTCCTGCCACTTGCACCCCTAGAAAGATATGCTAAAGTTGACCAATCAAATTAAAGAACCAAACAACAACAAAAGGCCTGCAAATATTTATTCTTAAATAAGAATCGCATATATAGAAAATTAGAAACAGGCACTAAATGCAGATAATAGGAAGTTCAGAAACCATTATGCAGCATTTTCCTCCGAATCTGAAAATCTGTTCTCAATTGTAACTTCAAGGTCTGCTCATCATTCATTTATTTTTACTTCTAAAATTATTTTTAGTCAACTAAGAAAGTTAGGGGGGTTAGTTTTATGTTTTAAACCTTCAGCATGTTTATTTTTTTTTAAATCTCAGAATAGAAAAGCCAGTAAATGGGTTGTTTCTAATTCAGATTGACTATGGGGGGTTGCAGACTGCCAGAAATAGTGCAAATTGAGTCCACTTTTAGGGTTAGGGTTAGTGCTAGGGAATCATGGGAACTGATTTTTTTTTCTGAGACATTGCGCCTTCTCTGTCAGAGAGCTCTGGTGCCACAATAAAATATAGTTCCCATGATTCCCTAACCCTAACCCTAAAAGTGGACTCAATTTGCACTATTTCTGGCAGTCTTCAACCCCCCTATATTTCTCTGGGAAAATAATTGAATTTTAAAGCTTTTAAATTATAACCTTTAATGGCAAGAACTTGTGCTTTTCAGAGAATAAACTGGACTTTTGTGCTAGGATAATTGATTTTCCAAAGCCAGTGATTGCAGTTGAGGCATTGACTAGGTAAATGTGAAAAGTCAGTAAGGGCCTTTACAGACTGCCAGAAATAATGCAGCTTGAGTGCACTTTAACTGCCCTGGCTCAGTACTAGGGAATCATGGGAACTGTAGTTTACTGTGGGATTTTGGATTGTATTTTAATATTGTATGAGTTTTAACTGCTGTGAGCCGCCCCGATTGTCTGACAGAGGGGCAGGGTATAAATAAAATTTATTTATTTGTTTATTTATTTGTTTGTTTGTTATTGTGGCACCAGAGCTCTCTGACAGAGAAGCCTCAATGTCTCAGAAAAAACTATAGTTCCCATGATTCCCTAGCACCGAGCCAGGGCAGTTAAATTGGCCCCAATCTGCATTATTTCTGGCAGTCTGTAAAGGCACTAAGTCACCAATCAATCACTGGGCTTCTCCTTGTCATACTGATTTTAATCTGTTGTTGTTTATTCTATTTGATAATAGTTTAGTATACTTAGAAGGAGTGACACACTGTGTTACTAAGATTATTGGCATGAGAAGCTGTGGAGAATTAACTCTGTTAACAGTAGAGCACCTGCCATTCATTTCCATTGCCATGCCATTATATGAAAGGTCTTGATGTTACACAAACCTAAATACCTAATAGTTTTGGTTGGCATTGTGACATACGGTCCTAAAACAATAGAAATACAGTTACTGCATAATTTGTGTATTGGCTTTTAAAAATAAAATATGAAAATAAATTATAATGTAGAGCTGATTATTGGATTCATCATTATGTGGCTTCCACTGAACCATAAATGTAAAATTTGAAATTAGTGTCATAGTGTTTTGACATTATACATAGGTATAAGTAGAACCTGCAACAAAATGTTGATGTCTGGAGTGGTGATTTTCAGGATTTCAGCTACTTCACTCAATTCTGTCTTTCCAACTCCTTTCCTGACTCCCCATCCCACAATAGTTGGTCTGCATTTCATGTCCACTGAACATGACAAATCTAAACTAGCTATTTTTAGAGTTCTTCAGGAAATGTTTGTTGTTAGCAAATCTTGGGATTCCCACAAGGATTGTGATCTCTCCTTCATATGGACAGGTGGACTTTCAGGATTATACATAGGTATTTGACCTTGGTAATAACCTGCAGTGCAGAGAAACACTGTTACTGCTGTGTTTAATTGAGGAAAGCAAGATACATTTTCATGCTGTGTTCTGCCTGAAGTCACAAACTTTGTGTAACAGTTATAAATAAGATATTTATTTTGATCAATCCCATCTCACTATCTTCTGCTTCCCATTATGGCTTCAGCCACTAAAGTCCCACTATCTTTTTGCTCACATCCTTCTCCCAATCCTTCTGATATACCAGTATGCTTGCACTCACATCTCCCTCTCTCTAAGACCTTTGGAACCAGTGGGACCTGACTGCTGACAGTTTTATGTATGAACTGATTAGAAACTTGGAGGCAGCTTCTTGGACTGTAATACTGTGTAATGTGGCCTTGATTCTGCTGTATCACAAATCTCTGCTTTTTCATGTACACTTGTCCCTTCATATTTGTGGCTTTGACTTTTGCGGATTTGATTATTCAAGGATTTTATTAATATGTTCTCTCTAGGAACTTCTGGGTCTTCCTGCACAACTCTATGGTCAACTTTAACCAGAAGTCGCACTGAAGGACCTAGAGATTCCTAGTGAGAACACTCCACTAGGCATTTGTAGCTCCTCCAGCGCAATTCTGTGGCCAATGTCTGGCAGATGTTGACCACAGAGTTGCACTGGAGAACCTAGAGATTCCTAGAGAGGTGTTCTCTTAGGTAAAAACATAGTGTTTTTGTTATTTGCAGTTTTTCAACATTCACCGGGGTCCTGTGCCCCTAACCCCAGTGAATGTGGAAGGATGAGTGTATATCTGGCCTGCATCCTTCCAAGGTCACTAAAATGAGTACCCAGCTGTTGGGGGGCAATGAGCTTACAGTTGTAAACCGCTTAGACACTGCATAGCTCGGTATGAAGCAATATATAAATGAAGCTGCTCTGCTTTGCTTTGCTTTGCTATCTTTCTCACTCTATGTCTCTCCTCCCACCATCAGTCATCCTGTCTTGCACATCTCTTTTGCATATGCTCTTCCCCCTTTCTTGCATGTCCCCATGTTTCAGACAAATCTTCATCCTGCTCCTTGCACCTTCCACTTGTCCTTTGACATAGGCTCTATGGTCAACTTTAAGAGCCCAGAAAAGTTGCTCCTTGGCATGTTACAGCCACGTGATTAAGACAAACTAGTTGCTTTAGACCTCAGTTATGCCCATTACCAGCAAATAATACTTGTCACATTATGGTAGTATTCAACCATCTAGAAATTTGTTTTTGTGTCAAAAGAGTCCATGTCCCTAATCCTTCTTCAAAGGACTGTCTCCCAGAGCCCACATGACTAAAGGAATGGGTTCTGCCTGCATGGACATCCCCCTGTACCATTTTAACTGATCACAACAACATCTCGACAAAATGTAGGCCTGTGACTCTAATATCATCATATTTTTCTTTCTCCCGTATGACTTTTAACACCTTTGCCTGATGAAGAAGCCAGTAGAGCTTTAAAAGCTTGCATCATGTATTTTGAGCATTTTGGTTGAGCCAATGCAGGTATCACTATTTTGTGGATTTTGAATGTTATTGTATTCTCATGGTATCAGTTATTCTTACTCACTCTTTAATCACTGTGACACACTATCAAAGTATTAAAGACTAGCTTTTTGCTCTCCACTTTTTCAACAATTATGGATAAAAAGAAAATTATAGCTTAAATCAGGGGTCGGTAACGTTGACGTACCTGGGTCCGGTCACTTCTCCCCAGGTCTTCTGGCGGGCCGGGGGGGAAATGGCAGCGAGCGCTCACGCACGCATGCGCGGCTCCCATTTTGTTTGCCAAAATGGCGGCCATGGAGGCGCGGCATCGGGAGCGTGCGGCGTCCGTGGGGATCGGCGAGCTGGGTGCGGCCCATGGGCCGCAGGTTGCCGACCCCTGGCTTAAATTAAAATTTATTAATCTGGTGTGATTATGAATTATTTTCAGTTAATATTGAAAAATAAAATAAATGATCTGTAGTCCAGTGGTACTAAAACATTTTACCATTGGAATCCTTTTTTATATCTGCATGCAGGCATCATGATCCCCCCCTGTAGTATACGAATAAAAATACAGTGGGCCCTTCCTATTCGCGGGGGATCCATTCCAGACCCCCACCCTGCTTGTGGGGAAAAACACGTAAGCTTAAATACCATTGATTCCTATGGTGGCGCATTGCACTTGCAGTGCACAGACAGCTTTGTCCTCCCGGGCTTGCCCTATGCGTAAGCTCACATCCGTGTATGGCAAGCCTGCATATGGCGCGCGTGTGCTGTATTTTGCTTATTTTGTGTGTGTTTTTGTAATCACACATTCATGTATATTCATACAATCAGTCCTTATCCATGAGGGATTGCTTCGAGACACGCCTCCCCATGTGTGGATGGCAAAAACTGTGAGACCTCAAGTCCCATTGGTTTTAATGGTTGCATGGCTGCATGCACGTCTGCCATTGAGGTGAATGGGGCAGTGCCATCTGCAGATGCTCAAATCCGTAGATGGTAAGCCCATGGTTGGGGCAGACGGATTCTATTTTAACATTTTATAAGGAAATAGCATTGTTCAAATTAGAACAGTTTCATCTAAGTAAATTCAATATTTAACTCAATGCATGTTCAAAATTTTACACGTTGAAAATTTTACACATTGAAATAGTTTGCAGTGAGGAGGGATCAGAGCCTACAAGTCTTGCACCCCCCTCCCTTGAGCAATTCTTGCACCCTCCTGGGGGTCCCCCTCATTTGAGATCCACTGCTGTAGTCCATGAAAGCTTATACTGGAATAATTTGGAATAATATAATAATTATACTAGAATAAAAATCTTAAAGGTGCTGCAAAACTCCTTTAGCAATGAAACATGCTAGCAGAGCTACTTTTCTGGGCTCTTAAATCACAGTTGCAGGGCTGGGCTTTTGTTGTTTGTTTGTTTGTTCAAACTGAACTGAACACACAGCATAACATAATGTAGCTAAGTTTATTTACAGAAGAAAAAAATTAAATGGGCTCCCTACAAAGGATGGGGGGTATTAACAGTAGCTGAAGCCAGATACTATCTATTTCTGTACATCTGGCAGGAATAATTTATGAGATTTGCCTCCATACATTTTCTGCTGTTTCATGCAAGTTTTCATCCCCCCCCCCCACCTTTAAATATAAATAGCTGCAAAAGAATTAGCCATCATGGTGCTGAGAGAGAAGAGAGTATGAGTCACATAACCAGTGTGATAGTGTTTGAAGAGAACCAGACCTGGCTTTCTGGTCAACACAGACATTTTTATTGTGTCTGATGTAATGGAGCTGAATCAGCAAATTGCTCCCTTGAGAGCCATCAGGAGATATACATATCATTAACCCTTCTGCAGCATATGCAACTGGTTACAAGGCATAATTTAATTAAATACACTAACATGCACTCTTTTGCTTCCATTTCTTTGACTGTTTCTTTGTTCTAACACACGGTATAGTTTGCCACTGTTACAACGGCACTCTTTGGAAATAGAATTTGTTTACAAATTTAAAAAAAACACCACAACTTCAATATTAGAATTAGCTATAGTAGTTACTCCTAACAATCATGTTAGGTATAAATTATATTTCAAACCAAACTCTTTACGTTTAAAGCCAAATTACATTCAAAGTCAAATGCTTTTAGACATTATACAAAAAGTACTTGCTTTTTATTATCTCTAGTTTTTAAGATGCTAAGTTGTTGAATAAAAGATCAGTGCTTGAATCTTATGATTATTTGTATATACCTTGTGTGTGACTCCCTGTGGGTTTGTATGCCTGCTTTGGCAATGTTGCTCATGTTCATTACTCTTAGCACAGAAATAGAAGTCAGGAAGGAGTAGGGCCTTCTAATATTCCCCCACCCCCAGAGTCACAGAAAACAAATCATAAGAGAGGATCTCTTTTTCAGTGCCCCAGAGAATAAAAGAAATTGTTATTTAATGGATTATAAACCACATAGTTCACATTAAATATAATTTAGCATTTAGCATTTAAAATTCCACAGTCTGTTTCATCAGATAATTAACATCAGCTAATAAAGATATATTTTCTTGTTGTAATAATTTATTTCTAACCTTCTTTTGCATAAATGATTTTTAATCATTTAGCTTCTCCCCCCCCCCCCCCCCCGGTTATCCTTTGACTGTTGGGTCCCCTCCCCCTTTCTGGTCATTTATAAAATACTTTTTCGTTGTTGTTTTTTACTGGCACAGTATTGCAAAAGATTAATGCAATGTAATTGTTTAGTCTAAATGCTGATACACTGTATGCATACTTTTGTAATTTGTGGTTAATAGTCTGTTATTCTGGATAAATTCTTAAAACTTAGTGGAATTTTATTATAAATTAGCATTTGATTTTGTTCTTAATCTTGATCTCTCTGTGTTATGCCATATATGGTTTTGCATTGTACTGCATTAAAAGTAATGCTGTATTAGTTCAATGGTTCTTAAACTTTTTACCCGTGACCCCTTTTATATATACCTGCGGATGTCATATGCATGCACACGCGCATGCGCGCACCCACCCACCCACCATTCAATGTAGTATATGAATAAAAATATTTTGTGTGTAGTGTGCATAATGTTGTTGCTCATTTATGTGTATACATATTTTTATATTTTATAAGGAAATAGAATTATTCAAATTAGAACTGTTTTATTTAAATAATTTAACACCCAAGTTAACACATGTGTAAATTTCTCACTTACAGACACACTCACATGCACCAATGCTCATAGATATGTACACACTCAGTCAGGCTCTTTCATTCTTTCTTTCTTTCTTTCTTTCGCTCGCACACACACTCATTTACTCTCTCACACAAAGTCACACAGAAACATTCTCTTGTGTGAATGCAAGTATATAAAAAAAGTTGAAGAGTATGACTGAGGCTGCTGCCACATTTCAGAATTAATGAAGTTTGGCATTGCTTTAATTGTCATGGCTCCTTCCGATGGTATCCTGGGATTTGTAGTTTGTTGTGCCATCAGAGCTCTCTAACAGAAAAGGCTAAATACCTCAGAAAACTACAAACCCCAGAATTCTATAGCACTGAGCCATGGCAGTTAAAGAGTTGTCAAACTCCATTAATTCTGCAGTGTAGATGCAGCCTCAGTGTAGATGCATGCGACAGAATTTGTGAGACTGTGTGAATTAATGTATCTGAGGGAGAGAGAGTCAGGAAAAGAGCATTAGTCAACATGTGTGAGAAAAGGTCACACGCACACCAAGAAAGGAACTGAAGGTATGTGAGAGAATTAATGCAAGTGTGGAGAAAGAAAGTGTGTGTATGAGAGTGAGTGAGTGAGTGAGAGAGTTTGAGAATGTGTGTAAATAAGTGTCTGTGAAGGAGGGACAGAACTCATGACTTGAGAGTGTAACTGGCTAACAGGTTTTGAGAGAGAAAACACAAGAGAAAATGTGCACCTGAGCATGTGTGTGTGAGAGTGACTGTCACAAATAAAGAGATAAAAGAATCCTGTGCTAGCGCCTTTTGAGATGAAAAGAAACTGGTCTCAGAGAAATGGGTCTGCGTGTCAGAGAATGAGAGTGAGCAAGTGAAAGAAAAAGAGCAAGAGAAACTGTGACTGGTGATGAAAGAGAACAAGTGTACATGGAATCATAGAGTTGAAAGTGACAACACGGTCATCGAGTCCAATCTCATGCCATGCAGGAATGTACAATCAAAGCACTCCTGACAGATGGTCACCCAGTCTCTGCTTAGAAACCTTCAAAGAAGGAGCCTCCACCATTCTCCAAGGCAGTATATTCCACTGTCAAACAGCTCTTATCCTCGGGAAGTTCTTCTTAATGTTTAGGTGGAATCTCTTTTCCTGTTGTTTGAGTCCATTGCTCCATGTCCTAGTCTCTAGAGCATAAGAAAAGAAGCTTGCTCCATCCTCAATATGACATTCCTTCAAATATTCAAACATGGCTATCATATCACCTCTTAACCTTCTCTTCTCCAGGCTAAACATACCCATCTCCCTAAGTCTCTCCTCATAGGGCATGGTTTCCAGGCCTTTTACCATTTTGATCACCCTCCTCTGGACATACTCCAGCTTGTCAACATCCTTCTTGAACTGTGGTTCTCAGAACTGGACATAGTATTACAAGTGACGTCTGACCAAAGCAGAATATTTATTATTTTTATTTATTTAGAGTATCTATACCCCACTCTTCAATCTGTAACAATCTGTAAACCACTCTGGTTACAAAACTATGGTTACAAAGACTCTCAGACTGGTTTACAGATTGTTAATTTGACATTTCCCTGCCCTCAGATTTACAGTCTAAATAGACATGGCACAAAAGGAGAAGGGAATGGCAGTGGGGAAGGGGATCAATTCCAGCAGATACTGCTGGTCCTTCTCTTCCTCCAAGGCAAGAATGGTGGCTATTGGAATGGAGGGAGGGTCCTCCATCTGTTTCTGGGCCTAGGCATGGTAGAATTTTGCCTGTCTCTTCCCTCCCTCCAAGGCCAGGATGGTACTATTACTTCCTTCGATCTTCTCTACACACTATACTTCTGCTAATGCAAGTTAGACTTTTTTAGCTGCTGTATCACACTGTCAACTCATGATCAGCTTGTGGTCTGCTAAAACTCCTAGATCCCTTTTGCATGTGCTGTTGTCAAGCCAAGTGTTATCCATCTGATATCTCAGTTTTTCATTTTCCCTTCTACCTGTGCAGTACCTTGCATTTCTCCCTGCAGAAATTCATTTTGTTAGTTTTGGCTAATCTAATCTGTTATGGTGATTTTGAATTCTGATCATGTCCTTTGGGGTATTAGCTAGTCCTCCAAATTTGGTGTTATCTGCAAATTTGATAAGCGTGCCCTCTATGCCATCATCCAAGTCATTGATAAAGTTGTTGAACAGCACTGTACCCCGAACAGAACCATGTGCCATCCGGCTAGTGCGAGTGTGCTTGGGTGTGCTTGGGGGAGAGTAGAGGAACAGGTCCTCTTAGAAGCAGGTTCTGCTGGTCCCCCAAATCTTCCACCACCCTGATGCCTTTGGCAGCTGCCTAAAGGTCTCTCAGTTGATTCCACTTTTCCTTAGACCCCATCCAGCCCCTGACCTCCTTGGCCACCTAGCCCATTCTCTGCTCCAGTGGCTAGGAGGACATAGTGTACTTGCACTGCTCTTCCTCTGCTGTGCTTTTCAGGAATGGAACTAGTAAGGCTACTTCTCCTCTGTGTCTGAGGGGGTTGAGCCAAATCTAGGTGGCAGATTCAGGCATGAGGGGCCATTGCAGGCACTGACTCTCCTTCTGCTGGCATACAGCTAGGGCACCTCAGACAGCGTGAGTGCACTAATGAGACAGAGGCTGTAGCAGTTTCTCATCCTGAGAACCAGGAGAGTGACAGGACAGGCAGGAGAAGCAGCAGCAGTAGTGGCTTGGGCTGCACCCCGCTGGAGGCCAGGATCCACCAAGCTTCCCAGCTTTTCTTCTTCAGGTGCAGGCAGAAGCAGATGCTGTTCCAAGCACCCTCCTCACCTTTCTTTTTCCCTCCAGGATGCACAAAGTTTGGGAAACAGAGGAGGAGAGATCAGGGCCTCTGGGTCTCACATCCTTCCTTGAACAGTGATTGCACCCCCCTTGGGGATCATGCCCAACTGAGAACTACTGTGTTAGTTGTGTCCTTATCTTTGGTATAGTTACCTGACAACAGGTATCAGTCCTTTCTAAGGGCACAGTAGCAGGGTTTGCGCAAGAGATGTCCAAGTACACCTTGGATACATGGCCACTATGACATCAGTGACACCATTTGCAAGGATCAGGATGAGGCTTCTGCAGACTTGGTTCATCTCCTGCTTCAATCCTTTCATCAAATCTCCTTCTCTGTGTATCACTAGCTTATGGAGTGTTTTCATTGGTCCTCGGAGTGGTGGATCGATACTAGGAATGGGCAAGTAGGTATGCCCTTTCTTCCACTGCATCCTGATCATAACGTGATGGCCCAGGCAGCAGTAGTTTGCTGACTCCTGCAACCATCTTAAGGTGCCTCATCATCCAGACCTTCCCACAACAGACAGATGAGGCGTCCAAACCTAGACACTCTCAGGCTGACTGTTTGGAGGATGTTTCTCTAGCCTTTCTCCCTGATCCCATCCATCTGATCAGTGCTGCAGTACATAGACTTTACACCCAGCACTTGTTATGTATACAAATGGAAATAAATCCTGTCTCCTCAAGGGTTAAGTCACAGATCAAGTATATGCTGAAGTTTTTTTTCTCATGGACAGATAGAGGTCTTTCTCTCTCTTCAGGTGCTATTTGGTGGCAATCTTGGATAACTTGCAGATCATCCACAAGTCCTTCTGCTGCCACAATCCATTGGTTAAAAGGTTCCTCAGAGGTTTAAAGAATCTTAGACCAGACATTTCCTTCTTACCCAAAATAGTGACAGCTTTCCACATCTGTCAGAACATTGTGTTCCCTGTGATGTTGCAGAACTCTACCTCAGATTTGGAATGGAGTCTTCATTGTCTTGACATCAAAAGAGCCTTAGCATTCTATGTGGACAAAACTGGGGGCGGGGGGGTTTCTACAAGTCCCAGGTTTTTTGTATGTTACTCTTCAGGGAAGAAAGGACTGCCTATCTCTTCACAGCACTTCTTGAAGTGGCTAAAACGTAGATTAAAAGTGGCTTATGAACTGGCTAAGCAAGATCCTCTGGCTCAGCTCATGTGTGTGATATCTCATTCTATCTCCAGTAGCTGCTGCTCAACTGATAAGGGTATAACTACAATGAAGATTAAATTTCCATCCAGTAACTGTAGAATACTTAGCATGTTGGTTTTGTTTAATACTGTTCTGGGACTCTATTGTATTTCTTGATAGTTTGTCCATTGTTTTTGGAAGTTGCCAAATTTAGGTCCCTCTTTAAAAACATAGCAATACATGGAAAATTAGGGATTTCAAAAAACTATATGTTCATGAAATACATCAGTACGTTACAGCCAGAATTCCAAAGCAGTTTTTCTGTAGTAATACAGTTCCAGCGCAACTAATTTTGATTAGCACAAGTTACTATATAAGATTTTTAAACAAATATTTTAAGAAATATTTGCACTTGGTTTGACTTTTGAAATGTTATACCTATTAAGAGCAAAGTCATTGCCTCATGTTCCAAGATTAAGAATGAATGTAAGAGAGATTTTTTGGAACAAATATTCATTCTTGGGTAGAGCGCTATTAAATAAATAGAAAAGTCATTTTTTTAAAATTTTATTTTTATTTTAAAATACATACAAATGAAAAAGTCATTTTTTTAAAATTTTATTTTTATTTTATGAATAGAGAAACTTATATCATCAAGGAGCTAAAACCAACAATGAATATAATAAAGTACAGTAACATAGCAGAATAGTAGTGTATAATAAAACAAATGAAGTACAAATGCAGTAGTTGATAGAGCCCTGAACTATGCTCCTCACAAACCCTGTGGGGCTGTAACTCCACTAGCTACCCACCCACTTCTTGACCATCTTTTGGAGGATTGTACCCCTGCCATGCTCCCAACCATCTGATTAAAAAAAGACTTTTAAAAATCTCAACATTACCTCACCCTTACTCTGTTAGGGAGCATGTGGCAATTCTGTTATGTTTTTGGGCTCTAGAATGTTTTAGTGTAGTTTACATCCTTGTTATAAAAAAGCTTCTCCTGGGCCTCTTACAGCCCAAGGGAAGAGCAAAAACATGGTAATATTCCCCCCATAATCTCAACAAGGCAGGGAAGGAGTTGAGTAAAAATAGTCAAAGCAATATCTCCTCAAATTGTGAAGGCCCTGAGGCTATGTGCAGGCTTTACTCCTGATGCGAACCTAGAGTGAACGATACCACCTGGGAGATATGCGAACGATACCATCTGGGAGAGAGACACTAGGCCCAGCACCATTGGGCCTGGAATAAGACGAGCCCTCCCTCCATTCCATCCGATGCCATCTGGGGGAGAGACACTAGGCCCAGCACCATCCGGCCTGGAATAAGAACCCTTAAAGGACAGGTGGGAATTGGGATTTTTATGTTCTATTTAAATTGTATTAATATATATGTATGGTAATTTTAATGTTGTAAGCCGCCCCGATTGCTCTGCAGAGGGGCAGGATACCACCTGAATTTCCACTGGAAATGTTCTATTGTCTATTTGGACGTAGTTTTGGACCAACGGGCAAATGCCTACAAAGATGAGGGATCATCCAGATCACTCCCAAAAGAAGCAAATGTGCAGTAATGCTCCCCAGAGGCTTGAGTCACTATTGGCAACTTTGGGGAGAAATTTTTGTCCCTCTAAAAATTGAGGTGGGCAGGAGGCGCTTTGGAACCCTGGGAGCTTGAAGAAAGGAGCTGTACTTCGTTGACACTTGATTTTAAGACAGTTTTATTTCTGAACTAAGGAGGAAGTATGAATGTAACCATATTTTTGCAGACATAACCACAAATAATCCTCCTAGAGAGACATTCACACATCAGGGACAGGGATAGAATCTTATGGTTCTTTAGCTATATAATTATTTAAGTCAGGGGTGGGTAAGGTGCAGCCTTTGAACTACATATGACCCCCTGGGCTCCCCAGGTAATTAAAAAAAATTCCCATTGTCTCAGAATGCTATTCGTGGGGACATAGATGGGATTCTCGCCATACCGCCCGTCCCCGAGTCAATTTAGGCCATGGAGAGCCCTTCTGAAACAGCAAGTAGCTTTTGCTCAATTCCTCTCAGGTCTATGATGGCCCAAGGGGCCTTAAAAATATGGGGAAAATAGCAGTCCATTTGGGATGGAGGGAAAAGGATGGGAAAGAAGGCTTCCCTCGCAGCAGCTGTGGGTGGGTGCAAGTGTGGGGTGTGCTTGTGGAGCAACTTGGAGCTCCATCTCACCATGAAGTTCTGCCCTGCAGGTCCTACAAAGGGGAAAGGCTTATGGGGGGGGCATGGGAGCTACCTCCAGTTTCCCCCTCTCCTGGGCATCATCCAAGGCTCTGGCCATTTGAGGTTAAAAATATGATTTTCTTCCAAAAGGGATGTGGTCCTCCAAGGTCTCCTGAGTATTTAATGCAGCCCCCTAGCCTTCCACAATTGCCTACCCTTGATTTAAGTGATATCATTAAGTGAATAGTATCTGTTGACTTACCAACACAACCTAGGACGTTATCACACGTGGGCCAGTTTCGTTGTTAAAGAGATAATAAAGTGGAAATGAAGCATCCCGAAAATAAAGCGAAAAAAGAGTCACGAAACACACCCATTTCCAGTACATGTACGGGTTCTTTTCACTTGTGTATGAAAGTTAAAAATGTCTTTTTTTCGCTTTTAACTTAATTCCGTTATTATTGTAATTACGTGTGAAAAGCTTTTGCGCAATTAAGCTCTTTTTAAAACTTCTCCTCCGTCCCAAACTTCCCTCTCCTTGCCTTGCCTTCCCTTCCCTTCCCTGCATGGCAGGAGCCCGGGACTCTCCCTCCCTGGAGGCCCCTCCTCCTCCTCCTCTTGGCCCTCCTCCAGGTTTTAAAAGAGAATTGTCCGTGCGTATTTGCTTTTCACATTACAGTAAATGCGAAATTACTGTAATTTCGCAAATGCATTTCCTCTAAACTCCCAAAATTAAAAAGATCTCGGATAATACCAGTTTCTGTCCAGTTTCTGACCAGTTTCTGTGCGACGTCATGTGAAATCGTGAGGCGCAAATTCAGTTTTTGTTTGGGATTTGTGTGGATTAACCAACAGATTTCCTCCGTGTGATAACGTCCCTAGTTTGCCACCATCTGTATTTATAGATAAGGCAATGGCTGTCATAAATATGCAAATGTATTTGGAAATCTGTTGATCCAGATCACATTGTACTATATTTTTGGTGTTTCTTTATCCTTTAGGTAAAACATTGCTTATGAAACTAACCTATTTCAAAGATTTATTCATTTACTTACATTTAGAGCCTAAAAACATATCTGCTTACATCAAGTTCATGGGTAGGACAACTTAATGGTTTTTTGGCCCACAATATTATTTTTATGCATTGATATTCAAATCTTAGATAATTTTTATTTAAAAGGAATGTTAAGATTTTCTTGATTTTTCCTTATTTTTTCAAACTGTGCTACAAAAACTGATTAGTAAATCATAGAATCATCGAATAATAGAATCATAGAGTTGGAAGAAACCACAAGGGCCATCCAGTCCAACCCCCTGCCATGCAGGAACTCCCAATCAAAGCATCCCCTACAGATGGCCATCCAGCCTCTGCTTAAAGACCTCCAAGGAAGGAGACTCCACCACACTCCGAGGGATTGTGTTCCACTGTCAAACAGCCCTTACTGTCAGGAAGTTCCTCCTAATGTTGAGGTGGAATCTCTTTTCCTGGAGCTTGCACCCATTGTTCCGGGTCCTAGTTTCTGGGGCGGCAGAAAACAAGCTTGTTCCCTCCTCAATATGACATCCCTTTAAATATTTAAACAAGGCTATCATATCACCTCTTAACCTTCTCTTCTCCAGGCTAAACATCCCCAGCTCCCTAAGTCATTCCTCATAGGGCTTGGTTTCCAGACCCTTCACCATTTTAGTTGCCCTCCTTTGGACACGCTCCAGTTTCTCCACATCCTTTTTGAATTGTGGTGCCCAGAACTGGACACAGTATTCCAGGTGAGGCCTGACCAAAGCAGAATAGAGTGGCACTATTACTTCTCTTGATCTAGACACTATACTTCTATTGATGCAGCCTAAAATTGCATTGGCCTTTTTAGCTGCTGCATCACACTGTTGACTCATGTTCAACTTGTGGTCTACCTGGACTCCTAGATCCCTTTCACACGTAGTCTCGTTCAGCCAGGTGTCCCCCATTGTATATCTGTGCTTTTCATTTTTCCGCCCTAAGTGCAGTACTTTACATTTCTCCGAATGAAAATTCAGAACTATATGATACATAAAAATATTCCAACATTATAGTACCTTAATCAGATTTCCCCATCATTACCATATAAATCTGTTCTTCTCATAACTAACTACATAGGCATTCTCATCTGTGCAAACTGTGCAAACTGTCATTTAGCTAGTTGAATTTATCTTGTATAATAATGCAAATATAGTCTGCTTTAAATCTATATTGTTTTACTGACAGATTATTATTCCTTTTAATAGTTTATGTTGAGATGTTAGCTTGTACTGGATTAAGAATTTCAAAATCATGAGAAATAATCGCTTTATTCAGAATTATTTAGACTTCACAAGCATGTTTGGTCCAAGATGCATACCAATCTGACTTTTTAAATGTGTGTAACATAAATATAATTTTCAAAAGCCCTAAAAGACAAATGATCATCCTATCTGTTACCTACAGGCAGGAAGGTGGAGATGGAGGATTTCATATTCTCCAGTTCTGAGCAGAGGAAATTCCAGTGGCAAATTGCTGGTTTAGTTGCTTTTTGATGAAGCATAACTAGTGAACTATTTATTTTAATTACAAATACAGAGTTAAAGCTCATTGGAGGAAAATAATTCTCTAGCTGACAGCTGGTCTCTAGAGAGAAAATTACGGTATGCAGTTTCCTACCACTACTCAAGCTGTATCCCCAGTTTCTGGCTAATTTTAGCACAAACTCTGATCTTCTTCACTCTTCATTGTACTTCATTGCCTCAAAAATTAGTCCATCTCTCTCCCGCTGTCGTTGTTGTTATTGCTGCCACAACTGCTGCTGTTGTGGTTTTTTGTTTGTTTGTTTGTTTGTTTGTTTTATTGTGATGTATTTAAGTATATTTTAATAGCTTGATTGTTTAATATTATTTTAAGAGGTGGGTGGATTTATGGGTTTTATATTGTATTTCTATTGTATTTTTTACAGTTGTAAGCCGCCCCGGTTGCGTTCGCAGAGGGGCGGGATAGAAATAAATGTTTATTATTATTATTATTATTATTATTATTATTATTACTTAGTTCAAAACAGACTGGTTTTTGCTCTTTTGCTACCACTCCACATTCATATGGACACCACATTTCAAAAGCTAGAGAGAGATTCTCAGCTATAAAGTGATGACTTCCTGCCTTTAGCTTCAATCAGTGAAACATATATAAAAATCCTGGCCTTTCAGCCAGTAGTCATCTAAACCAGTGGTCCCCAACCTTTTTATTGCCATGGACCAGTCAACGTTTGATAATTTTTCCGCGGCCCACTGGCAGGGCCTCTGGCTCCTCTGAACAGCGTCAGGGACCCGCTGCACAGAAGACGCAGTAGCAGGGCGGCCCGGTACCATTTGTTCTGCGGACCAGTACCGGGCCACGGACCGGGGGTTGGGGACCACTGATCTAAACAGTAAGATGAGTGTGTATGTGCCAGAACAGACCAGCTGCAAAAGCTGGCTTCCATGCAACTTGGAGGTGCACTGTTTTGGTGTTGCACTCCCTCAAGAAGCCCAGAAGCTGCTCAGCTAACCACATGGGGGCGGCTTCAAGAAACTCTAGGGGCATGGTATTTAGATGCCTATTTGGGTTGGTGGCGGAGGGCGTCTTCCTGTCGTCCTGTTCTGGCCCTAAGTTTCTCTGTCATTCTAATGTTATGCTATGTGGTATCGCTTTTCTGTTATATCTATGACTTCTCTTTGTACAGTACAGTAGTATGTTTTATATTTTACACTTTTATATTATCTGTAATATTTTGGTTGTGTACTGGGAACATTTATGTACTCTAATGCCTTTATAACTTTGGCTCTTTTAGTGGTAAATGTTGCACAGTATATTTCTACAGTTGTTAATATGCTCATCCTGTAAACAATGTGTTTTTTGCAGTAGAGTGGGTTGGCCTTATTATGCCAGCATTATGCCACTACTGATTATGAAGTACAGCATGATAAACACATAATTTAACAAAGAATAGGGAAATTGATGGGGTATGGTAGTGACAGGATCAACAGAAAGGTTGTTATTTTCTGCTCACGGCCCATCTATGTAATGGGTTATGTCAGAAGGTGGGGAACATGAGGCCCTCTTGTCAATGAACTACTACATTCCTACTACTTCCACTGATCATGAGAGCAAGAAAATAGAATCTAAGAGCACTGGAATCTAGCAACTTGTAGAAGACCAGATTCCTCAGGCCTGGGTTAGGCTGAAAGGTCATGTTTAGAGGAAGTTCACTTATTGAGTTTAATGGCTGGGTAGCAATTAGAACCCAAGGTTTCCTGCATCAGATTCAGCACTTGATCCACTGTGTAGTGTTGCTCTTCTGAGGAAGGGGGGAAGCAGACAGCGCGAAGTGCCATCTTCAGGGCAAGGAAGGGGAGGGGCAGCCACACGCTGGGTGCCCCAAACCCATCCCGAAGACATCGTCGGAGCGCCGGACCCTCTGCACGTGCGGCACTCTGAGGATGCCTGTCCGCCGCAGCGTCCACATATGCTACGGCGTAAGAGGCGCCGAAGGTGCGCCGGCAGCCTTTTGCGGTGCACCTTCAGCGTCTTGCGGAAGGAGCGTTTCCTGGGGCTGGGGCGCTGTGCCGTGGGGCCGAGGTGTGCGGATACCTCGGCCCCGATCCACAGCTTCCCAGGACGGCCCCGTGCCGCCCGTCTGCTTCCCCCTGAAGTTAAAATATCTCTTTCAAGCATATTTTGTAAAATTTAAAACAGAAGAAAATGAAAAATCATCCCATAATATATCTTTCTTTAAAATTTCCTAGTATATTCATTTTACCATTCAATTAGTTATTTCTCTGTTCCCTCTGACCTGGGGAGAGGGATTGATATAAACAATAAAGCAAAGACAAAACTCTTCCTTCCTCTTCGTAGTGTTCACATATAAATTTAATAAAGACTTTGTTTGTCTTCCATTTTGTGTATGTCCTATCTCAGTTGTCTGCCAGCATTATTTTAGAAGAAGATACATGCAGAGGAACCACGAAGAGACTTCTTTTCCCTATGTTTTCCCCATCTTCATGTAGCTATCAAAAGTGATTGCAACAGTTTTCTGCTTAATGTTATATAAATTTATAATTATTTAGTAATTTAGACTTTTGGAGAAACATACTTATGCCTTAATGGAAAATTACAAATACATTTTGGCTGTGTAACATCAGATTACAATTGAAATACTGTAAATATGTGGGATTTTTTTTTCTTTTATTTTGAAGTCATTCAGTTCAGCTTTCAACAAAGGCAAACAGTTATCTTTCTGTCTTACATCAAGTGAAATAGCTTCATGCTTTTGTGTCAAAACATAATTGAATATGCCATATATACTCAACTATATGTCGAGAAATTTATGTCCCAAAAGTGACCCTAAAATCCTGGGTTGACATATATGTCTCAGTACACTAATATTGGTTAGAAAGGTCCTGAAACAAGCACCTCTGTGATGCCCATTCTTCCCCACTCTTCGTGCCTTGAGGCAGAAGGTTTTGTGTGTGTATGTGTGTGTGTATGAAAGAGGTTCCCAATCCGATTTTAAAGCCTTGTCTTACCATCAAAGAAACACCCCTTTTATCTCCACCCCAATCCATTTTGAAAGCCTTCACGTCCCATCAAAGAAACACCCCTTTTAACTCCCATTCTTTCCCTCCACAATCTAATGTTAAAACCTCCTCCTCCATCACCAGGGAAGTGGTATTAGGTGATCAGGAGAGGTCCAGAGAAGGAGTAGGAGGGAAGGAGTGGTGTTTCCCTCTTTAGATCTTTTGTTACATGCCCCTATGTTTTACCCTGGACTTAACCACAGGTCATATCAAAAGCCATAATTTTTACTCTGAAACCTTCCCTCAATGTATACATGAGGTCAACTTGTACACAAGTATATACAGTATACTAACAGTCTCACTGTGCTGCATGCTAAGCAAATACACAAATGATCTATCTCAGCTCCAATTTAAGCAGTTTAGATAAGATACTGTAGGCATATCAGCACAGACACCATATATGTAAATATAAGAATTGTATATCAGTTACAAACATGACATTTTGTTTTTAAAAATATTTTACAGTGGTCCTATGCTCTAGAGAAACCAAACACTGGCAGCATATTTAATATTGCTTGGTCTACTGATGGCACACAATTAGCTGGTGCTTGTGGAAATGGACATGTGATTTTTGCCCATGTTGTAGAGCAGCGGTGGGTGTGGAAAAACTTTGGGATAACATTGACTAAAAGAAGGACCATGGAGGTATGTATTGGATGTTTCAAGTTTTGTGAACAACAGAATATTTCTTTTACAGAAAAACAGGTAAGTTTGAAATCTTGACAGGAACTGGTAACTTCTAATACCATTTTTTGTGTGAATGAGTGGCATCTGCCTGTTTTGCCCATTAGATCTCCCCAAGGAAATTTATTGAATAATCAACTAGGTTAAACAACTTATAGTATGTTGCCCATGAATTAAGCATAAACACAGCTAGTATGTTTATGAACTGAAGTGAATATTTACAAGCCACTATGATTTTTGATGCTAGGAAGACTGCTCTGGAGTACATGGGAAGTGGATTGCATCCCAAATTCTTCCAGTGGCTAGAACGTGAAAATCAGAAGCCTTGTTTATGCTAGAAATTATTTTACAGCAGCTGGCAACAAAAGCACAGCTGCAGAGGCAATAGCATAATAGTGCATGCATAGATAGCTTGCGTCTGTTGGCTTAAAAACACAACAAAAACTTACCTTGTATACAGCTGTGGTTTACCATTATAGCAGCTGCAGGATTGTTAGTTGTTACTATAGTGCAGGTTTTTCTGCCAAGAGCCAGGGCTAACAATTGTGTCTGATTTCTTTGATCTTAAAATCATTAAGTTAAACAAGCAGTACCCTCCAAAAGCATAACTGTGACTCTAGATGAATATTTTGTCAAAATATTCAATTCCTAGGTTATATTTGCTTTTAGCTAAAGTAGAATAGCTCATATGAGTTGTTTTTATTGCTCAGTACTGGATTCAGTTGCATTAACTAGGTAACTTGCGACTTTTAAAACATTATGTATTGAAGACCAGATTGCTAATATCAGATGTTTAAGCCTCCTTAGACCCTGTTAAATATTTTCCAACAACATATTTGCTATTGCCTTTCTAAAGTAGGGTGCATTATTATAAGTGAATAATGATCCCTTATAGGTAGTAAATTGCTAAATGTAGTTTCTTCTTGAAATATCCTGAATTAAAAGTGGAGCCTAATTATTTGAAAGCAAATGCATAAATGGTTGTGTTTTTTTACCTGCTAAATGTTCTGTCTTCACTGACCAGACACTGACTCATAACATCCTACCCAGAGGACAAGGAGATAATATACAATTTCTGTTGTTACAAGTTTTCCCAATTACATGTTCAGTATTAAAATTCAGGCCAAGCTTTTCAGTCCTGGGTGCCCAGCTTTAGGCTCCCAAATCTATAATTAGGCACCTAAATATCTTTTGGCCTGAAGTGAAGTCTTCTTTGATGCTGAATATATAATTGGGAAAACCTGCAACAACAGAAATTCTATATTACCCATCTGTCCAGTGGGTGGGATGTTATGAGTCAGTGTCTGGGAATATAGAAGACGAATTGGCAGGTAAAAATCATATTTTTGCATTCATTCCCAGACATTGAATGGTAATGAACAACTCTGTCTAGTGATCACTGAAGCTTTAATTATATTTGCCTTGTACAGCTTTTTGAAAAAGATAAACAGTAGATTCTACACTAGTATTCTATGTAAATGACTTGTGTTTAATTTATATTCTTACACTGGGGTTGTCTAAAATAAAGAGTTGTTACCCAGCTTCCACATTTAGTTTGGAAGTAAACATAAATGCACAATTACCGTGGCCTTTGTACCTTATATAATAACTTTGGTTGATTTTCTTTATCTGGTTTTGTAAGTGAAAAGTGAGCTATCAGAGCTAATTATACCCCAGTGATCCTGTTCCAGTTTACTGCTTTAAATGTTGTACTGGCTACTTCTCATCTGTATTTCCATGTTCAGAGCAGGGGAAACTATTCCCCTTCTATAGTTTTCATTTTCCAGTGCTAGGTTTTTATGAAGATTTCCAACAAACCACTAGCTAGTGCACTAAATGAGGTATCAGGTTCCTCTCTGGTGTAATAATTAGGAAAATATTATATTAAATTATTTATCTGGGGCATGTGAAGTTTTTCTCTAAAGATGTAGAAAACAGTTTCTATTAATTTCCCAAACGCAATGGCTTCCTACATGGATCTGCATGATGTCAGTTGTAATTGCCTTGGTGCCCAGGTTCAGCATTATATGGATGCATTATTTATATGCATCCATATAATGTTGCTTACAAATTAGATCCTATCAAATGTATGTTTTAGTGGCAAGGTTGCAGAGTATCTACATTATTTCTTCATGGTCTGCATGATTCACACAAATGAGTTAGCCTGCACAGGGCATCTTTCAGAACCTGTTAGAGCAGGGGTAGGCAACCTTTCCCCTTTAAGGGCCGAGGGACTTCAGGTCCCAGAATTCCAGGAGCTATTGGCCAATATGGGACAATTGGCCAACATGGCTGAGACTTCTGGGAGCTGAAGTCCCTCGGCCCTTAAAGGGGAAAGGTTGCCTACCCCTGTGTTAGAGCAACACATAAACATTTTGGTGGTAGCCCTGCCCACTTGAAGCACCTCTATATAAAAAGTTTCCTGTTGAAACCACCAGGTTTTTTTAATCATCTGCAGCAGTAGCATTGATAGGAACCACATTCTTCTAATTGACCTTCTGTTTCGTCAATCTTCGTTGACCTTCTGGTTTCTGTTTGGTCCTGGAAATACGTCCAGCTCTTTGGAGGCTATTGTGGAGTTTGAGCTTGCACTCCATCCTTTGGGCTATTTCTTCCACTGGTATCATTCAAGAAATGCATCTCCTGCATTGCCAGGATCCCAGAAAGGGATGTCCTTTCTGCCTTGGTAAACCTCATGTGGTTGCCTCTTGTGCCCACTGTACTGCCTTTATGCCTCAGGGCGGATGGAACAGAGAGTTGCGTTTGAAGACCCTCTCATATGAACAGGCCCAATTACCATGTTTTCGATCTTAGAAATCAGTCATTATGGTATCGGTGGAGGCAGCTGCTTTTTCAATGACCACCTCGACCTTGGTCTCAGCTTCTGGTTCTTCCGTTTATTTCACTGTCAAGTATTCGCTGGCAAGGTCCGTCCATCCTGTTGAAGACAGCATGATCCAACTCCAACAGTTGGCTGTTGTGTCCACTCATTATTCTTGGCCGATCTCTAGAGATAGAAATGGAGTCAGTAGCTTGACAGTGCAAGCACAAAAAGAAGTGAGCCAAAGATAAAGACCATCACCATTCTCTGGTCTCTACCTCCAAGACCTCCTCTCAGGTTGCTGCTGAAGTAGTTCCTTTGCATGGACCATCTTCTGCTTGCTCAGCTCCTGCTGCCCTTGAAATAGCAGAGTCTATTTCTCAGGTGGATCCCCCTCTTCAAGTATCAGAGGTCATACAACGTTCCTCCAACTGCATAGAGGTTATTTTGCTTATGCCTCAACTCCAGATAGAAAACATATCTGAGGGCAAAGTTCTGGAGTCTTCCCTTAGTATGAGTGTGTTTTGGTTTCACCTCCCCCTATTCAGCATCCATCTTTGGGGATGCCTATTGCTAGACTGCTTCCACCTCTGCCCTCTCCTCCTCATCGATGGTTGCTTTGTTTTTGGTTCAGATCTTGCTCTGTTTCTATGGATTCCAACTCTTTCTCAAGCTCAAGGTACTTACTGCTCTAGGAGATGTCATCAGTCTTGATGCTATCCGTACCATGCTCTTCATTCTTGTAGACGCCATGGCTATCCAAAATGGAGATGTTTGAGGCCAAGCTCCACAGACTCTTTGTCTTCCTGATACGGAAGCTCTCCAGCCTTCTATAGTCACTAATCACAGGAATATGAGTTCTCTCATACCATTGTCAGAATGAGGCTTGCCTGCAGCAAGCAGAATCATTGGGGCCATAAGCACTCTCGGTCCCATTACCAGAAATGTTTTTCAGCAGTTGAATCATCCCACCCTACAGTTCAGCTTGTCTGCTCAGGTGGAGGTTCTTCCTGAGACTAGGGTCCTTCAACTTTCACCCTCAGCTATCTTGTCCTTTGATTCTGGGTCTGATTCTGAGACCAATATTACCTTCTTGATCATCATTCCAACATGGAAGTTTCCTCCAACGCTGTTGGATGTGGTAGACCTTTCCTCTCCCATGGATGAAATGAGGGCTAATTGGTGAGGTGTCCTATACCATTTTCCGATTATTTTCATTTGTTGTTCTTTTACATTTGTATTTTTAATTGATAAAAACACATTTGTATTTTTAAATGATAAATTTCAATCCAAATGTTGGCATGGATGTGGAGTTAAAGGAATATATATTCATATGTGGTGGGAATGTCCATTTGTACAAAAATTTTGGATAGAGGTTAAGCAACAGATAAATACAATTGTAGGGATAGAAATACAATTAAGTAAAGAAAATTGCTTGACTCTCAATTTAGGGGAATTAGGATTGAATAATACCGGTAATCAAAAATATGTAATAAAACAATTTTTAAAAGCTGCTCATGCAGTGATTGCTTATGGATGGAGGGGAAAATCAAATTGGAATAAGGCTTACTTATTTAAATATATACAAGAATATATATTATTCGACTTCCTTAGGGAAAGAAGATTAAAATATATTGGAGAAAACAATAAAGAACCATGGGAAGACAAATGGGGAACAGTAATTAAGAACGTGAAAGGTAAAGTGGGTATGAGGAAGTTAATAAAATAATCAATAATATTTTCCATATCTCCGAAATCGATTGTTAATTAGATTTGATTTTAAATTTCTCTATGCTGTTTTCTTACTGGTGTGTGTGTGTGAGGGGAGAAAATTACTATATGAAATATGATTGTATAATGTGTATTATACACGGTGTAATAAAAATTTAAAAAGGATGAAATGAGGGCATTCTTGGAATAGATTATGAGAATGTTGAAGGTGTTAGATGTGGCCATAACACAGCCACAAACACAAATTGAAGTAGTAGTTGAATGCTGAGTGGTTTGAGTTGAGTGCTTCAATATAGACTGGACAGGTTGGGCTCTAGGATGGATAGGCTCCTGATGCATTGATGGTCCAATTTTCCACCACATCCAGATTCAGGCTTCTGTTCCAGCTGCCTTACCTACATTCCCATGCCTTCTGCAAGTCATCGCAGATCATGGGCAACCCTTTCTTCCATACCCACTACATCTAAAATGATTGAAGCCTTTACAGGATTCATGAGTCCGGTATTCCTTGGCTGTGTCAACACCCTAAGCCAAATTCAGTTGTTGGTGTGTCTCAGTCTTGGGCATCCTGGAAGCTGCACTTGACTCCAGCTGACGAAGAGGGTAAAAAGCTGGAATTGCTGGGCAAAAAGTTTTATTCCTCTGCCTCCTTCCTTTGTAAAATTTAGATTGTAAGCCTGAGGGCAGGGAACTGTCTAATTACCAAATTGTAAACCACTCTGACAGCATTTCTGAATAGCAGGTTATAAATACAACAAATAACGATCTCATATACGAGACATTTAGCCTTCTCTGTCAGAGAGCTCTGGTGCCACAATAAACTACAGTTCCCATGATTCTCTAGCACTGAGCCAGGGCAGTTAAGGTGTTCTCAAGATGCAGTATTTCTGGCAGTCTATAAAGGCCCTAACTCAACAAATTGGGGGACAAAGATTGTAGAGTAGTGTCATTACTCCAGTCCAAAGCTCATAAATTGGCTGGGCAACAGATCATTACTTCTCGTCATGTAGCAGACTGTAGAGGTAGAGCTCTGGCTGGAATGGTAGGGCTGCAAACACATTCCTGTCTTCAATTTTCAGGGCTTTCTGATCAGGTACATTCAGTCATTGAAGACATGCTTGTCTTGACAACTTTGTGGAAAATCTTTTGAACCCATGGCTACCTGTGATCTCTGGTTGCTGTCTTGGAAGACTACTTTCCTGATTGCAATCATGACTGCCAAACAGGATGGTGAACTGTGTGCTTTCCATGTAGACTGTCTGCGTCTGAGCTGCCACCCCAAGGAAGCTATTTTGAGACCAATATTACCTTCTTGCTTTAGGTAGTGACTGCTTTCCATGTCAACCAGGACATTGTTCTCCCAGCTTTTATGCAGAATCCCACTTCTGCATTCAAGAGAAAGTTGCACTGTTTAGATGTGTGGAGGGCTTTAGCCCTCTATGTTGACAGCACTTCAACTTTTTGGAGTTCGTAAAAATTCTTTCTTTACTGTACTTTGGCAGAGAAAGGACTGCCTGTTTCATCACAGCCTAGACATTCATGTCAAAAGGGAAACCTTTACCTTTACCTTTTTGCATTGATTATCCATCTCGTTTATGAACTGGCTCAGATTCTCCCTCGAATTTGAACCCATTCCAGGCAGGCTGTTGCTGCTTCTTCTGCTTTCCTGGCCAGTGTACTACTTGAAGACATTTGGTGGGTGGGAGGTCACTTTCAATTACTTTTAGAACTCCTTACAGAGTGGACTTGAGATCTCGTGCTAACACTGTCTTTGGGAGATCTGTACTTTATTCTTCACATCTTAATTGCATTATTGATGTTTCAGGACAATTCTGTCTGCTGAAACTTGCTTTGTATTGTGTATTGACATTTCAGATCAACTCTGTCTTCTGAAATTTGTTATGGAATAATAATTACCTTATATGGATAAATGGGAGTTATACTCATATTTGATCGTTGCATTGATTTGAGAGTTAGTAAACTTCTGATTTGTTTGCAATGACACTCCCATCTCCTGTTCATATAGCTTGCTAGTCTCCCCTTTGTGTGATTGACGGAGACCACAAAGAAGGACAGGTTGCATACCTGTAACTGTAGTTCTTTGAGTGGCCATCTGTGAATTCACACAACCCTGTCCATCCTCCCCTTGTTGTGTCCTGCCTTTTCTTTGGATGGCTGTGTTGGTGTCAATGAAAGTAGTGGTTCCAGCAGAAAGCACATTATATAGGGGTACTGGAGGCAGGTGAGGCTACCACCAAAATGCTTATTTTATGCTCTAGAACAGGGGTAGGCAACCTTTCCCCTTTAAGGGCCGAGGGACTTCAGCTCCCAGAATCCCAGGAGCTATTGGCCAACATGGGACTATTGGCCAACATGGCTGAGGCTTCTGGGAGCTGAAGTCCCTCGGCCCTTAAAGGGGAAAGGTTGCCTACCCCTGCCCTAGAAGGTTCCAAGAGATGCACTGTGCAGCGCAGGATAACCCATTTGTGTGAGTTCACAGATGACCACTCAAAGGATTACAGTTACAAGTATGCAATCTGTCCACGTACATGTACACAAGAGCTAGGTTGAGGCGAGTGTGCACATTTGCCCAGATTAAGTGTCAAGTGACTTGAAAGATAGGATTCTTCCCTAGCCTGGTCCACACATGTTCAGCAATCCTAGCTAACGCACTTAGTATTCCTATTTGAATTGCTTAGGTGATCCACACAGACTGCCCCCCAAGCATTTACGGTATGAAAATGAGATCTGTGGCAAGAGAATGCTTGGTTCTAGAAAGCAATTTTGAATGAGAAGGATGGGAGGGGTTTATTCATTTATCAGAATCCAAGGATAAATGGGTTATGAATACTTTTTTAGAATATGGGAGCTTGTGTACTGCCCCAGCAGCGCATTCTAGACTCCACAAGACTGCAATATCATGCCAACTGCCAGTAAAACCTTTAGAGATTGTTTGTTAATATTTTCCTTGATAAATAGAATCTGGCTAATATAGCTGTCGATTTTTCATTACCAGTATCTAATACTTTGGTGAATTATGCATGTCTTTGGACTTAGTGATACATTACATACCTTTCTGTTCCTTGAAAATGTTTTTCATTTAAACACTTTTCATTAGTGTTGCAGATTCATAGTACAGACAGTAAAGCTAAACATTTTGGCCTAAATCCAACATAATATTAGTGAAGGAAAATAGTGTGCTAGCAAAATTCCATTGTTTTTACGAATATTTGTTCTTGAGGCCTCTGGGCACACTTGCAATACTGGTTCTGCCCAACAGTTTGTGCAAGTGCTTTTGAAATTGGTTGCATAATTGGAAAGGTTGGATTCCTTGTGGAACTAGGTGTCTATGAGCACAACACCATTTGCATCAGTGGAGACTGGACAATGTTTTTAAAGAATAATAATATAAAAATGAATGAGTCTGAGAATATTAAAATAAGATGAAAATCACAAAAAGGAGATTTTCATATGAATTTGATGGGTCATTTATTTTATTTTCTTTTAAAGAAAATATCTATTCTGGACAGTTTTGGTACAGTTAGAAATATAAATTAGACAATTTTTCTGGTTTTAGTTTTTAAATTATACAAATTTTATTAAATGGTAAGCTTTTGTTTCCATTAGGTTCGTAATGTACTTAACGATGCTGTGGATTTACTGGAATTTCGTGACAGAGTCATTAAGGCCTCTCTGAACTATGGACATTTAGTAGTTTCAACATCTCTTCAGTGTTACATATTCTCGTAAGCATTTTGAATTAATGAGACATAGTTAACTTATAAATTCAAAAAATGTTGGTTTATTACATACCTCGTAATGCTTTATGGCTTCATTTGGGAAGCATGTATTGTTTAATGGATATATCCTATAAACCTAAACAAGGTGACATAATCTTTGAATAATTACACATATAATTGACTGTCCTTATTTTTTTCCCCTGAGTGAGACTTCACAGTAAGCCTATATGTTATTGCTTTAAAAATCCTGTCTCCTGGTGTAACTGTGCACTTTTTGGGTCTGTGTTTCCCTTTTATTATTGTTTATGCTAAATCCTTGAACCATATTTCAAATCTAAAGCACTTTAAAACAAAATTTGTCATATGGTTCTCTTGAAGAGATTATCCCAAAGATCTGATGACATGTAGCTGGTTTGTAGGGACATTCATCTGGATCATAGAGGTTGTAACTAACTTTTATAATGGAAGTTGAAAAACATTTAAGTAGCTATTAGATAATCAGCTTTCTTTTAAATAGAGGAATATCGATCGATATTCTGCAACTTTTGAAATCTTGCCATATATAATTCTAGAGCAGAATAGTTGAGAAAACTGCCCTATATTAACTAAAATGTGTACATGAACTATATTTGTACTACTTTTTTATGTGCATTGTCCTATCCTTTCTTTTAGAATAAAAAACTGGAATACACCATTAATTTTTGACCTCAAAGAAGGAACTGTAAGTTTAATCTTACAAGCAGAAAGGTAACTTACACTTACAACAATTTCTTTTATTAAAATATTTTTGTTCAAATTGTGTAAGATAGTTGGTGTCATTGTTGTTAACTTCTAAAAGGATTAACATTCTCACTCATATTTTGAGAAATCTTGTAAGCGAGGTGAGCCCAAGGCCTCCTCCCAAAACCTAGCTGCAAAGGAGACAAAACTGGAACCTCCTATTTTTGTCAGGTCTGCACTTACTAGGTACACCCAGAGAGCCAAAATAATTTCTGTCTCTTCCCCTAGGCTGCAGGATGGAGAAGGACAGAGCAGGCAAATTGGCTTGCCTGTGTATCTCTGTACAAGTGGATTTGTAATGAATGCAGCAACAGGCAGTCTTGATAAAGTGTGTTAGTATGTGTGATTCCTGTATGTTGTCCATGACTCATCCAAACAGGAGACTGGACAGTTAATAATTTACAGCCTATTTCCATGTATGTTTGTTTCAGCAGGGTTTATTGCCAAGTTAGTGTGTGAAGTAGTACCTTGGCCTAAAAACATGATTGCTTAATTGTGGTTTTAAAAAGATGGGAAGTTGGCCTCACAATTTCCTGTTTCTTCCCATCCCCGTCTTGAATGGATTCCTTCCACAGTGGTTAATTTTTGAAACTGCAGCTAAGCTGAATTTTTGGGGCTGAACTTTTGAAAAAGGACACTGTTGCATCATTTCCATCCCAGTCCAGTCTCCCAACGAGCAGATAGTTCAGAGGATGCAGAGAGGGTTTTCCACTCATTACATGTACCGCATTTTCCAGCGCATAAGACAACTGAGCGTATAAGACTACCCCTCTTCCAATGGGGGAAATGAGAAAGTGTTGGAGAGAAGGACTGCAAATATACTAGGTGATGCATTCTGGGGTATGGACAATTTGTGGCCAAGTAAGTAACCCTGGGCATGTCACACACTCTCAGCCTCAGAGGATGGTAATGGCAACTCCCATTTGAAGAAACATGCCAAGAAAACCCCATTTTAAGATTGCCTTAGGGTTGCCATAAGTCGGAAAGGACTTGATGACATACAAGAACAACAAAAAAAGTCTGCAATTGTTTCATAGGTAGTACATGGGAATAGGAGCCAGCATGGTGTAGTGGTTTGAGCGTTGGACTACCGTATTTTCCGGCGTATAAGACGACTTTCTAAGCAGGAAAAGCTGGAGTTAAAGCTGGGGGTCGTCTTATACGGTGAGTATAAAATGGAGGAGGCTGAGAAAGACTCCTCCCACAGAGGAGAGGGGGGGGAAAGAAGGAGCCCAATGGGCGAGAAGGAGGAGGAGGAGCAGGGAGACTGCTCTGAGGCTGGGAAAAAAGCCTTGGAGAGAGAGAAGGAGGAGCAAAGGTTCATCTTTGAGTTGAGTCCTAGAGCAAAGAAGAGGAGGTATTTAGTATTTTCCTTCTTCCATTTCCCCTTTTTCTGTGTTTCCAATCTCTACAGAGCATTCTATAAGCACCTTTTTAATGTTTAATTTTCTTGAGAAAATGTCTTCCTCCTAGTAGGTGTGGGTGTGCATTTAATTGGCCAGATTTCCTTTGGGAGCAATAACTGTGCAAGGATCAAACTCCTGATGTAATGATTATTTGAAATAGTCTGCATCAGGACAGAGGATTTGCCTTTGCTTTTCCCTGAGGCTGAGACAGTGTGACTTTCAAGACTGTTGTCTGCCTTCAAGTCCTTCCTGACTTTTGGCAACTCAAAGATGAAGTTATCCTGGGGTTTCCTTCACAAGGTTTGTTCAGAAAGGGTTTGCCTTTGCTTTTCCCTGAGGCTGAGACAGTGTGACTTTCAAGACTGTTGTTGTATGCCTTCAAGTCCTTCCTGACTTTTGGCAACTCGAAGTTATCCTGGGGTTTCCTTCACAAGGTTTGTTCAGAAAGGGTTTGCCTTTGCTTTTCCCTGAGGCTGAGACAGTGTGACTTTCAAGACTGTTGTTGTATGCCTTCAAGTCCTTCCTGACTTTTGGCAACTCAAAGATGAAGTTATCCTGGGGTTTCCTTCACAAGGTTTGTTCAGAAAGGGTTTGCCTTTGCTTTTCCCTGAGGCTGAGACAGTGTGACTTTCAAGACTGTTGTTGTATGCCTTCAAGTCCTTCCTGACTTTTGGCAACTCAAAGATGAACCTATCCTGGGATTTCCTTCGCAAGGTTTGTTCAGAAGGGGTTTGCCTTTGCTTTTCCCTGAGGCTGAGACAGTGTGACTTTCAAGACTGTTTTTGTTGTTGTGCATCTTCAAGTCGTTTCCAACTGATGATGACACTAAGGCAAACCTATCATGAACCTATCATTTCTTTCCTATGTGTTTTTTCAGACAGGGTTTGCCTTTGCCACCCTCTGGGGCTGAGAGTGTGTGACATCTAAGATTGTTGTTGTTGTATGCCTTTGAGTCATTTCCAACTTACAGCAAACCTAAGGCTCATAGTGTTTGCTTGGCAAGGTTTCTTCAGAGGGGAGTTTGCCATTGCCATCTCCTGAGTCTGAGAGAGTGTGACTTGCCCAAGGTCACCCAGGGGGATTCCATGGCTGAGGCAGGATTCAAACCCTGGTTTCTAGAGTCATACTCTGATACTCAGACAGGATGACCAAATGTCTTCAATGCAAAGGAGGACAAGTCACTACAAAAAATGTAGGACATATAAGAAAAAAAGGCAGAGAAAGCTAAAAACACTAATATGAATGTAATTTCATGCTTCTTAGCCGTGCTCAAAATGGAGGACGTTTTAATGGTCAAAATGGTGACTTTTAACCTTATCACGGGGTGTTCTTGGCACGTTTCTTCAAATGAGGGTTACCATTACCATCCTCTGAGGCTGAGAGTGTGTGACATGGCCAGGTTCACTTACTTGGCTGCAAATTGTACATACCCCAGAATGCATCACCTAGTATATTGGCAGTCCTTCCCCCCCAACACTTTCTCTTTTCCCTCCAGCCATCTCATAGCTGGGAGATGGAAATAATTTTTAAAGCAGCATTTATGGTAAATCAGGACTATTTTTGAAAAAGTAAGGTCCAAAATACACTGCAGAAATTAATGTTAGGGAACGTGGGAGCTGTAGTTTGTTGTGTTTATAAGTGACAGTTTTTCTGCATGTCATAAGCATTTGAATTAAATTTACCATATTGAAATCAAATCTGATTTTTATTTGGTGTGTGTTGGAAAGGGGGGTCGTCTTATACGGCGAGTATATCCCAAACTTTATATTTTAACTTGGAAAAGTTGGGGGGGGTCGCCTTATACGCCAGAAAATACGGCGCCACTCTGGAGACCTGGGTTTGCTTCCCTACTTTGCCATGAAACCCATTGGGTAAACTTGGACAAGTCACACACTCTCAGCCTCAGGGGAAGGCAGTGGCAAACCTCCTCTGAACCAGTCTTGCCAGGAAAACCCCAGGATAGGGGTTCACCTCTTATCTGCTGCTGCTTCCTTCACCTCTTATCCACTGCTGCTTCCTCCTCATGCCACACCACCTCTTCCTCCTCCTCCTCCTCCTCCTCTCCTCCTCCTCCTCTAACCTGGACTTCCTCTCTTCCTTCTCCTCCTGCCTCGCGCTGCACCACCCCTTCTTCCTCCACCTCCTCCACATGGCGTATAAAACGACCCCCAACTTTGGAGAAGATTTTCCTGGGTTAAAAGGTAGTCTTATACGCCAGAAAATACAGTAGTCACAAGTGTATATAGAGAAGAAGAAAAGTCCCTTATAAACCCTCTACCTCATATAAACCAATGAAATTCCCACTAAATTTCAAAGAAATCCACCTTCCTTGAAAGCAACACAAAACACTTTCACCTTTTGTACACCTTTAATAGTAGCTTTAGTAATAACTCCACTTAGAAGAAGGATTTCTGCTTAACTTAGAGTTAGGTTACACAATTGGCTGTCTCTAAACATTGTTAATATGTGCGGAGGACCAGTTACCAACTTCGGAGGACCAGCCCTGGGAGAACACCTGTGCAGCCTGAGCTGCCCCTCCTCCGCTCCACCCCCGCAGACGCTGGAGGCTATATAGGGCTGCCCAGAACATCTTCGTCGGCACCATGCTGACAAGAAAATTATGCTTTTAAATTGTATTTTTAATTACTGTTATTTAGTTTGCTTGTATGTTTGGGGGGATGGGCGGGTGGGTGAAGGAGGGACGGGATTTAATTTGATGTATTGTTTTTAAGTTTTGTAATGTTGTACGCCGCCCCGATTGCCTGGCAGAGGGGCGGGATATAAATAAAAATTATTATTATTATTATTATTATTATTATAGAGTTAGAATCAACAGCAGGATTTTGTGTTTCAGAAGGGAGAGAAGGAGATTGGAGAGGGAACATCTGTGGCACACAACCTATTATTTGGTTAGGCAATTGGAAACATTATGTCTACATTGAAACTGTGATGCTGTTATGTGTCGAAATTCTGAACAGTCCATATTGGTAACTGAGTATCACACTCATCTTTTATTCTAGCCAACTGAAGAAAATCTTCCAAATATAGCAAATGTAGCTGTCTGGAAGAGCCAGCATGGTGTCATGGTCTGTGTGTTAGACTTGGAAATGAGGGTTCAAATCCTCATTTGGCCATGGAAACCTGACTTTGGGCAATTCACACTCTCTCAGCCTCAGATGGAGGCAAACTTCATCTGAACAAATCTTGCTAAGAAAACCCCATGATAGGTTTTGCCTTAGAGTCACCATAAGTCAAAAACTACTCGAAGGTACACACACACATACACACAGCTATATGGAGATATTACCATGCATCTGTGCCAAGTCATTTGAATAAATAAAATAGTATCTGATGTGAAGTCGTAGGCTTTCATGGCCAGCATCCATAGTTTTTTGTGGGTTTTTCGGGCTGTGTGGCCATGTTCTAGAAGAGTTTCTTTCTGACATTTCGCCAGCATCTGTGGTTGGCATCTTCAGAGAATGCTGGAATGGAAGAGAGTGGGTATATATATACTGTGAGACCCTGGGTAGGGAGGAGTAATTCCCATGTACACTGTGTACTGTTCTGTTGTTGATTGTGTATTGTTCTGTTGTTGATGGCATGGCTTCAGGGTGGGAGGATATGCAAACGAGGATTAGTGTCTGCTAATTGGTGATCATTGTCTGCTGGAAAAGCCCCTGATCCTGGGTGGTTTCCCATTTCCATTTGCTGAGTGCTGATTTTCCTATTTTGCAGAACTGGTAGCCAAATTTTGGGCCTTTACAGACTGCCAGAAATAATACAGCTTGAGGCCACTTTAACTGTCCTGGCTCAGTGCTAAGGAATCATGGGAACTGTAATTTATTGTGGCACCAGAGCTCTCTGACAGAGAAGGCTCAATGTTCCAGAAAAAAATACAATTCCCATGATTCCCTAGCACTGAGCCAGGACAGTTAAAGTGGCCTCAAGCTGCATTATTTCTGGCAGTCTGTAAAAACCCTTTGTTTACTTTAAGGGTTTCTTCTTTCCTGCTAAAGTTATCTAAATGTGTTCCTTGTGCATTCTGACCTGATAGTTTTTGGCATGGTCCACAATTTCAGTGTTTTCAAACAGCATTTTACACCCAGGATGGTTTATAATGTGTTCTGCTACTGCTGATTTTTCTGGCTGGCCCAGTCTGCAGTGTCTCTCATGTTCCTTGATTCGTGTTTGGACACTGCGTTTGGTGGTTCCTATGTAGACTTGTCCGCAGCTGCATGGTATGTGGTAAACTCCTGCGGCTGTGAGAGGGTCTCTCCTGTCCTTCGCTGAGCACAGCATTTGTTGGATTCTCACAGCTGCAGGAGTTTACTGCATACCATGCAGCTGCAGACAAGTCTACATAGGAACCACCAAACGCAGTGTCCAAACACGAATCAAGGAACATGAGAGACACTGCAGACTGGGCCAGCCAGTATAATATTTGATTCCATATGCAGAGATAAATTTGACAGAGTAAAAAAAGGTAACAGCTGGGATTTCAAATGCCACAGTATGGATATGTTTATAAAAATCTAAATAAATGAATAAATCAACTACATCAAGTAGTATTCACAAATTAATTATTTTAATTTTTTTACTATTATTTTATTGACACTATCTGGAAATTGTTAATTGTTCTCTCCACCTCCTTTGTTTATAGGCATTTTCTTCTTGTAGATGGTGGGGGGATCTATTTATATTCCTATGAAGGCCGTTTAATTTCCTCTCCTAAGTTTCCAGGAATGAGAACAGATATACTGAATGCTCAAGCCATATCTTTGAGCAATGATACTTTAGCAGTAAGAGATAAATCTGATGAAAAAGGTATGTGACCATACAATAAAAAGCCTTTTCTTTTTTCCATAAAATAAATTTTATTTTGAATAAATACATGCTGAAAAATCATGGGAAACAATTTTCTCTATGAAGTTTGAAGAGAGTTTGGGAAAGGTAGCTGAGCCACACTATAGTATAAGCTGTTTTACATTGGTTCATACCACTGTCGCATCAAACTCAGTAGTATCTGCTCTAAGCAGTTCTCAGAAAATTCTGTCAAATAATACATGCAAAATATTATTTGTGAAATAAGTACCTAATGGAGCATAATTGTTTCACAGTGGAGATATAATAGCTGAAATGAGCAAACTTGCAAGATAGAGGGTTTGAGGGGAGCAATTTAAAAGAGGACAAATGCTAAGAGGAGGACAAGATGAGAGGAGGAAAAAGGTTTTAAAAAAAGGATATTAGAGAAAAGAGGGGGCAAACCAGACTTAGGAAACAGCAATGTGGAGGGCAGAGTCTAGGTCAGGGGTAGGCAACCTTTTTGAGCCGGGGGCCGGGTTGCTGTCCCTCAGACAATTGGGGGGCCGAAGCACCAAAAATAAATAAATAAATAAATAACTATTTAAAATTTAAAAAATAAAAATTTAAAAATATATGCATGCACACTCTCAGCCCCAGAAAAGCCATGGCAAAACCCCTGTGGAGATTTTGCCAAGAAAACCCCAAGAACAAGTAATAACAACAATAATCAATATCATCATGGTGGGCGGCGGCGGCAGTGGGGGGCGGTGGTGGCAGGACCAGCCTGGGGCCGGTTCAAAGGCCTCAGGGGCCGCATTCAGCCCCTGGGCCTTAGGTTGCCTACCCCTGGTCTAGGTAATGATTTAAGTAGGGGGCCTCCAGCAGGAAGAGGCAGATATGATCTCCTCAGTGCTCTTGGGTGATGCTTCAAGTAGGCATCCCACATACCTTTTGAATGTAAGGTCTTTTTAAAGGCTCTCAGGTAGGAAAAGAAGCCTGAGGCCAGGAGGTTCCTCTGAAACAGAAGGAACCTTTCAAATAAACAGGTATCCATATGGACTTCCTGATGATACAAATATCATACTAAGAGCAGGCTTGGACACAGTAGAAGGAGTCAAGGTAGGAGGAGGGAACATTGATAACCTAAGTTATGCAGATGACACCATACTACTAGCAGAAAACATCACAAACTTGGAACAATCACTAAAAAAAGTCAAAGAAGAAAGTGCAAAGGTAGGTCTAATGTTAAACTTAAAACACAAATAATGACCACAGAGGATTTGCACAGATTTCATCCTAGATAATGAGAAAATTGAAATAGTTAAAGATTTCCCATACCTTGGATCAAATATTAATCAGAACAAAGACTGCAGCCAAGAAATCAGAAGAAGATTAGGAATGGGAAGGGCAGCTATGAAAGAACTAGACAAAATCCTGTAGTGTAATGATATATAGCTGAACACTGAAGTTAGAATCGTTCAGGCCATTGTATTTCCTATTACCATATATGGTTGTGAGAGCTAGACAGTGAAGAAAGCAGTTAGGTAGAAAATAAATTCATTTGAGATGTGGTGCTGGAGAAGAGTGCTGAAGATACCATGGACACCTAAAAAGACAAACAAATGGGTCCCAGAACAGATCAAGCCAGAACTCTCCCTAGAAGCCAAGAAGACTAGATTGAAGCGGCCATATTTCAACCACATAATGAGAAGGCATGACTCATTAGAAAAAACAGTTACTAAGCAGTTTCTTAAAAATTAACTTGGATTGAAGGATAGTTCAATTTCTTCATTAGTCATTATTGTTTATTATTTATTATTAAAAATTGTGGATCAGTATTTTTATACTCTGCAGTCTGCTGCTTAAGGGATCATTCACACTATGTTATAAACCGGTTTGCAAACCAGTTTAAAAGTGTGTTGTTTACACTTGCATCAGGTTTTTCCAAGCCGAATTAGAAATTGGGGGGCGGGCAGCGCAAATCCCCCTTAACCCAGGTTTTTCAGAAATGGGGATTTTAGCGGTTCTTTTCAAAAGAACGGGGTTTTTTTGCAGGAACCGCCAATGGGAACTCAAAGTCGATCCCATGGAGCATCCTGCTGCCTCCATTCTTCCTCCTCCTCTCCCCCACACCGCTGCTCTTTCTTTTCTTTCTGCTTTCTCTTCCTCTTGCCCCTGCTGCCGCATCTACCCTCCTTCTCTTCCTCTCTTCTTCTCTTCCTCTCCTCTTCCTCCCCTTCCTCTTCTTGCCCCTGCTGCCTCATCCTCCTTCCTCCTCTTCCTCCTTTCCCCTTTTCCTCTCTTCCTCTGCCCCCACCACATCTGCCTTCCTCCTTTTCCTGTCTTCCTCCTCTTCCTTAGGGGTCAGGCTGGATGACCTCTGGGGATCCCTCCCAGCTGTCCTCTCCTGCTGGCTGCTGAGGCGGGGTGGGTCCACATTCCTTTTCCTCCTCCTTCCTCTCCTGGGGCTATGAATCGCTCAGCCCATGCCTCGGAACAGCAGCGGATCTTTCAAACTCGCCTGCTTGGCAGATGGGAGGGAAGCTGGATAAGGCAAGAGTGGAGGGCTGGGCTGGGTAGGGCTGGGGGAAGGAAGGAAGGAAGACCCTCACACACACCTGCCTTCTCTGTGGGTTGCAAAGCAAGAGGAGTCGGACTCAGCAGTGATGCACAATCCCAATGGGGTGCCCCCTTGGAGGGTGAGAAAAGATGGGAAGTGGGGAGATCACCCACCTCCCTGCCCCACCGCTGGATTCTTCCTAGGCTGGTGGCTCCCCCTCAATAGGTCAGCATCACCTGATATGGTAACTTATAGTGTCATCCCCTTTTCATTGACCTCCTCCCATCCCATCCCATACAGAATTCTTAGGAATATTTTTCTCCCCCCCCCCCCAATGCACTTGCTGTCAGTCTGTCATCCCTCCTCTCCCCTTCCTCATCTTCCTCCTTTTCTTTGTTTCCTCCCCCCCCACCAGGATCGAATCTGTCCGCGGTATTTTATCCTGTTCCCAAGTGTGAACGGGAATTGGGATAAAATGCCACCGAGAAATTAGATTGTGGCAAATTTATGGAAATAACCCAGTTTCCACACCGGGTTATTTCCTAGTGTGAGTGGAGCCTAAGTGTCACATGGGGCTGTGTAGGTCATGTCCTTTGCTTGTTTAAGCAATCTACTCTCCTTTATTTGGAGTAATTACTGAATACAGAGATGGCAAGATGAGTCACTTTTTCACCTAGCTCCTGCTCTTACTTTTTCTTCCCTAGGGATTGCTTTTGTGTTTCTAATGTACATTCATAGTTTTATTTTTCAAAAGCGCCTAAGATAGTGAGTAGAAGTTTTGGTTTTGGTAAAAGCACAATCGATGACTATGACAAGAGAAATCTTGCATCAAAAAGAGTGCACAGCACTGTCTCAAGTCACAAGTTATTTTCCTGTGTTTACACAGCTGGCTCAAACTAGCACTGGACGTAACCCTTCTTTTTCCTTTTCATATGCAACCAACAACATCAGAACAGCACCTGTTCTCATAACATCGTTTTTCCTGCCAATATAACTAGTGACCGCAAACCAATATCCTGTATCCTCCTAAAAGAAACTCATGACACTATGCTGAAATGCAAATTGAAGTGTCTTTTAAAGTGAAACGTGCATGCCACATGGAATATAGATGACATATTATCAGCTGGATTTGGCATTTGATATCAAACTCTTTTAAAAATGTTTGAAAGTAATTTCTGCTTTATATACATTTGCTGATTGATTTGATATTTACTTAGGATTGTACATTTTACTGTATTTTTATCCCCACACCATCATATCTCAGGTGCACAAATATTGAATCTTTGGCATGGGTTACAAGGAGTTAACACATGTATAAAATACAACTTTGAAAAAAATAGTGTAGTATAACAGTACCTTCTTCTCCTGCCCTCCCACCTGTAGCCCTCTGTGCCACCTAAAAACTGTTGAGAGGGTTTCCCAATTTTAAGGACAGGCTGTTGGAGTGCAAGGGGGGCTGCAATGGGGAGAGCAGACTGACCCTTCCCAATTCTGTAGACAGAAGCAGTTCTGTTAGTGGATGTTCCCTGTCAGTTAGGCTCATATGTGTGTTAAAATTTTGTGGTATGAACAGTCACAGGAGCTGTACAGCACTGTTATACACCATTGTAAACTTACTCCTGCTTTCACTATTTGCTTCTTCAACAGCAGTGCCTTCCTTTATCAACTGCAAGCTGCTTTGGAAACTTTAAGGATTTGAAAAACAGTCTGCAGTGGACTCTCCCATTCAATTATAGCAAAGATCCATTGATAAGAAAAATGTACTTTAATATTTTTAGTACTATAAAGACCTGAGAATGAATCCCATTGAAATGAACAAATCTTACTTCTCAATAGACATACATAGGATCCCACTAATTATTCAAAATTTTAGATTTTATATCTGTTGAAATCAATTGGACTTAATTTAGTCAAGGCAGAATTAAATCCCACTAATTTCAGTGGATTAGCATTAAGTATGATGAAATCTGGATCCAGCCCATGGAGATTAGAATTGCCAGATGAAATAAGGGACTATGCTTGTGTCCATTTTATAACTGTGTAGAAGAGGGAATTTCAGCAGGCAATAAACAACACCTTCAGAAATTCCCTCTTCTACATGCTAATTAAAGGCAGGAGCCTTATTTCACCTGGTAGTCCTAATGGAACTCATTTTCAACATGGTGCAGTATTAAGTTTTGAAACCTTGGTTCAGATCCCTGTTCTGATAGAGTACTTTCTCAAGGTAGTAGAAAGGATAACAGATGGGGAAAATGTAAATTGAAAGTTAAAATAGAAATTATTATAAATTATATCTAAAAAGAATTGCTGAACTACAGCTATGCCTCCGTTAATGAAGTAGACATTTTCCTGGACCTTACTTCTTTAACAAAAAGAAATGGTACCAGAGACAGAAGCAACATGGAAAGAATTAGGAATAAGTTTCTACACCACAAATAAAATAAAATAAATTTTAAAAATCCAAAATTTTCAGGAAACTTTTTATCCAAAACTAACAATTGTTGTTAACCACCCTCAACTTGATCTTGAGTCATGGTGACCCTGTGGATGAGACATCTCCAAAACTTCCTGTCCTCCACTATTCTTCTAAGTTCTTGCAGATTCATACCCATGATCTCCTTAATTGAGTCCATCCATCTAGCACTTGTCCTTCCTCTCTTTCTACTTCCCTCCACCTTTCTTAACATTATTGTCTTTTCTAATGATTCATGCCTTCTCATGATGTAGCCAAAGTATGACAGCATCAATTTAGTAATCTTTGCCTCCAGGGAAATTTCAGTTTTGATCTGTACAAGGACCCATTTATTTGTTCTTTCTGCTGTCCACAGTATCTTCAGCACTCTTCTCAAGCACCACATCTCAAATTAATTTATTCTCTTTTTGTCCATTTCCCTAACTATCCAGCTTTAGCATTCATACATGGTAATGGGGAATACAATTGCTTGTACATTTCTAACTTTCGTGCTTAGTTGTATATCTTTGCTCTTTAGGAGCTTTTCATAGCTGCCCACCCCATTCTTAGTCTTTTTCTGATTTCTTGACTGCAGTCCCCATTCTGATCATTGATCAATGATCAATCAATCAACCCAAACAGGAACTCTTTTACTATTTCTATGTCTTCATTGTCTAGGTTGAACTTGTGAAGGTCCTTGGTGGTCATTATTTTTGTTTATGTTCAACGTTAAGCCTGCCTTTGCACTTTCTTCTTTGATCTTCCTTAGTAGGTGTTCCAGGTCTGTAAGTTTTTCTGCTAGTACTATGGTGTCATCTGCATATCTTAGATCAGGGGTAGGCAACCTTTCCCCTTTAAGGGCCGAGGGACTTCAGCTCCCAGAAGCCTCAGCCATGTTGGCCAATAGTCCCATGTTGGCTAATAGCTCCTGGGATTCTGGGAGCTGAAGTCCCTCGGCCCTTAAAGGGGAAAGGTTGCCTACCCCTGTCTTAGATTGTTGATATTCCTTCCTTCTATTTTCACTCATCCTGCTTCTGTGTCCAAGCCTGCTTTTCTTATAATATGTTATAACTCTTGCCATCTTCTATTCCCCAAATAAAGATCAAAAACTCCTCTTCCAATCTTTTATTAAAACCCTTCAAGATAATGCAGCTGGGGAGATCATCATAGGTGGGTATGCAAATGAAGTTCTGAACCATGACTTGGACAAACCCTGTCACTCTGCTAAAAGAAAGGTAAATAGCTCACCTTTATTAAATATCATTAACTCGGCTTCTTTCATTGATCCCTGGAGAACACATCCCCATGAGAGGCAATACACTTTTTCCCCCCAGCATCCATAAATCATACTCCAGAATTGAGGTTACTGATGTCCAAATCAATGACATCACACACTCTGACCATGGGTCGGTCATCATGAATTGGAGGATAGGACAGGGGTCTCAGAGATCCTGGATCTGGAGGTTTAACCTTTTCCTTCTAGCAAATGATGAACTTCAATTCAAATTAGAGATGTTATCAATCACTTCTATAAAGAGAATAAAACAACACAAACATCCAAGGCCTTACTGTGGGGTACCTTAAAAGCAACCCTCAGAGGTTTATTCCTTCAGGATAGAATGAATGCCAGAAAGAAAAAAAATGGAGGGTCTAACTAGGAAGTCCTTATTGCAGGAGATTCATCAATTACAACAATTGCATATAAATACTAAATGCCCTTTCGCATATGCTATGCTTCTTAAGAAGAAATCAGAGCTTGCAGATCTTGATAATAGGAAAATCTCAATTGCACTACAATACAAGGGACAATCTAAGGGGGAGCCACTATATACAAAAACCTACTACAGTCCACTTATGGTAAAAATAATTCTGAAAGATATTTCCAAGCAAACATCTGGTCCTCCTCCATATATAAATCAAGATCCGCAGCTGCAAATGAGAATGCTTTAAAAGCAGCATACAAATGGTATTTAACCCCTGTGAAACTCTCAAAGATATTGCAAAATGTTTCACCATACTGTTGGAGAGGTTGTAAAATTCAAGGTTCTTACATACACATTTGACTCAAATGTCCTGGGATCAGTGCTTTCTGGAATGCAATACTGATAAATATCTGACATTATAAAACAATCAGTGAAGTTTTGTCCAGCCTTACTATTGTTATCAATCTTCAGCTAAGCCAATAGTCATCTAAATCACCGGAGACTCATCATATTCCTAATCTCTGCAGCTAGAACTGAAATTGTGAGATGGGGAATTTGTTACTTGAAAACTGGTGGAAAAAAGGTCTGGGACACATGGTTGTCGGAAAAACTTTCCTCTTCCTGCAAGAACAGATCCGGACAAAAAAAGATACACACATTTATTGATTATTGGTCTGTTTTTACTGATTATGTTAATAACAATAATATCATTTTGCTCCACCTTCACACCAAGCTGGTTTTTGGAAGGGCATCCTGGACATTGACCACCCAACTGTGGCAAAATGATCTATGATTTCCCTTTCTGGATCCTTTTACATCTTTGAAAGAATGTATTATTGGGTGGAAATTTTATTTGCTCATTCCCAAAGTCTGATTCTATTGTTTATAAGTTTGTTATTTGATAAAACTTAATAAAAATAAAATAAAATAAAATGTTATTTTATCACATAGGATAAAATTGCTTGCTATAGCAATCTAAATGAGAACAGTTCTCTTAGGCTTCTGTTGAAACACTTAGGATGAGTCACTGAAAACCTGAGCACAGAGGGTTAATTTATAGTCTGGTGATTTTTAGGAGGGGCTTTGGAAATCCCCTACAGCAACTTTCTGTATAGTGGCTCTCTTTCTGGGCAGAGGTAATCTGCTGCCTGCTGTAAACATATATGTTAATTCCAGTAAACCTTTGCTAGCAACCTAAAGATTATTTTCCTGTCAGATCCAGTCCATTGCTGTAGAAAGGGAGCTAATTCAACATTAGAGCTTCAACTTGGCTGTCTGAGATGTTTTTTAATTCCAGTAAACAGGAAGAGTGGGAAGGAGCCTGCTCCTAGCCATGTGTGCCCAAAAGCCTTTGTATAAAGAAGCTTCATTCTTAGAGGCTTCATTAAATGTGGTATGCTGTACAGCAAAGAAATAGTGAAAACCACTCAAGGTTTTGTTTTGATCCTCTTTATATATTAATTACATCAGGGCTGGGCAACTGTGACAGAGCCAATTTCTGTCCCTGTGCTCCTACAGCAGATTGCACATACCATTTCCAGCCCCTAATGGAAAGTAATTTCTGGTTGTAACCTCTAGGTTTTGAGAAGTATTTTCAGCCTCCAGGAGCAGCAATTGATCTTTTAAACATTTTTTGTTGCTTTTTCACTAAAATTGGGGGGGGGTGTTATTGTGGGGAAGCAAAGATGTATATAGAAACCTATAATACACATATTTCATTAATTTGTTGTCTTTGATCTCTCTCTCTCTCTCTCTCTTTAAAGTAATCTACCTCTTTGACCCCTTATCTGGCAAACCACTAGGAGATGGAAAGCCACTTAGTCACAAGGTAATGCACATAATGTAATTTAATTTTTCTGTAGTTTGTTCACTTTTTCCCTTTCCAAATTGCTCAACACGTTGACATAAATCTAACCAGTTGTCAATTTTGTAAACATTTTATGTACTCAGAAAGTGACTACAGCCATTTATTCCATTTGAACACCCATGTATGAAACCTCAGAACAGGAGCAAAGTCTCGTATCATACAGATAGCTGTGGTTATTTGAGGAGTGATTTGGAACCTTTGCTGCTCTAAAAATAGTGTGGAAAGTGAACCTGAATGATATTCAGTGAAACTAACTGCGGATTTGTTGTTGTTGTGTGCCTACAAGTAGTCTCTAACTTACTGTGGCTCTAAGACAAACCTTTCATGGGGTTTTCTCCAGCTGAGAGTGTGTGACTTCCCCTAGGTCACCCAGTGAGTTTCCATGCCTAAGCAGGGCTTTGAACCCTGTCCCTCAAACCACTATGCCACGCTGGCTCTTAACTGTGGATTAGTTTATTGATTAAAACTATCAGTGCCCTTTATAAAGAGGTATGTCTCAAAGTACTTCAAAGATAGCATCTTACCCTCTCTAAACCCATTATATCAACAAAATAATTCCATTGGCATGCTAACTTGTAAGGTTGATACCTTCCTATGTATGTGAATTCACTGTTCAGATGACAGTGCAGCTCTTAAGCAATGACAAACCAGGCTATAAGCGATAGATACTAAAAAAGTTATTCCTCTATAAGATGGATCATAAATCTACATATCAAAATTTTAATTAAGTATATGCATTTAAAAACTGCAGCCAGACTAGAACTTATGGCATGTCAGAATGTGGCCCGCAAATAGAGGGTGACTAGATAAGACAGGAAAGCCTGCCCGTTCATAGTATCTTTTCCATGGCATATAATGCAAATATTGAGAAGCTATGGGAACAAAGATAGATTTGTAAATACAAGTTCCTTTGTTGTGTTCTTTATTGGGAATTTGTCTCTACAAGGCATTCTTGTCAACTGCCTGACATTTTGGGAGAACAGATTTTAAAGGTTCTCAGAAGCATAACCCTCTCCCTAGTAGATTTATCTTCTGATTATGAGCTTTGGTTTTGTTGTATTGTTGTTACTTTTTTTATATTAAAGAAAAAGGGGGAAGTTTTAATGTTCAATTTATAGTAGAATCCTAACATGTTTATGGAATCAGCATGGCATAGTTGTATGAGTGTTGGAATAAGATTCCAGGAAACCAGGGTTCAAATCCCTGTTCACCCATAGAAATCCACTGGATGACTTTGGCTGAGGGAGGGAGGAAATGTCAAACCTCCTCTGTATTAATCTTGCCAAGAAAACCCTAGGATAGGGGCATCATAAGTTGGAGTAAACATGAGGGCATATAAAAACAACAATAAAACATGTTTACTTAGAAGTCCATTGGTTTACTTTGTGGTTGATGGTGCAAAGGTGTATCCTTAATAACTGAAACAAGCATTAGTAACAAAATGTTAATGAAACATACAGCCGTCCTTTCCAATTGTGAGAGCATACAACATAAAGATGTAATCTTAGATGAAGAAGGAAAAGAATTAGAAAATAAAAATAAATAAGTGTAATAAGTAAAAATACTGATATAGGTGCTGTATTACTTAGCTAATGGAAATGTAAAAGTTAACAGCATTGTGCCTGTGTCCACTCAGAAGAACCTCCCATTGAATATTTGAAATTACTCCCTGGTAAGAAAGTCTGGGATTGCAGACTAGATTTAAGAAAACAAAACTTTCTAATTTAAAACATAGATTTGTTATTAGTTTGGACAGACATTTCAGTTATTTCAAGGTCTTAGCTTCACCTTAAAAATGAACAAAAAGTAAGATGAAAGAGATAAGGTGATTAATGCATTTAAATTGACATTATGTTATTTGAAGTTCTATTCCTACTTAAAAGGAAATTTGAGGCCATCCTATAACCTTAGTTTATGTGCCTATATTGACAAAGTGTTCTGCAACTACAGTTATGCTGCCTGATTTACAATTAGAAAAGGATTAGTGGTGACTCCTTTGTCAAGCTGAAGATATCTTTAGAAATTTGCATCTCCAAATAAATGTCTAGGCATGTTTTGGAGTTCCTTGTTCATTATTTTTCACTTTCTTTCCTTCAAAAAATATCTGGAACTTATCATGCATGACTCAGTTGCTTAGATAATCCATATCCTGGCTACATTTTGCTGGTCCCTTGCTACTACCTCTTGTTTATTGTGTATTGTTTTTCTTCTTTTGTCATAATGTCAACATAATCTCCTTCTATGAGAGATTTTTAATATTAACTAAAGATCTGCCTATGAGACTAAATTATACCTTTTTCCCTCAGATACCATTGAAAAAGTGGTAGGTGTGACTCAAGTTAAAACACACATAACCCCACCCATATATTTGCTTCATAAGGTTGATATGGAAGGGGAACTTTTTCAAGGGAGAGCTGGTGGACATGAGCTGATAGTTTAATCTTTCTCATCTACTGATTACTTCCTGAAAATGTCTTCTATCCATTTATAACCAATTCTTTCTAATCCTGATGGAGTGGAAATGAGCCCCACCAGAGAGTAGGGTGGTGACTAGCTGGTAGGGCATTTATAGGGAGGAATCAAAAAGTATTAAAATGCTTAAACCACTTTCCAGTTTTAAAACCACTTTAAAACCACATTAAAAACACTTTCCAGTTTCCCCCTACAAATCTGACATTCATATTCACCATGTAAAGTTTTGTTTTGGAATAAACATGTGGTTAGATAATACGTAGTGCCACACCTGGTAGAGTAGTGAAAATCACCAAAGAACCTGTAAATAATGATATTATTTCAGTAAAATAGTTTAATTGAGTCAAATGTTTATTGATATTGATGGTAGTGAAAAGGAAATAAGAGAGAACATTTCTAATTATGTAAAAAAGATTCAGTACTTATGAATGCATCATGATGCCTTTATAGCAGGTGTAGGCAACTGCAAAGGGGGCAGGGGCCATTTTAGCACCTTGTGCCTTGCCTGGTGGGATTCACCAGCATGTTTTGGCATGCCTAAAGTTATGAGACATTATTTCCAGCTGAAGTTTGAGGGGCTTTAGGGGATCTAGGAAAGCAAACTGATGTGGTTTGGACACACTTGGGGTGGGTTTTGAATAAAACATCACCTGACTATGAGACTGTCTTTTTTAAAAAAATATTATTATTAGTGAAGGGGCTTTGGGGTAGCTTGTGGAAGCTTCAGGGGGCACATTTTGTGCACATCATCTTAAAGTTAGACTCCATAGAGATGCAGTTACTTTGACTAGCTCTCTTAAAATGACTGCAGCTGCTCTTCTATTTAAACAATTAATGTCTAATATTGTATTGTTATGGGTTAAATTGCTGATTGGAACATCTTTCTACCAACCTGCCCAAAGAACTGGTTGGAGATTTGGGGTAGTTATTGTAGTTGAGATTTTTGTCTGATGTGCTAATTGGCTTTTGAGCTGGTGTGATATGGGGGGGGGGGGGAATACAGGCCAGCACGAAGGGGCAGCTTGAAGCCGCTCCCACTCAAAATGCCTCAGGACCATGGCAACCACACACCACAGTCCCGAGGGTGCCCTCCTCTGCAGGCTCAAATTGGAGCAGAAAAAAAACACTCCTTTTTGGGCCGGGTTTCTGTGGCCCGGGCACATATTTTGTGCATCTTTCGCATGTTGTGGGAGCATGCGTCATCTAATTGCCATGCCCCCAAGCCATGTGGAAACTGGCTTTTTAGCTTGTCTGTTCGGGTCCTAGGAAAGTATATTGAGCTCAGACATCCAGGTTTAAATCCATGTCTTGGATAAAATCCCTGTGTTTCAAATTTAAAGTTGTAAGTAGATATTCATATACGATATGATAATCAATGTGCAGCATGCTTATTGCCATGACTCTCCCATATATTTGTTTATTTTTCTTGAAGAGTTTCATATCTCAAATAATTAAATGTTTTTCTAGACTGAAATCATGGAAATTGCCTTAGACCAGAAGGGTCATACAAATGAAAGAAAAATTGCATTTATTGACAAAAACAGAGATCTCTACATAACTTCTGTGAAGAGATTTGGGAAAGAACAAAAAGTTATTAAAATAGGTAAGAATTGGCCTGCTGCAGCAGATTTGTATCCTTCCCCTCCCTTTTTAAAAGCTGCCAACAGAGGCTGAATCCACAGCTGTAAAATAATTTGTACTTACCTTGCTCCCAGTCTTTTTGAACACATTATGTTCCTCGAGATTTAAAGTGAAAGCACTTCTTTAAAGCCCGAGGGCTTTAAAGTGGTTAAAAAAACACAACCTTTTTTTACTCTGTATTTTCCTTGTTTTTAAACGTGTGCCCTGCACTCTGAATTGGTGGAATGGGGGGGGGGAGGTGTAGTTGGAAGGTAGGACAGGTTTATCGGAGATTACTTTGGCAACCTTGTCTGGTATCACTATTTTTTATTGTTGATGTGCAACCACGTCATGAGCTTCAGCCCCAGGAAAGCTCACAAAGGCAGAGAGAAAAAAAGGAAGAGAAAGGCTGGAGGATAGAGTGGTGGGCTAGGGGACAACAAAAAGGCAAAACAGTGGCATTGGCTAGGGAGCATTGGATGAGACAAGGAGGAGATAAGAAGGTGGGTGACTCTGTTTGGTCTCCTTTCAGCCTCTTTCCCCCTCCAAGCACTGCAACAGCCAAGACTCCTGTCAGCAATCATATCCATGCACTCCAGGGAGCTAGTGTGAGGCACAGGAAGGAAAAAAGTTGAAGACCACCTTCATAACCTCCAGCCCCCTCCAGAAGACGCATACACAACCTGAGGGGTGGAAGATGGAAAAAGGTCACAGTAGGAAGGGTACCAAAGATTAGCTTGGCATCCACACCCACCTAGCATGCTGTCAACTTTTTTTTTTTAAGTGCAGTATATTGAAATGTCAGAAGGAAGCCCTAAGAGTTTTCTGACATTCAAATATATTGACATACAGTTGGCCCTTTGTATCCATGGATTCTGTATCCACGCAGTCGACCATCCATGGTTTGAAAATATTAAAAAGTAAATTCCAGAAAGCAAACCTTGATTTTGCTATTGTATTTAAGGGACAGAATTTTATTACACCATTGTATACAGTGGGACTTGAGCAGCCATGGATTTTGGTATCAATGGGAGGTCCTGGAAACAAACCCCAGTGGATACCGAGGGTCCATTTGATTTATTCTCCTTTATTTTTGTATTGTTTTCAAATATTTTGAATCCATGGTTGCTTGAATCTGTGTCTCCGTAACCCACAGATATGGTATGCACACTGTAAATAATTTGCAGGTGAATCTATAAAACTTTGATTAATGAGAAAAAATGGCAAGATAGAGCAGGTGCTTCACAAATGTTGATAACAGCTCCTTATGACAGAGACTCAACTCTTCCATTTGGGCAAAAGAAAGCTGATTTCTCATGGTATGACTTAAATGGTTTCACAGAGTTTTTGTCAGTTGTTACCTCCATGTCTACACATTCCATTCTTTTTTAGAGCTGTTTGTACCAATTTCCTGAATCTACACTAGGACTTTTGGAAAGAATTGTAAAACTGGCACTGGGGTAGTCCTATGGTTTGAAGGGCAAATTTTCTCCTCTCTGATTATTTATTTATTTAGGAGTTATAGTGCTATAATGGAAAAGTTCCAATACACTGATTTATTATAATTCAAAAAAAAATTAAAAGAAAAAGGAGGGGAGAACTTTGGTGGTGGTGTTCTGGTAGAGAATTGCCAGAAAATAGTCCAGAACAGCAGAAACAGTGGATACTTTAAAAAACCTCCAAGATATACATCAACATATCCTCAACGCATTTGTCCTCTCTGCAGGATTTAATAGTCTCCTTTTTTGACATACAGTGGCAGGTCTATTAGGCAATGTCTTTAGTTACCCAACATGTGTTATTTGTCCTGGTAAATGAATGCTGTCCTATCAAGCATTGTTTTTTGATGGCAACAAGAGGATAAATCAGATTCTTGAAGCCCCGGATAGTATAGCTTGATGGCATCCTGTATCTATATCTGAGGTAAAGAATCTTCTTTTCCTGTAAAGCATAGTAAAGAACTAGGAATAGATTTCATACCAGCAGAATTTTTAAAATCTAAACTTAAACGGCCTCGTTGCTTGTTGCTGTATTTGCCATTATTCACTTTGTGGCTGAAGAGAGGGGTATAAACACTCTAAATAAATAAATAAATAAAATCCCTGAGATTTGGTATACTGCAGTAATTATCCCCATACATAAGAAAGGCACATAAATAACAGCAAATGATGAACCTTTTAGCCTGTTACGTATAATCAGTAAACTATATGCAAAACACTTGTAGAATAAATTAGTAATTACTTGGATGATGAAAATATTTTTTTCAAAAGAGCAAGCAGGATGCAGACAAGGTAGATCAACTATAGATCTAAGCTTGGTTTTGAACTGTGCCAAATGAGCGAACAAAGGAACTTTATATATAGCTTCTGTTGAGTCAAATGCTGTTTTGAAGTCAATCTCCCATATCTCTCTGGGAAAATAATTGAGTTTTAAAGCTTTTAAATTATAACCTTTAATGGCAAGAACTTGTGCTTTTCAGAGAATAAACTGGACTTTTGTGCCAGAATAATTGATTTTCCAAAGCCAGTGATTGCAGTTGAGGCATTGAGTAGGTAAATGTGAAAAGTCAGTAAGGGCCTTTACAGACTGCCAGAAGTAGTGCAGCTTGAGTCCACTTTGGCTGCCCTGGCTCAGTGCTAGGGAATCATGGGAACTGTAGTTTACTGTGGGATTTTGGATTGTATTTTAATATTGTATGAGTTTTAACTGCTGTGAGCCGCCCCGATTGTCTGACAGAGGGGCAGGGTATAAATAAAATTTATGGCTGGCCGTCCAGGGGGGGGATGCATTGAGGAGATTCCTCACGGATATCATCAATGCATCCTTCAGGGAAGGACATGTTCCATCTTGTCGAAAGGAAGCGGCTGTTAGGCCGCTTCTGAAAAAGCCTTCCCTGGACCCCCTGGATATGAGAAATTATAGGCCTGTGTCATTGCTGCCATTTTTGAGCAAGGTGATCGAGAGGGCGGTTGCTCTTCAGCTCCAAGCGGTCTTGGATGAAACCGATTATCTAGACCCATTTCAAACCGGCTTTAGGACAGGCTTTGGGGTTGCGACTGCCATGGTTGCCTTGACCGACGATCTGCGTCTGAGCATCGACAGGGGTAGTGTGACCCTTCTGGTGCTCCTAGACCTCTCAGTGGCTTTTGATACAATAGATCATGGCATCCTCTTGGCCCGCCTGAGTGGGTTAGGTATCGGGGGCACTGCTTTGCAGTGGTTCCGGTCCTTCCTCTCGGGTAGGTCCCAGAGGGTGCTGTTCGGGGACTGTAGTTCCAGTAAGAGGGACCTCACTTATGGGGTCCCTCAGGGAGCTATTTTGTCCCCAATGTTATTCAACATTTATATGAAGCCGCTGGGTGAGATTATACGGAGTTATGGTGCTGGGTGTTATCAGTACGCTGACGACACTCAAATCTATTTCTCTGTGTCTCGTTCGTCGGCCACGAATTCTAATGGCATCTCTCCTCTCAATGAATGTCTTCAGGTGGTAATGGGCTGGATGAGGAAAAACAGATTGAAGCTAAATCCAGACAAGACGGAGGTGCTCACGGTAGCGGCCCCGAAACCAAGAATTGGATTGCAACCTCCAGTCCTGGATGGGGTCACACTCTCCTCCAGTGACTGTGTTCGCAGTCTGGGGGTGCTCCTTGACTCGTCGCTCGTGATGACAAATCAGGTAAATGCGACGGTCAGGAGCGCCTATTATCAGCTTCGGCTGATTCGCCAGCTGCGCCCTTTTCTGGAAGTAAGGGATCTCAAGACTGTTGTGCATGCACTGGTAACCTCACGCCTCGACTTCTGTAATGCGCTCTACATGGGGCTACCCTTGTGCTTGTTTCGGAAGCTTCGGTTCAAAACATGGCAGCCAGGCTTATTTCTGGAACATCTAGGAGGGACCACATCACTCTGGTTTTGAGGTCCCTCCACTGGCTGCCTATCCGCTTCCGGGCCCAGTACAAGGTGTTGGTTATCACCTTTAAAGCCCTAAATGGTTCTAATAGAAAAGAACTGAGAAACCAACTCAAAATATTACAAATTAAACTGGATGTATTATTGACAAAAGAAGTCGAAAAAAAGTTAACATATCTTAAACAAAAAAAATTTGAATTTGCAAATAAGACTGGGAGATGGCTGGCAAATAGACTGAAAAAAGAAAAAGAAAAGAAATTAATTCAAAAAATAGTTGATAAAGAATCAACTATAACTAATCAAGAAGGGATTAAAAAAATATTTACAAAATATTATGCTAAATTATATAAGGACCCAAACTCTGAAACGGATCGGAAGACGCTGTTAGTTAAAGCATTGATGAGCTGGAATGTAAAAACAATCTCGATGGCAGACAAAGAAATGTTGAATGCTCAATTTACTACTGTTGAAGTAGAACAAGCAATTAGAAGTCAAAAAATAAACAAAACACCTGGACCAGATGGTTTTACAGCAGAATATTATAAAATATTTGAGAAGGAATTAGTAGTACCACTTAAAGATTTATTTAACAAAATTAAAGAACAAGGAATACCAGAATCTTGGGAAGAGGCTAACATCACTCTTATACCAAAGGAAGGTAAAGATAAACTGAAAGTAGAGAATTATAGACCGATTTCATTATTAAATGTGGATTATAAAATTTTCATGACAATATTAGCTTCAAGATTAAAGAACATTTTAAAAAAACTAATACATGAGGATCAAGCAGGATTCTTGCCATCAAGACATATGAGAGAAAATATACGGACAGTATTAAATGCAATTGAATATTATGAAAAAAACAATGAGAAAAAAGTTGCAATGATTTTTCTTGATGCAGAAAAGGCCTTTGATAAGGTAAAATGGGACTTTATGCTGGAGGTGATAAAAAAAATGGACATGGGAGAAAACTTTTTTGAATGGATAAGTAATATTTACAAAAAGCAGAGTGCAAAATTGATAATTAATGGAGAGAAGAGTTTAAAATTTGATATTCAAAAAGGTACTAGGCAAGGATGTCCATTATCTCCTTTGCTATACATCATGATATCGGAATTGTTGAATGACAAAATTAGAGATGACATGGATATAAAAGGACTAAAGATTAAAGGACAACATTACAAGTTAAAAACTTTCGCAGATGATGTGGTAATATTTATGGAAGAACCTCTAAGCTCGATAGAGAAATTTCAAGGAACTTTGTTGGACTTTGAAAAAGTTTCTGGAATAAAGATAAATAAAGAAAAGACAGTAATGCTTACAAAGAATATGACAAAGGAAGAAGAGATTAAACTACAGTCTTTATCAGGATTCAAAGTTGAGAGGAAAATTAAGTATTTGGGAATTTGGATTACAAAGAGGAATCCTGATTTATTTGAAAATAACTATGAAAGACTATGGAAAGAAATTAAAGAAGATCTTAATAAATGGACAAAATTAAATTTATCATTGTTGGGAAGAATAGAGACAATTAAAATGATGATACTACAAAAGATGAACTTTTTGTTTCAAAACATTCCAGTGCTTTTAAATGATAAACCACTTATACAATGGAAGAAAGATCTTGTAAAATTCATCTGGTCAGGTAAAAAATCTAGGATAAAGTGGAAGACACTGATTGATAAGAAGAAAAATGGGGGTTGCAACTTACCAGACTTAAAGACTTATTATTATGCAAATGCATTAACTTGGATCACGGACTGGGCAAAATTAGAAAATGATAGAACTCTCACCTTAGAAGGATTTAATCTGAGATTTGGTTGGCACGCATATATGTGGTATAATAAGACAAAAGTGCACAAAGAATTTGAGCATCACTATGTTAGAAGATCATTGATAAGGATTTGGCTGTATTGTAAGGAAAAATTCTACAGAAAACTACCTTTATGAGTGTCACCACAAGAAGCCTTTTTTGGAAGATGGCGAGAAGTATCCAAATGGTTGAGATATCGAGACATCTTGAGCAAAACAAGGAGTGGAAGCTATGAATTAAAGCCTTTAGAGAATTTGAAAGAATTGGATAAAAATTTACATTGGTTTCCATATAAACAGCTAATGGACAGATTTAAAGCAGATGATAAAAAACTGGGATTTGAAGAGGCAGACACCGAATTGGATAAAGTGATTAAGCAAAATGGAAAAAAACTAACTTCCAAATATTATGAGACTTTACAAGCCATAGATTTGGAACAAGACTTAGTAAAAGATACGATGATTAGATGGGCCAAGGACATTGGTAGAGACATTGATTTGGAAAGTTGGGAGTGGGCAAGATTGAAGACACAAAAATTTACTCAATGTCAAGACTTGAAAGAAAACTATTTAAAAATGGAGCAACGTTGGTACCTCACCCCAGCGAAATTAGCAAAAATTTGTAGGAATGGTAATAACAGATGTTGGAAGTGTAAGCAAACTACAGGGTGTTGGCTACATGTATGGTGGAATTGTGACAAAGTCAGGAAGTATTGGACAACTGTTCATAAGGTAATTTGTGAAATATTTAAAATAAGATATGACATGTTACCAGAAATATATCTGTTGAACATGACAAATAAGATCCCAGTGAAAATGGAAAGGAAATACGGAAGGATATTATTGTATATGATAACTTCAGCTCGGATTACATTAGCAAAAAAATGGAAGCTAGCAGAAGTGCCCTCAACCAGTGAGTGGGCCACAAGACTTATTGAAATGATGAGTATGGACATACTCACAGCCAGACTGAACAAACAAAATGTAGAGAATACTGAACAAGACTGGACTCCAATACTGCAATACTGTAAGAGAGAAAATTTAATTGAATAGAGATATAGACTGATGGGATACCTTAAATTAGTAAACTGACTTAAAAATAGGTGAAAAGTGACTATTAAAGATCAAGATAATTAAAGCTGTTGTTATAACACACAGTGGATTCAATATCTAAAATTGCATATATATGAAGACAATGAGTGAACATTGAACCAAGGTTGAGTACAAACTGGAGATACTTTGGAAGTCAATTGTAAATATTTGTATTTAATTATTGGAAAAGAAATTGGTGTGTTAACTTTATAGATATGTTTGAATAGTATATGTTAATAAAATATATATACACCTGAAAAAATAAAAATAAAAAAAATAAAGCCCTAAATGGTTTGGGTCCAAGCTATATCAGAGACCGCCACCTCCCGTACAATCCCCCCCGTGCGCTCCGGTCCTTGGGGAGAAATCTTTTAGAGCCTCAAAGATCGAGGCTGTCCGCGACCTCCCAGAGGGCCTTTTCTATCGTCACCCCCAGACTCTGGAATGGCCTGCCAGACGAGATCCGTCTACTAACATCTTTGGACAGTTTTAAAAAGGCTGTCAAGACGGATCTCTTCTGGCAGGCCTTCCCAGACTGAATAGCCCGGCCCTGGGCTGTCCCCTCCTCTAGTTGAACCTGGTTCCCTTGTAATGTAACAATGGGATGATATACTTCGTCCCTTATTATTTTAACTGTTATATTATTTTTTTCCTTTATATATTGTCCTTAGGACTTTTTAACTATGTACTGTTTAATACTGTTTTAAGGGGGGGGAGGGATATATTTGTTCATTGTATTGGGTTTTTATGCTGTAAACCGCCCGGATTGGGTAACCATTGGGCGATATAGAAATAAATCTTCTTCTTCTTCTTATTATTATTATTATTATACAGGAATTTGGGGAAAATGATGTCAATATCTATAGATTAGAGCCTGCAGAATAACATGTGGCTGAAGTGTGGGCCCCTCCGTAAAATGAGTTCAGCAAGGATGTAATCTGGCCCCTGTTTTGTTCAATTTGTACAACACTAATATTGATTTCTATTGGAAGAAACCTGTCCATTCTCTTTCCCCTCATGTAGATAGGGATTCCTACTTAGGTCACTCTCTCTTTAAAACTGTCTTTCTCTGAAAATTCTTAACTGTCTTCATTAGTACAGTAACAGTCTCCTCTGAGTGAGGGTAACAGTCTCTTCCTGCTATACCCAAACCATCACCAGTTAGGATAGGATTTAGTTTGTTCTGTATTTATTTATTAAAGCCATTATTATTGTTTCTAAACTACAAACTGCATGTTTGTTGTTTTTTGGAGTAAGTCTTTATTCTTTAGGAACGCAGATTTAGAATAAATAGTCTGACCCACACTTTGGCTATTTCTGCTGATGAAAGCTGAACTCTTAAGAAGTTTAACTTTCATACTTGCATATTTTTGTTTCCCTTAAAAAGGGTTAACACCCTGGGAAACTTAAATTGCATCCCACAATTTCTTGTCGTCCTCAATCTTCAATGCTACAAAGATAATTCAAAAAAAGATCTCTATCCTGTTATATGCAGATGAGGTAATAATTTTAGCACTGACTGAAGTAAGATTGAGGAGATTTCTGATTATTGTAAAAGAGAATATCTTATAAGTGAATTATGACAAAACTAAGGTCTTATCCTGATGTTATAAAACTCAAAACTGGTACCTGAATGGGCATATTATAGAACAAGATAAAGTATTCAAAAAGCCACAGCTAGTGCAGAACACAAAAGCAAGATCTCTGACTACTATATAGAATACCATATAGAAACCACTTGAGTGGTCTTAATGGAATTATACGGGCTATGTATACACTTCCAGTCTGAAGGCACGGTGCTGGTATGACATTCAGTGCCCATAACAACTGGGGTGCCTAATACTTGAGGGAGTTACTTTACCAATATATAGGTGTTCCAGGTCTGTGAAGTTTTCTGCTAGTATTATGGTGTCATCTGCATATCTTAGATTGTTGATATTCCTTCCTCCTATTTTCATTCCTCCTTTTTCTGTGTCCAAGCCTGTTTTTCTTATAATATGTTCTGCATACAAGTTGAACAGATAGAGTGAAAGGATTCAGCTTTGTCTGACCCCTTTGCCAATTGGGAGCCATTCTGTTTCTCTGTGTTCTGTTCTGATAGTAGCCTCTTGTCCTAAGTACAGATTCTTCATCAGGACTATCAGATGTGCTGGCAATCCCATATCTTTAAGGGCATTCCATTGCCTTTCATGGTTATGCAGTCAAAGGCTTTGCTATAGTCTATAAAGCACATGCTGATTTTATTTTGGAATTCCCTGGTGTGCTCCACATGTTTGCAACGTGATCCTTAGTGCCTCTTTCTTTCCTGAACCCTGCTTGGACCTCTGGGATCTCTCTTTCATGTATGTTGCAGAATTTTGAGCATGATTTTGCTTGCGTGGGAGATCAGTGCTATGGTCCTATAGTTGCTGCAGTCTCTTGTGTCTCCCTTTTTGTGGATGGGGATGTACATTGATCGCTTCCAATCTGTTAGCCATTGTTTTGTTTTTCATATCTGTTGACATATGTTGATTAGCACTAGAGTTGACTTTGTCAGTGTGGATTGCAGCAGTTCAATTGGAATATCATCTGTTCCTGGTGATTTGTTTTTCGCTATTTTTCTTATTGCAGTTTCCACCTCACTTTTTAGTATTTGGGGTTCATCTTCATATAGCTCTTCATTCCATGTGTCCTTCATTTTGTCATCTCTTTTGTATAATTCTTCTGTGTATTGCATCCAACGTCTTTTCATTCCTTCCTGGTCTTGAATTATGTTATTTTTATTGTCATAGATCGTCCCAAACAGAATATCTAACTGCATTACTTAGAATCATATTCAATGGCCAAGGACAGTTTAAGATACTGATATTTACACTGTAGTGCAGGGGTAGGCAACCTTTCCCCTTTAAGGGCCGAGGGATTCAGCTCCCAGAATCCCATGAGCTATTGGCCAACATGGGACTATTGGCCAACATGGCTGAGGCTTCTGGGAACTGAAGTCCCTCGGCCCTTAAAGGGGAAAGGTTGCCTATCCCTACTGTAGTGCATTGTGCTTGAGCTGATATTTTACCTTGCTTATTCTTTACTAAGGAACAATGGTACATACTTTGGCATGGAATGACATGTGTAACATACTTTGTGGACTTCAAGACGCACGTTTTACAGTCTGGTACTATCCCAGTGTTATATATGTTGACAAGGAGCTCTTGCCGAAAACTTTATATGAAAAAGATGCAAGGTATTTTACACTTTTGGTTTATCTGTTAATTAATAGCTGCATTCTACCAACAAAGCATGTACTAGTTAGCCAGTGAGTCTCCCCAGTGTGGAGTATGTGTGATTATGTAAAAATGTAGAATAGCTCTCTTCAGTTGGAGCATGGTATCCTAGTAGTTAAGACGCTGACTCTGACGATTGCAAGATCAGCAGTTCGAGACTCAAGCGCTGCTTGACAGAGTAAGCTCGCGTCACTAGTGCCAACTTCTGACAATGTAGCAGTTTGAAAGCATGTAAAAGTGCAAGTTGATAAATAGATACCACTTCAGTGGGAAGGTAACAGTGTTCCATGCGTCATGCTGGCCACATGACCACAGAATTGCCTTTAACATCGTTGGCTCCCTCAGCTTAGTAATGGAGATGAGCACTGCCCTCTACAGTTGGTCATGACTAGACAATCTTGTCAAAGGGGAAACCTTTACCTTTTTATCTATCCAGCCTCAAGTAATCAGTCTTCCTCTAAAGTTTCAAAATATATAGAATATATGGCTGCTTCTATGTGTTTTGTATTGTTATTTAATTTCAGTTGATGACAATGAATATATTAGTCATGAAGCTTAGTTTTTTGGAGGGGGTACTGATTGGCTGGACATTGTACCCATTGGCTGCCACAAACACATGGAGGAAAACTGGGGCCTATAGATGAGGGATGTAGCAATACTGGTGATCAGTGAATACTAAAAGAGGTAGTGCAAATAATGCTTTGGAAAACATACTCTGTAGATAGGATTATTTGATCTTTTGTTTCTGCACAATTATAATTATGCCAGACTAATTCTAAATCATCATCTCTAATAACTTTTTCTCAACAGTGAATTTAGTAAGAATCCCCAAATTGTGAGTTTTGTTGGAAGCCAGGTAACAATCAGGAGAGCTGATGGCTCACTTATTCACATCAATATTTCACCTTATCCAGCTATACTCCATGAATATGTGAACAATTCAAAATGGGAAGATGCCATAAGACTGTGTCGTTTTGTTAAGGTAAATAGAATTTTTCCACCAAATAACCTTTTATAAATGTCATATAGACAGCAGTTGTGGTCTGTTACTTTAGTTCTGAAAGAACTGCACAGGTTTTGTGCCCCTTTCTGTGCCCCTTACCTATAAATGGTTTCTGCCATATTACATCACAAAATTATTTTTAAACTTTTCTGCTTTTTGCATTCTGGCTTGTGATGTACTGAAAGAGGCCTCAACTTAGAACAGCACAAGAGTTCCATATTGTTCTCTGTGATAGTCATCATTCTAAATGAATCTTTTAAAGCAATATTTCACCTATATTGCTAAGATATTACTATTTGACTATATACATGTTTTTAAATCTAAGTACTGTTTAATCTTATTGATTTAGTTGGCCATTTCCCTGTGCCTGAGTGTGGGGTGTTGCTTAAAAAACAAACCAACTTAAGCTGCTCATTGTTTCGCAGTGGTAAGGGGCTGTTATCATTGCTGTTATGTTATGTACAGAAATAGTGTTTATTGACATTAATGTTCACTGTTGCACAAGAAAAATACAGCAGTCTCTCCCCCCACCACCACCTATCTAGTTTTAAAATTGTTGCTTTACAGCTTTTCCTTTACTCATATATTTTTGTCTGCTCTGACTGTGTGGGAAAGCTGCCCCCTCACCAAGCAGGGCATAGGCCACAGAGATTGCCAACACCAAGCTCCTTACTTTATCTTCAGTCACATCCAGTCAGCTGCACACAGCTGTCTGCCTGAAGAAGTAGTTCTCATCTCCCACTGGGCCATGTGCCTGTCAGTGCCACATGTGTTGCCTCTTCCAGACCCCCATCTGGCTCTTAGTAGTTTTAGTTTAGTAGGTCTCTTGCTGTCTGCAGCTGCCTGAGGAAGCACACTCTCCTATTCTGCACAACCTGCACTGAGCCCCCTTCTCAGGGTGTTGAGACATCTTTGTTTCCAAGACATGTCCTATATTTCAATCTTTTGTCCAAGAGGAATTCCAAAATGTCCTCTATTTGCATCAATAAGAAGCCCATTGAGTAGCACTACATTTGCTGTTTCCCTTTGAGAAATTTGTCTACTTGGCAGCCTCTCTTCTTTGCAGATAGGGGGATAGGGGGAACCTTCTAGAGTTCTTTTTTTCTAGGAGCAGCAGCAGACAAGACTTGTCCCCAAAGCTCAGGGAGCATTTGTTTTTCAGAGGGAGGAAAGGACAGCAAACGTGTTAGGCAGTGGGCTGCTTGAGGACACCATTTAAATGTTGAAAGGGGTTTTCTTCCCTTAATTTCAGCACAACGGACAAATCAAAGGAATAATTTAAATGTAGATTCAGTCAAGGGTTTGTTGCTGGTAAAATCCAATTTTAAGCATTTGTCTTGCTCAGAGTTCTATAACTATATTGCAAGCCAGCAAGGGATTTGAATGAAGATAAATTCATCAGAAAAATACAGTTGAGTACATAGTAAAATACTATATAAGTAATATAGCTATAAATAAACCTTATGAGATGAATTTATATTTAAATGAGTTATATTTACATTTTATTTTGTAATGTCCTTCATTTTGCTTGATTGTTCTACATTTTGCAGTGCTTTGTCCTTAGTGATAATGAACAGCAGTCTCTGCTGTTTACTAATAGTCTCAGCTGGAGTGTCTTGCTAGAGAAGGAGTCCCTCACCACTGATCAGGCCTATGCATCATGTTCTGCAGCTTTGGCTGAGCATTCTGGGGCCTGGACCAGGACAGCAGTCCCCTCCACTTCAGATAACAGCAATGGTGTGTGCAGTGCCTGGGCCAGGTGTGAGTTAGATCAGCCTCAGCCACAAAGAGCACAAAGCATGTAGCAGTACATCTAACTCAGCAGCCCATATAATTTCCTCCTTCTTCCTTCCACCCCCTATAGCAATAATGGAAAGCCTCAATTTTTGCTCTGTGAATAGACGTGGGTCATGGTGGCTTAGTAGTTAAGACACTGATTCTGACGATTGTAAGATCGGAAGGTTGGCAGTTCAAGGCCCAAGTACCACGTGATGGAATATGCTCCCATCACTAGTCCCAGCTTCTACCAATCTAGCAGTTCAAAAGCATGTAAAAGTGCAAATGGATAAATAGGTACCACTTCGGTGGGAAGGTAACAGCATTCTGTACAATCATGCTAGCCACATGACCATCAGTCATCCTCAGACAATGTTGGCTGTTTGGCTTAGTAATGGAGATGAACACTGCCCCGTGCAGTTGGACATGACTTGATAACCATGTCAAAGGGGAAACCTTTACCTTAGTAGAAGAACAAATTACAGCCATTCCTTGCTGCTCCTAAAGAGCAGCACTGTTCCCATCTCATTCCTGGTAATCGTAGCGAATTCCAAGTAACATATTACTTCATAAAGCCTGACTTGCAAGTTGTACATATTGAACTAAGTAAGGATGTGCTGCTCCTCATATCTGACTCTGTTTATCTGCCTTTCCACCTGACGCAGCTACCCAAGCATGCCTATGCACCTTTTAAAAGTAGAGTGACAGCCCCCATTACATTGTTTACATACTCTGTTTTCTATACTTGAGGATCAGTGGTCTTTGATGGAAGGCAAAAATGAACATGCTACACTATGTTGATTGCTTATCTTGACTACTTTCAATAACAGCTTCATTAGCACAGTTGCTTTCTCTGTGATGACAACCTTTACCTTAACAGAAGAACAAATTACAGCCATTCCTTGTTCCTCTTAGCAGATGGGGATGCAGGGAGAAAGCAGTTGCTGGCTGCTCTCTGTTTTATGGCAGGATTGTCCAGTTGTTTTGTTTTTTTAAAAGCATTTTCCCTTTAATAGACAACTTCAAGCAAGGTTATTCTTGTAGGCTCCACACTTGATCTTTAACACTATTTAAAGTGGAGGTCAGGAACCTTCTTTTTGTCACAGGCTACATTCCTTTGGGGGTAATCTGTTGGGATTCACACTAATAGTGGATCGCGAGAGCCAACAGTGGACTGACCCAGCTTGTTATATTTCTCTCTTTCTGCTTTCTCTCACCCTCTTTTTCTTTCCCTCTTTCATATTCTGTCTCTCTCTCCCTCCCCCCTCCTTTCCTGCACAGTGGGCTGCCAGAATAGGGAAAGATGGTTTTTGCCAGAGACTGGACTGAACACTTACAACATATTTTTGAAATGAGGTTGATGGTGACAAGAAATTTTGCTGAAGGCTTCAGCCTTTCCACTCTTGTTTCAAAGGACATGTACATTATTGTACTTGCCATAACCCCCAAACCCTTAACCTGGAATGGTGCCATTGAAGTAAATAGAAATAGTATGTATTAAACGGTTTGGTTAACTTTGGTTCATTCAGGCTGCTATATTATACATGTATACCTGAGCTCAGTAGGATTTTCTACACAGTAGACATGTCAATGAAGTAAATAAAGAGTTCTTTATATATTATGAAGTTAAATATGCTATCCTTTTCAGCTAAAGAGGAAAGTGGAAATTTGCAGAAAAACAGACTCCATTTTAATTAGCTAATTCTAGTAGATGCAATTTGATATTTATATAGGGTTTTGTACAATTATGTAAGATGATCTTGGCCAGAAGGTGTTTGTTTTTTATTAATCACTCAGGTCCTGAATGTAACACTTCTTTGATCCACAGGTAATTAAAACCTAAGTATCTGTTATCTAAATTTTACCTCTGGAGATTTCAGCAAACTGATGAATAGAAATATACATCCAGATTAAATGCTTACAAATGTTAATATAGTAACAACAACAACAACAACAACAACAACAATGTTGTTAACATAAAACCAGTTAGCATAAATCAAAATCAGTTAAGAGCAATTAATGCATGTCACCATGCCTTATCCAAACCCTTTAAGTCCTGATCAGTTTACTGGGAGTTTACTGATCTGTGGAAATCAACAATTTAATTTGCCTCCATTGTGGTCATAACATGGAAGCAAATTGGACCAATACTAACCACTTTAGAAGCCTAGAGAATTTTCAAAAGCAGATTGTAATGTGGTGCAGAGCTGAAGACATGTGTATGTATGGGAGGATGTGTGTTTTTTGTTCAAAAGGAAAACAACACAACAGTACTTACTTATGACCAATTGTTTGGACATGAATGTCTTGTATTCCAGCACATGTATTCAATCTGGATAGCAATTACGGTAATAATTAGAGGAGAGGATGGGGATGACAACAACATTTTAGAAACTTAAGCTGTGTTCTGACTTTATCAGTAGTGGTGGAGTTCTACATATCTTTATTTGGTGGAAGACAAATGTTTGCATTATAAGAGGAAAGTTTACTTTAAGCTTAATATATTCATTTAATTTTAAGGATCAAACATTGTGGGCATGTTTAGCTGCTATGGCAGTAGCCAATAAGGATATGAATACAGCAGAAGTAGCCTATGCATCAGTTGGTGAAGTAAGTAAACCAGGCTTAATATTTGAATTGTTTTAGTTTATTACAAAATAGAAATATAATTTTAAACAAACTAATTATATTGCAAATATCACATTCTTTTTAAAAACAACAGATAGACAAAGTTCAGTACATCAGTTCCATCAAAGATCTTCCATCCAAAGAATCAAGATTAGCTCATATCCTGCTTTTCAGTGGCAATATACAAGATGCTGAAACACTGCTTCTTCAAGCTGGACTTATTTACCAAGCTATTCAAGTCAATATTAATCTTTACAACTGGGAAAGGTAGTATATCTCTTAAGTTATGTGATTGTTGTAATTCTACATTTTCCCCATTATTTTCACTCTTAATTGCCTGACTTGAATTAATTTAATTAATTAATAATTTCCGAGTATATTTGTAGCCTGATGCATATTTAATCCCTTCCCTCCTTCTAAGACGTAGCACATTCTTTCAGAACGAATGTCAAATTAGTATTTAAGAGAAGCAGATTTTATGGGTTCTTTTTTTCTAGAACTAAGGCTGAAGCATATGGCCTGGAAGGGCCGCTCCAGCCCCAATCGCACCAGGATCGCAGTGACTGCATGGCTTGCTCCTGAAGTGGGCCACTGGTGCAGTCCCAAGCCATGCCGACCAGGAGTCGATCTAAATCAACTCCATTTTAGGCTGGCTTTTCCTGGTTTGGCACAGCCTCGGTGCGGCTTCCGGTTGCTTTCTGGGGCATACCTCATCCAAACACCACACCTCCATAGTGGCCCTTATTTGGCCTGTGTGTTTCAGGCCTAGTCACTTGGAGTAGAGCTAGAGTATCTCAGATCTTGGTAGTAATTATTTATGTAATTTGATTTTTTTATCAGTTTGGTTTTTTTTTTGTTTTGTTTTTTGTTTTTTGCCATGTGGGCATGATAAACTATTGTTTGAGAAAGAGAAATTCAAAGCTATACTGAATATGTGGAATAATGCATTTTTTTACAAAAGAAACAGTCATTATATTACATATATTGTTAGTACCTCTTTAGATCTATGTGAATTCCTGGCTCATATATCTGATTTAAACAACTGGGAAAGAGTTGTAGAGGGAAACTGGAACTGCCAGCTTTCTGTTTCTCCTTCTTCAACCTTCTTATAAGAGAAATGGTGCTGAATTTTGAACTATTGCTTGGATGTATAACATTTAATTTTAGCCTAACATCAGAGGTTCCCCCCCCCCCAATAAATGTACTAGATGGCCTTAAACAGCCACTGTCCTTTTAGGTTTCAGTTTTGGTTGTTGTTGTGTGCCTTCAACTCATTTCTGGCTTATAGTGACCCTAAGTTGAACCTATCACAGGGTTTCTTGGCAAGTTTTTTCAGAAGAAGTTTGCCATTGCCATCCTCTGAGGCTAAGAGACTATGACTTGCCCAAAGTCACCCAGTATGTTAGCCTGTCTAACAAACACAACTCCATGTATGTGGAGCACCACCACTGTACATGAAACATATTAAAAATTTAAAAATGCTATTTATTTATTGCATCTATGTCTCACATGACTGTTTCAAGGTTGTGGTTGCTGTATCATGTGCCTCACTTCTTCTCTTTAAGTCTACTGGTGGCTGTGTTTTCAAATCTTCAGAATATTCTACTATTGCTGAAGAAATTATTTCAGTTACATTGTGAATTTATGATTGTTTTCATACCAGAGAGCCAAGTTTGAAAAAGTGATTTGCCAACTTTTTAATCAAATATTTCCTGGATAGAGAGCTCTAGATGATGGGCTCATGTGGTATTTACAAATTACATATAGAAAGTTCCCCAACATCAAGGCTCAGACTCTGTTCATGTGAATTCCCTAATATTATTAGAGACATTGCATCAGTGGACATTAGTAAGCTGAGACTGGATCCTAGCGTCACAAATTTTGTAGTAAATTCCTGTTCCTTGGGCCACAGTAAACCATTACTGTAGAACATTTCATAGATCAGATATGAAGCATTCATTTGGTTAAAAATTGTTACAAGCAAACTATATTCAATGGGGAATATACATTATAATTTTTAATATACGACACAGAAATATAACTGCTTCTTATAACATAGTTCATAACATTTGTCTAGGGCAGGGGTAGGCAACCTTTTTGAGCCAGGGGCCGGGTTGCTGTCCCTCAGACAATTGGGGGGCTGAAGCACCAAAAATAAATAAATAAATAAATAAATAATAAAAATTAAAATTAAAAACTTTAAAAAAATAAAAAATATGCATGCACACTCTCTCAGCCCCAGAAAAGCCATGGCAAAACCCCTGTGGAGATTTTGCCAAGAAAACCCCAAGAACAAGTAATAACAACAATAATCAATATCATCATGGCGGGCGGCGGTGGCAGCGGCAGGACCGGCCTGGGGCTGGTCCAAAGGCCTCGGAGGGCTGCATCCGGCCCCCGGGCCTTAGGTTGCCTACCCCTGGTCTAGGCCATCACCATTGCCAGCCGTAATGGTAGGTTTCTTTTTGCTTTATGTCAGGCAAACTTTCCACCAGTGCAGTCACTCTGCAGCATGTATTTTTATAAAACCAGAGCATTTGTAATTAGGCCAGTTTCTGAGTTCAGCCTGATGAGCTCATTATTGTTTTCTTCTAGGGCACTAGAACTTGCTGTGAAACACAAGACACACGTTGACACAGTTCTGGCTTACCGACAAAAGTTCTTGGATGACTTTGGCAAAAAAGAAACGAATCAGCGATTTTTGCAGTATGCAGAAGGGGCAAGTATTCTGTGGAAGCTGAGTTACACTTTTTCAAAAACTTAGCTCAGTAGCTGTAAAATGGTTTGAGCCTATAGTCTGATATATATATATATATATATATATATAGCTTAGTAACACTTTGTGCCCCCTCCCTTTTCACAGCATGAAATAAAATTGTCAGCTTTTTAACTTTAGGTTTCAAAGCTCTCATTCTAAGGCTTATTTTTAATATATTTGGAGCTGGACCAAAGTGTATGGGGGGAAATCCCCTGCCAGTTCTGAAAAGCATACCATGTAAATATAATACAGCTGAGTAATACAGATGTAAAATTAATATTATTTAGAAGAAAGATAGAAACATTAAAGTGATATTTTTCTAATGCTGAAGCTTTCAAGTTTGTGGTTCACCAGTGCATGCTAATCCACTATGCTAGTGTTGATGTCCTGTGGGATTTGTACAGTAGTTACTGTACTGTTTAGCTTAGCACAACCTTTTGTAAGATGTAGTGAATATTACCTGAAAGTTATATATAGCTTTTGGCAATCTACATCATAACCTTCACATTCTTCCTAAGTAAAGGAGAGATAGAGACTTAGAAAAGCAGCATGCTTGGCTAGTAATATCTGGCACATTTTAATTATACTGTAACCATTTTCAGTACCAGCCTTCTGAAATAACATAAAATAGTTGTGGTAAAAGGGCCTCAGTTGGCCCTAAAAGCATAGCTGTTGTGCCATCTTTTGTGGAAGCAAACTAACTTCTTTAATATATCTATATAACTGCTTTTAAAACATCCCCACTTTCCATAATGAATTGCAAGTTTAAACCTTCTCAGGCCCAGAGAATTAGTTCCATGGTTCTTCAAATTCCAGCTATTTATAAATTATAATAAAAATAAGAAATGTGTAGTTGGATTGTGAAGTTACACCGTGAATTGTGGTAATGAGCTATTTTCCCATCTGTTTCATAATATTTGTATGTAAGCGTTTATTGTACAACAGTCAGCTATAATTGGAGGTTCAGAGTTGTTCAGTGTGAGCTACGTCATTACTACAGGGAGTTTTTTTGTCACATCTTAGTCAACTATATTGTTAGACTGTATGAAAAACAATGGAAATCTATCTTCAACATTCCTAAAGCTTTTGAAGAAACAAACACACATGAACTGGAATTCTGATTTTGGCAAAGGGAACAATATATAATGAATGGCATTATAATCAGTGTTGAAAAAAATATTTAATGAGATACAGGAATTCATATAAATGGTTAAGATGATTGCAAGATCAGCAGATGGCAGTTTGAGGCCCAGGTGCTGCATGATGGGGTGAGCTCCTGTAACTAGTCCCGGCTTCTGCCAACCTAGTAGTTCGAAAGCATGCAAATGCAAGTAGATAAATAGGTACCACTTTGGTGAGAACAGTGTTCTGTGCAATCATGCTGGCCACATAATCACAGAGTAGTCTCTGACAATGCTGGCTCTTCGGCTTAGTAACGGAGATGAGCACTGTCCCCTATGGTCACAACCTCAGAAGGATGCAAGCCTGAGTTGAGCCTGAGCCCCTGGTTGGTATTGAACTCACAACCTTGTGGTTTATGAGTGAGTGGCTGCAGTACAGACATTTAACCATTGCGCCACCAGGGTTCTAAAAGATCTGTTTAATATCCATGGACAGTAGAAGCAGTATATTGGATACATAATACACTTGGCCTGGAAGTGTACTGCACATTGAAACTGCTGCTCAGAGTCTGCCATTAGTCTGTAGTCTGCTAGAGTTATTAGAAACGTTTTCAAGTACCAATGAATAGCTCTTATATTTTTAAATACCAATAATGCAGTTAGTGTTTTCTAAAGGCTCTGAATGTGCAAAATGTTCTGTCCTTCTGGAAGATTTACTTTACATATGCAGTTGATAACTATAAGAAAAGGTAATGATATGCAAATGTGCCATCAAAAATATAAATTGCTTCAGACGGAGCTTTCTTAATTCTTCATATCTTCTCTTCATATCATCTCAAACACAAATCAGTTCACACATTCAGTTTCCAGTTGATAGATGTACAGAAAACATGTAGTGCCTAAATATTTATGAATGGTGCCAAATGCATCACAAGTAACTGTCCATAGGTTTTGTGTGTATCATTTTAACTTCCATTTTAAAATCCTAGTTGCAGCGAAAGAGATCTCAAAACCATAAAAAGGTTAAAAAGTCATAACTACATTGCAACATGTAATTCAAGCTAATTGTGTATGTTTGGCTGAAATCCTCAGTAATATTAGTTTCAGCATTTTAATCCTTTGGGCTGGAATCCAAACTGCCACTTGCAAAGTTCTTCACATGAACAGGTTTTTCCAGCACCCCTTTCCTGCAGCAGCCTTTTTTGTGCTCCCTCCTCATTTTCACCAAAGCTAAAAGACCCTGAAGAGTACTATCCCATGAGTTGCAAGGGCTTGCCTCCAGGAAGGAAAATTGGCAAAATCTTATGTACATGCAGAAGCATTTTGTGCACCCGTATGGGCTTGTTTGTATGCCTGCCATAGTTTTTTAACTTCACTAACAGATTGCAGAAAGCTTCCAGCCACAAGGGTTAAAAATGTTAGGCAGAATGTTATGAAGAAATTTGTAGCAGATGTAACATATAAAAACTTGCCAGGTTAATTTATATGCATCTACTATAATTATGATTAATGGATACTTCTCTCTCCCCTTTCCCTCCCCCCGATTCTGCAGCTCGAAGTCAACTGGGATAAAATCAAAGCCAAAATAGAGTTAGAAATTGCAAAAGAGAGAGAACGAGCTGCCGCTACTCCAGCAGTCAGAGCAAGCGTAACCATACAGCACTAAATGCCATGCTGATTGTATTAACTAGTGGTTTTATCATTGCTACTTCAGCATACTGGTAAGCCTTGGTATGTGTGTCTGAGTATTGTGAGATGGACAGTTATGTTTGACTCTGGACTCCTGAAGCTTCTGTGGTGCTTGTTTATTATTGACAGAAAGGAATGTATATCTGTGTAATCCTGTTACATACTACAACCGTTTTTGTTATAGTACTCATGTAAGACATTTGAAGTTCTTAAACTTATTTGAAGTAGATATTACCAAGATCCATTCCTCTGGAGAAGGCTATTTTTCTTGGTAGCACAGTGAGGGCACTTGGAATCTATCAACATAAATAACTGGTCAACTATTTAGATTCCCAATAGACAACTATGCAATTTCTTTTAAAAGCAGACCGCTGGTTTTAAAATTTCTACATGTAATATAAGGAAGGACTTTTTGTATACAGTCATATGGATCTGAAATGTAAGCAGAGTTTCAGAAGTGATGTAGCATTTTACCATATGTACAGACTGAAGTTGTGAAACTGATTAATAAAAATATTGTCAAAGAATGTAATAGAAATTCCTGTTCCTTTTAAAAATTCTTTTCAAATTGCAGGTTTAACAATAATAAAGCTTGCCATTTTTCCCGACTGTTATGAAACAAATCTTGTTGATATTGGCAACATACAAAATAGGTGAAGTAATGGGTAATTTTTTGATTGCACTAACTTCTGTTGAAGTAAGTTTAAGCTGTGCTACAAATGGTTGCATGTTCATACATCAACAAAAGTGAACTAACGTAGTGATACAGCTTTTTATAACTTTTTTCTGTGAGATCAACACTGACTCTATTTGAGAATCTATTATATACTATCTAGTTTGAAATAGCAACTAGATTTCCTAAAAATATGTAATGTCTGGCAAAAAACCTTTCTAGAGAAGATTTGCATATCCAGCTACTTAAAAGTATTATCTGATGACAAGCTGGCCCATTTGCTTATTTATATAAAATATATGCTCATTTTCTTGCTACAGTCTCATTACTTGATCAAAATATCCCCCATTGTAATTCATTTCAAGAATATAACATTAATGTCCTGGTTGATGAATAAGCTAAAAATCATATGTTGTGCTGATATTGGTAGTAAAATAGTTTTATACAGTATGTGTATTTTAATAAAAATTATTCTTGGAATCAGGAATCATTTTGTGTTTGGTACATACATAATGTAAAATGTATGCCTTTGTTAATAAATATTTCAAATATTTGTGTTTCAGTTTTTTAAGCAAGTTTTTAAGTGAAATCATTATCCTTAAGAATTTATGATTCTTAATATATTACAAGCCCGCTACAGGCTTTGTTCCTTTTGTTAGCCAAGAAAGCAGCCTTACATAGGACTGAGAGCCAAATCATTTCTACATAAGAAGCCGAAAAAGCTAAATGTTGACTACAATGGATTTCATCATGATGAGATCTAAGAGTCTTATCACATGAGAAAAGAAAGCTGAAACAGAATGGGATGGTAGCGGCTTTCTCCATGCCCTTCCACATGCCGTCACATCACTTCTGTTCTCTTTCTCAGGGAGATGATTGTAAAAGCATGCCTTTTGTCAAACGGATTTTCCCAGCATATCAAAAGGCATGCTTTTATGACCGTCTCCCTCAGGAGGAGAATGGATGTAATCACAGAGAAAGCTGCGATTCTCCTGCTCCATTTTGGCTTTCTTTTCTTGTACGAAAATAAGGCTCTTATGAATCCATCTTGGCTTTCATAGTAGAAGTGGGGAATTCAGAAGCATCAGTCCTTTTGGTTCTATAAGTCTGCTCATTTTTATACGTCCAGAAATGAATTTAACTGAATTATATAGAAGCCTTTGTCATCCCTTTTAACTCATAGTACAAATGCAATGTGTAAACCTAATACAGGTATAAAGCTGGGGAGAGTAGACTACTAATTCAGTGTTAAAATTCAATTTATATATTTGTTTATTTACAAATTTACAGGTTCACCATTCTCATTTCATAATTCCCATAACAAATATAAAAATTATCAAAACCTATTCTGTTTGTTCAACAGTATATAAATTCCAAAATATATAAATTAACTTCCTCAGTTTCTCTGACATTAGGAACTTATGCTTCAAACTAAATAATACACCTTTGTCTATTTTGTCCTTTATATTCTATAAAGATTCCTTCAACTCAAATTCAGGTTTCTAATGCCTTTTTTTTGTATTCTTATTTCTTATTAAAATGATCAAATACCTTTACTTGTATTAAAGTATTAAAGTATTCAAATTCAATTTAAAAACATATTTGGAGAATACATATTAAATTTAGTACTATCAGCAGAGTCTAAATATCTAAACTTTAATTTGTAAGACAATCAGCTTTCATAAATAAGGCATTTTTGTCAGGCATTTAGTACTAAAGACATTAGTTTTTCTTGCAACCCAATCCTTCAAGATGTGGCAGTTACTAACACCCGTGCAAAATGTCTGTTGGCATTGACTGTGAGAAGAGCTCCTGTTTGCCAAGCTCCAGGGATTGGGACCTCGGTTATAGAGAGAGCTACTAGCTCCTCTCCCCACCAAATCTCTTACTTACTTCCTCTCAGCCGATACTCTGAACCCCTGAGACCATATGCTGAGACAGAGGTCCTGGGTTTACACACAAAAGAACAATAGAACAGTAACAAACACACAAACAGACAACCTTACCCCAACAGACAGAACAGCCTTAACCCAACAAATTCTCTGAAAAGACTCTCCAGGTCTGGAGAGGTGTAACCCATCATAAGCTCACCTTATGCTGCCACCAGGCCCACACAAAACTCCTGTTTGCCTTTCCTGTTAGCGGAGCTCCTGCTAAACTCTTATTAATACGACAACACACACTGTAAGGTGCACTCTACTGGCACCCAGAGTCTGTGCTCAAAAGTCTGAAGCAGCATTTATATAGAGTTAGTGACTGCACTTCCAAGCATGTCAGTGATTCAGCAGAAGCTCTGCCCCCTTTGAGCATGTGCTTAGGGAGAGCACACAGCTATAAACAAACAAAATCACACACACAAGCCCTAAAAAAACCAGTGAAAGAGTCAAGGATTGCCCCCAAAACACAGCTCACCTTCTGCTCTATCCTCAGAGACACAGAAAGTAAATCTCGTGTTTTACCAGGGTTGATGGGAAAGAATAACACGGCACATTAGAATTCTGTGTTGTTTGCATCATGTACTGAAAGTGTTTTTGAAATCTTGGTCTTTGAAAATGTGGGACTCATAAGTATGTGAAATATTTATCAGAATACACTTGCCTTCCTGTTATCTAAATTGAACTGGATTATATTCCCAATGGTTTTAAGGGGAGAAAGCTTCGGATCCAGATGTATCTAACCTGCCAGTTTGCTGGAGCATAAGGTGGGTGTGGTGTGGCAGGGAGCCACCATCTTACCCTCTCTGTGTACCATTCTCCCTCCTAGAGGACTGCATAGGCTTTGGGAGAGCCGGACAATTAAAGAGCTGGCCAGCACATAAAGGGAGTGGGATCTTCTCATAGGCAGGAGTAAAACAGAAGGCTTCATTAGGGTCTGTCCCAGGGGTAGGCAACCTTTCCCCTTTAAGGGCCAAGGGACTTCAGCTCCCAGAAGCCTCAGCCATGTTGGCCAACAGTCCCATGTTGGCCAATAGCTCGTGGGATTCTGGGAGCTGAAGTCCCTCGGCCCTTAAAGAGGAAAGGTTGCCTACCCCTGGACTCTATCCAGAGGAGAATATAAGATATCCCATCACCCACCCTTTGGGCATTTAAGCTTCAATTGTCTTACAGCAAGGAGTGCCAGGAATCCAAAGAGCAAAGGGAAGGAAGAAGGAGAAGAGGCAAAAAAGAAAGCAGAAATGCCAAGGAAGTGGGAGTTGGAAGAAGTGTAGTGGAAAGTGAGAATGGCAAGGTCAGCATGGTTACTCTGCCTACTATCAGTCAACATCTCTTTTAAGATCCATGTGCTACCTTAAAAGCTCAGTGGTGGGTACAAAAAGCCTGCACTCATAGCACATCAGCCCTTAAAGGGCTAAGATACATCAGAGCTGTGACAGGGGTTCCCCTCCTGCAAATGCAGGAACAGCCTTTATAAGAGCTGGGCAGGATCTATCAAACTAGGGTAGGGCATGTGGCTACACAAGATTAGATATGAGCTCTGGTGCCAGGCTATAGCTGGTATAGTTTGGCAGGAAGACAACAGATTCTCTTCTTCCTTGGGTATGGTGTAGTATGGGGCTGGAGCCAGTTTTAGAATAACAGGACCTGCAGGCTCTTCATTGCCTTGGTGGTGATGGGGTTTGGAGTGCTGGTTACTAAGATCAGGCCCTGTAGGTGGTCTGTTGGACATGCCTTACTTTTACTTATCCAGTCACTAGAGCTACAGTTATTAATCATGTTTTGGCCTTTTGTTCTCCAGTCGGCCTTTGTGTGTGTGTTTTCTTCCTTCACTTATGGCTGGATCTACAATTTGTATTCTTGTTGATGCTAAAAGACCACCTATACCTTGCAACAGTTACTGAAGAGGAATACAGGACTGACAATAGTAAAGTTACATTTGACTTACTAAGACAATACTGTATAGGCAAGCTTCAGTTCCCGGACACTACTTCTTTAACAGAAAATGTGGTACCAGGACACATGGAAAAATAGCAATAATTTCCTATACTTAAAAAAAAAAAAAGAAATAAAAAGGAACAATATTGCAGGAGACTTTTTATTCAAGACTAACAATATGCAAGTGTGAAATGAAAGAACCAAGTTAGATCTGCCTGCCTGTCTTTTTCTTTCTTTGATTTCTGTCTGCTTTTCTCCCGATATGGGACCCAAACCAGGATAAGTAAACAAAAACATTTTGAACCTTCCGTAGACTACCTGAAGATGTCTTCCAAAATATTTGTCTTTTTCCTTTTAACATGTAGCATCTCACTGTAGCAATTTAATGAGTACAGTTCTCTGAGGTTTCTGTTGAAGCAGTCAGGGTGAGTCACTGAAGACCCAAACATAAAGAATTAACTATCACCTACTGAATGGGCGAAGGGGAGCTTTGGGAATATCTCATAGAGCTTACTTCCTGTCTCTGTGTCTCTCTTTCCACAGAGAGAGTTAATCTGTTCTACACAGTAAATTCTAAAAAGTTAGTCTCCTGCCATATCCATCTGTACAAGTAGGCAGTTGATTCATCACTACAGCTTCAGACTGATGCCACTGAATGAGAAGGAACCCACTTCTAGACATATGTGCTCAAAAGCCCTTGTAAAAAGAAGCGCCATTCTCAAGAGGCTTCATTAACTGAGATATGCCTATATTGGACATTTACTGGCATTCAGCAATTTCTAACATGTACAGTAAACTATATAGAGCTCAGAATGTATCACTAGAACTTGTACTAAAATCTGTGTACTTTTCACCTACAATTCACATGACACTGCTTTCCCTACTTTATAAACTTAATACTGTGGCAGATAAAGAACCATGCAGATTGGAAACCTGAGGTTTTAAATGTTAGCAATAGCAAGTATATTTCTATACCACTTACCGGCGTACTAAATGGTTTACAAAGTGTAAGCTAATTGCACCCAACAAGCTGAGTACTCATTTTAGTGACCAATGGAAGGATGCCAGTCTGAGTCAACCTTGTGCCCCTGGCTGGTATCGAACTCACATCCTTGTGGTTTGTGAGTGTGTGACTAAGTACAGGCATTTAACCACTGTGCCACCAGGGCTCCTTTATGATCATTTTTTGTTATATTTTGCAGCACATCAGTTACATCAATTAGTGTATCTAGACCAGGGGTTGGCAACCTACGGCCCGCGGGCCGGTTCCGGCCCAGGTCGCCGGACTTACGAGCCCAGGCAGACCCTTGCCACCGCCGCCGCCCGCGCCGCGACCGCCATTTTGGTCTCCAAAATGGCGGCCACAATGTGTTTGCGCATGTGCAGGAGCGCGCGCGGTGCCCGGGAGGAGGCCTGTCCCCGCTGAGAGAATCCCCCCGGGGGGACCCTCGGTGGCGACGGGATTCCAGGAGGCCCTTCGCCACCAAGGGAAGCCTCCTCGGGGGGAACCTCGGTGGCGACGGGCTTCCAGGAGGCCCGTCGCCACCGAGGGAAGCCTCCCGGAGGGAACCCTCAGTGGGGACGGGCTTCCAGGAGGCCCTTCACCACCGAGGGAAGCCTCCTCGGGGGGACCCTCGGTGGCGACAGGCTTCCAGGAGGCCCTTCACCACTGAGGGAACCCTCCTCGGGGGGACCCTCGGTGGTGACGGGCTTCCAGGAGGCCCATCGCCACCGAGGGAAGCCTCCCGGGGGGACCCTCAGTGGGGACGGGCTTCCAGGAGGCCCTTCACCACCGAGGGAAGCCTCCTCGGGGGGACCCTCGGTGGCGACAGGCTTCCAGGAGGCCCTTCGCCACTGAGGGAAGCCTCCTCGGGAGGACCCTCGGTGGTGACGGGCTACCTGGAGGCCCATCGCCACCAAGGGAAGCCTCCTGGGGGAACCCTCGGTGACGACGGGCTTCCAGGAGGCCCTTCGCCACCGAGGGAAGCCTCCTCGGGGGGACCCTCAGTGGCGACGGGCTTCCAGGAGGTCCGTCGCCACCGAGGGAAGCCTCCCGGGGGGGCCCTCGGTGGTGACAGGCTTCCAGGAGGCCCGTCACCAGCGAGGGAAACCTCCTCGAGGGGAACCTCGGTGGTGACGGGCCTCCTGGAAGCCCGTCGCCACCGAGGTCCCCCCCGGGGAGCATTCCCTCGGCGGGGACGGGCCTCCTCCCTGGAAGCCCGTCGCCACCGAGGTTCCCCCCGGGGAGGATTCCCTCGGCGGGGACGGGCCTCCTCCCTGGAAGCCCGTCACCACCGAGGGAATCCTCCTCGGGGGGACCCTCGGTGGCGATGGGCTTCCAGGGTAAATTCGCCCAAGGATCGGGGTGGGGGGGCCTTGGAGGGACCTTTCCAAGGCCTCCCCGCTCGATCCTGAGGTGAATTCACCCAAGGATCGGGGCGGGGGGGCCTTGGGGGGACCTTTCCAAGGTTCCTCCTCTTGATCCTCGGATGAATTTACCCCAGGATCAAGGAGAGGCACCTTGGCAACGGTCCTCCAAGGTGCCTTCGCTTGATCCTGAGGCGAATTCGCCAAAGGATCAGGGCGGGAGGGGCTTGGAACGGCCCCATGGTGGCTGTGAGGGGTGGGCGGGCGTGCGCGTGCGTGCGCGCACACCCCCACCCCCGGTACAACCAGCCCCCGCCATTTCCCCCCCTCCCCTGGCCCCCCAGCAACAAAGGCCATGGTGGCAGCGTGCGCGGGGGGTCGCGCACGGTGGTGGAGAGTGCGTGTGCGTGTGTGTGCGCGCGCCACCATTCCCCCCCACCACCTTGGCCCAGCCGAGACCTGGGCTACGGGAGACCAGCCCAGGTCTCAAAAAGGTTGCCTGTCCCTGATCTAGACCCATACATCTTTTTAATGTAATGTATTTTGAGGGGAGCCATAGTTGAATGGTAGGAGTGTGGGCTTTGCAGAAAGAAAATGCAAGCTTGGGTTTAAGTTAAGGAGATAATAGGAAAAATTATTCCTGAAATACTGGACATCTGCTGTCAGTCAGGGTGGATAATACTGGGCTAGATGGACAGCCTGACCTGGTATAAGATGGTTGTCCATATTCCTGTACATGGGTTTTTATCTCTTTTTGCTTTACTTTTCTTTTGCTTTTTGTTGGTCAGTGGATAATTTGTATTCTTGCAAATTTCAGCTTTTGAGTTTTAGTTGCTCAAATTTGAAATAGAACACCTCTCTCTGACATTCCACAGAGAACAAGAAAGATGAAGGAACATGTCTCCCATCTTCCATGGAAATAAGAAAAACAGCTTGTTGTAAGAGATGAATGAAAAGTCTCCTGTTGTTTAAATTGTCATTCAGAATAATAAGCTTTTCCTTCTCCAAAGAACAGTTGAATGGGTAACAAATTGCTGATTGTTGATCAGATGGTTTCTTCCCCGCCTTCCTGCTTTTAAAGTACAGATTGATTGTGCAGACTTTAAACAAAATTAAACTTCATGTTGGTGATGAGGTTAATGTTAACAACATTTAGGGCTAACAAGGGTTCCTGCTTCATCCAGAGTGTAAAAGTAGCTTCCTGACTTCTGTGTCATTGTAACAATTGTGTGGGTTAATCTCAGATATTCACAGTGCAAAAAAGGTGACAGAACAAACCATCTCCTTGTTCCCTGACTTTGGACTGATTTGATCAGTTGATAAGATTACATCTATAATGGCATCATGAATTGTCATCATAGCTGTACGATGGTGTAAGACTGATCAAATGATGGCTGAGATTTCACTTTACATTTTATTGCACCAAGTCAGTCATTGCACAACTCAAAGTGAACTTAAATCTGCATTTCACTACACTTAAAAATTTCCATAAGAACTAAATAATATCTATCATACAATTGTCTTCAGTTTCTGGAAATGCAGAATACCTGTGCTTATGGCTATCCTCAGAAAAAGGAAGTGATAGCCGATAGTATTCTGCTACACTTCCTTTAAAAACAAAAAACGCCAAAACCCCACAGCTGAAATTCATAACTTTGTGTTACAATTCTTGAATTCTTCTGAGAGTTTCATTTGTTTTCTTCTTGGCCAAAGTAAATGTGAATTATTTTTAATTGATAAAGACAAGAAGCACATTGGTTAAACAGAAGTGATAAAAACTGCAGTGCTTGCATTAAAAAAATCCTAAAGAAGCAAAATCTGAACCAAAAACGTATGTCCTCCTGACAAGAACCTCAAGAATATGCCAAGCCATTACACACCCCAGTAAGGTTTTTAAAGTACTAAAACACTCCAGGCCTGGTTTCAAATGGGAATGATGCCAACTTAAAATGCTTTTTCAAAGCAGAAAGCAAATCTGAAAAGTAATAGGATCCTGGCATATTTGTTTTGGCCTACCCCACAGAAATGTTAAATGATTCCCATAATATAATTTGCAGTACTAAAGTAATTTAGGCTTTGCCGCTCGTTTATATTTAATAAATGTGCCATTTTTATCAAACTTGAAGATAAGGAGAAACAGTGAGCTAGGCTTTCTCTCTCATATGGAAACCCTACAAGCTGATGTTCAAAATGTAAGAATACAAAGTAGCCGTCCTTTGTTAGACCAGAGGCTCATTTACTCTGGGACTGTCTCTGACAGTCACCAGCCAGATACTTCTGGAAAGCTCATAAAACAGGACATGAAAGTAATGGTCCTCTGTTTTTTATTCCTGTTGCCTGGTCCTGTTAAAAGAGGGACTCCAGCCCCCTCTTTTTAGCTAGTTGAAAATGATTGAAGATGAATACATGAAAATGAGAACAGCCATTGCCGTGCTGGTTTGGGAGATCATGGGGATTGTAGTCCAGGGTCCCCCTCCCCTAAATTGTGATTTAAATCTAACTCATTTAAAGCTCTCTCTAGTAGTGTCCATCACTCTTACCTTTTCCTTAGTCTTATTGAATAAAACTGACCAGTCTGCAAGTTGTGTGAAAAAAGGAAAAGTGTGACTATTTTCAGATGTCTATGACATCACCTATTTCTTGGTCTCGAATAATCACTGAATTGGCTAGGCAACAATGTTGGGGCACTTTTGCCATAAGCTGAAGTAAGAAAACAGAAGGAGGGTTATGAAATAGAATCATAGGATAATAGAGTTTGTAGAGACCTCAAGGGCCATCCAGTCCAACCTCCTGCCATGCAAGAACTCACAATCAAAGCACCCTCGACAGATGGCAATCCAGCCTCTGTTTAAAAACCTCCAAAGAAGGAGACTCCACCACTCTCCAAGGGAGTGTGTTCCACTGTTAAACAATTCTTGTGGAATTAGGAAGAACTCCCTGACGGTAAGATCTGTTCAACAGATATGCTGGGATAATAGCAATTTAGCCAGCAAAAGTCTAGTTAGCCAACACAAGAACTTCTGCTTATTTTTAATCCTGTACAATCAGATCATCTTTTAGTTAGCAGTGCAGTCTTAAAAGATGTGCTGTCTGCAAATGTTTAGAAATAGGCAAAAGCCCCTCAAGATTGCTCAATTGGCTTTCTGCAGGCATAAACCCTTCTGTTGTCTGATCTCTGTGGGCAGCCAGCAGATGAACCAAAAAATGGGTAAGGACACCAGTACACAGAGAATCACTGTTACTTTTTACTTGGCCAGAAACTTACCTAAGGGCAGGGAGGAGCCTTCAGATATTACAGGTTGCAATGCGAGAGGAGATCTTGGATGAAACTACCAAGGTACCAAATGTGGTTTATAAGCCGAAAACATATAGTACCTAGTCTTCTTATATTGGGGCTAATACTACTCCTTGTTTTAGTAAACTTTGTGTTCGGAAGCAAGCACATGCATGACATCAAGTATAAACATTGTGTTGGGATGGGCACTGAATTTATTGAAATAAAAATTTGAATGATGTTATTTTATTATGTAAAAATATGAGTGAGTATACATAAATGCGTGAATGACAATACACACACTAAAAAACAAAATATTTTGATTCATATACTATGTTGAATGGAAGGACCCCTCAACATGCTCATGTAGGTGTAAAGGGGGGGTTAGGGGGGAAAAGTCTGAGAACCACTGATATAGTAGAAATAAATACAATTGAATATGATGATGCTTACTCTGAGGTAACTATGCATAGAATTGCAGTTATGCTCAAAAAACTTAATGAGGTGTTATTAGTTGACATTTTGAAAATCTATGTTCCTAAGTTAGAGTTTTAAATCCATGTGTTATAAAGCAAGATATCTAAAATCCTGATGGTATGACTCTGGATTTTTCTTGGCGATATGATTATGGCAATTGTCTTAATGCACTTCACAGCTGTTAGGAATTGCCCTGAAATGTACTTGCACTCACTTACAGGATATTTGGTTAAGAAATGAAGTGAAAAGAAGATTCCTCCAACTCTGAACTGTGCTTTTTGTTCAGCAGCTGAATTAAAGCACAACACTAATTTTGTGCTCTCTAATGGCTCAGAGGCTAACAAAGGCATACATGATGTTCTTATTTAGTCAATTTCATAATTTTTTCTGAATAAAGGAGAAACCAGACTCCTGCAGCAGAGAATCTAGGAAGATCAGCATTTTCCTTTACACAGTTTGTTATCTTTCCTAATGTCAAATGTGTGTTTATGTATTATTTTTCATAAAAACAATGAAGTTTATGCTGTGTATGTTCATGTTCATTTGCAGAAATTAAAGTAACCATCCTAAGAGTGCATTTAAGAGACAGAAAACAACAGGAGACCATTGAATTATCACTGTAAACATGGGCTTACACTCACCATTTCCTAGGTTTAACCTGGCCTTGCCTCAGCCCCCGAAATTGGAAAGTCTATACCTTAGACAAGCAAGTGTTCTCCTTCTGATACTGGGGGTAATATCTAGCCATTTCCTCTATGTATTAAATGCCCTTTTAAAGTTGTCCAAGTTGGTGGACATCACTACATCTTGAGGTAAGAAATAAACAGTTTAGATAGGCACTGGCCGAAGAGTCTCTTTATGAATCTCCCATCATTCAGATTCAATGGATGATCCTATTTCCCATCCTTATCGGAGGGAGGGGGGAGAAATCCCCTATTCACTTCCCAAAGCCATGTATTATATACCTCTATTTTGTTCTCTATTTTTTTCTAAGCTAAAAAGTTCCAAACTTTTTAACCATTCATCCTTCATAGGGGAGTTGTTCTGGACCCTTGATTATTTTGGATTTATTTTTTATACATTTTCTAGCCCAATGATATTCTTCTGGAAGTACAGTCACCAGAACTGTGCACAGTATTCCAAGCTGTGGTAACACCATAGACTTGAACAAAGGCAGTATGATATTGGTAGTTTTATTATTGATACCTTTCCGAAGGGCTTCATTTGGCTCCCCCCCACTCCTCAGCAGCTGCACACTGGACTGAGATTTTCATTGAGTTATCCACCACAGTTCAAAACGTCAATTAATCATTACTCCCAGATGAGCATGTATGAGCACATATATCATTCCAGAGGTCACTGCATGACCAGGAATTTCAGGAAAGATAAAAATAGCAAGACAGAGTTGTATTTGATTTTTTTAAAAACCATAATAATCAATAATGCTATAAACAGAAAATGGGGAACAAATTTAACAATGGTTGTGACCCTCCCTAAATTAGATAGTCCACAGATCTGCTTTAGAGGTACTGGAAATGATAGAGAGATCCTCGATAAAGAGACTGTTTTAAATGTGTGTGTATTCTCCAGATGATCCCTCCATCAGTTTCAGCAGAGACTATGAACTGAAATGTGTCATTTCCCCCAGTTCTAAACAGGTTTATCTGCAACTCCTTCATCCAGTACTGAGCTAAAATAATATCCGGCACTGGGGAGTGAGACGTCTTTAAAAGGATGAGCTGAGCAACCCAGAGATAAAGGATTGGCTATTGAGGGTATATGATCTAATGGAAAGTGATAAATTGACTCCATTAATACAGAAGAAACCTTTGGAAGAGTTTGAGAATATATGGAAACCCTTTATTGTATTTCTAAAACAAGAATGGGGGCAAAATTGGACATTAGGATTGGAAAATTAAGCTTGTAAGGACTGACCCTGTTCAGGATATCTTTTATTTTTAATATTGTATGATGTTTTTAAATTGTTGTGAGCTGCCTCGATTGCGTGACAGAGGGGTGGGATATTATTATTATTATTATTATTATTATTATTATTATTATTATCATCATCATCCTCCTGGCCCTTCTGCTCAGCCCCTGAGTAATTAGTAGCAAGGAGACTGAAGGGGTGGAATGGGGGAAGATCTCATGTAAAAGGTAGGCATCATGAAGGTCTTGGCATTGCAAATGGATCACTGGTGGAGCCCTGAGGGCAGAGCAGGAGATGCTGTGTGCTGTCTGATTAGAAAAAGATTAGGTAAGAATGGCTAAATGTTATGCATAGACTCAAAATAACCTACCATAGTTTTATTTTGAATCTGAAAATTCAGCTGTGAAAAAGGGTGGGGAAAGACATTCATTCTTCCCAGCGTGCTTCTATATGAGGTTTTAATATTTTAATTAAAGCTTTATCATTTCATCTCTCTTATTGTTAATTGTTTTGAGCTCTACCTTTAGTAAGATGGCTGGATGGAATAATACATTGGTTCACTAAATGAAATAGTGTATAGCTGTGCCTTTCAAAAAGAAGCATTAGAGTTCAGAGAAGCAAAAGTACACTGGTGGCAAAAACATTTTGTGTATATTTCAGGCACATACAGTGCTACTGTCAAAGGAAAAGACAACCTTGAGCCTCAAAACTAAGCAGCTAGCTTCTTCTCAAAGGCAAGATAGTATCTTAACCACTTACTATTCAGTATTTAGCTAATGAAATTGAATTGATTTTTAAACCAGAGGCAGGCAATTTGTGGCCCTCCAGGTGTTGTTGAACTTCAGACCCCAGCATTCCTCATCATTATCTATGCTGGCTAGGTCAGGTGTGATGAGAGTTGCAGTTCAATAATATCTGAGAAGCTACAATTAGCCCACTCCTATTTTAAATCTTTGAAATACAAAAAGGGTGGCAGGGTTTCCCTTCTTGTTTTCATCTTTACATTTGTTTCTGATTACGATTAGAAGAGTATATCTTTTGCAGAGATTAAATGTCTGCATTGTTAATGCATTTAACTGCATTTTAACTGAAAATACTTTCAGTTTATTTGGTATGCTTTTTTCCTGCCAATATAATTTACTTTAGATCATATAGATTTTTTTTATTTTTCTAAGTTTCTATCTCTTCCAAAATGCTCTTACTAATAAGTAAATTAGAACAAAAAGTGGTGCTTTTACAATACCATAAAGGTAACATATCTAATCTAATGCATATAATTACAAGGCAAAGATTTCATTTGAAAAACAAATTATAGTGAATAGAGTGGCAACAAAAGACCACTTATAGTCATCCCCAAACCTTGCTCATTGACTATTAAAATGCTTACCTTAAAGAAACTGGAAGACAGATAATAACATTTTGAGGGCAAACACAAGATTCTTCATCAACAGTTTGCAAAGTCAGATCCTCTGAAGTTGGATCAGCAAGCTGCTTCTGGTTGGCAGCATATATATATTTCAGATCCAGTTCTTATGCACTAGGCCTCCTTTCTCTTAATAAAACAGCCCATATTTATATGTGTGTATTCACTTTATGAAATTGTGGTAGGGATTGTGTGTATGTGTGCTGGTGATAATACTGGCACTGACCAATAGGTGCTTACCACTGTTTGCTTCAGACTGAAATATTCTGAATTATGGTCAAACCCAGACAGATTCCACCAATTACACACACACATTCCACAGCTGAGAAATGCAGATTTGATTGAAATGTGATGATGGCATTATCAACTATTTGTGTCATTCTAAAAATGTGAGTATTTTCATTAGAAAGAAGCAATAAATCTTTAAAGACATAAAATACAAGTTTAATTGTTGCCCTAACCTCTTCAAGTATTATTTCTATCTTAAATGGCCTATCTTGGGGTATCTCAAGAACGATTCCTGAAGCTAAAGGCCTCTTTTTTAAAAGAAACTGAGCTGGAAAACCCTTGTAATCACATCTCATGTGATATTAGCCATAGTGAAAACATCTGGGGATTGGTTAGATGTAATCTTGGATTATCTTTCCTCCTAGACAAATGTCTGTTAGTAACCTCCTGTCTGAATTCCATGCCTTGTTTAAATATGATGCACGCTCAGGGGACGTATTCACACAGGCGGCTCTAAAGCCGCCTAGAAGCCCCCTGGAAGCCATCAGGAGTCATTCCGGCGGCGAAAACAGCAGCCGCCGGAATGACTCCTGATTGCCTCCGGCAGAAGCGCCTGTAATTCCTTTTTAAAAAAGGAATTAAAAAGATGGCGCTAAAGCCGGCTAGCGGCAGGGATGGCGCAGGGATTGCACAACATGGGGCGGGGCTTGCTGCGACGTAGTTTGAACACGTCGAGCAAGACCCCGGAGTGAGGTAGGGATGGCGCAGGGATGGCGAAGGATGAGGAGGGGCTTGCTGCGACGTCATGTGAACTTTTCCTGCACAGAGCCGGAGTGGGGCCAGATGGAGGTAGGAACGACTCCCTTTTTTGCTCTGTGTGAAAACGTCCAGGGATAATAAAAAACTGAACTATTCATTACCTTGCTGCTATGTTCATGTCTCTGCATTTGTCCTAATGGTAAGGACCTTGTTTGACACAACTGTACTACCAAACATGCCAAATGGTGTGGAATGATGAGAGTTGTAGTCCAGCAAAATCTAAAGGGCCATACTTTCCCCATCCTTCATGCAGAGGAAAATGAAAATCATACATACGGATAGAAAGTGTAATGGAGTAAGTTACCCAAAATGGGACCAGTATACGATGTGCAAATTTTTGGGACACATTGGTTTTATAACCCCAAATATTTAGCTACCCAGCGCAGGGAAAACTATAGCTTCCAGAATTCTGGAAATTTCTGAAATTTCTGAAATTTGGAAATGTGTAAAGAGACTTGTACAGATTACTCACAGTGGAGCAACAATGACGCTACAGGTGTTGTTAGACTGCAGCTTCCATCATCCTCACCACTGCCTATGCAGGCAAGAACTAATAGGACATGAAGTCCAGGAACTTCTAGTTGGTCTAGTTCCAGATCTAAACACAGGAACTGATACAACTGTTTTTGAGGTTAAGACAATCCTGTTATGCCCCAACCATACTGCAAGTGACAAAGTAAACACACTTTCACCTGTAATGCTGAGTTGTTATATTTAATTTGTAAGCCCAGTTTGAAAGGAAAGATAGGATTTAAATAAAGGTAATTCTTCTCCATCTCCGTCCTCATCCTTATCATGATAATCTATTGTACCAGGCAACCTGCCTCTGTTCTCTTATATATATTATTTAATTACTGCTTAAAAGTTACTGTGATACTAGTTATTATTTGACTGTTTCAGAGTACACTAGATAAGTTTTAATAGGAGTTCTCTCCTAGGATAATAGAAAACACTCTCATTTATATTAGTTTGAGAGCCAGTGTGGTGTTTGAGTGTTGGACTAGGACTCTAGGAAAATAGGGTATGTATCCCTGCTTTGCCATGGAAACCCACTGGCTGGCTTTTGGCAGGTCACAGCTTCTCAGCCTCAGAGAAAGACAACGACCAACCATCTCTGAACAAATCTTGCAAACAAAATCCTTTAATAGGTTCACCTTAGAGTTGTCATAACTCAGAAATTACTTGAAGGCACAGAACAACAAACTTATTTCAAACTTCTGGCTTCTGGTTTCATGTTCAGTGACTTGGACCCAAGGATGTATCTGCATTGTAAAAATAATGCAGTTTGACACCACTTTAAGTGCTGTAGTTCCAGGTATGGAATCCTGGGATCTGTAGATCCCAGGTGATTCGTCTTCTGTGTCAAAGAGTGCTGGTGCCTCACAAAACTACCAACCCCAGGATTCTGTAGGATGGAGCCATGGCAGTTAAAACTGCATTATTTCTACAATATTGATGAACTCCAAGATACCTAAAGGGCTCACTATTCCCATTCAGGTCTGCCTTCACGTTACAGTCTAGAAGCTTTTCCCAGCAGCCTCTTGGTATGTGAGGCTGCATCCACACTGCAGGAATAATCCAGTTTGAGAACACTTTAAATGCTACAGCTCAAATGCTATGGACTTTTGGGAATTGCAGTTTGTTGTGGCACCAGAGTGGAGCTCTAGTGCTACAACAAATTGAAGTTCCCAGAGTTCCATAGCACTGAGCCATAGCAGTTAAATTAGTGTTGAACTGGATTATTCCTGCAGTGTGGATGCAGCCGTAGATGCAGAGCTGTGGCTGGCCTAGGCTGTGGATGTTTCCATTTAGAGAGGATTTTCTTGCCTCTGCTCTAATGGCCTTCTTTCACTTTGCTAAAACTTTTCTTTTTCAGAAGGCAAAACTAAAATCTGTATTTTAGTAATTGCTTGTTTTACATCTATTTTATCTGCTATATTCCTGGTCTTTAATCTGCAATTTTTGTGATTTTGTTGTTGTCGTTTTTGAGATATTGATGGGTTTCAAACCTATCATAAAATGGAAAAGGCAGGGTATGAATAATTTAAACAAATAAAGTGTATTTTGAAAACAAACACCACAACAGAGGCTTATTCAAGTTTTTTGGAGTTGCAAAACCTCTGGGGAAAGTGGAGATTGTGACATTGTAGCCACGAAACAGTGAATGCAGTGTTTAGTTGGCTCCTGATTCCACTATGGAGAACTGTTTTTCTTCAGTTCGGCCCAGGAAAGGAACAGATATCTCTGACCATATGGATATATTCATAGGTATATCTGCGCCTAAGAAAACATAGGTTAAAGGATTGTCCACAAATTTGCAGAGAAGCTGGAGCAAGGAGCAATTTTCAGCCGGTCTCAGCAACTTTCATTCATTGCTAACATTGTACTTTTACAAATGTCTTGAAGAGATTGATAGATTTCCACTCTTTCCAGCAAAAGTCTACGAAAGCTTATGCTACAACTTCTTCCCCACTAGTGGTCTGAAAGCTGCATTAACTTTTATAAACTCAGTGGGCTCAACGGTACAGTATTGTAATAGAAAAGACTTCAGTTTGTGTTTTAGATTTATTCTTCATTTATGCCAGGTTGCAGGTTCTCTTATCTAACTTCTATACTATCTATCTCCTGCAATATTAACACCCTATAATGTTAACTGAAAGCATGCTCAGAGTCCTTTGCAAATTTTTGGGACACATTGGTTTCATAACTCCAAATATTTAAAGCTACCCAGCGAAGGGAAAACTATAGCTTCCAGAATTTCCCAGCCAGCATGGCCATGTTGACCAGGGATTTATAGGAGCTGTAATACAAAAAGTAACTTTTCCAGGCTTTGAGTCAAACAGTACAATACTGGAAATGCAGTGACTGAACCTACTGAAGCATTTCATTAGCTCTTGTGAGGAAAGGAGGAGTATTAAATGAGTAAGTGAATGAATGGGTAGTAACAGTAATCACAACAGACGTAGATAGTTACATCAGAACTGGGTTAAAATATAAAAATGTTTCAAGGTTCATCATGACTTTGTAGGACTATAATCCACACATTTTGTGTTGAGTACCACCTTTAAAAAGGCCAGAAGCCTAGCCTATTTCTCTGAAGTGGATCTGTTCTCAAACAAGGTAGATTATGAAATCTGTTTTCTGGATTCATTTATAGGATTTATATGCCATCTTTCTCTGAAAATGAGATGTACACCTGGGACAACCATGTTTGTTCTGAAGATCTTTGTGACTGTAATTTTGATATTTTCTTTCTTTGTATGTTTCCTTTTTAAGTATTCTCTACTCCATACACAGCCTTCCCCTTTTAATAGAAATATTGTGCATTTTGGTCAAAGTAACAAAGACGAAAGAAAGGATTTGTTGCGGCGGTCACAGAAAGGGTTATCACATTCATCTGCTGTTAAGGTAGCAATTAATCACTGGATACATTACAATGCTGTGCTAGACTGTTAATTTCTTAAGACAAATACAAACACTGAAAGGGATGGCTGTGTATGCTACAGTAACCTCATCTCTGCACATATTTCTAAATCTAGTTCCAGGAATTGAGGGTGCAGGAGCCTAGTTATCTGGATGGGTGGTCCCTTCAGTGGCTATGCTTCTTCTCGGTGATACTGCCCCCCACAAAAAATAATTTCACCTAAAGTTCTGGTTTTGAGCTACTGTGGTTGCTGGTGCATCCCTTGCTAGTGTCACTTGTGCTGAAACTCCAGCATGTCCCTTATCCATGTGGCATGGTGATGCCAGACCTGACCACTGTAAGCTTAATGCTCACTGTAAGCCACAGTCTGTTAAATTGGACATGCAAGCATATGTACATGCAACCTTTTAATAATGAAGCTTATTATTCAGCTTGTTCAGTCAGAAGGAAACTCAATTGATACAGGTAGTAACTCGGATCTTGTAGCACCTTTGAGACTAACTGAAAGAAAGAGGTTGGTAGCATGAGCTTTTATAGGCTTAAGTCTACTTCTTCAGATGCATTTGGAGTCCAAATGCATCTGCGGAAGTAGACTTAAATCTACAAAAGCTTATGCTGCCAACCTCTTTTTTTTCAGTTAGTCTCAAAGGTGCTACAAGATCTCTCTACATACTGATTTTACAGACTAACATGGTTATATCTTTCAGTTGTAACTGGGATCACAGGTGGCACAGGAAACTGCTGCAAATACAGTAGCAGTTGCTCACAGCTACCTGATTCTGTGATCAAATTTGAATATTTCATATAGACCCACCAATTATCCCAAACTGAGCTTTGTTGTCTGTTATATCATACAGTGGTAGGATTCACAGACATAGCCTTTGAATGACATATATGTAAAGATACCTTGTAGCACCGTGGAGACTAATCGAAAGAAAGAAGTTGGTAGCATGAACTTTGTCACAGTGCATCAAAAACAGGACTTCTTTTTTTCAGCTAGTCCCAAAGTTGGTACAAGATCTTTTTTGCATATCGTTACATCCTATGACTTTCAGGCCTTTGGATGGGAGCCAGCATGCAGAGCCATTTCAAGTGGCCACCAAAAGTAAAGTCCAATGGTTGCACCAATCAGATCTAGGACTAAGGGGTTGGGGGGGGGAAGGCCTTTTCACCCAAGGTCACTAATACTTTTGTGGTTCAATAGTGGGTTTCCGCTAGTTAAAGTGCTTCACGGACAATATCTCAGCAAGGTTTGCAAAATACTGCTATCTCCATGCTGCACTTTGGGAGGTAAGACTGAGATAATAATGGCTATAAAGGCTCCTGGTGAACTGAAGACTAGCCACTATGGTCCAATCAATCCTATTAAATTTAAAGTCCTCATCTCCCTTTAAAGATTCACCTCCCCAATTGGCTCCGGATGCATTTGCACTGCAGGAATAAGCCAGTTTGACACCACTTTGACTGCCCTGGCTCAATGCTAGAGAATTCGGGGAATTGTAGTTGGCTGTAGCAAAGCTCTGGTGCCACAACCAACCACAGTTCCCCTAATTCTCTAGCATTGAGCCAGGGCAGTCAAAGTGGTGTCAAACTGGATTATTTCTGCAGTGCAGATGGGGTGCATGTCATCTCTCTTTTTCACATTCAGCCCTCCAGGAGCAAAGCTCTGCATTTTATGGAGACGGAGTAACCACACACCCCTCATGTTCAGTCAAGACTAACACAAAGGACAATATCAAAATTTTAAGAGGGACCCCCTTAATTCTAGCAATCTGCTTTTATTTATTTGCAAAGGAAGGTTCTGATGTACAGCATTTCCCAGTCATCATCCCCTCTCCAAATAATCCCAAGTCTTTTGGGAACTGAACCACCCCAAATGTCTTCCTTTCAAAGAAAACAGGCAAAACCATTGAAATCCAAGGCCCTGAAAAACAGATTGCCTCTCTTCCCCAAACCCTTCCTGAAGACTGGCCTGGGAGACTAATTAGGTCCAAAACACACTGCAGAAATAATCCAGTTTGAGACCACTTTTACTGCCCTAGTTCAATGCAAGGGAAACTTGGGAACTGTAGCTTTAGCTTTCTCTAAACTACGAGGAGAATACTAGGAGAGCACTTGCACATAGGAAAATATTGGAGAATACTTGCTCATAGGGAAATACAGGGCAGCTAAAGTGGTCTCAAACTGGGTTATTTCTGCAATGTGTTTTTGGACCTTATTTAAAACTCAGGTTTAGCCAGGCTGCTGGGCTTGTTTTAAAGCAAGCCGTCAGACAGAAGAAGGTCAACCAACTTGACCTGGGTTTGTTGTTGGTGGCAAGCAAAGAAATCCCATGGATCCTGTTTCCAGGCATTTAATCTGCAGAGTTCAAGAGAATACCATCCCAGGAAAACATAAAGGGAGAAAAATTGGGAAAATACTCTTTTCTTTTTCTTTTCTTTTCTGGGGGTTAAAGAGAGATTAAAATGTCTCGCACCTCGTTCCAAATGTCCCCCCGATTTGAATGCATTTTTCAAGGAACACGTTTCAGTTAGGCACTTAAATAGCGAGCGTGGTGTAGTGGTTTGAGCCTTGGACTAGGACTCTGGAGACCAGGGTTCGAATCCTAGCTCAGCCATGGAAGCCCGCTGGGTGAGCTTGCGGGAGTCACACTCTCTCAGCCTCAGAGGATGGTCATGACAAAAACAAAACCTCTGAAGAAACTTGCCAAGAAAACCCTATGAAGTCGGAAATGACTGGAACGACAAAGATAACAATCATCAGCCATGGAAAGGCAGGCGGTGGGTTGCTTTGTCTGTCCTTTCTGTCTTTTTGGCTTCAGCTCCGGAGGAAGAGGAAGGAGGCAGCCTTTCCTCTCCCAAAATGCCCCTTTTCTCAGCAAGGAAGGAATCGCCGAGGACTCTGCATCCGCACTGCAGAAATAATCCTCTTTGACACCACTCGATGCTGTGGAGTACTGGGAACGTAGTTCTTTGTGGCACCAGATAATCCGGTTTGACATCACTTTAACACCACTTTTTAAGTGACACCACCCCTTCAACTGCCATGGGGTGATGGTAGTCCGTCGTGGCACGAGATAATCCCGTTTGACACCGCTTGAACTGACCCCACTTTAACTGCCATGGCTCGATGCTATGGAGTTCTGGGAACGGTACTTCTTTGTGGCACCAGAATCCGTTTTGACACCCCTTTTAAGTAACACCACTTCAACTACCATGGGGCGATGATGGTAGTTCGTCGTGGCACCAGACAACCCGGTTTGACACCACTTTAACCGACCCCACTTTTAACTGCGATGGCTGAGTGCTATGGAACTGTGGGAAGGGCAGTCTGTCACGGCACCAGATAATCCGGTTTGACACTCCTTTTAACACCTCTTCCTTTATTTAACTGGCACCGCTCCTACCGCTCTTGGGACGGTGGAGCCCGTTGCGGCATCAGACAATCCGCTTTGAGATCACTTTAAACTGGGGCCAGAATTCCACAGAATTCGGGGAATGGCAGTAGCGGGGAGCCAGGGCCGTCCAAGCGGCATCGAACCGGATTCCTCCTGCAGTGCGGACGCAGTCCAGCCCTCCTGCAAGGTCTCCCTCCAAGGGAAGGCAGGCAGGCAGGCTCCCAGGGGATGGATGTCCTCCGTCCGTCTGCGGGCGAGTGGGCGACCCCCCCCCCTTGTCCTCCGGAGGTCCGGAGAGGGCTTCAGGTGCCTCCCGCTGCCCCGCGGTCCCTCTCGGAGCCCAGGCTGGTGAGAGGGAGGGCCGGGGGCTGGCGCTGGGGCCGCAGGGACTCCTCGTAGCTGGGCAAGTCCTTGACCTCCTCGTAGCTGGGCAGCTGCACGAAGGCGGGCGAGGAGAGGGCCAGCAGGGCCACCGGCTGCCGGTCCAGGAGCGAGTCCTGCGAGGTGGCCACCGCGGCGGCGGCGGCTTCTTGGGCCAGCCAGCCCGGCTCCTCTTCCTCAGAGCCTTCCTCCTCCTCCTCCTCCTCCTCCTCTTCCTCACTCCTCCGCCCTGGGTCAGCATCCCTCCTGCTCCTGCTCCTGCTCCTGCTCCTGGGGCTGGGGCTGGGGCTGGGGCTGGGGCAGATGAGCCTCTGGAGGAAGTAGCCGATGGCGAAGAGGACCAGGAGGATGAGGAGCCCCGAGAGCTTCCTCACCAGCCAGCCCGCCGTCTCCAGGAAGGACCGGAAAGGGGGCAGGCGGCAGCAGTGGCTGGAGTTGCCCGAGGCCGGGCAGCAGCCCTCCTCCCCCGGCTCCCCCGCCGCCGCCGCCGCCGCCGCCCCCTCCTCCTCCTTCCCCCGCTGCTCCCCGCAAAGGAGACCCTCGCAGATGCCCTGGCAAAGGGGCGCCCAGCCCAGCCCAGCCCAGCAGGACACCACCGCCAGACCCCAAAGGCCAGACCCCAAAGGAGGAGGAGGAGGAGGAGGAGGATGGAGCAGCCAGGGAGCCATCCCCGACCGCAGCCCCCACGGCTCCCGACTTTGCAGGGAGGGAAGGGAAGGGAGGACCCCCGGCTGGGCTCTGGCGGTGCTGTCTACAGCCCAAGGCTCATTGAGCTGGAAGAGAAGAAAGACCTCAAGGGCCATCCAGACCATCCCCCCTCCATGCCATGCAGGGACTCACAGTCAAAAGGGAGGTACTAAGACAAGTGACAGGACTTGGCCAGAGGGAAAGCATACTTGCCCAGAGAGAAGCCGCACTTGCCTATGTTTCCCTATTGGCTAGTATTCTCCTACGTATATGGGCATGTATTCGCCTATATTCCCCTATGGGCTAGTATTCTCCTATGTATATGGGCAAGTGTTCCCCAATGTATCCCTATGGGCAAGTATTCTGTGAATGTAGGCAAGTGTTCTCCAGTGTTTCCCTATGGGCAAGTATTCTGCTATGTATCTCTGTGCGCAAGTATTCTCCAATGGTTCCCTACAGGCAAGCATTCCCCTTTATTCCCCTATGGGCTAGTATTCTCCTATGCATATAGGCAAGTGTTCTCCAATGTTTCCCTATGGGCAAGTACTGTCCCCAATAAAAAAGTACCCCCAACAGATGGCCATCCAGCCTCTGTTTAAAGACTCCAAAGAAGGAGACTCCACCACTTTCCGAGGGAGTGTGTCCTACTGTTGAAGAGCTCTTACTGTCAGGAAGGTCTTCCTAATGTTGAGGTGGAATCTCTTTTCCTGCAGCTTGCATCCATTGTTTTGTGTCCTAGTCTCTGGAGCAGCAGAAAACAAGCTTGCTCCAGCCTCAATATGACATCCTTTCAAATACTTAAACAGGGCTATCCTATTTTTTAAACCTTCTCTTTTCCAGGCTAAACATACCCAGCTCCCTCTAAAAGTCTCTCCTCGTAGGGGATGGTTTCCAGACCTTTCACCATTTTGGTCTTCCTCTTCTGGGCAGGCTCCAGCTCTTAAAGGGAGGCCTTTCTCTCTCTCCTTCTCCTCGCCTTGCAAATGGCTCCCCTTTTTCCCCTTTCTTCCAACCCATGACTCTCTGAGCTTTTTTTGTTTTTGCAAAACTCGCTTTGGGGGCTCTGGGCATGCCCTCTCTTGCACTCTTTCCAGGGAGCAGGGATTTTTCCTCTCCCCTTCAAACAACCCCCCCATCCCACCATCCCATGTTCTCCTTTCCAGGACCTGTCCTACATCTCAACCTTCTGCCCAAGAGGAATTCCAAAAGGTCCTCCATTTGGAGCATGTATGAAGCAGGAGTTTACATTTCTATGAGTGCCTTTAGCTTTGGTTTGGCCCTGTCCTACATTTTGGGGTGACTCGTCCTCCTTTGCGGCTAAGACACCCGGTCGCCCTGGTTTGGCAGCTGGGGGGAAAAGACAACCCCCGCCATTGAAATGAAAAAGGCTCCCCAAAATAAGTGGCTCCACTGGGCTACTGAGGGGAGAGGAGACCAAAGGCGGGAAAAAAGGACAATAAAATTGGCACGCGCCTGTAGGGAGGGTGACCAGCCGCCCTCCATTCCCAGGACCTGTCCTCCATTTCAGCCTTCTTCTCCAGGGGGGGTCCAAAACTTTCCTCCATTTTGAGCAGGACTAAGAAGAAGCAAGAATTGATATTTCAAGGAGTGTTTTTTTTTTTTAAGAAAAAGTGTTCGCTTTGGTCATGTCCTACATTTTATTTTATTTTAATTGGTCTTGAATGCCCTCCATTTTGAGGTGCCTTGTCCTCCTTTGTGGTGAGGACGCCTGGTCACCCTGTATGTGGCAGCCTGGGAAGGACTTAGCAAGGCACTCAAATGCCTCTGCCCCCTCTGCCTCCCCTTCCCCTTTTCTTTCTTTTTTCTCTATCTTCATTAGAGATACATCATGGTGCAGTGCTTGAAGAGTTGGACTAGACCAGGATTCGAATCCTTGCTTGGGCCATGGAAACCCACTGAGTGACCTTGGTCACGCTCCCACAGAGAAGAGTCACACTCTCTCAGCCTCAGAGGATGGCAAGGACAACCCCCCCTCTAGAGAAACTTGCAAAAAACAAAAACAAAACACAACCCTTAGGATAGGTTCTACTTAGGGTCTCCATAAGTCAAAAATGATTTGGAGGCACACAACAACAACAACAACTACTACTACTACCATTTTCATTAATGCTACTGTCCTCCTCTCCTTTGATAGCTCTCTCTTTTGGTCCCTCCCTTTGAGCTGCTTTGACCCTAAGGGATTGGGCTGTTATTTAAATTTACTTGCTGCTGAGGGACTCACTCACCATATTTCTGGTTTTATTTTCTGTTAAAAATTGATGCTCACCATTTGGCTGATGTTAACCGGTTTAATGCAGCTTGGAGGTTGTGATTTCTTTCTCCCTTCTTGGCTCCATCCATCCATCCAGTGTTGGTATCTTCCTTTCTGGAAGACCCACAATAATAGCCAATATGGAGATAAAATTAACTTCTTGAGGAGTCAGTGCAAACTGGATTTTTATGATGACATATTTATTTATTATCCTATATCCTCCTCCCACCCCATAATGAGACTCAAGGCAACTTTGTTGTTGTTGTGTGTTGTTATGGGGAAATTTCATGAAAAGTATTTTTTGTAACTTAATGGATGAAAATGTTTCTGTTTTAACTTAATTTGGTAATAGCAGACCAAGAGACAGAAATTTATTTTATTTATACAGATGCAACTCAATTTTTTTAAACATAAAGAAGTAAAGGACATTGCTCCTGTCAGCAGTGTCAGGGAAAGCAGCACATGAAGAGTGTAAAAGGATATAAAAATAAAATAGTAAAGGGTTTGGTGCAAGAGGACTAGAAGCCGAGGAGAGTGGTTTTTGGATAAAGATTGTGGGGTAAACTAGTGAGCCCACAGGCCGCACATGGACCTCCACAGATCATTTTTCTGGACCCTCAAGGGTCCATGTGGAAAAACTGATGTAATTTTTTTTAAAGCCCTTAAATGGCTAATAGTGGGAATATAATCACTATATTTTAGGCATTGGGGAAGCTGCCTCTCTTTTTTTAGGACTGTATAAATGAGGGCAGACCTGAAAATACCTGAAAATGTTGCAAAATGACTTACGGTAAACTCCTCTCAGTCACCCACAAATGGTGAAACTTTTTAGTCCTCTAAGATTTGGGGCTCAGAGATAAGAAGGCAGCCCTCCAGGGTCCCATTCTCAACTCTGGGCAAAATGAAGAGTGTGCACTTTGATTAGAGGTGTGAAAGAAAATAAAGAGGTGCCATTGGGTGTGTTTTGGGAGGGAATTAATGGCATAACAACAGCAACAACAACAATGTTTATTTACAATGCCCTTTCCACCAAAGGGTGGTACATCAGAACACATACAATAAAAAGTGAACGATAAAACAACACACTATAAAATACTAAAATACATAAAAAACCCACAAGAATAATGCGATGGAGAACCTTAATGGCTAAATCAAATATTCTGGTAGAACTTGGGGATGTTCTTCCCTCTGCAGCCTTCCTTGATTCCTCAAAAACAGTTCTGCATCATTTATCCAGGATCACCCAAACTGTTTTTGGAGGTACACAGGAGGCTGCAATAGGGCGAAGGGATTGCTCTCCCACATCCCAGTTCTCCAGGAATTTGTTCTTCCACCAGTGGGAGTCCACCACTTAAATTTGCTCTGAGAGAGCAGACTTTTCATGATGGATAAAAGAAGGTTATTTATTCACATGCATACACACACTTCTGTGATATTAGTTAACTGAAAACAGCTTACAAATAACAACAAATTGTCACCATCATTGGAAAAAGTCAGATGAAGATGAAATGGAACACAAGAACCGAAGAAACAAAAGCCATCAAATCAGGGTAAAATACAAATTCTACCCAAATTAAACTAGCATCTCCACTGTATGTAGATTCTTGCTTGCCTACATTAACTTAGTAGGTCTTGCACTTTTTCCGAAAGAAATCTGCTTAAGATAAAAACTGTAAGTGATATGTTTATTTCCCCTTAAAATGTTCAGTATTCTTCATCACTCCTCACAAGACCCCTAGGGCCGTTAAAAGGTGCTTCAAACTGCAGAAATAAAATAATTACTAAACAAGAACCTTGGACATATGTTGATATGTGTGAGAAAAATCAATGGACTTTGCCAATGGCTTGTTGTAGCACAGACATGACAGTAATGCTGAAATAAGCACAAGTTTATGGCAGCTCCAAAAGACTGGAGAGAATAAAGGCCTGCTATTTTGAAGCAGCAGCCTTGGTTTTAACCAGTATATCAATCCTCTTCCATTTATTAGCACTGGAAGCTATCTGGATCTGATTTACTTCAGAGGTGAGATTCTCACACAAACCCTGACTTCAACTGTTGATGAGCATCAAGATGACAACTGCATCCTGAGAACCATGCTCCCTGTAGGATGCTTTAATGCTGTCATTCCCAACCTTGAATCCCCAAATCTTGTTGACTCCAGCAACTGGAATATCTAACAGGTCATGTTGACTTGGGCTGCTCAGAGTTTAGTAAATACTGTAACATCTAAGTCTGGAATTCATTGCTTTAGAGGGCCTCTCATCTCTGTCCATACCAATCTGTATGCCCTTTGTGCAAGTCAGCAATCCATATCTGTTTATGAAATTTTTAAAGTGTATACTTTTGTGGTGTGCAAGTTTCTTTGCAAGGTTTCCAATCCACAGAATCCTGCAGACTATGATTAGTTGGTGAATATCCTCTACCAGACATGGCTACTAAGCACACTAGAACTGGAATCAATAGGTCTTAAACCCAGGATTTTGGTGCAACAGTTTACCAGTAACACAGTAATTTACATGCAAAGGGACCTTGCAGCCTAACTGAAAGGCAGAAGTTGGTAGCATGAGCTTTTGTAGACTTGAACCTACTACCTCAGATGCATTTGGTGGAGTGGGCGCAAAAGGTTATGCTACCAACTTCTATCTTTCAATTAGTCTCAAAGGTGCTGAAAGATCCCTTTGCATACTGATTTTCCTGACTAACATGGCTATGTCTTTGAATTCTCAGTTATCTATGGATCTGGTAACACCTTTGAAATTAACTGAGAAAAATAAATTTCTAGCATAAGCCTTCATGTACTCCATCAAATGCATCTGGTGAAGCAGACTGAAGTTCATGAAAACTTAATGCTAGAAATTTATTTTTCTCAGTGTCAAAGGTGCTACAAGATCTTTATAATTTGTAAAGCTGAAACATACTGAGATGTCTTTGATGAGTTTTTTTTAAAAAGGGCATATAATGTGTATCTTTTGGCATTTTGACAAGAATGTTTCAAGCTTTACACCATTCTCTTATGAATCCCTAAATTCCAGCAGGTGATTAAAAAAATACACACAAAAGTAATAAGCAACACACCTGAGTTACTATTTAGATATTATAAGGAATAATGGCAAAGGATGACCTTTTAAAAGCTTATAAACAATAGCAAAACCGATGACTTAAAAAGAAAATAACTTTCTGGGTTCTGTCAATGCCTTGACGAAATGTTGAGTTTGGGTGTTCAAGATCAAAGTCTGTTGTGCCCAGTTTCACAAAGGTTGTGTCCTTCCAAGTGCTGAAGGAATAGCAAATGTATTGATGATATAGCCCCACACTAAACAGGCCCAGCATCTCCATTATCAAGGGAAGAAAACTCTTTGAAGACAGAGTGATTCTTTTGAAGTTCCTTCCCAACAACAGAAAGCTTGCACTTTGAAGATGTCTCCATGAAGATAAAATTACAATGGTCAGAATCTCCTTAGCATAAGCACTGGTGTTGCCTCTTTGCAGATGTGTTTAACTCAAAGTGGAATGGCAAAGAAGGCAAAGAAAAGAATAATTTTGGATTAGAGCATCTTCTAGAACAGGCCTGCACAACATACGGCCTGGGAGCTGCATGTGGCCCACCAAAGGATTTTGGGTGACCCACAGGGATGTGGAATGACTTCAAGGCTCCTATGCTGCTTAGCCTCCTCCTGAGAGAGGATCATGTGGAGGAGGAGGAGGAAGGGCGAATGCTCACCCTGCAAGGCTCCTATGTCACCTGGCTTTCTGCTGAGGAGAAGGACAGGTGAACACTCACCCTGTAAGGCTCCTCCACTGCTTGGTTTTGCCCAAGGAGAAGGCCAGGTAGAGGAGGAGGAGGCAGAGGATGGACAAATGCTTGCCCCTTAAGGCTCCTCCACTCCCTAGCTTTGTCCTAAGGAGAAGGCCAGGTGGCATTAGTGGAGGAGGACGGGTGAATATCCTCACTATAAGGCTCTTCCACTGCTTAGCTTTCTCCTAAGGAGAAGGATGGGTGGAGGAGGACAGGCAAACACTCACCCTGCAAGGCTCCTCCTTTGCCCAGCTTTCTCCTGGGCAGTAGAGGAGCCTTGCAGGGAAAGCATTTGGCCATCCTCCTCCACCACCACCTGGTCTTCTTCTCGGGAGAAAGCCAGGCAGTAGAGGAGCCTTGTTTGCTCGTTCTCCACCTCCTCCTCCACTTGGCTTTCTCCTTGGGAGAAAACCAAGCAGTGGACGAGAAGTCCAGGTGGAGGAGGAGAATGACAGGAAAGGCTCTCCTATTGCTCAGCTTTCTCCTGAGGAGAGGGTCATGCAGAGGAAGAGGAGGAGGAGGGAATTAATATTAATTAATCAATAATTACTATTAATTAATTAATTGATTGATTAATTATTTAATATTTATTTGAAACCTATCTGCGGCCTGAAGAAATTTCGTCTATTTTAATTTTGGCCTTTACCTACTGCCAGGTTGTGCAGGCCTGTTCTAGAATAATCTGGAAGTAACAGTTTTGTGATTCTCTGTAGTTATGAATACCCTAAAGGCAACAATAATATCCGAAAGGCAACAGATTCCATTGATCTTGGAAGCTAAGAAGGCTCAACCCTGGTTAGTAATTGAATTGGAGACCACCAACAAGTATCAGAAGCTGTAGGTTATATGTCAGAGGAAGGAACTGGCAAACCACCTCTGAGCATTCCTTGCCTAAGAAAACCCTATTAAATTCATGGGGTTGCCATAAGTCAACAGGGAAATTCCATTGCAACCAGTGGAATTTTCCTCTAAGTAAATATGCATAGAATCATGTTGTGAAAGCACATGATACATGATTTAAAGGACAGTCAGGGCCTTTGCAGACTGCCAGAAATCGTGCAAATTGAGTCTACTTTAAGGGTTAGGGTTAGTGCTAGGGAATCATGGGAATTGTGTGTTTTCTGAGACATTGAGCCTTCTCTGTCAGAGAGCTCTGGTGCCACAATAAAATACAGTTCCCATGATTCCCTAACCCTAACCCTAACCCTTAAAGTGGACTCAATTTGCCCTATTTCTAGCAGTCTGCAAAGGCCCTCAGTTGTACCAAACCTTTGCTGGATGATACCCAAGATGCTTACAGAATAAATAAATAATGTATTTGCATCTTACTTTTTTTTACCAGATATTTCCATTGGTTTAGCCGTGCCAAATGCAGTATTGGGTTGTGGTCAAGTTAGCTAAGAGAATGAAATATCAGTATAGCATTACTAATTATCAATAAAATTACATCATTAAAACACATAGCATTTCAAGATCAAATTATAAAAGAAGAGAGGCACCAGATCAAAACCTAAATTTGCTCAGATTGCTTTCATAGTCAGCAGGCAACTTTAGCTGCACAGATGTTATTGATAATCAAGTTTTCATGGCATTTCTTATCCTTGATGGAGTTGCTCTTTTCCCAGACCCATGGGAGTACTTGACTTCTTGCTCTAGGAAAGGAGGACTGTACTTATGCACAAAACCTGGAGAGCTTCCAGGATTGCATCTAATTTGTATTGCTATGCCAATACTGATTTTCTTGGTTGGATACATCAGTTTAGCTGAATGTGCTATATACAGTTTATTATGTAGACTACAGCTATCCAGATTTATTTATTTATTGCAGACATCATATTACAACTCCTCTTTTGATAGACTTGAAGATGTACCAAAATTGATATCTGGTTTTGAAATTTACACCAGACCTACAGGGCCAAGTTCAGTTTTAACTCTGTCGAAGTAATTGTGCCGGGACTTGCTTTTGGCACAGTTTTGTCCAGTATCATATTGATCTTTTCTAATGCCTATAGATTATTTGAAACTGCTCGTGTCATTGGTTATACAATAAGGCAGTTGGATTCTTTTGAATAATGCTAAGTGAATTGACTCTTATTTACAGAATACAAGATATGAAGGGCTTCATCACACACAGCTTTTAAACTGCTATAAAAGTCTGGTAATAGAGCCTTTGGTGATATCTGTCATATAGTGTGTCTCTCTCTTGTCACTGCCTTCTCTTCAAAGCATGGTTAGCTTGCATCTTGCCATTGGTAGAAAAACATGTCAATAAGCTCCCAAAAGCAGTGGTATAGCGCTAGTCCTCAGGTGTGGTAAATCACTCTTTTGTCAGTTCTGGGCTTGTGCGGTCACACAATGCCAGCATTTCCTTGCCCCCCCTTCTTTTCATTATTCCAGAATAGCCTTTTTTATTTTTATTTTTATTTTTTTTAAATTTTGCTAACCTACATTCAGGATTGAGTTTAACACACACACACACACACACACACACACCTGAAAGGCACATTGTGTAGGGCATAGGGACAGGGTTAAGGACAAGGGAAGAAGAGAGCACAAGGAGCCAGCAACAGCCCAATTGTGCTAATAGAGAGTTGTGTGGTATGGAGTGGTCCCAATATGGTATATATGTACTTCCTTTCATTAATATAATTATGATGAGAAGAGAAGTGGTGTGATAATGTCTTAAATTAATATCAAAGGCAACTTTGCATGCAGCCTTGTACTGAAGCCAGAGCTCATAGGACTGAAGCACCAGGACCTTTTGATTGGCAAGAATGATAATATCATTTGACACCCTCTTAGTGCCTTTACAGACTTGCCTAAAGGGGTGGCACAGAGCCACCCCTGGGAGTGGCAGATTGGGACCATGGCAACTGCATGCCATGGCCCCGATCCTCCCTTTTGCTGCCCCCAAAAGAGCGGCAAAATGCCGCTCCTTTTAGGGGGTGCAAAAGGCCACCCTAAGAGCTGGTGCTGCAGCGCTTCTGCTCCCTTTTGGCACAGCGTGTGTACGCGCTGCGCCAGGAGGGCGTCCTGATGCTGTGTGTCATGCGGACAGGCACGCAGCATCAGGACGGCATCGGGGTTGAGTTGGGGTAGCTGGCATGCAGCTGCCCCACTCCAAGTCCACCCCCAAGCTGGCTCTTTAGGGCAGTCTACATAGCCCCTGAGTCTTCTCTGTTTCTTCTGCAATTTTCACAGTAGCTCTTAGAAGACAGAGCAAAATTGGTTTTCCCAGTGACAGTATATTTACTCTAATCCTTTTTGTTATGCAAAGTATGTGGGTATGCATGTCTGTGCAACACTCACATACATAGACGGAGAGGAAAAGATAAGTCACTGAAGCTGCCTGCTATGGAGACTAGACTGTCATGATGAGGGTCTACATTTTAAAATCTATCACTGACTTTATATGATTGTAGTCTTAGCTTACTCATGGTTGTTTCTTAAATTGAATAAAATCATAAACCAGTTTCAAAAGGAGACCACAGAAGGAACACCAGAAAAATGCATGAGCATAGTACATTTCTGGAGTGAATGGGGCACTGTTATGATAAATCAAGCGTTTTCCATGTGTATGTTTTCTGCTATGTGAGTGAGTATGTTTTCTAGTATGACCCTAAAATGGAAATCCAGTTGCTGCCATGTGCCTAGAGGTGAGTTGGTCACATAGACCCCAGCACTCATTTACAGATCAATCAACCAGTTTCAGGAGTTGTAAACAGTGAGATTCACATCTCCAGAGACAAGGAAGCGAGAGGATTTATGCCCAGATGACTTTTGGCCACAAGATAGATAAGACCCATTATCCCCCTCTGGAATCTATCTACTTCAAGGAAACCTTTATATTAATTTGGTTCTTTTGATGTACAGCGATCAACCTTTGCCCCGGGCTATTCTCATCTTATAAAAGACTATCAAAATTCTAGTTAAGTGTGACTGGTTAGAATTCATGGTGACAGTACATCACTCTGAATTCTGGTCCAGTTTCGACTCATTCTGTGGTCATGTCCCTTCATGTGGTTGAATTCAAACATACAACAATCCACCTGAAGCACACCGGACAGGTAATATCACCATTAGAAAAGCCTCATGTCTATTCCATGCTAACTTGCTTTATTCCTGAGTTCTTGTGAGTGAATGTTTGTCTTTGTATGCCTGGTCCCATAATAAATTTACAAATCCATTTGAAGAACCCTTGTCTCTGTGGATCTATGCCCTTAGCTCCCTCTGTATAAATTGGGTTTGCCTCCTGCTAACTATTTGAGCTACTTACAATTCCACACATTCAAGCCCATTTTACATCATATTTCTTAGATTGACTAAGGCAGAATCAACACCAGGGCTGAGGTGAATGAATGACAATTATTGTTTTTCTGTTTCTCATTTTGTCTCATTTTTGCATTTTGTCTCATATATATCTAGAGAGAGGGCGGGGGGGAGGGAGAAAGCAAGCAAGCAAATGAGAGCAATATAATATTGCTCTTCTCTCATGGTGAGGAGTTTGCACAGCACTTGCAGATAAAATTGCTCAGATCATTCTGACTTGGATGATGTAGTAGACACAAGTTGGGTGGATGTAACCACTCTGTTTGTCCAGAGTGATTGGATCTGTTTCAGTTTGTGCAACCTGAGGATGTAGACCAGGGGTAGGCAACCTTTCCCCTTTAAGGGCCGAGGGACTTCAGCTCCCAGAATCCCAGGAGCTATTGGCCAACATGGGACTATTGGCCAATATTTCTGAGGCTTCTGGGAGCTGAAGTCCCTTGGCCCTTAAAGGGGAAAGGTTGCCTACCCCTGATGTAGACAGTACCCTTGAAGAACTGAGAGTCATCACAAGCATACCAGACCCATGCCCTTCCTCATTGTTGAAAGCAGCCTGAGGTGGAATCCAAAATGGTGCCCTGGAGGACCCCCGCGGTGGCTCTGGGCGTCTCAAAGGCCCAGCGCTGCCGAGGGAAACCTCCTGGGGGGCCCCCGCAGCAGCACTGGGCCTCTCAGAGGCCCGGCACTGCCGAGGGAGGCCTCCTGGGCCCCCCCCACAGCGGCGCTGGGCCTTTTGGAGCCCTGGCACAGCCGAGGGAGCCCTCCTGGGCCCCCCCCCGCCGTCATGTGCATGCGTGCGCAATGCAGGGGCGCCATTTTGTTTTTCAAAATGGCGTTGCGCACATGCGTGGGGGGGGGACAAGTGCATGCACACCGGCCCCCAGGACCATTCCCTCCCCCCCTGGCCCGTCAGCAAAAAAAGTTGCCGACCCCTGCTTTAAGCCAATTACTCGCAACATGCTGGGTACTCATTTTAGTGACCTTGGAAGATTTCAAACCTGTGTTGAGCCTGAGCCCACTGGCTGGTATTGAACTCACAACCTTATGGTTTGTTAGTGAGTGGCTGCAGTACAGGCATTTAATCACTGCACCACCAGGGCTCCAATGTACCCTTATTCGGTATGAATTTTTTGCATTAGAAAACTATAGTGCAAAATTGATACAACTGCTAACATTGAAATATAACTGGTTATTACATTGGGTTTACATTAAAATACAAATAAAATTAATACACTCTGCCTCTGATTCTTTCTGTTACAGAAGCACTGCTGTTCCAATGTTTATGTTATTTACAACTGATGGAGAGCCACTAAGGAATACCAGGTATTGTAGATAATATTTCAGAGGAAGGCAATTTATGATTCTTTTAGCCTATTTTGTTAAAATAGAGTAAATACACAGTTGTTGACAAAAGAGTAAATACACAGATATGTTGTTTTGTGCCATCAAATTATTTCTAACTTATGATGACCCCTCCATTGACTTCCTCCCATACCACACCATACAGAATTTTTAGTAATGCTTTTTGTACTAATGGTACTCATAAAGTGAGTGAAGGACCATAACTGTATGGTTAAAGTAGAATTGTTTGTCTCCTCCCTGTATCTCATGTGCCCTGAAGTCCAGCTGTTTATTGGCCATTTATTGGCCCAATTTACTACTATCCCAAAGAGGGCCACTGACTGGTTTTGAAGTTCCCTGAACAGAATGTGCCGGTGGGGAGGATCCTTCTGCATCAGTGGCCCTTGATGAGTAAAATGATCCAGGTCAGGTTTGCTAGAATGTTTTAGACTAAGTTGAGTATCTGGGAAGGCAAGAACAGTTGGTCTACAACCTTAGAAGATCTAGAATAATAAAGTCTGGTCTTCCAAGCTTGTGGTGAATCTAAATATTCATCTGAGTCACCCCAATTGACAACAGAGACACCATCACAGCTGTTTGCAGGAGGCTTCCATGCCTAGCTTGCCAGGACATACCATGTAGAATTTTCTTTCAGATGAGATAGTTATATTTTTGCTCTTTGGGATAGTGCTAAAATGGGCCTATAAATGGCCAATAAACAGCTGGACTTCAGTGCACATGAGATACAGGGAGGAGACAAACAATAATTATATTTTAGTTCAATTTTAGGCTGTCTAGAAATGTTCTGTACTCCAGCCATTTTGTATGTTTCATGAGCACAGTAACGCACGAACAGGTGTGGGAATAGCAATTCTGATTATTATTATTTTTTGCTTTAAAAAATCCAACTTATAATTCTTAGATTTCCTCTTAGATTTTTATTTCCTGAATAAAACACTGTGTAGTTATCTGACTTAAAATGCCATATCCTGTCCATTTTAGCTTGTTCATCCTAAGTACTGCAATTTTAAATGTTCCATTTCTTGTTTTACTATGTCTAGCTTTCCTGGATTCATGCTTCTCACATTCTATGTTCCTATAATATGTGTTGTGCAACTCTGGACTTTTCTTTCACCTCTGAGCAGGTCAACACTTGAACATCCTTTCAGCCTAGGTCCAGTTGTGCCATTAGCCCCAGTGCCAGTAACTCACTGGGTGACATCCAACCTGAAAGTTTCATCTTCTGGCACTGTTTCTTGTTTCATTTTGGATTGTCTCAACATAGGGTTTTCACGGTAAATGATATTCAAAAGGGGTTTACCATGCCTACTTCTGCACAGTACTAACAAGCATTAGCTATGGCGCCATTTCCATTATCTCTAGAAATCCCCCACCAGTATCACTACTGCTGCTGCCCAGTTGCTGTTTGGCACATTTGGTGTGGCTCCTCAGCAAAAACCTGTCTGAGATGAGAAACTCTACCAGCAGCAGTGCTACCATCAGCTTAGTTTCTTGCATCACAGGAGCATGCAATCTCACCTCCACCGAAAGGTAGTGCCATTGGTGGGAGCTGGAGGTTATGGCATAAGAAACTGTATATCCTTTAAGCTTATTGTGTATCTAAATTCTTACTGTCAAGAGCTCTGATGACCCATGCACCATTTCCAAATTGGCATTTGGTGGGACTAGATCTCTCTGGCTGGGAATTCTAAATACCGCCTGACAAAGTTGCAGATCCTAGGATTTCATAGGACATTGTTAGGGCAGTTAAAATGGAATCCTAATGCTTTAATTGTGTAATGTACATTGGCCTTATGAGAATGTCTTGCAGATTATTACAAAGAATTTGTTTTATGGCACTTTAAGACTAAGAGACAACAAACTACTTTGTGGGGACTTCATGGCTCCAACACAAACATTGGGGAGTTTGCGGCTTCCAAGTGTAAACATCTAAAGGTGCCCATACCTGGCATGGCATTATTTTGTTACTCACTGATAGTTAAGATAGGCATGTTTCTATTTTTGGATGGAGTTTCAGACAAGGAATGCACTTGCATTCTAATCCAACTACTAAAATGTATACGGTGATGAATCACACAGTATATAATAAACCTGTGGTGAAAAAGCAGATGACTTGTTTTAAACAATATCCTACACTCGCAATCTTTTCATTCTGTTTGTTCAGATCTATAAGGCATTTAACACTGAGGAGAGAAAAACAATTAATGAATCCATCCATTTAGAATTAAGCATCTCAGAGAGAAGTACTGTACAGAGCATATACTGTGAAATTGGCCACTAATTTCCTTTTTACGCTCCATTATTGGTAATGTTAATAGTCATATTTATTAGCAGTGATTATCAGGCCTGGCAAAAAACAAAAAACCACAAAAAACAAACTCTCCCCAAATCTCCTTCCCTCCCTCCCTCCCAGATTTAATGGTAAAAGGTGAAAATATTTCCCCCTCAAGGTAACTATTCCACTAGATTTATTTTCACCCCACAGCATGGTCACAGAGAACATGGATTCTATTTCAAATTTCATTTTTAAATTCTTAGCAACATTTAAAGATTTGTTCATGGGCCCGTTATACTGCAAAACTGGTATTTATTTTAAAAGAATATTTGTATTGCTTTTAAATATTAGTAACATTTTAAAAATTACCACAATAACTATAGCAATAGTACCAGCATAGAATGAGGGGAAAGTTACCATTTCCCCCCTTGAAGCAACATTATTCAAACTTTTAACATGCAGATCTAGTAGATAAGCCAATTGTATTTACTTATAACAGTAATATATATTCAAGATTAAGTTGAAAAATAGTTGAGTTCAAACTCAGTGGAAGTCAATTGTATATATGTAAATATAAATTGAAAATGATTTTAACATTTCACTGTAATGTGCATATGAAAGAAAAGTACTTTTTAATAAAAATTTAAATAATGTAAAAATAATAATATATATTCCACAGCATGCAGGGCTGAGTTAAAAAGGCTTCTGATAAATTTCAGTGTCCCATTCAAAGTCAGAAAAAATGGGTGGGATTTTTGCCACCTACTGGAGTGGGCTTATGGATGGCAGCACTTTTGTCTGTTGTGTGTCTTAAAGGCACTTTTGACTTATGGCAAACCTAAGGCAGACCTATCATACAGTTTTTTTGTTGAGATTTGTTCAGAAGGGGTTTGCCACTGGTCTTCAGAGTCCTAGTCCAACACCCAAACCAATATACCAAATAATCACGACTTTAAAGTTCTAAATGGCTTGCGGGAGGCAGGTTACCTGAAGAAAGATCTCCTTCTATATCTATATATTCAGTCCCTAAAGCTTGAGGATGTCCCCCAGACCCTGCACCAATTACTGTTGACACACATCTATTTAAAGAAATAAAGTATCCATGTGTGAGCAAGGCCTGAGAAATATGCAATTTTACCAACTTAATCACCATTTGGCAGCCATGCATGAGAACCTGCTGGGGCCATCAACTTTTGCAAAAAGAGAAGGACTGTCAAGCAGTTGCCAGGCCACAAAACATGGTGGGTATTACATGTGAGTTGTTTTGGTTTTGTGGGTCCAGAGAAGTGTGTACATTGCTGCTAGCAAGTGGGAGGGTGCTATATATTAACTGCCTTTCTGATGCAATGTTTGTAGGCCAAAGGAATCATCTGGACTCCTGTAATAGCTGGACATTTGAAAGTGTCTCTTTATAATGGGAAGATCTGATACTTTTTGAATCCTTTGGGAACAATGTTCTGAAGGATTTCCTCAGGAAACAGAATACACAATGTTGTGATTTTTACTGAGTCAGTGTTGTAAGTATCATGTTACTGCATTTGTATTTACTGAAGGAATCACACGCTTCCTTGGACACAGGGAACATTATAGCTGAGGCTGAACAGAACAATGGACACATTGGTATTATATATAATGTGTCAGTTAACATGTTTTGGGGATCTTATGAAGATTCTGGATCAGAAATATTTATGATGGCAAGGCATATTTTTTTTAAAAGGAGTTCACAATTGGAAAACTGTCATATCTATATCTATATCTATCTATATCTATCTATCTATATTGCAAACCTGAACATCAAAGTCAAGAAAATATTTTTTGTCCCTATATCAACGTATTTTTCTTTCCACCAAAGATGAATCAAGTGACTTATCAACATTGATTTTATACCAGCTTCCCCAAGAATCCTTGCACTTGTAACAACTATAGCTGGTATTGGTTGTACCAGTTTGTTAGAAATCCTTATTGTCTTATAAAACTATGGTTTCCCTGAAGCAATAGAATGACTTCAAAATCAGTTCATGTCTGTAGTGTAATTTTCATTCAAGAAAATGGACCCACAAGTCACCCCATTTACACAAGTTAATGTGATAAGAACTTATACCTGTGTCTTTTTGTGTGCACTGAAGTATCTATTGCTGAGCTGCTGTAATTTTGGTCTTAGGAATAAAAGGACTTAGGAAACGTATAACATGGCTCTGTCATTTATCACATTAGTTCTCTGGTATAGCATAGGATGCCTTGGCATAGTTATATATAAAACAGTGAAATGTGCCCCCCAAGATGGTGTTGGAGTACAACTCCTAGGAGCCTTAATCACCATGTTCAGTGATGGGCAATGCTGGGAGTGGCAGTCCAACAACATTCAGTAGACCATGTTGCTACAGATGCTTTGATTTTGATGGATTATACTGATTTACATGGGATTCCCCACACACTGCTTTGATTGTTTCATTTCTCTGTAACTTTTCTCGTAATGACTATCCAGAAACAAGCTCCCTCCAACTATGTTGGATTACAAATCCCATCACACCCAACCAGCATGGTTTCAGGACTGTACTGATTGATGATTATGATTATGTGAAGCATTGTTCAATGCAGCTGGAAGTCACTGGCTTGGAGAAGTCTATTCCATCTTATTTAGGGTGACCAGATGTCAAAACTGCAAAGGATGACAAGGCACTGCAAAGTGTAGGACAACCAAGAAAAATGGAGGACATTACCAAAGGAAAGCTTAAAAATCCTAATATTGACCTAAATTCATGCGATATGGTTTATTTAAAGCTATATTGCATATACATTCAACCCTCTATGTACACGGATTTTTATCTATGGATTAAGCATTCACGGCTTGAAAATATTAAAACAAATACATAATTCCAATAAGCAAGCCTTGATTTTGCCATTTTATATAAGGGACACCATTTGATTCCTCCATTATATTTAATGGGACTTGAGCGTCCACGGATTTTGGTATCCATGGGGAGTTCTGGAACCAAACCAAATCCCAGCAGATACCTGTACTGTATTTTATTATGTAGGCAACCATATTTTTCTGATGAGCTTATCTTCATTAAAATCCCTTGCTGGCTTGCTATATAGAACTTTGAGCAAGACAAATGCTTAACATTGTACTTTACTAGCAACAAAGCCTTGACTGAATCTGCATTTAAATTATGCCTTTCATTTGTCCACTGTGCTGAAATTAAGGGAAAAACTTCTTCAACATTTGCATTTTGTCCTCAAGCAACCCATTGCCTAGCATGCCTGCTGTCCGAGAAGCAAATGCGTCCTGAGCTCTAGGGGCAAGTCTTGTCTGTTGCTGCTGCTCCTAGGAAAAAAGAATGTTAGAAGGATCCATTCTACCTGCTATTTGCAGCAAAGACAGGCTGCTAAGTAGACAAATGTCTCAAAGGGGAACAACAAACATGGTGTTACTGAATGTGTTCCTCAGTCATGCTAAAAATAGAGGACATATTGAAATTCCTCCTGGACAGAAGGTTGAAGTGTAGGACATGTCCATGAAAAGGAGAACATCTTATCACATTCAATTCAGGCTTCATGTAACTCTTTTTAAGTGTCACATGGTCTTGATCCTTGACGCCTGTCTCTTTTTCTTCACTTTCTTTTTATCTAAATAATCTTTTCCTGTCAGGCATTAATCTTCCTGTTCAGACTAAGATTGCCACTTCTAATTTCTGTTTATCTGCATTTCTTTTTACTCCTCCACATCACTGGAATGCCTTTCTCTTCCCCTTACTGTATCCTGTGTATGCCATACTGTTTCTCCTCTTCCTTCTCCTCCTTTATCATCACCACAAGATTACTGATAGTTCTGTCGTTGAGACCTCTGGTTAATTTACTTTCTTTGTTTACCATGTCCTTCTTCAGATTGTAAAGGTGGATATAATAAACAGTCACTTAAAAACATCCTGTGGGTATCTTTTTCATTGTTCCATACATTATTTTAAATTTTCTAGACGTGATTTAAAGCTCTTATTGGGATGCAGTGGCTCAAGTGGTTAAGACGCTGACTCTGTTGATTGCAAGATCAACAGGTTGGCAGTTCAAGGCCCAGGTGCTGCATGATGGGGTGAGCTCCTGTCACTAGACCCAGTTTCTGCCAACCTAGCAGTTTGAAAGCATGCAAATGCAAGTAGATAAATAGGTACCACTTTGGTGGGAAGGTAAACAGCGTTCTGTTCAATCATGCTGGCCACATGATCACAGAGTAGTCTCTGACAATGCTGGCTCTTTGGCTTAGTAATGGAGATGAGCACCACCCCCTATAGTCAGACATGACTTGACAACCTTATCAATGAGGAATACCTTTACCTTTACCTAAAGCTCTTAGTACTGGACCAGCATTTGTCTGAGTGCTTATTAAAAATCACATTGAAAAAACTTCACATTGGAATTTAACTGCCATGGCTCAATGCTATGGAATCCTGGGATTTGTAGTTTTGTGAGATATTTAAACTTCTCACTCAGAGCGGTCTGGTGCCACAACAAACTAGAAACCCCAGGATTCCACAGGATGGCATTATGGAGCTTATCACACCGCTAAATAAAACATCTTACCTCTCCCAAATTCAATTTTAATTCAGGTATCTGGATACTATCGCAGGGATTTTGCCACTGAATCCACCACCCACATCCAGCCCGGGTCTAGCCCTGGTCCCAGGAGTGCTCAGACAGCCATTTTTTAAAGTCGGAAAACTCCAGGTTTCGAAAAGAGGCGAGCTGAGCGCCCCTAGGACCTGGGCTGGACCCGGCCAGCAGATTCAGCAGCAAAATCCCTGTGATAGTATCCAGACGCTGTCTAAATTAAAATTGAATTTGGGAGAGGTAAGATGTTTTATTTTAGCAGTGCGATAAGCTCCTATGACAGCTAAAGTAGTGGCAAACTGCATTAATTCTGCAGTTTGGCAGCAGCCTCAATCTGCCACATCCAAGGTCCTGTCTGCAGAGCCTAGGGGCAGCCCAGATTATCCTGGCCTTAGAATTGCCCTGAGGCTTCCCTGTTACAAAGGCCCTCTGTTCTGACACTGGGCAGCTGATCATGTACAGCACACATGTACCTCTGAGCCTCCTGGTGTGTCTATTGTTTCCATGGGTCAAATTGCTCTCAGGTCAGAACGAGGCATCCAGCAACAATCACATGGCTGGGCACTTCATTTTGACCTCAGAGTGAACAACTGGCAGTGGCAGCGGTACTGGGCAACTCAGCAAGACACATTTTAAATAGCTTCCTGGCATTGAAACTGCGGGAAGATCCAGAGCAAATAGTAAGTTTTGAAAATATATTATAAAGGTAATATACCCAAGTTCGGGTGCTGAACAGGCCAAACATTGTCCGGTCTGTATGGACCAGAATTTTGGTTGAGGCCATGAGTCACTTGTCTCCTTGCCAAGACGAGAGAGGGAGGCATTTTTATTTGGCCCATGCAGACAAGGCTCCAAAGTGAAAATTCACTTAAACAGATAATCCAGGGTTGCTTTCACTATCTCTCTGTGTGTATGTCTGCATGTTTATGCATGTGTGTACTGATCCAAATATGCTAAAATACAACCAACATGTGCGCACATCTTATTTCTTCAGAGTAGAGCATTGAGTGTTTAATCTTGATAGCTGGGCATCTATATTTCTTTTCCCCATGGGGCAGTGAACACCCAGAAGGGCAATTTTGAGTTAGACAAGGTTTAAACCCTTCTTGCTGCTTTTCCAAAGGAATTGGTAACCCTTTGTAGCTACTTTCAGTATAAGGATGGGGGGAATAGCTGGAAGGTCCAGACATCCATCTCCTGTGTAATGTGTAGTTGGTCCTGCTTAACACTCATTAATTACAAGGATGTTAAAGCTCAAATTGAATCCAGCCAGTTCTGCCTTCACAAATGAACATCAATAATACTGAAAGCTTTCTGTACATTGATCAGAAGGTAACATCAATAGCACAAATTGATGTTACAAAGAGGCTGCAATATCAATAGGTATTAGATGAGAGGAGAAACAGCTATTTCTAGCAACATGTCTTTTTTCTGGATGCAAAAATATTCTGCTTTGCTAATAGTTGAAGGATAGGAAAGAACAGTGTTGTAAAGTTTAGATCAAGTCTTTGTAGTCTGTGAGCCACCCCATGTCATCCCAAGTTGTCACCTGCAGTCCATTTTTCACTACTCAAATCGAAGCCCCAGTGCTCTTGTCCCACTCCGTAGCTTCCTGACAAATACCTTTTTTGTTTTGTGTTTAGTTCCAGACAGGCAGCAGACAGGCTTATTATAACCATGGTGAATCACTGTAGGCAGAACTAGCCCAAGTCAATCTAATACCTTCTTCAGCCATGTTTTCTTTCTTCCAGGACTAACTGCAGACTAGTCCTGCTTATCTGTAGAAATAAGGCATGTGACATCACTTTAAGCACTGGAGTTCCATTCTATGGAATCCTGGGATTTGTAATTTTACAAGGTCTTTAACCTTCTCTGGCAAAGAGTGCTGGAGTCTCACAAGGCTACCAATCCTAGGATTTTGCAGGATAGAGCTATGGCAGTTAAAGTGGTGTCAAACTGCATTATTTCTACAGTTTAAATGCACCCTAAGGAAAGAAAAAACCTGAAGGAACATATAGAAGATTATCGCATTATGTTATAAACCAGCTTACCTGAACCGGCTTAAAATTAGAAGCAGGAGGCATCCTGATAGTATCAGATGCATTTAACTGCTGAAATCACCTCCTGGTTGCAGCCCGGCTCCATCGCCGCTCAGAGGGGTGCTCTGGCGACCATTTTTTCAAGCTGGAAAACTCTCAGCTTTAAGAAGAGGCATGAGAAGCACCCGTCGGAGCAGCGATGGAGTCCGGCTGCAGCCAGGTGGGGATTTTGGAGGTTAAATGCATCTGATACTATCAGGATGCCACCCACATCTAATTTTAAGCCAGCTCAGGGAAGCCTATTTATAATGTAATGTGATAGTCTCCATACTGTTGTACAAACCAGCTACATTTTGAAAACCTCAGGGGAGGCTCTTCTGTTACTCTTGCCTCCTCCATACAGGCACCTTTAGTGATGACATCCAATAGAACCTTCTTGGTGACTACTCCAAGGGAGCCCTGGTAGCACAGTGCTTAAATGCTTCTACTACAGCCACAAGGTTGTGAGTTTGATCCCAGGACTCCAGTGTTGACTCACCCTTCCACCCTTTTGTAGGTCAGTAAAATTGGTACCCAGGTTGTTGGGGGCAATTGGCTTACAGTTTATAAACCATTTAGAGAGTGCTGACTTTGCTATGAAGTGGTATAGCAATGTAAATGCTATTACTAAAGGCTAGTGGAATTCCCTTCTAAGGATGCAAGACTGACCTCTTCACATCTGTCTTTCCACCAGGAGGTAAAGATCTTATTATTTCAGGCAGACTATTGATAGTTAAGCTGGGTTGTTACAGATGTGGTTTGTGATGTTTGGGTATTGTTTGAAGAAATAAATCACCAGGAACAGAAAACATACCAATAGAGCCAATATAGCTACAAAGACAGAATCAATTCAAATTCTAGCTAAAATCAGCCAACAAATATGAGTGAAAAAACCACAATCACCCACAGATTGGAAACCCAAGAAATACCAATACTCCAGAAAGGGGATACCAGGGACTGAAGTAATCACAGGACCATTTCATTAATGGCCCAGTGCATTCATCTCCCATACAAGCAAAGTGCTGCTCAGAATTTTATATCAGACTTTTACCCTATATGGAGTGAGAAATGCCAGATGTCCAAGTGGATTCAGAGAAGAAAGATCCGTTAGGGATCATATTGCAAACATATAATATAAAATGGAGCACACCAAAGAATTTCAGAAGAAAATCAGCTTGTGCTTTAAAATTACAGCAAAGCCTTTGACGGTGTAGCTCACAACAAATTGCAGATAACTCTTAAAGAAATGGATGTGCGACAACATTTGGTTGTCTTGATGCATAATCTATACTGTGGAAAAGAGGCCACTATAAAGACAGAAAATGGAAAGGCTGAAAGGTTTTAAACTGACATTGACACTGGTTCAGGCAATGATGCATTTTAGCACCCTAGCTGTTTACTTTATAGGGAGAATATATCATACAAAAAGTTGTATGAGATTTGGAGGAGGAAGGAGGAGGAATTTTAAGATGGAACATCAACAATTTAAATATGCAGATAAAAATACCATACTACTAGAAGAAAACAGCAATGACTTGGGATTACTATTGAGGAAAGTCAAAGAAGAAATTTGAGCAGAGGGCAGGTTTACAGTTGAACATTTAGAAAAAATGATTACAGATTATTTACATAACTTTAAAGCAGAGGATGAAGACACTGACATATAGTCAAAGATTTCCTATAGCTTGGCTCAGTTGTTAAGCAAAATCGAAACTGCAGTCAAGAAATCAGACAACTAGGACTTGGCAGTGCATTGATGAAGGAATTGAATAAATCTTCAAGTGTAACGATATATCATTGAATATCAAAGTCAGGATCATCCATATCACCATGTTTCCAATTTTAATGTATGGTTGTGAAAGCTAGACAGTGAAGAAAAGTAATAGGAAAAGTATAAACTAATTTAATCTGTGGTGCTGGGGGAGACTTCTATAGATATTATGGACTGCCAAAATAATCACTTAATAAATCCTAGAACAAATCAAGCCTGAGCTCTCCTTAGAAGCAAAAATGGCCAAAGTGAGATTATTCTTTTTGTGTGCTTAGTGCGCCTTTAAACCATTTTTTTAACTCATGGCGACCCTAAGGAGAACCTATCACAGAGTTTTCTTGGCAAAATTTGTTCAGAGCAGGCCTGCCATTTGGTTTCATGGCTGAGATGGGAATTGAATCCTGATCTCCAGAGTTGTAGTCCATCATTCTAACCACTACGCTGGCAGATACTTCAGGCATATCATGAGACAACATGACTAATTAGAATAGGCGATAATGCTTGGTGAAGTGGGAGGCAGTAGGAAATGAGGAAGATTGTGTCACAGGAGGATAGACTCAATCAACGAAGCCACGACCCTGAGTTTGAAGGACTTCTGATGCCAGAGTGTCTTGGAGGTCTCTGATTCATATAGTCACCATAAAATGAAGCTGACTTGATGACAATTAACAAATGCATTCTCTTCCTGTGTTTCAGTTGTGTTTTAATATTATGATGTGTTTAAGATACACAAAAAGTAATATAATAACCAGATAGGTCTGTAGCTCTTTGTTAAAGTTAAATCTTGACCTTCTTTTGGTATCAAAGTTATAGCCATTCTCAATGACCATGAAACACCTTCTCCTGAGTTCACAAGCAGAATGGAAGCCAGTCAATACAAGACCAGTAATATATGCTCCCTAAAGCATATACCAGACAACATGTTGTCTAGCACAGTTTGCACTAGTTGTCTTTTCTGAATACTTTTCAAGGGCAGTCACATGTAGAACTCATTGCAATAGTCTAAAAGGGAGCACAGTTAAGGCATGAACTACTGAGGTCAATCTGCCTAGTGGCACAGCTGGTATACCAGCTAAAACTGGGCAATGGCCCTTCTGCCCACAGTAGGCACATAACCTTCCAAGCTGTAACCCTAGTCTTTCAAAAGGAATGCAACCAGAACTGGTTGTAATCCCAGTCCCATGTTGGCTTTCCTGTTTACCCATAAAACCTCTGTTTCATCTGGACTGAACCTCATTTATTCATTCATACCCAATTTCTTCCACAGCCTCCTGGCATCAGTTGAGAAAGTGACCCATAGTTGGGAATTAGCCTATATGTTGAGTTTGTGCTGTTTTCATCAGTGACCTGCTCTTTTATGTTTGCTTTGTGTATATGTGTTTTGCTGCACAAAGAGAAAAGAGACTAGTTTTGTGCAGAGATGTTTCATAGTTGTGTGCCTTCAGGTAATTTCCAACTCAATAGCAAGATTTTTTTTCCAGAGGGGAGATCCTTTTTGCCTTCCTGTGAGGCTGGGAGAATGTGACTTGCCCAAGGCCACTCAGTGGATGCTCGTGCAAATTACAGAAACGTGTCTCAATGTGTCATGATACTCTGCCATATTAGAATGAGAAATTTTGTGACTATTCTTCACATTTCTCATAATGTCCTCCTAAGATGATTTACTAAGGAACACAATTTCTCCCTTGGTTCTACATACAAAAGATGAAAGAGGTTGTGATGTGTAGGTGTCTCAGCCTGGCCACAGCTATTAACACTATTTCAGCAGCAATATTATCAGAGACCTTCCATCTAATTAGGCAGAGAATATAAAATTAACTTTATTTCTGTGAAAGGCATGGGCATCTGAAGACAAATCAGTTTTTAAAGGATTTTTTTAAAAAAAAAACATTCACAAAATTTTCATGTGGGGAAAAAAAAACCTTATAACCAAATACACAATAAATATGGGAAAATAATTTTGGTGGAACCTAAGAAACACAATGAAATACAATCAGAGTTTCAAATCCCTACTAGAAAACCAGTGGTAGAGAGAAATGAAACTTGAACTGACTCCTGAATGAACTGACTCCTGTCATACCTCTAAAGGAAGCAAGCAGTTCCTTCTTATGTTTGCCTCTCCCAGTTTTGCCAAAATGGTAAATGTCACTAGCAATAAAGCTGTAACTATATAATACAAACCAAATTACAACCTTTTTCAGTCCATCTTCTTTGGAAATTTCCCATCTCCACTTTGCAGATAAAGTCACTCAGATCACTCAGACTTGGATGCTGTAACTGATGCAGCCCAGGTGATGAAATGTTGGCCTTTGCTTGTTTAAAATGGATTATTTTCAGTTTGTGCAGTCCAAGGAGATGTTCACTGGGAGATGTTCACTAAATCCCTTCCCCCCTTGGGTAATTAAAAAGGCCAAAGTGAGACTGGCCTAGTGGATAAAGTGATTAATGCCTCTTTACATCAAGGCAGGGTCTCAACATGTTTGAAGACATCTATTGTAAGACCTCTGCTCAAAAAACAGACACCTTGTCTGAATTCCAGTATGTTGGAGAATAATTGGCCAGGACCCAACATTCATTTTTGCGTGTGTGAGTGCTGGAACATGTAATGACCTCCCGGCTTTAAGGTTTCCTGGATGAAACAGATTATCTGGGTCCATTTCAATTTGGTTTCAGGCCTGGTTATGGAACACAGATAGCTTTGGTGGTTATTCGTTGCCAGGAAAAGACAGGAGGAGTGAGTCCTTATTGGTTCTGCTGGACCTCCTGGATGCTTTTGATAGCAAGCAATAGCAAGAACATTTCTATACTGCTTATCAGTGCACTTAAGCACTCCCTAAGTGGTTTACAACCTGTAAGCTAATTGCCCCCAACAAGCGGGGTACTCATTTTAATGACCTATGGAAGGATGAAAGTCTGAATGGACCTTGGATTCTCTGGGATCAAACTCATAACCTCATAGCTGTGAATGGCTGTAGTACTGTCATTTAACCACTGTGCCACCAGATACCATTTACCCTGGTATCTTTATGGGTTGTCTTGCTAAGATAATAATAATAATAATAATAAGTTTTATTTATAGCCCGCCCCTCTGCTAGGCAATCGGGGCGGGTTACAGCATTTTAAAACAGCACAGTTAAAAACATTCTCTCCAAATATAATCCCTCCACCCACCCCTTAAAACAAGATTAAACCAAAAAATAATTAAAACAACACAAGAATAAATTAAAAACTCAATCCGGAGTCAGTGGTCAATGAGCAAGTTGTCCCTCTCCATGGACAGATATTATTCTGGGAAGGCCTGCCGGAAGAGATCCGTCTTTACTGCCTTCTTAAAGGCAGCAAGGGTGGTTATCAGACGGATCTCATCCGGCAGGCCATTCCACAGTCTGGGAGCGGTAGCGGAGAAGGCCCTCTGGGAGGTCCGGGACAGCCTAGTTTTTATTGGCTGTAACAGATTCCTCCCAGAGGACCGCAGGGCGCGGGGGGGATCATACGGGGAGAGGCGGTCTCTAAGATAAGATGGACCCAAGCCATGTAGGGCTTTAAAGGTCAAAACCAACACCTTGTACTGTGCCCGGAAACTAATCGGCAGCCAGTGGAGGGATTTAAGCACCGGTGTTATGTGCTCCCTCCTTGATGTTCCCGTGATTACCCTGGCTGCCATATTCTGTACTAATTGAAGTTTCCGGGTTAGGCACAAGGGTAGCCCCATGTAGAGTGCATTGCAGAAATCCAGACGTGAGGTTACCAGGGCGTGTACCACAGTTTCCAGATCCCTCATATCCAGATAAGGGCGCAGTTGGCGTATCAGCCGAAGCTGATAACAGGCACTCCTGACCACCGCATTCACCTGACTAGTCATGTGAAGCGATGAGTCAAGGAGCACCCCCAAACTGCGAACACAGTCCTTTACGGGGAGTGTGACCCCGCCCAGGACTGGAGGCTGTATTCCCAGACCTGGTTTCGGGCCTGTGATTGCGAGTACCTCCGTTTTGTCTGGATTCAACTTCAATCTGTTTTTCCTCATCCAACCCATTACCGCTCTTAGACAGTCATTAAGAGGTGAGACGCCATCTGAAGTCTGAGACGATGATCTGGACATGGAGAGATATATCTGGGTGTCGTCAGCGTACTGAAGACACCGCGCTCCATGCCTCCGAATGATCTCCCCCAGCGGTTTCATATAAATATTAAACAGCATCGGGGACAGGATGGCGCCCTGAGGGACGCCACAATTAAGCTCAATTTTGGATGAGCAACTGTCCCCGAGCCTCACCCTCTGAGATCTGCCCGAGAGGAAGGAACGGAACCACTGCAGAGCAGTGCCTCCAATTCCTAACTCTCTCAGGCGATCTAAGAGGATGGCATGATCTATAGTGTCAAAGGCTGCAGAGAGATCCAAGAGCACTAGCAGGGTCACACTACCCCTGTCAATACTCAGGCGGAGGTCATCGGTCAGAGCAACCATGGCAGTCTCAACCCCAAATCCTGTCCTGAAGCCGGTTTGAAATGGGTCAAGATAATCGGTTTCATCCAAGACTGCCTGGAGCTGGGAAGCAACTGCCCTCTCGATCACCTTACTCAAAAAAGGGAGTAAGGAGACTGGTCTATAGTTGTTTCTGTCCAGGGGGTCCAGGGAAGGCTTCTTCAGGAGTGGCTTAACCGCCGCCTCCTTTAGACAAGATGGTACTTTGCCTTCTCTGAATGATGCATTGATTGTGTCCCGAAGGAACCCCTTCAACGCATCTCCCCCCTGGACGACCAGCCAAGATGGACATGGATCGAGGGGGCAGGTCGTCTTCCTCACCATTCCAAGCAACTTGTCCACGTCATCGGTACTCACAGATTGTAATTGATCCAGTGAAATTTCATCAACGGAGTTCCTGGATGCCTCATCTACGGATTCTGCCAAAACAATGGTGTCTAAGTCGGCTCTTATCCGAGAGATTTTATCTGCAAAGTAGATATTAAAGGCCTCACAGCAGGCTGTCGTCGGGTTCAGTAGGGGATTCGGCGCAGGAGGAACCCTTGTCAGCTCCCCCACCACCCTAAACAGCTCTGCCGGGCGAGACTCTGCAGACGCAATGCGTGCAGAACTGAAAGATTTCCGCGCTGCACGCAAAGCCTCCCTATAGGAATCAAGATGTTTCCTAAGGCGAGTTCTGTCGGATGAGAGACGGCTCTTCCGCCATTCGCACTCTAGTCGTTGTCCAGCTCGCTTCATCCTCCTAAGCTCCTCGGTATACCAGGGCTTACGATTAGGAGCGGGCTGGAAAGGACGCTTGGGAGCGATCGTGTCGATAGCCTTGGTGAGATCGATGTTCCAGGTGTCCACCAAGGCCTCGACAGAATCACCGGCGTTACCAACCATTAAACCCTCTAAGGCTTTCTGGAAACCAATTGGTTCCATTAGCCTTCGAGGGCGGACCATTCTAATTGGTCCACCACCCCCGGGAGGGTGGGTAATAGCCTTTAGTTCTGCCTTGATCAGAAAATGATCCGACCATGACAGTGCGGAGATAGTAGTAACCTCCGCCCACGGATATTCCTGCTCCGTACTAAAGACCGCATCGAGGGTATGACCAGCACAATGCGTGGGCCCGTTGACCAACTGGGATAGGCCCATGTTAGTCATGGTATCCATGAACTCCCGAGCCGTGCCAGTTAAATCTTGCAAACTGGTTTCAAGAGGGATGTTGAAATCACCCAGAACCAAGAGTGGGCGACTCCAACAGCAGCTCGGAAACCAGGGCAGTCAGCTCGGTCAGGGAGTCTGTTAAGCAACGGGGTGGCCGGTATACCAACAGAATCCCCAAACTATCCCTGGTCTTCAGGCTAAGGTACATACACTCGATGTGTGTCGTTTTCCGGATAGGCTGGGGCATTGTTTTACCAAATCTTTGTCACTTCCTGAAAGGACAAGCCTAGAGTGTGGTACTGGAGGATTTCTCCTTCTCTGTTCTTTGTCTGTTGGCTTGTGGAGTCTCCTGGAGCTCTGTTCTGTCCTCCACGCTATTCAACATCTACACGAAACTGCTGTGAGGGGTCATCTCTAGTTGTGGTGTTCAGTGGTATACAATATACTTTACCTAAACAACAAAGAAAACAAGAATTTCATGAACAAACAAAAAAAGCTATTGTTGAAATGTTAGGCAATAAAATACTTACTTACAATTGTAAAAATTTAGGAGATGTATACACTTGTTGTGCTGATGATTTATTACCATATTTACATATACCGCAATTAAATAATATAATACAAAATTGCTTAGAATGGGCAAAAGCAACTGGTGGAGGTTTTTCTGTACAAACATTAAAACATTTACCAGCTCCTGGACCCATTCACATGATTTTAAATCATCAAAATATAAGTACTGAAGAATTTGACAATATTTTCTACATGTGGATAACTAAAAAATCATCTAAAAAAAATACCATATTATTATATGGTCCGAGCAATACTGGAAAATCGGCATTCATATCAGGATTAAAACAACTAATTCCACATGGAGAAATTCAAAATACAAATTCTGGATTTGCATTTGAAGCATTATTAGATTGTTACATGGGTGTATGGGAAGAACCATTAATAAGTCATGAATTAGCAGAAAAAACTAAAATAATAATGGAAGGAATGCCAACAATGATACCAATTAAATATAAAAAACCTCATCCAATTGATAGAAAACCACTTATTATGACTTCTAACCATTACCCATGGAGATTTTGTTCAAGTGAAGCAAATGCTTTTCAAAATAGAATATATATCTTTAACTTTTTAAAACCTGCACCAACAGCCACCTGCATTATCTGTGATAATACAAGAAAATCTACTTCAACATCCAACAAGCAGTCAAGCAAGACTTTGGCTGACAGCATCATCTCAACAGAAAGCAATAGAAAATCAACAACCTTCATTTCTACCACTACAGACAACATTTCAAGATCAATTACTACCAATTCTAACAGATCAAGGACTGTCAGGAGCAACAGTTACAGATCAAGAAGCCCAAGCCCTTGCTCAACAAACACCAGCACCAACATTGCAAGATCTAGCAACAGCTCCTGCACCTCAACTAACACAAACAACAGATCCAGTGGGGAGAACAGATCCAGCAGTTGCAGCTTCAGAATTTATAACACCGGATCCACATCTCCCAAATACATTATTGGACTTAACGACTCCTCACCAGGAAATATCGAAAGTAAAAAAACTGACAAACTTGACAGAAGCAGAGGAACACTCTCTTACACAATTTCTTCAAGCACCGGGATTACTACTGCCTTGGAATTTTCAGGGTACACCTCTCAAACTGAAAGCCAAAACCAGAAAAGAGTGGGTAGGGAAACTCATACCTGTATAAGAATACCAACAAAAGAAGACTGGGGAAGTTATATTACTTACCTAAGAGCTAAATATGACTGAATTTACCATTACTACTTTAAGAAGTGTGTATGTAGACAATGAAAGCTTTAACTATCCTTTTGGCACATATGATCCTAATAAAGGTGGAATATATGTTCACCCTACTGCAACTGGTTGGCAAGTTATTCCTAATATTCTTTGGGAACACTTTTGTTCACCTAAAGACTTTTATGAAATGACCATTAAATATGAAGCAATACAGGTCACAGGTATCACATGTACACTATTTAACATGATACCAATACAAACAACACCCAATTCAATTTCTCCTTTCCACCAAACTCCAAGGAAAATGTTTCTGTTCTAAACTAGTGTCTGGTATCAATAATGGACTAAGGGGCTTTGCAGATGGCGCTTTGCGCCGTCTTCAAGCCAAGGAAGGGGAGGGGCAGCCGGATGCTGGGCGCCCCATCCCCTTCCTGAGGACGTCATCGGAGTGCCCGTACTTCCACACAGCGGGTGCTCCGATTACATCCTTCCGGCTCAGTGTCCAGACACGCTGACCCAGAAGAGATGGAAAAGAGCTGCATGGCAGCTCTTTGGGCACCCCTTTCGCTGCCTGTGGAAGGAGCACTATTTTAGCACTCCTTTCCCAGGCAGCGAAAGGGAGGATCGGGGCCGAGGCATGGGGCAGCCTCGGCCCCAATCCGCCACTTCCCAGGGCGGCCTATGGCTGCCCGTCTGCATTCCCCCTAAGTGAGAGCAACAAAACATAAGTTTTCCTGATCAATCAAAAGGTAGATAAGGGGATAGGGATTCAGGCTGGACTCAGCCTTGACCTTGGAAGCCAGGAATGCTTTTGTATATTTAAAGCTAATGTGTCAACTGTGCCTGTTCCTTGGGATGTCTGATCTAGCGACAGTGAAACATGCCTTAGTTACATCCTGTTTGGATTACTGTAATGTGGGGCTGGCTTTGAAGAGTGTTTGGACATTTTAGTTGGAATAAAGGTCTGTAGCCAGTTTGTTAACTGGGACTGGTTGCAGGGAGTATCAGTCTGTTTCTGGGCACAGTTCCACATTAGTGGTTAACATCTATAAAGCCCAATATGGCATAGGTCCAGGCTACTTGATAGACTGTCTCCCTGTATGAGCCTGTCTGGATTCTGAGATCATTGGAAGAGGCCTTTATTTCATTTCATACCTCCTTCATAGGTATGATTAATGGAGACATGCAACAGGGCCTTCACTGCAGCTGCCCCAAGACTGGAACTATTTTCCTAAGGAGGCTAGCAAGGGCCCCTTCCTGCTGTCTTTATATCAGCAGCCAAATACCTTTTTTTAAAATAGGCTTTTGAGAATTGAAAGTTTTGAAAAAAAGGGACTCTTATTAGGATAATGTGCTGTTTTAATTGTAGTTTAAAAAACCCCAATTTCTATACATTTTACTTGTTTACAAAATGTTTCACCGTTAATAGTTTAGATCTATTTTGATGTTTAATGTTATGTTTTCATGTCATTTTTGGGGATGTTTTACATATACCATATTTGTTGTAATTTGTAAGCTGCCTTGAGACTTGGTTTTAGCAAAAAGGTAGGGTCATGATGATGATGTGTTGCTTTCACACTTCTGGAAATAAGGAATATTCTCCTTGGAAAAGAAATGGTGAAGTATAATAAAGTCAGTGGAACAAGTAAGCTCAGTGTGAGTTTGTGGTGGGTGGAAGAGGCCAGATATATTGAGTCAATGTATAAAAATCTTTACCTCCAGCATGACACATGCTTCTATGGAACTAAGGGACACATAATAGTTGATTATTTTCTCCTAGTATCTCATGGCCGCTTATAAATAGCTATGCTGATAAGGATGATTTAGAGTGGAAATCCAAGCCAGAATGTTGTGTCACTGCAGCAAACACCCCAAACAATTGCTACTGCCAGCATCTGTGATGTGGCAGCATTGTAGAAAGATGTGTCATGGATCAGGATACAGAATATGGATGAACTGGGGCCAATTGATCTACTTGGTATCTTAAAACACAACAAAATAATTTTTGGCTTGAAAATGTAATGGAAATGGCGCACCTGGATAAATTGACTACCCTGGTCAGAAGAAAACAATTGGATGTATTTATAGACAACTGGAAACCATTTATAGACCATGTTAAGCAATTAAGAGGAGATATTAGTGCTATTTGGTTTGATAGCTAGGCAACTGAAATGTGTTTTCTTGTGTGTAAGTGTATTTTCCCCTTAAATGTATAAATGGAAGGAATGTATATTAATATATGATTCTAGGTTGCATAAATAGAAGTATAGTATAGAAGATCAAGGGTAGTAATAGTGCCACTCTGGACGTTATCACAAGGGGAGTCGTGGGGAGAAAGTGGAAATAAACCGGACGAGTGGAAGACTTTAATTTACGGGATTTGTCCCGTTCCGCCTCGTCTGATAACTAAATTCGAATTTAAAAGGGGGTTAATTTGAACGAAAACCTGATCTTTTCATTTCCCCGAAAATGAAAAGATCAGGTTTTCGTTCGAATTAACCCGCTTTTAAATTCGAATTTAGTTATCAGACGAGACGGAACGGGACAAATCCTGTAAATTAAAGTCTTCCGCTCGTCCGGTTTATTTCCACTTTCTCCCCGCGACTCCCTGTGTGATAAAGTCCTCTGTTCTGCTTTGGTCAGGCCTCAGTTGGAATACTGTGTCCAGTTCTGGGCACCACAATTCAAAAAGGATGTTGACAAGCTGGAGCATGTCCAGAGAAAGGCAACCAAAATGGTAAAGGGTCTGGAAACCATGCCTTATGAGGAGAGATTTACGGAGCTGGGTATGTTTAGCCGGAGAAGAGAAAATTAAGAGGTGATAGGAGAGCCCTGTTTAAGTATTTGAAGGGATGTCATATTGAGGCTGGAGCAAGCTTGTTTTCTGCTGCTCCAGAGACTAGGACACAAAACAATGGATGCAAGCTACAGGAAAAGAGATTCCACCTTAACATTAGGAGGAATGTCCTGACAGTAAGAACTGTTTGACAATGAAATATGCTTCCTCAGAGGTGGTGGACCCTCCTTCTTTACAGATTTTTAAACAGAGGCTGGATGGCCATCTGTTGGGAGTGCTTTGATTGTGTATTCCTGCATGGCAGGAGGTTGGAATGGATGACCCTTGGGTTTCTTCCAACTCTATGATTCTATGATTCTAATATTAATATTAGGATAAATAGCTGGACTAGAAAAGGAATCTAGAAGATTATAGGGGAAGGAAAATATTATAACTTAAGAAACCAAATACAGAATAAGCAGGGGTGGGGGAAAGCGGTTTATGTGTTATACTCGGAATAAACATGATTTCATAAAAACATGTTTGTTTCAGTCACTACAGGAAGACGTATGAGACTGATGTGCAAAACAAAGGATATTGCTGAAGCAATGTTGGTTCACGCATACTGCTGTGTGTACCATTGTGCACGCGCACACACACACACAATCAATGCTGCAGCAAAAAATAATCTAGTGGAGCACAATCTTTTTCCATAGGAGGAGAAATGACACCATTTGCTAGACATTTGGGTAATGTTGACCCTTTGTTGCACTGGCAAAGGAATAAACTGATGATGAGGTCACCAAGTAATACTGATGAGGTCCTTTAAGTTTTATTTAGTACAAATCAGCACAGAAGAATTCAGAGAATGAGGAAAATAAATGATGTTTGGATAGTTCTCTTCTCTTTTCTTTTTGATGTGGTCCTTACTTAATCATTGTCAATTTTAATGGTAAGTGTTCTTTGCCAAGATTGTTTGTCTTTTTAATTAAAAGCTAAAAGTTGCATTTCTGCTGGCTGAAAAACTTTTCCTGAAGGTCAGTGTGTTTTACACTTCAATCTCTGTAGTCAGAAGTAGGCACCACCGACATTTTATTTCCAGGTAGCTATATGCAGTATAGGATTGAAGTTATGCCCTGTAAATTTAACTCAGATTTTTATTACTGGTTAGTTATTTCTTATCTCTGTGCTTTACAATAAAGTTTTTAACCAAAATCTTCACTTCCTTGGTAGAAATGATACTGAATACAGGAGGTAAAGCTATCTTTCGTGGTGGTGATAGCATGGATCTGGATTCATTCTGGGGGCATGGCAATGGTGGGGTGGTCCTAATGAGCTTCAAGACTAATCACTAAACCACTTCACAAAATACAGCAGCAGCAAAGATGCCCATCATGTAGTGCAACGGTACTAAAGGTATCAAAATATCCTCAGACTGTACACAATAAAAGTAACATTAATCCTTGCACCTTAACATTTTTCTGATATTGCTTCTGTTTCTGGATGTATTTCTTTTTTTATGGATGTATTTCTTTTTTAAGCTCAGTGTTGTGGTCACTTGAAAGTTTCAGGTATAAATTCTGAGACCTTGATGATGATAAGTGCTTTACTGGAATGTACTTCTAGCAGCTCAGACTTCTATAGGCAATGTGTAATAATCAATACTGAAAACAAACACTAAAGAAATGCATCAGTTCTTCTGAAGCAAGGAAATCATTATTCACTTGACTTTCTGACTTTTCACTATAATTTAATTCAGCAGAAAACTTGTTCACAGAAAGATACTCTGAATTTTGCTGCACTGTGTTGTTGTGTGCCTTCAAAACTTATGCTGACCCTAAGGTGAACCTGTCACAGAGTTTTCTGGAGCTGAGAGTGTGTTACTTAACCAAGGTCATCCAGTGGGTTTCTATGGCTGAGCAGAGATTTGAACCCTGGGTTGTAGTCCAAGATTCAAAACACTACACCACATTTACTATCCACCATTAAATTGCCACAATTAGAAGGATGTTATTACAAATCAGGCTAAAACCTCCAGTAGAGCCTCTGAGAATGATCCAGCCAAAGCAAAGCACATTTAAACACAATGGGTATCACTGGGAGTGTTATGTTCATGCCATGTATATTGCATGAAGGAGCATCATGTATAGAATGGGAACACAAGGTTATACCACTGATTTTTACCCAAGATTGTGTTGTACCTTTGCTCTGTCATCCACATATTAAGTGATGGCATCTGCAAAGGCAAGTCATGCATCTTGATTGTCCACATTTTCTGCACTGGAATGCCACATGGTCTATGTTCCAGAACACATAGAAAACCTACTGTAATGTAGGACTTACTATAAGCATTGGACTACCACTCTGGAGACCAGGATTTGAGTACCTGCTCAGCCATAGAAACCCACAGGGTGATCTTGGGCAAGTCATACTTTCTGAGCTTCAGAGGAAGACAAGGGCAACCCACCTGTGAACAAATTCTGCCAAGAAAACCCTGTGATAGCTTTGCCTTAGGATCACCATAAGTCAGAAATGAATTGGAGGCATACAATAACAAAATCCTCTTGTTGATCCTAACTAAAGTAGAGCCATTAAAACAGTTGGGTTTACCGACATGTTGACTCACCATTCAGCATCTATTCAATGACTCCAACTTAGTTGGGATTAACCAATAGACTGTGTATATGAAAAGGGACTGTCTATGGAAAGGAACTTGAAGGAGTATTGCAAAAGAAATAAAATACAATTGCAGACTATATGGAAATTAGAGGGAATTATGATTTTCCACATATCTATCAAATTGCCCTTTTCAATATGCATTTCAGTACAAGACATTATGCTCAGCTATTTGAAATGGCTGAGGAACTAGTCATTTCTTTGTTAAGAATATGAACATTGGTGACTGAGTTGCTTTATCCTTAAGCCATATAATAAGGAAACTGTGGTACTTTCCCAAAGTACATCTCCAGACAGTAATTTGTAACTCGAACATGAATGAAGAAGCCAGACGATGACTCTGCACATGTTAAAACACCAAAAAACTATTACTTCATTATGAAAAAATGTCTACTTCCAGCAAAAAGGCCATTAAAATAAGGGATGCTTGAAATATTCATGCATGAATGTGATTCCTTCCCAGAGTAGGTCATTCCTTTTGCTTAACATCTTTGGGTGTTATCCAGTCACAGAGTGATTTTTTATTCAAATAAAGTAAAAGTGGAAACAATTCTGCAAATATTTGTTGAGACCGCCAAGTCCTTTGTTAGAGTTCCTAGCTGCTGCCATAGTCTGCTGAAAACAGTCTGTTTTTTTTGATGATTAAAATAATGTGAAAAACTTTTCAAGATTGTAAGTCTAGTATCATGCATTTTTCCCTACAAGGTCTTGTGTGTGTGCCTGATGTTGTGTGCTTGGGCTGGTTGCAAACACTATTTTGCAGACACTATTTTGTTTTACAAACTAGCCGTTAATGCTGGAAACATAAAAAAACAAACCATAAACTGGAATCCTGTCTTGTTTAATGTATACATAAGCACAATAGTTATACTGCTACACACTGAATCCAGGTGTGACCTCCCCATTCCCACTGCGATCAATGGCAGTCTGTTCTCTTGCTACTCAGGAAGCACCTGGCTGCCATTTCCACCCCTTCCCATGAGTGATCCCCATTGTGACAGGCAGAAACAGGGTCCCTGTCACAATTCCTTTTCAGCTGGAGATTGCTTGTGTGAGGGGTGCATGGGAACAGCAGCCAGTTGCTTCCCAAGCAATGAGGGAATAGACCCCCATTCATTGCAATAGCTCCTTCCTGGTAAGGGAGGACTGGAAGACTTTCATGGTCCTTCAGCCAGCCCCATTCTGCCACACCTTACAACATTCTTTCTGTCTTCCCAGACAGGGTACTGCCAGCAGCATGATAATGAGCCTGAAACATGTGAACTGTATTTTGTAGCCCCAAAGATCCACGGTGTTTCCACAGCAGTACTAAGACCATCTCCCAAACATGCATTCTAGCATCAGGGTCCTTTGCATAAAAAGTAATTGTAAGGAAAACAAGACTTTGTAAGGACATCTGACAGGCCACATGGGTCCAAAACAAGAGAGGAGAGGAAATATGGAGAGTAAGGACCATCTCAGCCCCCACCCCACCCCCACGCTGGACATCCTACAGGCCACATGGGTCCAAAACAATGGAGAAGTGGTGGGATGGAGGTCAAGGACCATATCAGCCCTCCTGCCCCCATACTGGACAGGCCACATGGACCCATAACAATGAAGGAGAGGTGGGAGGGAGGACAAGGACCATCTCAGACCCCCCTACCCCCATGTCAGACATCTGATGGGCCACAAGGAGCAGAACAAGGGAAGGGAGGAGGGTGAGGGAGACATAAGGGAATGGGAAGGGAAACAACAAACCAAATAAGAAGGGGAGGGAGGACACAGAGTGACCAATAGCTACTAGACAGCAGCAGTAGTGTTGGGTGACACTGATATTGAGAGAAGAGCAGTGACGTCATAGCTAACACATGTTAGCACTGTGCACAGGGAAGCTAAGATGGCCCTTCTTGCAAGATCCTGGCACCAAGAAAACCCTAGATTAAGGCAATCCCAAGAAAACCAAAGCTAGTCCAAGAACACAAACTGTGACACAGAAAGAAACAACAGGGAAATCACAATAGACAGATGAGCAAAAGAACTAGGAAAAATTAAAAGTTGGGAAGTCAAGCAGCAGACACTTTTAACAACACAAACACTGTCTGAAGCAGCACCACACATTACAGGAACATGGAATGTGAGAAGCATGAACCAGGGAAAGCTAGAGATAGTAAAACAAGAAATGGAATGCATAACCATAGCAATACTAGGAGTAAGCAAGCTAAAACGGTCAGGAATGGGGCACTTTGGGACTAAACAGAGCAGCGAAAAACACCGGCATCTGGGTGGAGTGGGGGCATGGCGACTGCCCGCCACCTACCCTGACTCCACCCTGATGCTGGTGTTACGCTGCCCGACCGATCGCATGGCAGGCAGTGTTACGGTGCTCCTTTTGTGCGGCATGCCAAATGCCAAAAGGAGTGCTGAAAAGTGCTGCCACAGCAGCAAGAGTGCCATTTTGCTGTTTTAAAAAGGAGTGGTGTTTTGCTGCTTCTTTTAGAGCTGGCAAAGTGCCAGATTGGGGCTGCAGCATGTGGTTGCAACAGCCCCAATCTGGCGAGCAAAGGGGTGGCAGCAATCCACCCTGTGGGGGCTGTCTGTTTTGCCCCTATGACTCAGACAACTTTCATTCAGACAACTACACAGTGTTCTACTCAGGAGACGAAAAGACAAGAAGAAATGGTGTGGGCTACACAATAAGCAGAGATGTGGCAAAAGCAGTCAAAGCATACAATGCTAAGCCAAACCAAATCAAACATTGATCAGAATGGAGATGGCAGTCAAGAGATAAGAAGAAGACTAGGAATGGGGAGGGCAGCTATGAAAGATCTACAAAAGATCCTAAAATGTAAAGTTATACTACTGAGCATGAAAGTTGGAATTGTACAATCCATTGTATTCCCTATTGCCATGTACGGATGTGAGAGCTGGATAGTGAGGAATGTGGATAAGAGGAAAATCAATTCATTTGAAATGTGGTGCTGGAGAAGAGTGCTGAGAATATCGTGGACATATCACGTTATGAAATAGATCAAGCCTGGCATTTCCCTGGAAGCCAAGATGGTTAAATTGAGGTTGTCGTACTTTAACCATGTCATGAGAAGGCATAACTCATTGGAAAAGACAATAATGCTAGGAAAGGTGGAGGGAAGTAGAGAGGAATGCTGCATGCAAATGGATGAACTCTGTTAAGGAGTCACAGATATGAATTTACAGGACCTAAGCAGAGCAGTGGAGGATAAGAAGTCTTGGAGATCCATAGGGTCACCATGAGTCGGGATCAACTCAAAGGCAGTTAACAACATCAGACAACAAAAACTAGGGGTTATATAGGGAGTGTGAATATGCAATAGTCACAAGTACATAACTGCAGGATATACATTCGTAACTGTGACTCAGGATTCCAGCTATAGTTAGATATAAACCTGTAAATTATGGCCTGTGGTGAGTTTTTAGAAAGTCTATAGGACCTTGACGAAAGTAACAGAAATAATAGAACCATTCCCACAGCAATAAGTAATGAACACTGAATTAAAATACAGCTCTCTTTGTACAGGTATATCTCAGTTAACAAAGCTTCTCACAAAGAAGGTACATTTTTAAAAAGTATTTTCATGTCTGCCCAGCCCCCTTTTCTTCCTTATTCTCTGTTTAGTTGGAAGTATTTTTAGTAGCATCAGCAGAGGACGTTATCACACCAGGGGTCTCAAAGCAGCAAGAAAAGCAGCATGGAATCAATCCAGAACCATACCGGAATGATTCTGGTCGCGCAGCCGTAATTCCTCTTTGAAAGAGGAATTACAAAGAGCTGGAATGATGCAGCGATGGCGCAGGGATGATGCAGGGATGGGCGGGGTTTGCTGCGACGTCGTCTGATCACAGGGGCAAAGGATCCAGAATGATGCAGCGATGGTGCAGGCATGGGGCTGCTTTAGACCCCGTGTGATAACATCCATTGAGAGGATGGTGAGGGGAAATTGAGGAAACAGAATTTCAGCATTGGGTTGAGTAATGTCAATAGTAAACAGTGCAATAAAGTTTGAACTGGGACAGAATGTGATTGTGCTCTGTCCAATACTACTGTAGCTGTGTGTGCCTGCCTATAATAGACAAGGCAAACAACAGCTGCACCCAGAATCCCTTGCTGAGCATGTGTGAACAGCAAAACAGGCAGAAGAGGGGATAGTATATAGGTCTGCCTCACCAGCTCCTCCCACTGTGTAAAAAAGCAATAGATCTATATGTTTGGCCACCAAAGTGAAAATTATATATTAAAAAGTGAAGGCTGGTGAAAGGGGGAAAAAAAATCTCTGGATACATTTTGGAAGAAACTTTCAAGCAGTCACTAGGCTTTCAAATGTTCTCTAGCAAGGTTTATCTAACCTGGTGGTTTCATTTTTTATTTGCCTATTCTTAGTTTGGAATAAAAAAAGTTTGCTGGAACACATTTGGACTGCTTCTTTTTTGCAGTTGTACCTACCCCTATTCTTTCCATTGTATTTCTACCTTTCATACTACATTTTCAGTTAAAGAAGTAATGCCTAGAAACACATCTGCTTCATTAACTGATATATACCTGCATTCCAGGACATATAAACTACATAGGTGGTGTGAAGAGGAAGGGGAAGTATATAGAGACAAGTCTATATGCATTATAACATAGAAACAATTGTCAGCGAAGGGAAAAATGTGAAGACTGCATGCTATGATTAGAATCCCAAAGATCTAGGGTCATCCACTAGTGATGTCACAAGAGGTGGGTCCTTGTGATGTCATTAAATGTGACACATGAATCATTAACTTTAGTTGCTCAGAACATGTCATTCAAATAATAAACATCAAGTCTAAAACAAATGAAAAAAGTATTTATCGGGTTCGAAATTCAGTTTTCCAAGCTCTACATTGAGCTGAGAAGAATAAACACTTTACCCAGCCCAGTTTTTAAAATATTTGCATGCCCTGCTTGTAAGGACACGTGGTAATTATAGTCCAAATGAAGAACATTCTTCCAAGCTCTGATCTGAATGGAAATTAGTCCAGTGAAGTTGTGGGAGCCCCAGTATTTATGTATACTAGCCTGAATCCTATTAGTTAATCTTTTAAACATGGATCTTATCGCATGCCTCTGTGCCCAGGCAGGAGGCATCCCATACTCGATCATGGCATCCCAGACCCAATCCAGACCCAATCCAGACTTCTCTGGCACTTTTTGAAAGAACAGAATGTTCCTGTTCTTTGCAAGGTGCAGGAGAAGTCTGGATTCGGTACGGGATGCCTCCTGCCTTGGCATGGAGGGGTGCAATAAAATCCGTGTTTAAAAGTTTTCAACCTGTGCCTAGCTTGGGAGAAAAGGACAGGAAAGGCCAGTGCAATAAAGTCTTTACATGGCAGTAATTTCAGTCCCAGTTTATACATTCTGCCAAATCCAAAAAATGAAATAGTACGCTGAAAGTACTGTATGAACCCATTGTTGCTAGCAGACAGGAAATGTATCTGTGAACCAGTTCAAACATAAGGGAGCCAGCATGGAATAGTGGTTTGAGGATTGGATTGCAACTTTGGAGAAGAGAGTTTGAATCCCTGCTTGGTCAAGGAAACCCACTGGGTGACCTTGAGCAAGTCACATTCTCTCATCCTCAGAGGACAGCAGAGGGAAAACACACTCTGAACAAATCTTACCAAGATAGGCTTGCCATAAGTTGTAAACAACTTGAAGTCACACAACAATAACAACAATTGGTAAAAGCATTTTGATTTTACAATAATGTATTATATAATATTTTTGTTGTTGTTGTTCTTTGTACCTTGCAAATTTATCATGGAGTTTTCTTGGCAAGATTTTTTTCAGAGTAGGTTTGCCATTGCTTTCCTGTGAGGCAGAGAGAGTTGGGTTTCCAAGGCTGAGTGTTGGCCTAGAGTCTTAGTCCAACAATCATATGATATTGTTTGTCATCCTGCACAGGTGCATACAGACACCAAGTGCTGTATTTATTGATTTATTCCCCCCATTTTTCAGGCTTTCCTAAACTCAATACATAAATTTCAAGATTTCTCTACTTAAAATAGTAATTTTCTATGTTCTACCTCATTAATAACTTTTGCCCTCTTGTTGCCTGGCCGTGCATGTTTTAACCACATTCTGAACTTGCTAGACTTTATGTGCCTGGGTTTTTATCTGCAAAATATTGAAGGGTATGCATTTGGTCCATTGTCCATAAGGTAAGAAACTATGGTCAATTTAAAGGGGTGAACAAACCGTATTGCTGGTCTGCAATCTTACAAAAGTCGCTGCAGATCTACATAGAACAAAAAATAAAATACATTAATGTTTGGAAAGGATAATGCTTTCATCTGGAGTAATTTAGAAGCTTCATAATTCTTTTAATTTTTGTAAAAATGGGGTCAGATTCTCTCCCCCCCCAAAAAAAACCACAGTCTTCATTACTTGTGAACTTTCTCAGCAGACCATAATGATAGAGTAATAGCTATCTGAAGGGTGATTTCATTTCACTGTTATTTACAACTTCACTCAATAGCTGAGCCTCTTCCTATTATTCGTGGTTAAATATAGCAACCGATTCTTTCCCATTCCCTTTTCTCTATTTTTTTTTAACCACCCACACAAAGTATGTGAGTCAGAGAAACTGTTAAGAGTGAGTGGTTCCCATCTGGCCAGGCTGCTCCTTGGCAGTTTTGTTGACTTTGCTGATTGTATTCACACTCCTCAAGGTCATCTCAAACATAAGGAGGTGAACTAATGTCTGTCTGCAAAAAAAACATTTTCATGCCAGAATCTCAGTTTGCAATATAGATAGATATATTTTACTGGCATGTCCTTCACCAGTCATCTCAGACAATAAAGGGGACACTGGGAATATGTAGGGGAAGAGTCTTCCCCCCAACAATACTGCTGCATTCATTTTCTTCCAAATCTTGCCTTCATTCACATGCATTAGAAATTATTCAGATACATTTTTTAGTGCAAGCCTTTCCTTCTTAATTTACAGAATGAGTCTCTAAAAGACAGTCTCGTCATGGTCAAATCTTCTGGATCTGGTTATAGGAAAGGTCAGTACTCTGGACAATTATCTGAATGTTAGATATTACTGAACAAGCAATTGCATATGAGACTCCAGTCTTTCATTTTACAAATTCCACTCAATCACTTACAGAGGTACATAGGGCTGTTAACTGTTTTGTTATCCAGCGGGGATTGTGGAAACACATATATTGTGTATGATGGGTCCTGCTATAGATTGTATGTGCCCTACATGCACACACAAGTACCAAAATTCATTGCCTCCGTCCTTTTGTGCAGTCATTATTATGGACATGTGAGCCATGGTGTTTAAAGCACAGCATTCACAGAGTCACATCAGAATTTCTGTGAATTCTGTTTTTTTGGGAGAGGTGAATGAGACAGCAGGCTGGTGCACATTCCCCAATGATTCCCACTTGAGTGGCAAAAGAGCCCATAGAACATCCACCATGGTGTCCAGACTTGGCTATCTCACATGTCTTTCCTCTGTGGTTTGGTCTAAGCTTATTATTCTCACTTATTAGAGAAAAGACAAGGCAGACTGCTGGATTTCGGTATCGTAGTTAAGAAAAATGGACCATGGTTAGCTCACATATTCTCATTTGCAGTGGAAATAAAGTAGTTTGTGTATGTGCCTTCCACTTGCCTGCCTACTTATGGTGATCCCATGAATTTCGTAGGGTTTTCTTAGGCAAAGAATGCTCAGAGCTGGTTACCAGTTCCTTCCTCTGAAATACAGACAATATTCTTATTCTATGAACATGGTCATAGAGATACACTGATTTATAGAAAGCACTGCCTCTCCATGATCCTTGCTAGGTGGTGAGCTCATCAACAGTCCCTTCTGCAGATCATCACATTGGGGGCAAAGAGCATGTGAACTGGGCCACAGTGATCCTCACATCCGTTGTTTGCATAAATCCTGTTTAATGTCACAGTTGGTCCTCAGACAAATCATAAACACAGTCACTTGGTAGAACTGTAAGTTTCCTTTGCTATACTTCCATGTAAAAGTGCTTAGGGTTACCTGTCAGTCTATCACCATGCTGTTCCTTCTACAAATATTTGGGGGGGGGGGACGACGACAGAGGGGAACCAACAACTGAAAGCACTTTTTGACTCCATTATTTTCAGCAGCAAACCTAAGTAGCCACTCAAATTTTCCCCATTGAAATTATCAGTGTTGAAAAGTGCTTAACTTTGCCTGGATTGCACACATATTTTACAAATGTTATTCTATTTGTTAAGTCGTAGGCTTTCATGGCCGGCATCCATAGTTTTTGTGGGTTTTTCGGGCTGTGAGGCCATGTTCTAGAAGAGTTTCTTTCTGACGTTTTGCCAGCATCTGTGGCTAGCATCTTTTCTCTGAAGATGCTAGCCACAGATGCTGGCAAAACGTCAGAAAGAAACTCTTCTAGAACATGGCCACACAGCCCGAAAAACCCACAAAAACTATGTTATTCTATTTGTTTTATTGTGTGTGACCCCACACCACTCTTTATTTCTTTACTCTCCCTTCCACTGATCCTTTACTTTAGCCAATGGATACAAGGCTTCCTCTATCAAATACGGAGACCTAATTAATTTTATTGGTATTTCTGTATTTGGTTGATAAAAATCATGAGGCATTGAGAAATTAATGGAGAGGAAACTGGATACTTACTCATAAGCCAAAGTGAAAATGCAGCCTGGATTAATGTTTGAAAGGTCCTTTAGTGAGCCAAAATTGACTTAGGAGACTATTGACTTTAATTTATTCATATGAAAACTTCAGCCCTGGTGCTTTAAAAAAATATCATTTTGTTGAAAAACTTGTTAGGTAACTTGTTAGCTCTGATTGGGAGCTATGAATTTCTGTATGAAAAGCTGCTTTTTTAAAAAAAGTGTGACAACTTTCCAAAAGTATTCAGTTTGGAAAGGAAATCTTTGATCAGCAGGTATAAAAGAAAGAAGAGAAGAAAGAGAATGAAAGGGAAAGAAAAGGGTGGCTGAGAAAAAAGGACACAAAACATAGACATGGATTATGATACTTTTAAACTGTTGTGTGGTTTTATTAATTATATACATATTCACCAAACATCCCAAAAAAGTGTCCAAAATTAATGTCTGTAAAATATGCAATCATGCACAGATAAAGAAGTGAGAAAGTTTAATTACTGGAGGATGGGTGGTACATATCTTTCCTAACTAGAATAGATATGATTATTATTATTATTATTATTATTATTATTATTGCTGCAATAAGGTTTTGCTGTCTCCAGCCACATTCACTGACCTCAGTATTCCACGTCCTAGTAGCATAATTTAAAAACACACAACAGTCTAAAAGTAGCATAATTTAAAAGCAGACTATAGCTTACAAAAATCATAGATTTTTCTAAAACAAAACAAATGAAGAACCATAATTCCATTGTATTATTGGGTATTGTCTACAAATTTATTCCAAATAAAACATGTTAGTTTTTAAGGTGCTACAAGACGCTTTGTTCTTTTAAAAATAAATCTGTTAGTTTTAAAGCTATCACAAGTCTCCACCCCTTTTGTTATGCTAGAACAGACTAATAGCTGGACAGTGGAGAAAGCAGATTAAAAAAACCCCAACTCTTTGAGATGTGCTGCTGAAGAAGAGTGCTGAGAATACCATGGGCAGCCTAAAAGACAAACAAATGGGTCCTTGAACAGATCAAGCCTGAACTGTCTCTGGAAGCCAAGATGATATAATTGAGACTGTCGTAGGCCACATCATGAGATGGCATGATTCATTAAGAAAGACAATAATGCCAGGAAAGGTAGAAGGCTGTAGAAAGAAGGCAGACCACACAGCAGATGCCTAGACTCAATTAGGGAAGCCACAGACTTGAAACTAGAAGACCTAAACAGAGCAGTGGAGGACAGGGGGGCTTGGAGATGTCTCATCCACAGGGTTCCCATGAGTTGAAATTAACTTGAGGGCAGCTAACAACAACAATGAATGGAGTCCTCATGTTTCTCCCACTCAGTTTTATGCATCCTCAAGTGTCACTCTTCTTCCTATCACCAAAGTTGCTGCTATGGTAAAAAACCAAAACAAGTCTTTCTCTCTCTTCCCCCACTGCCATTAAAGAAGCACTGTTAGCCTTGAAAACAAGACATTTATAACTGTATGTCTGCCCTCCCTTTAAAAGATTCATTTTTACAAGAGTATCAAGTTCAGAGGTGACAAAAGAAGGTAGCCCCTAATGGATCTGGAGGCAGAGGTTTGGTTTCTAGACTTGTGAAGGCTGTCCCATTTAGTCTACACTGGCTAGCAGCAACTTGTAGTTTCAAACAGTGATTTTTCCTTGCCCATTGGAGGAACTGATCCTGTCATTTTTTGTATACAGAGTACAGTTGCCCCTCCTTTCTCGCGGACTTAAAGTCTGTGGTTTTGCATATTCATGGAGGGGCGACCTCCATGAAAAGCAATGGGGTGCACCTGCGGGTGCGTGTCCCATTCAAGCCTATGGGGCTTGAATATTGCTGAGTCTCCATTTTTGCAGGGGGCGGTGGTCCGGAATGGATCCCCCACGAAAACAGAGGGCCAACTGTATTTGTTCTACCATCTTCTCTATTTCACTCATTTACAACCCTCACCATGTATTGCCTTAGCCGAAGACAGCAGTCAACAAAATCTGGAATTCCACATGGTTGTGGTCTGCAAAACCTAGACTTGATGTCTAGATTAAGGCTACAGTAATCTGTTTATTACCTTTCTCCCTTTAAGAGTAGCCAAAGTTCTGCCCAGGACAGAAACTCATCATTTCAAAAGAATTCATAATAGTGAGTAGTAGCAGTCAATTTTTTTATTGTGGCCTTTATTATCATTTCCACTTTATCCTGCTTATAAACATTTTATTCTAGCTTTGGCACAAAGACATGAGAAATTTTTAGTTGAAAAGGCAGTTTTGGCTTCCATGTCGGGAGAGTGGTGAATCTACTCCAGGAGTCAGTCTGCATTTTAAAGGAGATATTCAAGGGCTATTCCAGATTGGGCAAATGTATCAGGAGGATGCTTTATTTCTTGCTTTTGTTTTTTTAAAAGAATATCCGTAGAACATTTATGCTGTCCTAGACTATTTTCTGAAATTTTTGTGCATCAGCTGCAGCATTTTATTCCCACACTCAAAGTAGGTTTCTTTTTAATTCCAAGATATATCAGAGCAATATGTTCTGCTCTCTTCTCCTTGTTTCTTTTTAATTTCATAGTGTTAGTGGGCATTAATGAAATAGCATTTTTGCATTAAAACTCTACAGAGTAAAAAAAAAAATCCAATCAAAGAGGACATAATTTGGAAGAACTCTAGTGCAGAACCAAGAAATCACTTCAAGCAGTCCCCAAAAGAGTGAACAAGAGAGGTTAGAAGCAATAGCTAAAATGTGAAGATTTGCTGTCCCACTGGCATGGGGAATATCAGCTGCACTGTTTTGTGTACCTACATACATATATTAAAAATATATTCAGGAGGCAGGGCTATGTGACACTCATGACACTCTCATTATCCTCCATTTCAGTCCATTGAGAAAAAAGGGGAACTTATGCACAATGCTATGAATGTGAGTGGCCAGATACTAAGACCCTCTACATAACAGATAGCTCCAAATGTATGCAGCATTTGATTTCTTCATCATCACCATCACCATCATCATCTAGATGATCCTTTATCCAAAATGGATTTCTGGACAATAGACTCAAAAATTCAAATTTACAACTACAATGTTATGGGGGGACGACCCCCCCCTCAAATAATAACAATAATAGGAATCATAACAAAAATCATAACATTCTTGAGTGGCACCAAACAATAAATCTGTATAACCGTGGAAGTAAAGTAGTCAATTCAACTGTCTGGGCAAACTGACCTGCTATTGACTTGCTACTGAAAATATTGTACCTGTCTTTCTTCCTGTACATGCACTCTTTTTTCAAATGTTTTGCTCCATGATGGAAGTAGGTAAATAGGAGCATAAGGATCACAATTCTATCTCCCACCCCATGAATGGAGTGTCTCCCAGGCTAGACATTCTGAGCTCAGATATCCTAACTCTATCTTCCTTCTTCCTCTGAAACTGAGAAAGTGTGACTGGCCCAATGTCACCCTGTGGGTTTCCATGGCCAAACAGGGATTCGAGCCCTGTCCACCAAAATCACAGTTCGACACTCAAACCACTACACAACTCTGGTTTAGGGTCACTATAGGTGAGCAACAACTTGAAGGCACAGAACAACAGCTAGACCATTTTGCTAAGAATATTAACCTTCTATGACTTTGCATCTCTGTCAATTCAGACTGATAGCAAGACCAGCCATAGAAATCTAAAATTCAAGAATCATAGAGCTGGAAGGAATCTGGGAGAGCTATTTAGACTCTCCCCAGTCCTATTACAACATTTTAATGGTGCTGGTAGTGAGGGCACTTTTTATATTTATTGCTGTGCTTGTGTGTTAATATGCTATTTGCACTGTGTAATTTCTGCTATTGATTGGAGTTGCATTTTAATAGAAAATATTAATGGAAACATTAGTCTGTTACTCCTGGCCAGAGTAGACCCTTTGAATCAATAGGATTTACCCATATTAGCATCAATCAACAATTGATTCAATAAGTCTGTTTTATTAGTTAAAACTAAACAACAAGGTTCAGGCCATTAATGTTCATGGAAATTCAGGGTTTAATAAGGTGGAGACAGAAGATAAAATGTTTCATATTTGTGTTCCATGTTTGTTATCCAAGGTGTTATATTTCTTTCTTTTAAAAGTAAGCAAGACTGTAATTCTATGTGAACTTTTTTGAGAACAAATCCCACTGAAGTCTCCCGGACTGTGTCTGAGTAAACGTGTGTAGAGCACATGGTTATGTTTAGAATAAAACAAAATGTGAGCCCGAGAGCAAATGTGCCTTGTCAGACCAGCTTAAAACCTAGCTTCCAACAACCACATGTTGAGGTAGGAGGTCTGCAAGATGTATATTGGAATGAAATTAAGGGAAAGAGCATTTTAGGGCAAGAAGAAATTGATAAAACAGGAAGAGAGAGAGAGAGAGAGAAAAGGCTTTAAAAGTTCTATTTTAATCTCAGAGTCGATTTGCTCAAAATAGCCGCAGCGCCCCCGCCAAAGCGGCCTTGGCGTATTTTTCAGCCCCCGACATAGTTGTAACCTCATAAACAGGAAGTGCTCTCCAGTTATTCTTGCAATAACAAGCTTCTTGCTTTGTCTTATTGCTTAATCACCTCAGCCGGTCAAAACAAATTGCCCGACATTGTCTGGCTTTCATTAAAGCGTTCCCAGGATTAGTCACACCTGTGCAAATACATGCACCTTGGCCAAACAAGGGTGATGTCTCCAGCCGCTGCTTTCCTTTCCTCAGCTGGGTGCCAGCACTTACTAGAGGAAAACATTGTTGTGGTTTGGCTTTTGTGGACTTTTTACCACGGGACCCTCATGAAAAGCTGCCTGAGTGGGCTTGTTTAGGGAAGAGACAAAGGCATTATTTAGCTAAGAAGAAGAGGAGATGTTAGAGCTGTAATTTCTCCAGAAATTCCAGCCTCTGATCAGGAAGCCCTTTCTTTCCTGCTTGATGCGTGGAAACTTTAGGGAGTTGTTTATTTTATACCTGCCTCGTGATATTTTTATCCCATTTTGTACCCTTCTTTTTGAGGGAAAATAGCTAATAAAATCTGGAAGAGAGAAATCTATTCTAAAACATTGTCACAGCAATAACATCTTACAAACAAACAAACAAACAAACAAACAAAAAAACCAAAAAAACCAAACCAAACCAAAACAAAAAAACACAACCACGACCACCCTGTAGCATGGTTTAAAATTTGCTAGATAATAGATTAAAAGGCATCCAACACAACACTGGGATAAACAGTTTTCATGCGACTGAGCTGAGGAAAGATGTTGCATAGAACTGCAAAGGCAAGAAAGTTCTTGCACTGAGGTTTAGCTCTGAGTAGACATGCATGGGATTGACTTGTATTTTGTGTGCTCAGTTTTAAAAAAAGTTAAATTTGTTAGCATTACATAAGGAGCTGACCACAGATCATAATTATCCATAATGTCGATAATTATCGATAATTATCGACGTTATTTAACATATACATGAAGCCGCTGGGGGAGATCATTTGGAGGCATGGAACGCGGTGTTATCAGTATTCTGATGACACACAGATATACTTCTCCATGAGCAGATCATTGACTCAGACTTCAGATGGCGTCTCTCCTCTTAATGACTGTCTCAGAGCGGTAATGGATTGGATGAGGAAAAACAGATTGAAGTTAAATCCAGACAAAACGGAGGTACGAACAGTCACAGGCCTGAAATCAGGTTTGAGAATACAGTCTCCAGTCCTGGATGGAGTCACACTCTCCTCTAAGGACTGTGTTTGCAGTCTGGGGGTATTCCTTGACTCGTCGCTTCACATGACTAGTCAGGTGAATGCGACGGTCAGGAGTGCCTGCTATCAGCTTCGGCTGATACGCCAACTGCGCCCTTATCTGGACATGAGAGATCTGGAAACTGTGGTGCATGCTCTGGTAACCTCACATCTGGATTACTGCAATGCGCTTTACATGGGGCTACCCTTGTGCCTAACTCTGAAACTGCAACTGGTGCAAAATATGGCAGCCAGGTTAATCACTGGAACATCAAGGAGGGAGCACATAACACCAGTGCTTAAATCCCTCCACTGGCTGCCGATAAGTTTCCGGGCACAGTACAAGGTGTTGGTTTTAACCTTTAAAGCCCTACATAGCTTGGGTCCATCTTATCTCAGGGACCGCCTCTCCCCATATGAGCCCCCCCCGCACCCTTCGGTCCTCTGGGAGGAATCTGCTGCAGCCTATGAAGACCAGGCTGGCGCAGACCTCCTAGAGGACCTTTTCTGCGACCGCTCCCAGGCTATGGAACGGCCTGCTGGACGAGATCCGTCTTATTACCACTCTTGCTGCCTTTAAGAAAGCAGTAAAGACAGATCTCTTCCAGCAGGCCTTCCCAGAATAACTTCCCGGCCCAATCGGAGCGACTGCCACCCCTCTCCCTTGTACTGTTGCTGCTTCCTGTTTTTATTATATTTTTATATTTTATTGTACTATTGTATTTTAATCTTTGCTTGTTTAATTCAGTTTTAAAGGGGGTGGGTTGGGGAGAGGGTTGAGGGAATGTTTTTAACTGTTGCCTGTTTTAATATGTTGTACCCTGCCCCGGTTGCCTAGCAGAGGGGTGGGCTAGAAATAAAATTATTATTATTATTATTATTATTATTATTATTATTATTATTATTATTATTATGGTCCCACCCTATTGCTCTTGCCTTTAGCCCTGCCTAGTGTCCTCTGCTGGAATGTGATCTCCCCCCAGATCCTTTCCAAATTCACCCCTTGGTTCAAAAAAGACTTCTTGTTGTGTGCTTGCAAGTTGTTTCTGACTTAGAGTGATCCTAAAGTAAAACACAACATGGGATTTTCTTGGCAAGATTTGTTCAGATGGTGGGTTGCCTTTGCCTTCCTCTGAGACTGAGGGGATGTGACTTGTCCAAGATCATCCAGGGGTTTCCATGGCTGAGCGGAGATTTGAACCCTGGTCTACAGAGTCATAATGGACAATATCATACTGCACGGTTATAGTGCTGTTATTCCACGTTAACTGCTACATCTACCTTGTGTGGCATGCTGGGGTTTGTAGTTTAGTGAGGCCTTGTAGCTCTCTGCCTGAGAATTCTAAACGCCTCTCCTTAAACTACAAATCCCAGGATTGCATAGGAGGCAGCCATTGCAGTTAAAGTGGAGTAATAGTGTTATAACAGTATTAGTATGATATTGTCCCATCCTGTACTCCAACCACTATACAACGCTGGCTATCACTTCCTCCCCCACAAAAAGACTAGAGCATCTGAATCCTTGTTTCAGGGGTTGACAACCTAATCTGAAATGGCTGAAACAGAATTTAAAGTAAACTGGATTCTAATTTTTTGGACTCAGGGTTTTTGTTACCCCTTGAGATATAAAATTAATATCCCCTTTCCTATGAAAAGCTGTGTGTGGATTAGGCTTCCTGATTGAAAGAGATGCAAGGAGTACCTGTTCCTGTGTCTTCTGATAGCCCACACTTCCAATTACACTTTGACAGCATCACATATGCGCTGAGGCTGCTGCTGCTTGACTCTATGCTCATATGATAAGTCATGTGAATAATCTTGCGTCAGGGTGATAATATATGAGAAAACACACAGATTGATCTTTCAGTTGTCTTACAGTGTATAATGAAAGACATCTAGAGTGCTGAGAAATTCCCACATGTACTTTACAGTTTTCTTGTGCTTTCATCTGTCTTTATGATCAGCCAATTGAAACTGACTTAAACAATTTCCTTATTATTGTTTGTTTGTTAATTGCCGCTCAGTTAAGTGTTCTGAGTTTCAACAGGATCTTAAAAGTGTCTCTTATGCACCCTAGTAAATATTACTGTACATTTACAGCTGAGAATTAGAGAAACAAAGCAGTGAACTTGTATCATTTGCAAATAATAGCTATTATTAGGCCTGACAGTTATCAATAGATGCAATCTTTAAAATATAGTTATACTTTAATGTCTTATGCATAGTGCTTAACCTACTATTCCATTTGTTGCATAATTAATTCATTGCATTTTAAACCCATTGTTTAATTGCTTTACAATTGATTCACAACTATACTGCTTTGATGTTCAGTTTAGGATTTATTTTTTCTGCCTGCTTTTCTGCTGCACGTAGATATGGCATGTCACTGCAGTGTAACAGGTGGCTTTGCATTTCTGATTTAAATCATTGTCACCTCTGTCATTGTCAATTCTGGCAAATGACCTTTCTCATCCCAACTTCAAATATATAGTGATGCAGTATGAGCTGGCTGTCATCAACCAGGAAAGAGATCTTAGAGTTGTGAAAAACAGCATGCAGTGGCTGTAAAAAAAAAAAAAAAAAGAAAGAAAGAAAAAAAGGGGGAAAAAAAGAAAAGAAAAGGAAAAAAAAGCGGTGGGCAAAGCAAATTGAAAACTGGTGAGTGTAGTGTTTTGAATGTGAGACTAGAACTTCTGGAGACCAGGGTTTGAATTTTCACCCAGAGATCCACTAAGTGATGTTTGGCAAATCATATTCTCTTAGCCAAAGAGATCTGGGGATGAGTGGATCCCCTCATTCAAATAATAATAATAATAATAATAATAATAATAATAAAATTTATTTCTATACCGCCCAATGGTTACCCAATCCGGGCGGTTTACAAGTTAAAACAAATTACAATAACAAGATATCCCTCCCCCCCTTAAAACAGTATTAAATAATGATACAATTAAAACATCAAACAATATAAATGAATTAAAAATTAACAATTAACAATTAAAGGGAAAAATCGTAGCAGGCAATCTCCTTGCTTCTTTTGAAGAGGAGCCCAGATTGAAAGAAGGAGGGAACTGACCAGGCCGGGTCATTTAGTCTGGAAAGGCCTGCCGGAAGAGATCCGTCTTGACAGCTTTTTTAAAATTGTCCAAAGATGTTAATTGACGGATCTTGTCTGGCAGGCCGTTCCAGAGTCTGGGGGCAACGATAGAAAAGGCCCTCTGGGAGGTCGTAGAGAGCCTCGCTCTTTGAGGCTCTAAAAGGTTTCTCCCAGAAGAACGGAGCACGCGGGGAGGATTATACGGGAGGAGGCGGTCTCTGATATAGCTTGGACCCAAGCCATTTAGGGCTTTAAAGGTGATAACCAACACCTTGTACTGGGCCCGGAAGCGATAGGCAGCCAGTGGAGGGACCTCAAAACCGGGGTGATGTGGTCCCTCTTAGATGTGCCTGAAACAAGCCTGGCTGCCATATTTTGAACTAACTGCAGCTTCCGAACCAGGCACAAGGGTAGCCCCATGTAGAGCGCATTACAGAAGTCGAGGTGTGAGGTTACCAGTGCGTGCACAACAGTCTCCAGATCCCTTACTTCCAGAAAAGGGCGCAGCTGGCATATCAGCCGAAGCTGATAACAGGCGCTCTTGACCGTCGCATTTACCTGATCTGTCATCAGGAGCGACGAGTCAAGGAGCACCCCCAGACTGCGAACACAGTCACTGGAGGCGAGTGTGACCCCATCCAGGACTGGAGGTTGCAACCCAATTCTTGGTTTCGGGGCCGCTACCGTGAGCACCTCCGTCTTGTCTGGATTCAGTCTCAATCTGTTTTTCCTCATCCAGCCCATTACCGCCCAAAGACATTCACTGAGAAAAGAGATGCCATTGGAATTCAAGGCTGACAAATGAGACACGGAGAAATAGATTTGGGTGTCATCAGCGTACTGATAACACCCAGCACCATAACTCCGTATTATCTCACCCAGCGGCTTCATATAGATGTTAAATAACATTGGGGACAAAATAGCTCCCTGAGGGACCCCACAAGTGAGTTCCCTCTTACTGGAACTACAGTCCCCGAGCAGTACCCTCTGGGACCGACCCGAGAGGAAGGACCGGAGCCACTGCAAAGCAGTGTCCCCGATACCCAACCCCTTCAGGCGGCCCAAGAGGATGCTATGGTCTATTGTATCGAAAGCCGCTGAGAGGTCTAGGAGCACCAACAGGGTCACACTACCCCTGTTGATGCTCAGACGCAGATCGTCGTTCAAGGCAACCATGGCAGTCTCAACCCCAAAGCCTGTCCTGAAGCCGGTTTGAAATGGGTCTAGATAATCGGCTTCATCCAAGACCGCTTGGAGCTGAAGAGCAACTGCCCTCTCGATCACCTTGCCCAAAAATGGCAGCAAAGATACAGGCCTGTAGTTACTCATATCCAGGGGGTCCAGGGAAGGTTTTTTCAGAAGCGGCCTAACAGCCGCTTCCTTTAAGCAGGATGGAACATATCCTTCCCTGAAAGATGTATTGATGATCTCCATAAGGAGTCTCCTCAATGCATCCCCCCCCCGGACGGCCAGCCATGATGGACAAGGGTCGAGAGGACAGGTTGTCTTCCTCACCTTCCCAAGCAGCTTGTCCACGTCCTCGGTACTCACAGATTGAAGCTGATCCAGGATAACTACATTGACGGAGTCACTGGACGCCTCGCCTATAGACTCTGATTCAATGGTAGCGTCTAAGTCGGCTCTTATCTGAGAGATTTTATCTGCGAAGAAGTTATTAAAGGCGTCACAGCAGGCTGTTGTCGGGTTAAGCAAGGGATTTGGTGCAGGAGATACCTGCGTCATCTCCCTTACCACCTTAAACAGCTCTGCTGGACGCGACTCTGCAGACGCAATACGTGCAGAGGAGAAAGCTTTCTTCGCTGCAAGTATTGCCTCCCAATAGGAACGAAGAAAGTTCCTATGGCGAGTTCTGTCAGATAAGAGTCGAGTCTTCTTCCACCTGTGCTCTAGTCGTTGTCCATGCCACTTCATACACCTCAGCTCTGGAGTATACCAAGGCCTACGGTTAGAAGCGGGATGGCAAGGACGCTTGGGAGCGATCGTGTCGATAGCCCTGGTAAGGTTGGTGTTCCAGATGTTAACCAGAGTATCGACAGGGTCGCCGACATTTCCTACTATTGAACCCTCCAAGGCTCTCTGGAATCCTATTGGATCCATTAGCCTTTGAGGGCGGACCATTCTAATAGGTCCCCCACCCTTATTGTTTGCAATGGAATTGTTTGCAATTTGCAAGAGTGGAACATTGAAAAAAAAGTTGATGAAAAGTGGGGGATGCCAGTTCTTAAGAAGTTAACTATTTAACTAAACAGTAGCTGCTTTAACTAAGGAGATTATCACACTTGTAAAAAACCTGTCTTACCTTTCTTGAGTTGAATTCTAATTCGGGAGGCAGTCGGGTCCTATCACACAAGTTTTGCCGCCTAATCCACTGGCCAAATACAGCCTGGTTGCATCCAGGGTGCCAGGTGCTCTCAGCAAACTGGTTTTCAAAGTTGGAAAACTCCCGACTTTGAAAAGCGGCTTGCTGAACGTGCCTGGGACCCCGGATGCATCTGGGTTGTATTTGGCTGGCAGATTCGGTGGCAAAACTCATGTGATAGGGCCTGGCTACCTCCCAAATTAGAATTCAACTCAGAAGAGGTAAGCCTGGTGTTTTTTTTTTTTTACAAGTGCAATAATCTCCTAAATAGTGTTTCCTGGCCCAGCACTCCCAATCTTGACATACTGGACATCAGTAGCTATGAATGAGAAGATCTGATCTCTTGATGTTTGTGACACAGCAGACTTCTGAAGATGCCAGCCATAGATGCAGGCAAAACATCAGGGATAAATTCTTCCAGAACATGGCCACATAGTCCTAAAACCCCCACAAAAAACTGCAGAACAGATTGATTATCAAATGCATCTACAAATGCATCTGAGGAAGTAGACTGAAGTCTTTGAAAGCTCATGCTGCCAATTTCTTTCTTTCTCAAAGGTGCTACAAGATCTTTCTACATATTGATTCCACAGACTAATACAGCTATATCTTTGAATTCTATTCACACCTTGTGGGAAATGGTTGGTAACATCAGTCTGCTGCATCATGATCTACAGGAAAACAGGCTCTCATTTCTCACAGCAGCTGCTGTCCAGTAAATCAGGATTGGGAGATTTTTTTTTTATTATCCCTGCGTATTCCCTACATTATTGAATACACAAGGATCATGAATATGAATCAGTTATGAAAGTGCAACTCTAGGTAATGATTTATAACTGTGACCATGAATTCCAGCCTATGCCAATTTTATTTTTATTGTTGCTGTTGTTGTGTGCCTTCAAGTTGTTTCTGGCTTTTGGCAACCCCAAAGTGAACCTATCATGAGGTTTCTGAGGCTGAGAGTATGTGACATGCCCAAGATCACGCACAGGATTTCCACAGCCAAGCATGGTTTCAAACCCTGGTCTTCAGAGTCATAGTCCAACTCTCACACCACTACACCACACTGAATCCTGTTCTTCCATAATGGTTCCCAATATGGAATATTTGCCTTTTGTTTTTGACTCAAGTCACTGCATATGTGTGCTAAACTCTTTTAGCCTTTAGAATTATCAATTTAATTGGTTTTTTAAAAGCTGTTCTGTAAGAAGATTTTAGCTCTACTTTGTTTTAATTTGTTGTAGGCTCCTTTGGGTACCTTGTTGGGAGAAAAGTGGGAAATAAAATAAGTTTCCAGTATCAGGGCATGCTAGAAAACATGAGCAGCAAGATGCTATTACTGTATATTGATATCTCGATTGTGGGCTTCCTGAGGTTCATGTTGTGTGGGGAGAAAATGCTCTGGTCAGAGCTACCCAGACGATTTTTATGTTCTCTGCTGCTTCTTCTCTGCTCAATGCTCTTCTTCTGAAAAAAACAAAAACCCTCTCCATTTGGTTTCTTTCTACTGGGTTCCATTCCATTGTATTTACCTTTAGAAAGGGGCTCAGAAAAAAGTCTGAGGTGGCTGAATTTTCAGTGAGAAATATACACATGAACAAGCAGAGTGCTATGAGCATCTTTTCCCACGCACCAGTTTGTGCTTGAAATGATTGCCCCCATAACATGCTTTTCCCTAAAAGAAATGGACATCAGGGTAACATGCTTTGAAACTCCAGGGACTGTGAAGTTTTGGGTTATAGCTGTAAGGGTTGACCTTTAGACTGAATATCCATGAAAAATTGGGACTTTCATCCTTGCCAGAGTATATAGCCATGTTATAGTAATAAATATTCAAAAATAGACATGTTTCTAGAAAAAATAAACTGAATTATTTTGATTTGTCAGACTACTGGAAGTGTAAGGCTTTGGGAAATATGAATCCCACTTAAAAACTAAAGGGAAAGAGAACAGTATTTTTAGTTATCCCAGATCATAACTGCTTAAATATGGCATGTGTATCTGTTGCATGTATGTTCCCAATACCCCAATAGATACTGTAGAAGAGATGAGTAATGATGAACATATCTAGACCTCTCGGAATTACTTGGCTAACATTTATGCATGTGGGAGTTTTCTGGAAGCAATTAGGACAAAAGTAATGAACTCACCACCTTCTAATAAATATTTCATCTGTGAGAAAAACTCTTAGACATTTTAAGATGTTTCATTGTTGGAAAACTGAAGGGAAAATATTCACTTTTTCTTTCCTATATACAGCTACCAGGATAATGAAAGGAGGACCTTCTTCTATTTGAGGTCCCCTGAATGTTAAGATATTTTGGAAAAGCCTTTTTTCTTATGCTAACAATACCTGAGGTGAGCTTGATTGGACTACATGAGAGTATCTTCTCAGGGGTCATGTCCAAATTTTGGAAAGTTCCCTTCAGAGAGGGCTTGCCTGTCCCCCTTCATTGATATAGGGTGGTGTTTTTTTTTTTGGTCAATGTGTCAACATCTTCCTTTTCTGGCAGATGTTTGGTGCTATAAAGTTGTAGAGCAGGGGTCGGCAACCTACGGCCCACAGGCTGCACCCAGCCCGCAGACCCCCGCAGACTGGCCCCCTGCGACCCCTGCCGGCACTGCCGCCGGCGCTGCTGCCGGCACCACGTGCGTCACGGCTGCCATTTTGTTTGCCAAAATGGCGGCCGAGACTCGTATGTGCATGCGCAGTACTAGTGGCGGCGGGGGTTGTCGTCATCAGCGGTGGCGGTTGGCGGCGGCTGTGCCCCCCCCGGCCCGGCGGAAGACCTGGGGACCAGCGACCGGCCCCAGGTAAAAAAACATTGCCGACCCCTGTTGTAAAGGCTGAGATCTTGCACTGAGAGATGGAAAATTCTGCCATGGAGGAACTATGAAATGTCTCCTCACCATTGCCTGACTGCAGGACTCATCTTCCTCCTGCTTTACTCCATGATGGCTTCATATAGTGCAGCGGGCTATCCACACAATCAGACTCTTCTCAACTGCCTCCTGCTCTCATAGGACCTTATCACACGGGGCCCAATCCAGACGGAATCCAAACGAAATCCCGACCTAATACGTATTATTTTTCTGTATGTCCACATGACGTCTCACAGAACCCCAGCAGAACCCCGACAGAATGCGGAAAGAACCGAGATCTTTTGAATTTCGGTTTCTTCAGGAATTGCAATTGCGCGACGGGAATCATTTCGCTTTTGCCGTAGGTATGAAAACCCAATACGTATTGGGGAGCATTTCCCCAATACGTATTGGGGAGAATTTCTGAGCGCAGGGTCCACGCTCCGAGGAGGTCCTCCCCGGAGAGCCGGCTCTCTGAGGACGTCCTCCTTGGAGCGCAGGCCCCATGCGGGGTCGGCGCTCCGAAGAGGTCCTCCCCGGAGAGCCAGCTCTCCGAGGAGGTCCTCCTTGGAGCGCGGACCCTGCGCGGGGCCTATGCTCCAAGGAGGACGTCCTCAGAGAGCCGGCTCTCCGGGGAGGACCTCCTCGGAGCACGGACCCTGCGCGAGGCCTCGCTCCAAGGAGGACTTCCTCAGAGAGCCGGCTCTCCGGGGAGGACCTCCTCGGATCAGGGACCCTGTGCGGGGCCTCGCTCCAAGGAGGACCTCCTCAGAGAGCCAGCTCTCCGGGGAGGACCTCCTAGGAGCGCGGACCCTGCGCGGGGCCTGCACTCCCAGGAGGACGTCCTCAGAGAGCCGGCTCTCCGGGGAGGACCTCCTCGGAGTGCGGACCCTGCGCGGGGCCTGCGCTCCAAGGAGGATGTCCTCAGAGCGCTGGCTCTCCGGGGAGGACCTCCTCGGAGCGTGGACCCTGCGCGGGGCCTTGCTCCAAGGAGGATGTCCTCAGAGAGCTGGCTCTCCGGGGAGGGCCTCTTCGGAGCACGGACCCTGCACGGGGAAATGCTCCCCAATACGTATTGGGGAAATGCTCCCCAATACGTATTGGGTTTTCATACCTACGGCAAAAGTGAAATGATTCCCGTCGCGCAATTGCAATTCCTGAAGAAACCGAAATTCAAAAGATCTCGGTTCTTTCCGCATTCTGTCGGGGTTCTGTGTGACATCGTGTGGACACACAGAAAAATAATACGTATTAGGTTGGGATTTCGTTTGGATTCTGTCTGGATTGGGCCCCGTGTGATAAGGTCCTATGAGAGCAGGAGGTCCTCCCCAGAGAGCCGGCTCTCCGAGGAGGTCCTCCTTGGAGCGAGGCCCCGCGCAGGGTCCGCGCTCTGAGGAGGTCCTCCCCGGAGAGCCAGCTCTCTGGGGACGTCCTCCTTGGAGTGCAGGCCCCGCGCAGAGTCCGCGCTCCGAGGATGTCCTCCCCGGAGAGCCGGCTCTCCAAGGAGGTCCTCCTTGGAGTGAGGCCCCGCGTAGGGTCTGCGCTCCGAGGAGGTCATCGCCGGAGAGCTGGCTCTCTGAGGAGGTCCTCCTTGGAGCGAGGCCCCGCGCAGGGTCCGCGCTCCGAGGAGGTCCTCCCCGGACAGCCGGCTCTCTGAGGAGGTCCTCCTTGGAGTGAGGCCCCACGCAGGGTCCGCGCTCCGAGGAGGACCTCCTCAGAGAGCCGACTTGGGAAGGGGTGACAGCCGCGGCTGTACTGCGCATGTGCAAGAACATCATTGCTTGGTTATGTACGGGATTTTCTCACTTGTGTGTGAATGGCAAATACGGTTCCCAGGAGCACTTTCCTTAAAAGCACGATGAAGGTAATGGAGTGTGATAGCCATTTGCGTATTGTGGGGTTTCTTTCGGTTTGTTACTGGATTTATTCTTATTTCACTTTATTATCGCTTTGTGGCCTGCGTGTGATAAGGTCCATTGATAAACACATAGGTCCTCATAGAGCTTGGTGCTGAGACCTTTTGACATCCTGGTTGCCCTTCCCTGAAGATGATCCAATTTGTCAATATTCTTTCTGAACTGTGGTGCTCAGAACTAGACAAAATATTCTAGGTGGGGTCTGACCAAATTGGAATAAAGTGGTACTGTTACTTCTGTAGATCTAGACTTTGCTTTCAGACCTTGCTTTTTGATGGAGAATGCATATGTGCAGCAGCAAGAAATTCTGATTAAGGAATAAGGACACCAATAGTTAAAGCAGGGGTAGGCAACCTTTCCCCTTCAAGGGCTGAGGGACTTCAGCTCCCAGAAGCCTCAGCCATGTTGGCCAATAGTCCCTTGTTGGCCAATAGATCCTGGGATTCTGGGAGCTGAAGTCCCTCGGCCCCTAAAGGGGAAAGGTTGCCTACCCCTGAGTTAAAGGAACAAACAAAGTCTTTATTGTAAGAACTCCATTAAAGATAGGAAAGTCTTCTACACTCGTCCCTCCACATTCACTAGGGTTAAAGGCACAGGACTCCTGGGAATGTGGAAAAACCACAAATAACAAAAACATTATGTTTTTACTTGAGGGAACACCTCTCTAAGAATATCTAGATCCTCTAGTGCAGCTCTGTGGTCAACATCTGCCAGACATTGATCATAGAATTGCGCTGGAGGAGCTACAAATGCCTTGTGGAGTGTTCTCTCTAGGAATCTCTAGGTCTTTCAGTTTGACTTTTGGTTAAAGTTGACCATAGAGTTGCACTGGAGGATCTAGATATTCCTAGAGAGAACATATTAATAAATTCTGCAAATAATCAAATCCGCAAAAGTCAAAGCTGCAAATGTGGAGGGATGAGTGTAACCTAGTTTCACTTTTAGTAGAAATGAAAAAGTGGTGGAGCAAGAAGAGGTAGCAATAACGAGGCTGCATCTAAACTGCAGGATTAATGAAGTTTAACATTGCTTTAACTGCCATGGCTCAATGTTATGGAATTCTGGGATTTGTAGCTTTGTGAGATATTTAGCCTTCTCTGTCAGACAGCTCTGTTCCCACAACAAATGACAAATACCAGGATTCCATATGATGAAGCCATGACAGTGGTGTCAAACTGCATCAATTCTGCAGTGTGGCATGCATCAGTTTACATCTCAGAAAGGTTAGGACAGGTACATAAGAGATGAGAAGACTGGGTCACTGGAAACTACTTAACCCTAGACATGCTCTTTAAGTGCTAAATGTTAGCACTTTCCACACTAGTCCCATAGTTTGAAACTTGGAACTGCTTGCAGACTGTGAATCTGGTACTAACCCTTCCTGATTCATAGTTGCTGCATTGTTGTACACTGGAGGGCACACAATGCAGAAGAGCACACACACTCCACTCCCAAAGAGGGCAGGTTGTGTCTTCTTTCAGACATGGTACCTGCTGGCAACTTATAACAGAAGGCCAGCAGCTCAAGATGGTAGGTGCTGGGTCTCAGGGAGAGATCTGATCTCTTTGCCTCTGCTGCTTTCTTTCTAACTGCTCTTCAAATAGCTTTTTATGTGTTTACGTATTCTAGGGGATTAAAGGGCAACCTTCATGCTTATTATATTCAGGTGCATTGTCAACTTTCCACAGTCATTCTCCAGCAAATGAGAACGGGCCATCATGCATCAATTGTGTTTGATCAGTGCTCCCAACTGCTGCCAATTCAGAGGAGAAAGTATAATTATCCTATTATTGGTGACTTGAACCCATGCCAGTTCTATCATTAAATATGGGAGGGTTTGACATACAATATATCTTCTGACTAGTGACTGCAGATGTAGGTTGAATCCACTCATTTGTGCAGCTGATAAGTGAAGAGTTGATTAATTCCCTGCATTCAAACACAGAAAAAGAAATTGCTTTAGGACTAGAAATGCAAGGATGAAGGAAGGCTGGATTTAATTCAGACCTAGGCAGTGGTGATGCACATATTTCTCGTAATAGGATACACACATGAATGGGATGGAATATGGGGAAACAGCAGCACTTTCCGGTCTTCAGCACAGCTCAAAAAGTACCCTTTAAAAGTAATTCATTATTCAATTCCTTACAGCCCTCCCATAATTTTTTTGGTTGCAGAAGTTTCTTTTTTTAACCCATTGCATTACTCATTATCTTATTGATTACTTTTTCATTGCAATACCCATTCTGATAGTGATGACTTTTTGAATGCATTACTTAAAATGTTATTGATTGCTTTTCCATTACTTTAAAAGAATCCATAGAATCAATACTACAATTGCATAAAACATTAAAAAATCAGTTAAAGTTGCTTCTAAAAATGCCCCTGAAAAGGAACCAAAAAGTTACTAGAAAATATTACCTCATTACTCCAATTGTTAACATTACTATCACATTGTTTTTCAAATATAATATCATTATGCCCTCATTAAAATAAAATAAAACTACTCATGACAAGTAGCAAGAAACAATTCATTATCTCCAAGCTCTGGACTTCAGAGGTGTCTGATCCACATCCCATTAAAATCAGAATTGTTCTTACTAAGTATAACAGATGTGACTGAAGATAAATTAAATCATGAGGATAAAAGTGTAATTGTATATATGATCACAGCCTCATGTATGGTATATGCAAGATACTGGAAAACCAATATAATACTAACTATAGACGAATAGATAGTGAAAGTAAATGATCTAGCTGTCATGGACACTTTGTCCATGTATATTGGTGGTAAGACAATTCAACAATATGAAAAGAAATGGGGAGAAGTGTCAAACTTATGGAGAAAGGTTTAGAAAGACTTTAGCCAAAAAAGTTGTACAGAATATGTAATTACCATGCACATAGTAGTTAAAACCAGGGAAATAAGTATGAAATATTTCTTTATGTCTCTGTTTTATAAAGATGTTAAAAAAGAAAAAAAGTAAGATGGTACAAAAATAGAACTTAAGATCTACTCAGTAGTGAAAGAACTAGTTAGAATGAAGGTCACACATTATAAAGTAAGCACTGGTAATGTGAGCATGAATGTATAGTAGAAATATTTTGTTTGTTTTTATGTTGCACTAAAATCACAATAAAAAATTAAAAAAAGAGGCATGTGATCCACTGGCACTGCAGGATAGGGAATAGTGACCGATGTCTGAATCCTTGGAAAATTTCTAGATCTTTGTTTCATTGTTCAGTAAAACTAATATCAAGCTGGTTTTAAAAATATTTACTATGGTTGCATCTACACTGTAGAAATAATGCTATTTGACACTATTTTAAGTTCGTCCTATGGAATCTTGGGGCTTGCAGATTTACAAGGTCTTTAGCCTTCTCTGACAAAACTACCAATCCCAGGATTCTGTAGGATGGAGACATGGCAATTAAAGTGATGTCAAACTGCATTGTTTCTACAGTGTAGATACACCCCATGATTTACACACATTTTGTTTTCACAGTGGTAGACTTTCTTTTCTTTTTTTAAAAAATAGTTTATTCACATTCATAACAACATACATACATACATACATACATACTTCAAAGTGTCTACAATCATCAAAATAAACCAGGGGTAGGCAACCTTTCCCCTTTAAGGGCCGAGGGACTTCAGCTCCCAGAAGCCTCAGCCATGTTGGCCAATAGTCCCATGTTGGCCAATAGCTCCTGGGATTCTGGGAGCTGAAGTCCCTCGGCCCTTAAAGGGGACAGGTTGCCTACCCCTGAAATATAATAATAATAATAATAATAATAATAATAATAATAAATGTTTTATTTTTAACCCGCCCCTCTGCAACGCAATCGGGGCGGCTTACAGCAATTAAAATACAATAATTAAAAGACAATCCAATATCCCAATCCCTCCACCCACATCCCTCCCACACCCCTTAAAACAGAATTAAACTTGAGAATATATTAAAACAAATAACTATATAACTAAATGACAATAAAATAAAAAATAAAAAATAAAAAATACAAGCAACAAAATAGCAGAAATAAACCATGACATTACAAACATTATATTCTAGACAAGGGGTAGGCAACCTTTCCCCTTTAAGGGCCCAGGGACTTCAGCTCCCAGAATCCCAGGAGCTATTGGCCAACATGGGACTATTGGCCAACATGGCCGAGGCTTCTGGGAGCTGAAGTCCCTCTGCCCTTAAAGGGGAAAGGTTGCCTACCCCTGTAATATAGACAATACATTGCATTCAAAAACCATATAATACCCCTTTCTTAGACCCATCCAAACTAATCTCTAATCTTTCACAATATTTTTATAGTCATTTACATTTGAATTCTTCTATATAGTACTTTGTTTTTTAAGTAGTACTTCCTTTAGGTGTATCTTCATCACTCTTTATGATCTGTCATCTTTTTCTTTTTTCCTTTCTCCCTATCCTGTTCTTTGCCGTATTCTAAGCTATATTCCACCCTCTTTTTTCTCCAAATTTTTGGAGACATGCCCATTCATCCTTTATATCTTTTCCTCTTCGTTTTGCAGTGAGTATATCCATATCCACCGCTTCTCTTAGTTTGATTATCCATTCTTCCACTGTTGGTATGCTATTAATTTTCCAATATTGTGCGTAGAGTATCCTAGTCGTTGTGATCACATATGGGAGTTTTCTAGCGTGGTTCTTTTCGGTTTCTTCATCTAATTTATTTGTCATGTTTAAAAGGAAGATTTTTGGATCCAGTACAATTTTTGTCTGGAGTATTGTTTATTGTATTTAATATATTCTTCCAATAACATTTTGCTTCATGTATAATGTTTTGCTTCATTACTTTCTAAAGAAATTAAAACATACCCTCCTTGTGTTTTATTTCCAGATCAGGTGACTTCCAACTGTCCTGATTTGACTGTTCCAATTAATCATATGTTGTTCTTCTTTTTCATCTGTTTTTAAACTGTCCCAGTTTCTCTTTCCTCTCCCTCACTCCCCCTGCCTTTGTTCTCAGCTTGTTTTCATTGTTATGAACTGAGTTCAAAGTGTAAAAGTAGTTTGTATTCAATTAATTCTGCAGGGATAGAGGCAAGGAGGGTGCTGTTGGACTCTTGTCCTTTCCCTAGTAGGCTCAAGCAAAAGCAAAGTGCTGCAGCCTTTCAGGAGATTATCACAAGCAAAATCTGTGCCGGGATAGATGGGGGGTTGTAACCGTCACCAGATCTTATTACACTGTCCCATGCCCGGGCAGAAGGCAGCCCGTATCCAACCCGGGCTTCTCTGGTAGCTTTTCATGAATGGGATTTTCCCATTGTTGAAAAGCTGACAAAGAAGCCTGGGTTGGATATGAGCTGGGCAAGGATCAGTGTGATAAAATCCGTCAGTGAGGGTTACAACCCGTGTCTATCCCAGTGCAGATTTCTCATGTGATAATCTCCTTAGGTTGTGTGTTCTTTCTCATTAATAACTTTTGCCATCTCAACCGTACTCTGATATTTCTTGGCCACACATGTCTCAGTTTTTATTTATGAAATGTTGACAAATATGTCATTTTGGCCTTTTGCTTTCATTGTGGTTATTTCCTGGCATCTGAAACAATAATTTCCCATTTGTAGTTGGTTGAAGTTTCATTTCATAGCAAGCCAGATTTGTGTGTGTATGTCAGTGGAGAAGCTATATCTTTTATCCTCTGTTATCTACTAACCACAGTTTACTTCCCTCATACTTGCATTTCTTCCCCCTCCCCATCTATTCTCTGCTTTATTTCTTCAGGCTTAATTTTGTTGTCTGATTCCAATGATAATAGCAAATAGATCCAGAGATCATCTGTTAATTTTTATGTTAAAACAAATGAGCAGCGTACTTTTAAGCAATAGCCTGGTGCATCCTGATTTTTAAAAAATGACATTTAAATGCCACCCATTTAGTATGACAACTGTTTCTATTTTATTTCATTTCTGTGGTGAACCAGCATGTTTTGGGTTTCTGAGTTAGCTTGTTGAAAATTAGCTCCTACGTAGTTTAAACATAATGGCCGCAATCCAATGCATGTCTTTTTATACCCATATTGATTTCAATGAAACTTAAGCGCATGTGTAACTTGGTACGGGACAGTGGCCAAATTTCTTACTACGTCAATGGTAATGAAATGATAGCATCAGTACTGCCTGGGGTAAATGTTAGTAATAGTAGTTATAGAAAATTGCTGTTGATGAATTTTTCCACCACAAATCTGCTTTGGACAAAATATGTACACATCCTGTGTACATGAACATGTACCCAACATAAACCTGTGTAAATGTAGACTGGGATAAAATAGTTCCCATCTTATTCTCTTTGTTTTGCAGTGCCTGGGAGAGGTCCCCCCCCCCGCCTCCAGTTACTACAGACTGACAGAAACAGGAGCCCCACTTAATCCGCTGCTCATATAATGTTTGGAAAAAGGTTTCTTCAGTACTTGTAGTATGGTATGCAGCATTCAGCTCATTCACAATATTAAGTAGTAGCCTACCTACAGTTCCTTTTATCAGTATTTTGCCATTATCATCATTTTAGTTATTAAAACTAGTGGTAGAGAAAGTTGTTTCTCTAACCTCTTCTTTAGTACTGTATAATTTTTGGAAAGAGCAAAAAACAGATTCATAGAAGATAGCTGCTATAAAAGCATCTATTGTTGTTGCTAACTGCCACCAAATTGACCTCAACTTAAGGTGACCCATTATGAATGAGAGACTTCCAAGTCACTCTGTCAACAACAGCCCTGCTCAGGTCTTGCAAACTCAGGGCTGCAGCTTCTTTTATTGAGTCAATCCATCTTTAATCTGGTCTTCCTCTTTTCCTACTGCCTTCTCCCTTATCAAGCATTATTGTGAAGTTGTAGGCTTTCATGGCCGGCATCCATAGTTTTTGTGGGTTTTTCGGGCTGTGTGGCCATGGTCTAGAAGAGTTTCTTTCTGACGTTTCGCCAGCTCCCATATAGACCCATGCTCCTCCAATTTCAGTTTTCTCTGAAGATGCTAGCTACAGATGCTGGCGAAACGTCAGAAAGAAACTCTTCTAGACCATGGCCACACAGCCCGAAAAACCCACAAAAACTAAGCATTATTGTATTTTCTACTGAGCCATGTCTTCTCATGATATGACCGAAATAGGACAGTCTCAGTTTAGTCATCCTGGCTTCTACAGAGAGTATAGCATTGATTTGCTCTAGGACCCATTGATTTATCTTTTTAGCAGTCCACAGTATCAATAAAACTGTTATCTGGCACCACATTTCAAATGAGTTGGTTTTCTTCCTATCAGCTTTCTTCACTCTCCAGATTTCACAACTGTCCATATATAGAAATTGGAAATATGATGTCATGGGCAATCCTCATTTTAGTATTCAATAATATAGCTATACATGTCAGGATCTTGTCTTGTTCCTTCCAGGGGCAACATTAGGGAGGTGTGGTGGGTGTATACTGTACCAGGTGACTCCCTAAGGGAGGTAACACCACTGCTCCCCAAACATACACCTTTTGGCAGAAATGGGCTGTGGCATTCAAGTGGAGCAAGGCTCAGTGGGAAGAGAAAGGAGAGACCCCAAGTTTTTTTTTAAATTTTAAAATTCTTTTAAATTGTCTTTAAAAAATCTTACCAAAATTTCATTTTAACTACATGAAACAATTTACATGTAAATACATTTAAGCTATGCATATGATATTGTAATTTAAAGGTATAATTGTAATTTTGTTACTTGTTTATTTCACAACTATTGCCATTACATTGAATGATATAATAGCAATTACAATTTATGAGTAACATTAGTACAAAAAACATTACTAAGGATTCTATATGGTGCGGTATAGGAGGAAGTCAATGGGGTGATGGTAACACCATGAGTTATCACACCAAGTGACACTGACCCTAGTGATGCCACAGGTTCCTTCATAGCTGCCCTTCCATGTCCTGGTCATTTTCTGATTTTTTGACTGCATGTTCCATTCTAATGAATGATTGGGTCATGTTATGAAAAATCTTGAACTGTGTATTTCAGTGTCTTCATAATCTACTTTAAAGTTGAATAAATCATCTGTAGTGAGTCTGTGTGATGCAGCAGTTTAGGTGTTGGTCTAGGACTTTGGGAGTGCAGGGGTAAAATTCCTACTCAGCCATGGAAAATCCCCAGGTGACCTTGGGTAAGTCACACTTTCTCAGCATCAGATAAAGGCAAGGGCAAAGTCCCTCTGAACAAGCTTTGCTAAGAAAACTCTGTGATAGGTTTGCCTTCAGGTAAGCCGTAGGTCAGAAATAACTTGAAACACACAACAACAAAACTATCTATAGTCATTATTTTTTCTTTCTTCATGTTTAAGTACCTTTGGACTTTCTTCTTTGACTTTCTTCAGTTCCAAGTCTTTGTTATTTTCTGCTAGAAATATGGTATCATTTGCACATCTTAAACTGTTGATGGTCCTTCCTCCAATTTTCATGCCTCTTTCTTTTGAGTCTAATTCTAATTAATTCTAATTGAGTCTAATTTATGTATGATATGTTCAGCATACAGTTTAAATAGGTAAGGTGATAAAATGCAGCCTTGCCTGACCCACTTGCCAACTGGTGACCATTCCGTTTCTCTGTATTCTGTTCTAATGGTAACTTCTTGTCCTGAGTGCTGGTTATGCATCAGGCCAATCAAATGTTGTGGCAGACCCATTTCTTTAAGAGTGATCCATAGTTGTTTTTTTTATGATTGACACAATCAAAGACTTTGCTATAATCTATGAAGCACAGCTTGGTTTTCTTCTGAAATTCTTCTGAAATTCCCAATTATTCAACATATGTTTGCAAAATGATCCCTAGTGCCTCTTCCTTTCCTGACATATGACACTTTCTGGTCCTTATATGTTAAAGTTTTTCTTGTAGAAAAGGAAGGAAGGAAGGACAGATAGATTGACTATGTAGACTACTATATTCCATAGATTAGTATACTCTGTAATACTATATTCCATAGATTAGTATACAGTATAGTAATCTAGTATACTCTGTAGATTACTAGTCTGTTGAGATATATACTATTTTCAATCAACAGAAATATCTTTCAGTGTTTCTATATATTGATTGAAAATATTTAATTACCATGAATCAAATGATAGAATTTTGTATGATTGGGACAGTCTACATTTCACTTGCAGAGATATCTACAACTATAGCGTTTAATTTTGAATCTTGCTCTATTATACGAAACAAGGGAGGAAACTCTCTAGCCCATGGCTCCAATGTCCCTATGGATGGCCTCAGTCTCAAAACATCATGCCAATTGGGAAGATGAATGAGGTTCGATCCAATCAATTGTCAAACAACATCTGAAGAGAATTTTTCCATGAAAAAGTATCATGAAACTCTCTTTCCATCTCTTTCCATGGATAAACTACACATGGACATTTGGGATGAAGAGAGGCCAAATTATGTCAAGAAAGAGTGAAGGGTGGAACTGCAACTTTCCAAAATCTTCTAGTGCAGGGGTCGGCAACATTAGCTTACCTGGGCCCAGTCGCTGGTCCCCAGGTCTTCCGGCGGGCCGGGGGGGGGGGGGAAGAAAAAATGGCATGACAGTACTCCTGCGCATGCGCAAATGAGTCGCAGCTGCCATTTTGGCAAACAAAAAGGCAGCCGCGACATGCATGACCGCGTGGCGGCAAAAACGCATGGCAGCGAGCAGTGGCAGCGGCGGGGGTCGGTGGGGGCCAGTCGGCGGGGGTTGGTGGGCTGGGTGCGGCCCGCAGGCTGTAGGTTGCCGACCCCTGTTCTAGTGCATCAGATTGGTCCTATGAAGCAATCCAGCTCTAGACACCAAAGGAGTACAGAGGAAAGAGGGAACATATAATCTTTTATTGTTACCTTCCACTTCATGAAGATGAGCCACTTCACTTTCACTTCATGAAGATGGGAGTTCATATATCACTATGAATTTTATCCTTTCCAATATGTTAGTGGTATAATACTAATGCTGGAATTCTGTTGGGATCTTATGATGTATAAGTTCCCTTATATAAATTGTTGGGCATATTTGTTCAGTGCAGATGCAGTGTGTGACTACACCACAAATGCTGGCGAAACGTCAGAAAGAAACTCTTCTAGAACATGGCCACACAGCCCGAAAAATCCACAAAAACTATGGATGCCAGCCATGAAAGCCTACGACTTCACATTGTGACCACACCATCCCCAAATCAGAGTTTGGGGAAAAAAAATACTTTTTAAAATGATGTCTCCCCAAATTCTCCAGCCAGTGTGGTCTTTCGTTCTTCCAAGCCCCGTCTCATCTCAAGAGTGGTGCAAAATCTGCTAGGAAACCAATATGGGAAACAGAATAGTCAAAGTAATCCAGTAATTCCAGTATTCCAATAAACTGAAAAATGTGCAAAACAAAAGCTCAGTGCAGTCTTCAAAATTAGAGTAAAAACATTGTGAAGCAAACTGAGAGAGGCTAAAAACTTAATGCCTGAGCAAAATTCTTGAGAAATAAAATGTTGCATGCCCCAAACTGAAGCCAAAAGCTGACTGGCAGGGCAGTTGTCCAAGAAATTAAAAAACGAAGATGCATGACTATGCATCTAACTGAATTTAGGCCAAAGTGGCCTAAAGCAAATCGACAGTGATCTTAAAGAGAATTAAATGTGTAAGATAACTTAGAAGGAAGACCAGCAGAGATCACACCAAGAAAAGGAGGACAGCAGAAGACTATGTTATTGAGCAGTTAGCAAAAATATTTAATAGATTCATAGAATCATAGCGTTGGAAAAGACCAACCCCCTGCCATGCAGGAAATCTCAATCAAAGCATACCTGACAGATGGCTATCCAGCCTTTGTTTAAAGACCTCCAAAGAAGGAGACTCCACCACACTCTGAGGGAGTGTGTTCCAGTGTTGAACAGCCTTTACTGTCAGGAAGTTCCTCCTAACATTTAGGTGGAATCTCTTTTCCTGTAGCTTTCATCCATTGCAAAGAGCAATCAGGGTGCAAAGAAACTTACCAGATCTAGATATATCTAGGTTCAGGTTGAGGGATTTTTTTGAAGCTCTGCAAGACAAGAGGAATGTATGGCAGCTGTGAAGTAGAGCTTGAAAAACTTTCATTTTTGCTTTGATTTTTGTGTATGAAAAGGCTGGTACAGGTTGAGTCTCCATTATCTGAAATGCTTGGGACCAGAATTGTTTTGGATTTTGGTGGAGTGTGTGTGTTGGATTTTGGAATACCTGTATTTGCATATACATACATAATAAGACATCATATAGATGGGGCCAAGTCTAAACACAAAGTGTATTTATGTTTCATATGGACCTTATATATATAGCTTGGAGGTAATGTTATACAATATTTTAAAATCATTTTGGGCATGAAACAAAGTTTGTGTAAACTGAATTGTCAGAAAGCACTACCTCAGCCACCCATGAAAAAAGTTTTTGTTTTTGGAGTATCTCAGAATTCCAGATAAGGGAGACTCAATCTGTATGTTCAATAGTAGCAGCAGTATTGCCTTTCATATCTTGCATTGTCCTGAATGCCTGTCCTCACTTCTCTATTCTAAGATGACTGTTCAGCACAGTAGTTTGATGAAGAAAATCTATAGCACCTCATGGTTCAGCCATGCATCCTGCAGATCTGGTTGCCTGCAGTTTCCTTCACCATAATCATGGCACTGGTTTGCAAATTTTTCAAAAAAGTTACCTTTTTAGACTTTTATTCCCTGATCATATTGGGTGTGGGATTCTGGGAGTTGTAGTACAAAAAACCCTTTCCAAGCTCTATTGCTATGAGGAAGTCCAGCTGATATATTAAAGGGATCAAGTAGTAGCCTTATCTGGCAGTAGACTCATCTGGCCTCAGACTGAACAGTGCCCTAAATAAGATTGGAAGGAGATTGGTGGACTGATGCAAGGAACCTGTGTGAGGCTGATTAGAGGGACTTGGAAAGAATTAGGTAGTTACAATTTTCCAAAGTGGTTTCAGTAAGTAATTATATTTCCTCCAAATCCTTTCCTTCCAGGTACACTCACCCCTCCATATCCATGGATTCTGCATCCACGGATTCAAGCAACCATGGTTTGAAAATATTCACACACAAAAAACGTTCCAAAAAAGCAAACCTTGGTTTTGCTGTTTTATATAAGGAATGCCATTTTACTGCACCATTTATATAATGGAGCCTGAGCTTTCATGGATGTTGCTATCCCTGGGGGGTTCTGGAGTCAAACCCCAGTGGATACTGAGGGCCTATTGTACTGTTTTGCATGCCTTTCCTTGCCATAAAACTATATTATGCTTCCAAAGTGTTAATCTACACTTGTAAAGTTACTTGACAGTTATGCTATATGGCTTCTTCTGTTTACTGGGGTTGTGTGTCTGGCAACACACTTATCTATTGTCCTGTTGTGTGAGGGAAAGCAAAATGGCTGCTATTGCAAATTCAGTGAAGTTGTTAGTGAAAGCACTAAAAAAATAATTATGTACCATCCAAGACTGTACAATTGCATATGTAATGGCTGAAAAAGTATAGCCTCATTGCATAAGGGAAGTTATGATGTATGATGTCAAGAGAATTCTATAGTGTACTGTAAGAAAGTGAGAGAGACAACCAATTGAACTGTTGTCTCCCTCATTTTAAGTCAGACAATTGATTGAAAAAGACATGGGCAGGAAGAATTGCAATATCTTTCCCCTTATTTCAACAAGAGATTGGATGTGATATTTGGGTTGCACTGTAGTGGTGGCAAGCACAGTGATAGCTTAGTGGACAAAATGCATATCTCCAGATGTTGTTGGCTTGCAGCTCTATTAGTTGTAATTCAACAACATTTGGAGACTCATCTGGAGGATTGGATATCTTATCTACTTGATTCAACCCTTTCTTACAAACTGGTATTCCAAGAGATTGGGTATTGTTGGCTGATTATGCAGATTAATAGTTATGTTTTATACCAAGGTTCATTCAGTGTATGTTGTATATTCATAAATACACAATCATAACAGTAAAAAGTGGATTTCCATGGATTGGGGGAACAAAGGAAAGACAAGTGGAACAGGAGACTCATCATAATTCAGTTACCAGGTTTTGAATATATTCAGTATTACGTTATACAAAGAGCCATCAATTTTTAAATGCATTCATTATGGTTGAGCTAATGGAGTCTTCCTTGCATAGAGATAAAAATAAGGAAAAACTCCATTGTTTAATCTCACTGCCACTATACATTTCTTATGTGAATTTCAGGCTGAGATTCTGTAAAAGAACCAAAAAGACGACTTCCTTATAGTCACTAGTCAGATCCTGTTGGTGATATATGCAGGTGTGTGGCATAGTGGTTTCCATGTTGGACTATGACTTTGGAAACCAAGGTTCAATTCTCTGCTTGGGCACGAAACCCCCTGGGTGATTTTGGGCAAATTACATGCTTTCAGCCTCAGGGGAAGGCAATGACAAACCTCCTCTGAACAAATCTTGCCAAGAAAACTCCAGTATAGGTTTGCTTTAAGGCCACCATAGGTCAGAAACATCTTGAAGACACTCAACAACAACAATATTGAATTATGCATGCATCTGTTCTTTTATAGTCATCATGGGAAGAGGTATTCACTGCCTTCTTTGTGTACTGATGCCTTCTCCCACACAGTGAATTCAGTTTTCTCCTGTGCTCCTTCTGACATGGCCATTTGGTAGTTGGATGAAGGGTGAGGGACAGCCAAGGAGTATCCAGCTATATTCCTATAGTCAGATGCATGATGATCATATCACCTCCCAGGACTTCTAAAGATGTCTTCATCATTTTGTGTCCAGCTGTAGGAATATAGCTAGATGTTCCTTGGCTGCCCCATCCTTCCCAGCCATGTCAAAAGCCCATACAGGAGGGAAGTGGGTTCTTCATGCAAAAAAGATAGTGTGGGATTCCATCTGGTGGAACTTTATGCACCACCATACAACACAGGATCTTGGTCACGGTTCTTCACATGTCAGATGTGGCAGATTTAAGGTCTTGATTAAAACATTGTTACTAGCTCTAACAGAATGTTGATTTGTAACAGAAAACAACACATTGATTTTGTATTCAAAACCTGCTGAAGCATCATTCCAAAGTGTTTCTTGTTAAAAGGAAATTTAGGAAGCCACCCTCCTTAAATGAAAATCTCTATTTCCTTTCAAATGAACAGAACATATCCATAATTAATGATGTACCAACAAAAGTGGGGTGTTTTTCTTCTATTTTTTCCTCTTAATGTTCTTCAGTACTGGCCAAATGATACAAATATTTAACAGAAAGCTCATTAAATCTTTCGGAGAGTCACCTAAGTGGAGCTACAGTTGGTTTGGATGGCCTGGTGAGGCATGATGCCTAATACAGGCAGTGACCCCCTTGGCAGTTCTTATGGAGCAAAATTAATTATTAGCTCACTATATAGAGAGGTTGCTCCACAAGATGATATTTTCTTTGTGCAATGAGTTACAGTCAGTTTAATAGACAAACCCTCTCCTATGAGGGAGTTACCATACACTTTCCTAGGTCTCAAAAATGCTCCTATATTAAACATTTTTACAGTATGCAAAATTATTTAAATTACCATTGCTTTGTTATCAGTTAGTTAACAAAGAGACATCTTGGGTGAACTTGTTCTCAGCTGACATTTCCCCTGTGAACAGAAAAAAATATTATTATTACAAAATATCTTTCAAAATCTAGCTGTGTATCACAATCTGTCTAGCTGTTGGCTGATCAGCTTGACTAGTTAGAGTGCTAACAAAACCAAAGGTTCAAGATATCTGCTGGGGTGAACAGGAGCCTGTAGTTTCTTTCACTCAGTAGACCAAAGCTCAAGGTTGGAGCATTGCCTTGCATGCAAAAGGTCACAGGTTTGATTCCAACCATAAGGTTTCTCTGATAGTATGGCATACCTTCCAAGGAACTGGGTGACATGAGGTATGCTTTTAAAACACACACTCATATAGTAGGAATTATGTGGGTGGACAGCCTATGACCCAAGAGCTGTATGTAGGTTTCAGCCTAATTTCAGGAAGATGGGGGAAACCAAGAAGGAGAGAAGGGGAAAGCAAAGCAAAATGGACAGATTGATAAAGGAGAGGGGAAAAGGTGATGGCAGAGAAAGAGAGAGAGCGAGAAAGAGAGAGAGAAGTGGGGCTAGTCACTGTCTTTCCATCACTGGCATGTAGCCCCTAACAGATAACAGATTAAGTGTTACAGAATGCACCGACCTTGGGAAAGTTACTTTTGTACACTCATAGATCCAGGCAGCATGACTGCTTGAATCAGCTGCTGTCCAAATAAATAATTTCTCCAAGTTCTAGAAACGTGGCCATCAATAGAAAAAGAGCTTTCCCACCCTACTTTACATGCATACCAGTGGGCTAGTGAATCCACTCTAGGTTTTAACCTACCCAAGTTGCTGAACACTATCCCCCAAATAGCTCCAAGGCACCTTGGATAGTGCCTTAAAGTTGAGACTAAATTTAGACTGAACATGGAAGATAGTTTCTACCACTGTTGAGACTGTTATGAGATTCCCCTTGAAGACCAAAGCAACTGGGCTACATATAAATAGTGCCTTATTTTGCAGTTGTATTGGGACACACATATGCCTCTGGATTTATCATGTTATTACCCTGATCTTCAAATTTTCTGTCTTCAGGGCAGCTTTCCCATATGTATCAGTTTACCAAAAGATTCTTGGAGATCTTCCACCAAAGACCAGACATTGAAAAGGAGTCTGGGAGCATGTTCACCTAGCAACTCCAAATGCATGAATGATTGTGGATGCTCTGGGGTTCAGTGATTTTGGTGGGGTAATTGGGTCTCACTGTTGATTTATGTAAACCACAAATATGAGAAGTGTAGCTGTACATTACAATGTAAAATTGGTCATACACTTGTCCCTCTACATTCGCTGGGGCACAGGATCCCTGTGAATGTGGAAAAACAGCAAATAACAAAAAGTACTTTTATTCAAGAGAACATCTCTCTAGCAATCTGTAGGTCCTCCAGTGCAAATCTGTGGTCAACATCTGCCAGACATTGACCATACAATTGCATTGGGGCAGCTACAAGTGCCTAGTGGAGTGTTCTCTCTAGAAATCTCTAAGTCCTTCAGTGCAACTTTTGGTTAAAGTTGACCAAAGAATTGTGCTGGAGGATCTAGATATTCCTAGAGAGATCATATTAATACAATCTGTGAATAATCAAAGCTGCAAAAGTCAAAGCTGCAAATGTGGAGGGACAAGTGTATATTGTTCAGATGCTGCATCCACCATTACTGAAAAGATTGTAATCAGTACAGACATCAGTCTACATGGCTGGAGAGCTCATCCTTGGATGACAGCAACCCTAAGAACCTGATCCATGAGGTACTCAGGAACATAAACTGATTATAACTCAGGATATAATCAGTAGGCATTCAGTAAGCAAAAGAAGGAGACATGTTCTGCCAACATGTGTAAACAGGCAAGAACACTTAGCTACTTTAAATGAATTCAAGTCCCCAGGCCCAGATGAGCTGCATTCAAGGCTACTAAAGGAACTTGCAAATCTACTCTCAGAGCCTCTATCTATAATGCTTAAGTATACTTGGAAAACTAATGAGGTCCTAGGGATGGGCAAATATTGTCCCTATATTCAAAACCACTATCACAAACATTGTGTTTATCCCATAATTATCCTATCAATGAAGTGGAATTGTCCTATCACTTTTTAACAATGGAAACTTCTGTTAATGAAAATAATGGGACAATTCCACTTCATTGACACGATAATTACTGAATAAGTTTGACATCTTATGATAGTCATTCACGCGATTGCGGACAATTCCATTTCATTAACAAGATAATGTCCAGATAAGCGTGACGTCATATGATAATCTTCATGTGATCGCGTGATAAGGATAGGAAAAGGTCAGGAAAAGGACATTCTTTTCCCCATGTGGTTATCCCTTCAGTCAGCCTAATAGTTGTACAGAATTGTGACATTGCACAACCAAAAGCACAATGCGCATTAATGAGCAGTGTGCAGCATGTAGCATTGCATAATAATGGGCGATGTAGAATGCAGAAAAATGCAGAATGGTCAATGATGTGCAATGTATAGTGATATACAATGGCATCACAGGCATAGCTCTATTTTTGTGGAGTTGTAGAGCTGAGTCTTCAGCTCAGTACATATGTTACACATTAGCCAAAAATGTCTAGTTGCTTGCATAATAATAATAATAATAATAATAATAATAATAACATTTATTTATATCCCACCCTTTAGAAAACCAATCAGGGTGGCTCACAACCATAAAATCTTACATAATATCCCAAAGCCAACAATCCCTCCCCCCCTTAAAACAGTATTAAATCCAAAGAATTAAAACCACAGTTCAACAATTAAAACAATTAAAATACTTAAACAATTTTCCAAAAAGACAATATTAGGCCCACAGCAATGTTCCTCATCCATCCTTAAATGGGGCCAGGGAACTCATGCACATGTAAGAAACCAGGATGCCAGCTCCTGATTCTTCCACATAATACATAAATTTCCACTGTGCAATTAGAACTAGCTTCTTAGTGTTCATGCAGAATCCTTGTTTGAACTCATGGCCACCTAATTTTTAAATTTAAAAAAACCCCCCAAAACAAATAGCTTTTCCAGATACAATTAGATCTACCAAGGAGTTATCAGAATTAATAATCTTATCATACACTCCAGAACTGTGCAACCAAAATAAATAAATAAATATATATATATTTTTAAAAAAGGACGGAAGGAAGTGGAATTAAAGAAATATGGCAGCACCTTTAAGACTAGCTGATGCAGTACCGAGTGGTATTAAGGCCTCAGGTATATTCAGTACTGCATCCAAGGAAGTGGATTTATATCCACAAAAGCTCATGCAAAATAAAAAACTGTTACTCTTAAAGGTGCTGCCACATTTCTTTTTTTTTCTCCCCTCCTTCCTTCCTCCGTTTAATGCTGCCAAAGACTAAACACTGCTACTTCTTTGAAATCATCCAGAACTGTGCTTTTTCTTCAATACCAAATGATGCTTATACTGGACATATCTTTACTCAGCAAGTTAATTTGGTATTTCACAGAGTGCATGAATTTTGTCTCCTCATTCCAAGAAAATAATTGGCAAAAATTAAATGTCTAAAGGATGTACTGGCTTTCTCTGGAGAGAACAATAGATAGCAGGAAGCCTGAGTCTCTGTTTGTTATTTTCCATGGAAAGTCCCTAAGAAATGAAGGGGGAAACCAGATGGGAAAGTTGTGCTCCAGAATATTGTTTGTATGTGGGACATCCTACTTTCTCATTGGCAATACAAATGATGTCCCAGTTTATTCAGCCTGAATATATCAATTTTTTAAAAATAATGCAGCATAATTCTAACAATGTAAAATAGAATTAGTTGATTTATCCATGTTACAAAAGATTTACCTCTGGTGATCTAAGATGGTGTGCTTCTTAGGGCACTTTTGCACTACACAGAGAGAACATATTATTAAAACTCATGAATAATCAAATCCGCAAAAGTCAAACCTGCAAATGTGGAGGGACGAGAGTATAGTGTGGGAAGAGAAAAATTAGCTGAAAGATGAGCAGATACAGCCCAGGGAGTACATCCAACCTCCCCATCCCTGGCTGTTTTTACATTCTTTAGGCTATCCAGACTCCTTGGATACCCTTGTTTTTTACCAATAACAGAAGTCTGTATTCTCTCTCATAGAAGGCTCCAAGCTTCATCTTTCAACCCAGTTAATCCCTTTCTCCCAGAGCTGTCTAGAAGAACTCCATTCTGGGGTCCTTTCACACTACACAGTTATAGCACTATGATTCCACTTTAACTGCCATGGTTCCATCCTATGGAATCCTGGGATTTATCATTTAGGAGTATTTACAGTTCTCAGCTAGAATTCTCCAATGCCTCACCAAACCACAAGTCTTAGAATTCCATAGGATGTAGCCATAGCAAAGTAGAATCATAGTACTTTTTCTGTGCAGTGTAGACAGGCCTATAGTGTCATGCTTGGTGACAAGGATGAGAGTCACTGGGGTGGGACTGGGGTGTCTCCCTTATTTGTTGTAGCCTCATTTTTATACCTAACATACAAGAATCTAGGAAAAGCCACATAAAATCTGTAATTGGATAAAAGGAGCAGATGAGACCACTTAGTGGATATTGGAGCAGATGAAGGTATATATCGAAGCAGAAAACCCAGGGAATAGATTAAGGGTAATGTGCAGGGTTCCCGGATCTCAGGGCCAGGCCTCTCTTCCCCAACGTTCAATGGGAAAAGGGGAAGAGCATTGCCTTGATAGTTTTACACTCACACCCATCCATACCCCATTTCTATGTAGTTATATGTTCACTCCTCCCCCCCGCAGACATGCTGTGATTTTTCGAAAGCTAAACCCAAATTACAGCTCCCATGTGTCCTTGAAGCAATGCTTCTAACTTTGTTAAAAACAGAGCTGCGAAAAGTCATGCTCTCTTTTTCTGTTCACTGTAGAGCTGGAGAAAAAATTATTTTCCAAACAAACAAAATATTTTCTCATTCTTTTAGATGTAGGGTTCATTATTATGACCTTATTCTTATCAGCCGTATCTGAATTTGAGTTTATCACGTTTAATGACATCACCAAGGCATACACCTTGTGACATCAACAGATCAACAGAGGTTGTCCCTAGATCCTAGGTTTTGGCTCTGAAATCTCAGGGTCTTTGATGCCCTTCACATAACAACCTTAGTTGCACACCCGTAATTTAAACACTTAAAGGCTGGCAAGTACTTAATGATGTACACAAGTGTACATTTTGTTATGCATACAGTGTGAATTATTCACCATAGTGCAGCAGAAGGTAGAAGTAGAATTGTATGTGCAGCAATGTTGTGCATTGCACATGGCGCAACAGTACACTGTGTGTTGTTGCTACACTGAATGGGCAATGTGTACTGCTGGCACAGCATATCTCTGCATTCAGATATTTGTGCTACACGGAAGGGAGGTTGGATTGCAGCAAGTGACAACTGCATATTCTCTGTAAATGAAACATTTGGTAAAAATGCCTGTCAGACAGTTCTCCTTTGAGAGAGACTTAATTAGAGCTCAGAAAATTTACTTTTGTGGCCACAAATTCCAGTACCCCACAGCCCACATAGGCATTGGGTGATGAAATGCCAAACAACTATTACAACAAAATAAAAATAAAAACTCTTACCCATGCTTTGTGATCTTGCAGAAGTCCGCCCCAGGTAGACTGCTGTTATTGAGGGGTAAGGCTTTTATTGGTATGCCTGCTGGGAACTAGAAGTGATATGTGATGTATGGAAGTAACTGCCATATACTTCTTTCTATTTTGCTACCCTCTGGATGGGGCAGAGCCAAAACATAACTGATAAGGCAGAATGGAAATCAGCTGAAAAAAGTAGGCTAAACCCCCACTTCTTTGGATGCAGTATTGAGTGGTATTAAGGCCTCCTTGTGGCCAACACAATTCCTACCTATGGGCATCGGTACAATCTAAGGGTGGGGTGATATAAAGAAATGGATTCTGGAGCACTATATTTAGAAAAAAGGATGACCTTTAGGAGCCCGAGGAAGCAGCAACGGGCAGTGAAAAAGATTCATTTTTATTTTATTCTTTTTTAAAAAGTTGTGATTATAATGACAACAAATCAATGCAGCCAGTAAAGTAGAAAAACAAGAGGAAAAACAAAAAACAAAACAAAATAAAGCCCCAGTAACAATGTACTCTGGTTTTTCTTCAATCATATAAATGCTTCATCTTTTACTAAAGTTTTCCATGGAAAATTTTTCATTTTAAAGTCAGGATTCCACAGATCATACCTTCATCCTGTTTATTTGTGAATAAAATTCAAATGATGGCAAGTGCCAATAAGCTGTCAGTGACCTTTTTCCAAAGGAAATAAACATTTACTTGCTCAAGGGAAGTGGAACGTGTGTGTGTGTGTGTGTGTGTGTGTGTGTGTCTATGTGTGTGTGTATAATCTGTATATCTATATCTATCTATATCTATATCTATATCTATATCTATATCTATATCTATATCTATATCTATATCTATCTGCACACAGCTCCATGTCTGTGTCTGTGGGTGTTTCAGACTGCTGGTGATGCCTATGAGCAGGTGTTGGGAAAAGAAGTGTGTAAGTGGGTTGCTTGGACAGAGTCCAGAAATAATGGATTAGCATAAATCTCAACATCCTTTCCTCTGGTTTAACCGTTTCATATAACAGCACCAATAACTGCTAATTTTAACTACAAGAGCTATCAACCTGCATCTAAGTTGCTATGATTTATCACCATCTGCTGGTACAAAAAGGTACACTCAGCTACAGAAATATTTTCCATACATTTTTAATCAGGAAAACTCCGTGAAATGGGATATCACAAGATGCCTGGATTTGCCCTCTGTAATTTATCTTCAATTTCTCTGCCATTGTGTTACTTCTTCAAAACTATGCACCTATTTATTTGGGATTTAGAATTTAGAACTTTTTCTATTTCAGTATCGAATTAATTTTGCAGGAACAGCTCAACTGTATTCTCTGTAAATATATACAAGACAAGATAATTGTAATAAAATGTATTCATGACTTTTGTATAAGAGACTATCAACTAGTGCCTAGTGAATTAATTATACTAGCAGGATGGTTTTTGGTTTTGTGGGTGTGTGTGTGTTTTGCATTGAAGAAGTCACTACCATCACTCTCATTTTGTTTTGACAGCTTGAGTAATTAGGAGTGAATTCTTAGTGTGGAGGGTCTTGTCACATTCATTTTGCATGATCAAAATAAATTCTTGCACTTAAACTTCCTTCATTTTTGCATCTTAATAATAATAATAATAATAATAACCTTCTAAACACACCCAGTTCTGATTCCTAAATCTTGAAGTTCTAAATAAAATTCACTCCACAAGTTTATATTCTTCCCAATTCAGACTATGAGCCTTTGATAACACCTTCCCCCTTTCAAAAATATTCCTGTATTCACCATTCTGCAGGGAAGAAAAGATGCTGAAGAAGGAATACAGTTGGCCCTCTGTTTTCATGGGGGATCTGTTCCAGAACCCCCCCCAAAAAACCAAAGACTTGCCAATATTCAAGCCCCATAGTCTTGAATGGGGTGCACCCCATTGATCGTAACAGAGATTGCCCCTCCGTGACTATTCAAAACCACGGACCTCAAGGCTGTGAGAACGGAGGGGCGACTGTATATGTAACTCACATTTGAGGGATGAATGAAAAGGAAAAAGGAAAAGGGAGGGGGAAGAGAACCTACAACCCTTTTAAGACTAACTGATTTATATTTCAGCATCAGATTTTGTGGATATCAATCCACTTCCTCAGATCAATCCACTTCCTCAGTCATTGTATCTGAGGAAATGGATTGATATCCACAAGAGATCATGATAAAATATAAGCCAGTTTTGTCTCAAAGGGGCTGCTAGATCACCCTTTCCCTCCTCCTCCCTTTTTCTTTCTGCAGCAACAAACTAAAAGGGTTGCTTTTTTCAGGACAATTTCATTTTCAAAAGAAAGTGTTGCTCTGCTCTGATCTCTTCCCTTCTTTTCTGTCTTACTCAAGGAAATTGAAGGGAGGAGAGCGGAGAAGAGAGGCTTGGCTTGAGGCAGATTGCTAGTGTCTCTTGGCCACCTTAGCTTCTTTGTAGCTGTTCCCTTCTTCCTTGTTCTGGAAGCTTTCTGAGGGAAAGGGCAGTAAGGAGCCACTATTGCATCTCTTATTTTTATGCATCTGGGATAGAGCACCTCCACATTAGGGCACCACTGGTAAACTGACATTGCACCAGTGCAAGTCACAAACAAGAACTGTTTGCAATGTGCCAACAAAGATTTTAGAAGGTTGAGACAGGAACCCAAACTTTAAAGACACCTCTCATACAAAAATCAAACTTCATTGAATGCTGCTTGCCCTGAGATTTATCTGCCTACCTGGAGAATCAGGAGCTTATCACACCGTTAAATAAAATGTCTTACCTCTCCTGAATTCAACTTTAGTTTGGGTGGCATCTGGATACTATTGTAAGGATTTTGCTGCCAAATCTGCCTCCCACGTCAAGCCAGGGTCCAGCCCTGGTCTTAAGAGCGCTCTGGTGTTAAAGTTGGAAAACTCCTGGTTTCAAAAAGAGGTGTGCTGAACACCCCTGGGACCCAGGCTGGACCCGGGCGGCAGATTTGGCAGCAAAATCCCTGTGATAGTATCCAGATGCTGCCCAAATTAAAACTGAATTTGGGAGAGGTAAGATGTTTTATTTTAACAGTGTGATAAGCTCCTCAGAGAAGCATAGTAATTTTCAGAGATTTCATCCTGTGCCCTGAGACCTGGCAACTCTCATCTCAGGTGCAAGTTCAAATTCTAAATTTGCTTGCAAGCATCTCATTCTGTCCTGTGCCTTGTCTTCAGAAGGTCTTCTGCTCTTGATCTGGCCCTTACACAGTAAAACGGAAGAGCAGGAAGAGGAGGAATGATGCAAAAAGGAAATCCAATTGACTTTTCTGTTTAAGCACAGTTCTTTCTTTACATATTAATCCTATGATTTTTTTTGTACTTCCAGTTTGAACAGGCGCAGTTTGGTTGGCACGTGGCACAATTTTCACCCTGAAATGTCCCTGTGCAGAGATACATCCTTTTGCTATAGCAATGTTTCAGCTCAGGGCCAGTTATAGATATAAACACATTTTGCTTTAGTAGTCTTGTTACCTCATCGCTCTTTTGACCTTCCCATTCTCTACAGCATTTTGCTGTATAACATACTCAGCAGTTTTTGCTGTTGTGCGATATTCTCAAAGGGAGAGGAGAGTAGAGCTTTTCCAAGAATTTGCATCGTAGGACAAAAAAAAAAAAGTCAAGAAACTTTGAAAAGAGAGAAGAAGGATTGAAAGCATGAAAGCCAAGAAGTAAAAGAAGTTTTAAAACTCCTGAAATAAGTCAAAGAAAAGTGGAGAGTTTTAAAGGTCATTTGTACCGTGAAGCTCAGGAAGCAACACTTTGAAGGTTTGAATCACATGATAGAGAATGAGAAAAGATGATACCATATTCTAAAGAAGTATTCAATGTTGTATTTAATTTTATATCCAAATGTGAGAAGCCAGATGTAGTAGTATTACTTTACAAAATAAAACAAATCCAGGAAGCTCTTTTGCTGGTCAAGGGAAGAGGGGAGCTATTTGCCTTATTAGTTTTGGAAAGGAATGAAATGCTCCTCCATTGAACCATCAGTAAGAAGAGTGAAGTGTGCCTAAATACCCTAAAGACACAAGATGTCTGATCTTGGAAGCTAAATAGAGTCTGTTACCCTATTTGTATGGGGCTTGTAGAGCCTCCACTGGTAGTTGAAACCCATCTTAATTACTTTAGGGAACACTCAGTGAAAGGAGGTTAATATATGCAGGAATGAAGCATTAACTATATTGGTAATCACTGATAGAGACTCCAGGCATGGAGAACTATATAAACTTTTATTTTTAAAAAATATAAAGTAACACACATACATACAAAGATAACCCATTCAAATGTTCAGCATTCAAAGCGCCATGCTGAAACGTGTGTGTATGTGTGTAAGAATGCATGTTCCTGTACATACATTTGTCTCCTCCACGCCACAGCCACCCATGTTGCAACCCTTGAAACCAAAAAAAGTTGTGCCCCTAGGCAATACAAGGCAATACTTATGAACTTGCTAATTTATGTAAGCCAATTGGAATCCATGGCATTTGAGATAAAAACAGTGCTGCGCAATGTTTATATTGGTTTGTGCTTGCTTTGTGACCATGAGTATTTGGTTCTGGCATAAGTGGCAGCTGCACTGCAGAATTAATGCCATTTGACATTGCCTTAACTGTCATGGCTCAATGCTATGGAATTTTGGGATTTGTTGTTTTGTAAGATATTTAGCTTTCTCTCTCAGAAAGCTCTGGTGCTACAATAAACTACAAATCCCAGGATTCCATAGGGTGGAGCCATGACTGTTAAAGTGGTGTCAAACTGCATTAATGCTGCAGTGTGGCAGCAGCCCTAGTTATCCCTGGCACTCGATTAAGCCTCAGAGTGCTCCTTCAGACAAGGCAAAAGTGTTTGGAGGTTGCTGGAGGTCGTGGCATTGATACTGTAGTTCTTATTTCTTTTTTTAAAAAAAGATCTAAATAATGTTTCTGTTGTCCCAGATTCTTTTCTTTCCATTTGCAGCACCAGCTGCAACATTTTATTCCCACTTGCAAGTCAGTTTCTTTTTAATTCAGAGACATATCTGAGGGTGGGAGGGTTAGGGAAGGGATTGTGGATTTTGTTTTAACTTGTTGAGAAGTTTTTAATGTGTTGTACACCACCCAGATTGCGCTGCAGAGGGGCGGGATAAAAATAAAAATTATTATTATTATTATTTTATTATTATTATTATATCAAAACGATATGTCCCCTTCTGTTCTCCTCCTTTTTCTCTTAATTTTTTAAAGAGCTGGAGTGCTACAGTTCACCAGTGCCCCAGTGAAATGATCCTTTCACAGTGTAATACTAAAATTCCAAGAAAAACTTAAAATAAATAAATAAATTCAGAGATGAAAAAATTTGCCCCTGAAACTATAGGGCAACATCAGTGAATGCCCCATTTAAAAACAACACCCCCCTCCCATACACACACCTTTGGAAAATCTCTAGTACTGCTCCAAGAAATCATTATGAACAGTGCCCCATCCCATGAAACAAGTGGACATAGTGACAACAACCAGCAAACCCCAATAAAATCAGAGGGACTCTAGTATGATAACCTGTGCTTCTTTAGACCCATCTAGAAGAGAGCTGACACTGAACAAGGGGGAATACGCTCTCTAGTGGTTTAAGCTGCACTATATCATCTTTCAGTCAGGCTTGAAGATTTGCTTGATCAAGCAGACAACAAATTGCCAAATCAGAATCCAGAGCTCACTTCACTGACAATTGTATTCTAACTAGTTCTTTTCCTAGAAATCCTCCCTGCAGTTCTGGGCAATGATGATGACCATATATCTGGTCAAATGTGGCAGCAGGAATATGGACAGCACCCTGCCTTCAAATATAGGCACATCTCAGAAAGCATTAGAGAGAAGAAGCCACCCCATTTTTGAGTGTACCACTTATCTCCATTCTCCATGTACTGGGAGTCATGCCACCCTTCTAGACTGCAAATCCTAGCATCCCCAGCCAGCATAGCCAGTGGTGAGACATAATGTGAGTTGCAGTGCAATAACATCAGCATATCACCCTATCATATTCCCTTCCCAACTATGATTGGGCAGATACCCAAGTTTTCATTGGCTTTCATTGACCTGATGAGGTGTTCCTGGCTTCTCCAGTCAACCATAGGTGTCCAGGGTTTCTACATCTGGAATATGATCTCCACATTTGGCATATAACACATTCTTTACACAAATGTGCAGGTTCCCTTTAATGTCCTGAAAAACTGGAGCGTGTCCAGAGGAGGGCAACTAAAATGGTGAAGGGTCTGGAAACCATGCCCTACGAGGAGCGACTTAAGGAACTGGGTATGTTTAGCCTGGAGAAGAGATGGCTAAGAGGGGATATGATAGCCCTGTTTAAATATTTGAAGGGATGTCATATTGAGGAGGGAGCTAGCTTCTTTTCTGCTGCTCCAGAGAACAGGACTTGGAACAACGGATGCAAGCTCCAGGAAAAGAGATTCCACTTCAACATTAGGAGGAACTTCCTGACAGTAAGGGCTGTTCGACAGTGGAACACACTCCCTCGGAGAGTAGTGGAGTCTCCTTTCTTGGAGGTCTTTAAGCAGAGGCTGGATGGCCATCTGTCGGGGATGCTTTGATTGGGAGTTTCTGCATAGCAGGGGGCTGGACTGGATGGCCCTTGTGGTCTCTTCCAACTCTATGATTTTTGGGGGTTGCAGACTGCCAGAAATAGTGCAAATTGAGTCCACTTTTAGGGTTAGGGTTAGGAAATTATGGGAACTGTAGTTTATTGTGGCACCAGAGCTCTCTGACAGAGAAGGCTTAATGTCTCAGAAAAAAACAATTCCCATGATTCCCTAGCACTAACCCTAACCCTAAAAGTGGACTCAATTTGCACTATTTCTGGCAGTCTGCAACCCCCCTTTATGATTCTTTTTTGTCTCAGTCACCAAAGAGAAAAGAAATGGAAGAATGAACATTGATGTTGCTTGCTTTTCTTCCATAACCCAGTGGTAAAACTGAAAGCCTGCACAGTGTAGGGATCTGAATGTTGGACTCTAGGAGAGCAGGGTTCAAATCCCCACTCAGTCATGGAAACCAGCTGGGTGACCATGGCAAGTTTGCAGGCAATGGCAAACCTCCTCTGAAGAAACCTTGCCAGGAAAACTGTGATGGGTCCCTTTCACACTACACAATTATAGCACAGGATTCCATAGGTTGGAATCATGTCAGTTAAATTGGGATTATAACTTGTGTAGTGTGAAAGGATCCAGGGTCACCGTAAGTTAGAATTTACTTGAAAAACAAGAATAAAGTTGAGAAGAACACAGCAGAGCTGGAAATGAAGAGAGAGAGGACCATAAGAGCCTAAGGTCAAGAAGCAACTCAGTTTCTGCATACTGCACACATATCCATATGCTTCTTGAGGCAAAGATATAGCCTCTCCATGCTTAAACACTTCAACACAGTTCATAGAGGAAATGCCTCTTTCATCATAGCAACCTGCTCTGATATGATAAGCATGTGGTCAGCTCTGGCAAAATAGCCCAGCAAACTCTTGTTTTACTTTGAATTTTAAATGTTAGAAGCTATACTATGGTAATTTTGCCTGAATATTATACAATGAGCAATATATACAATAGACAATTTCTAATAAAGTTGTTGATGAAGAATTTTACGGTGGGTTGGTATTTCTGCTTTTTACATCTGGCACATAAATAGGTCCATGTTAAAAAGCAGTCTGTATACTGCTATTGATTTTTAAGATTTGCAAGATGCTTTTTGATTTTGTGAGACATAAAAAACTCTAGGTCAAGTTAGCTGGGACATTTGCTAATAAAAGGTTCTTACTCTTGATCAATTATTCAAGACTTCAAGAGTTAACCTTACAGGATCACTTACATAGCAAAGGCATATGATAAAAGGAGTAAGGCAGGATTGTCTCCTGGCACCACTTCTTTTAAATGTATGTCTTAAATCTTTAATTGCAGAATTGAGAATTGAGACTATTTTTTCAGTACTACCACTGCAGTAAAAGCTTACAGTGTTGATGTATGCAGTTAATGCTTATAACACCATTGATTTTTTTTAAAAAAATTGTTTAGCTCTCATACATGCTCTTCATACAAAATATTTCAAAAACGAAGATTATGGTCTGATGCTGGAAACAGGATGCTTACTTAAGGGCTAACTAGTAAGTAATATTTTGCATCAAACTAAGGATATTATCACACTAGGATTATTTCCACAACTATCGCATTAGTGGAAGTGAACAGGAACATCATGCTATAATGATTTATTTTTCTGTGCAGTGTTGCAATAACGATTCAACTCCAGGATAAAAACAAAACAAGACTGATTTCCTGTTCCACACATGAAAACAGTTTTCGTTGCTGTATAGTAAATGCAAAGTTGTGCACATGTGTATTTAGAAGAGAAGTTTTGCTTTTGTTATCGCAAGTTACCATAAGAGAGTGTTACATAAAACTTGGGGGATTTAACATAATTAAAACATCTAACAAAACAAAATGTGCGCAATTGTGATAAATAAAACAGAAATCTACAGAAAGAGAATGATCTCGCAAACAGCAAGTTATCCACAGGAAGTTCATTTACCAAATAGCAATCTGGGATTTAGAAGAAGGAAAAAATAACAATGATGTCAGCTCTGCAATAGCGCAAGTAAATGGTTATTTACTTCTGCACCTCAATTGCACAACTAAAGCAATATTGACTTCTCATTCATGGGGTTTTCTTGTTAATAAGATATTATGAGACAATTGTGGTTTCCGCCCATGAAAAATATAGGATGAGTGCAATGTTGTGTGATTTTAACTTGTTGTACGCCGCCCTGATTGCTTTGCAGAGGGGTGGGTTACAAATAAAATTTATTATTATTATTATTATTATTATTATTATTATTATCTTATTATATTCTTACAAATATCTTGATTTGTATTCTACAAATGGGATGCCCATCTTAAACCATGGAATCAGTAACACCTGGATAAACTGATGCAATATCAAAATTTTATGGCTCTAGAGTTAATTGGCTTCAGCAGTGAAAGTTTTAAAAACAAAGCCTTTAGTATAAATTTATTTGGGACCACCTGCTTCTGTACTCCTCTTCACTGGAATCAATACAAAATCATTTTCTCTGTATACCGTTGTGTGTTCCTTGTAAATTATCACAGTTCTTTGTTTCATCCTGAATTTGACCTGCCTACTGTTATTTCTAGAGAGTAGGCACATGATCACCTGTTGTGTTAAAATAATGAATGGTCAAAGGTCCCTGTTCTATTATGCTTAATAGAAATTAAAAATGTTAATGGTGTTAAAACCCATGGAAAGATTGTATGTTTTTTAAAAATAGTTGTGTGGGCTTTTCACTAGCATATTTTGTACAGAATCCACTGACGTTTTCCCAAGTAATTAGACCAAGTATTGTTATTTCCAACTTATGGTGACCCTAAAATGACTCAGTCATGGGATTTTCCTGATAGAAAGGAGTTTAGGAGGGAGTTTGCCCTTGCTTTCCTCTGAGGCTGAGAGAGTGTGACTTGTCCAAGGTTACCCAGTTGGTTTGCATGGTCAAGTGGGGATTTGAACCCTGGTCTGCCAGTGTCCTATCCAAAACTCAAACCACTACACCATAGTGGCTCTCAGACCAAGTATATACATAATTTATTCATTCATTCAATTGATATCTCACCTTTCCCCCCAGTGTATGATTAAAGGTGGTTCACAACATAGATTAAAACAAATAGATCTAAAACCTATCATATTAGTAGCAAAAACAATTTAAAAATTCTATAAAATATCCTATCAAAACCAGTACTAATATGAAATAATTTAAAATCATTTAAAAACATAACCATGAAGTTAAAAGTACAGAACTTAGGAGCAACCACCAGTATGGCCTTCTTATGTCTCCTCAACACATGTGTCTATAATGGCAGTGGGACCAAGGGAAAGCTCTGCCCTGAATGTTTCATAACTTGCAACCAAATGCACAACCAACTGTGCATCCATATATAACATGCACATATAATGAAGAGGAATTTCCAAGTCTCCTTCCTCCATTATTTTCAAGAAAACAGAACAACCAGGGCATTTACTACGTTTCTAAATAAACAAGATTCTCTTCATCACTGCATGGGTGTATTACTTGCCTGGAAGGCAAAGGGGGAGGAGGTCTCAAAATTCCCCTTCAACATCCATGTGCAATGCACAATGTGCATCAATGTATATTCATGTATCTGCAACATACAATATGCTTCAATGTGCAATGGCACCATATGCGTAACTCTACTTCCACAGCCTTGAATTGCATATGACCATCCTAATACCTCCTTGTATAATGAATTTCCCTGGCCATGCAACAATTGGCTACATCTCTGAACCCAACCCAAGTAACCCACTGTTTGGTTGCAGGTGTGTGTGTGTAGTCTTTCTCCTGTCACCATCTAGCTGCCACCATCACTCTCCTAGATCTCTACCAATAATTTCACTGGTGGAATATCATGCTCTGCTAGTTCCAAACCAAATTTCAGCCAATTTTTCCAGAGTGAAGAACTTTTCCTTTAAAGACTTTCAATGCTCTAGGATAGGGATAGGCAACCTAAGGCCTGGGGTCCGGATGCAGCCCCCCAAGGCCTTTGGACCGGCCCCAGGCCAGTCCTGCTGCCGCCGCTGCCCCCCGCCGCCACTGCCCCCGGCATGATGATATTGATTATTGTTGTTATTACTTGTTCTTGGGGTTATCTTGGCAAAATCTCCACAGGGGGTTTGCCATGGTTTTTCTGGGGCTGAGAGAGTGTGCATGCATATTTTTTTAATTTTTTAATTTTTTTTAAAAAAATATTTATTTATTTATTTATTTATTTTTGGTGTTTCGGCCTCCCAATTGTCTGAGGGACAGCAACCCGGCTCCCGGCTCAAAAAGGTTGCCTACCCCTGCTCTAGGAAGAACGAGAAACTGGAACTTGTTTCCTATCATTTTCTGTTCCCTCTGGGCAGTCCTGTGAATTGTGCCCAAAGATAGGATAATTGAACAGGCAGTTCTGACTGCAGTAAGAAAGAGGTGAATTGTCTCAGGGAAGGGACTCAATGAGAGCACAAAGCCTTAAGGTCCTCCAACATCTGGAGTCAATACTACTTGGCCTCCTATGGTCCAATGGTGGTTGGTGGCTTCCTCTTTAGTAGGCCAGTGAATCTTTCTAAATTGGTGACCTCTATCCCCCAAATTGGTTCAGCACCCTGAACAGTTCATTTAATGTTTGGATAAAACTCAGAGCAGATTTACCACCTCTCTTTCACGGAAGCCATCTGCCACCTTGCTGTGGCCAATGAGTTGGCCCAGCTCTCAATGGACAGGGTTTGGTGTGTGTGTGTGTGTTGCCTGAAGTTTAACATAACACATTGTCACTTACAGTGATTCTCCCAGGTTCAGTCATACTTCAAGCCAGCCATGATGCAAACTGCACACATATTATTTCAGATTACTTTTTACACTGAAATTATTTTAATTCAAACGTTCTCCCCCCCCCCCATTTTCAATCACCCATAACAGACATTTCATCTTTTAATGTGAAATATAGCATTTGGGCAGAGCATAAACTTGCAGTCCTCATGGCTCACCCAGACTCAAGTGACTTGTTATTCATGCTTCTGTGATTTATGGCCTCAAGCTTAACATTCTTCCCCCCTCCACAAGTATGTACCTGCTAGTAAAATTGGCATAGTCTTTTTTCAGCACTGTTTTTTAATGCTTCAGGGAACTGGTACCCGAGAGATTCAGCAATTGAAACCGAGTAAATGTCAGGAGTGTTCTGGATCCTGGTTAGGAGTGCTAGGTCGAAAACTGGAGAGTGTTCCTGTAACTTTAATGGTTGTGTAGAATGGGGACTTTCAGCAGGTGGTGCTTGTTATACAATCAGGTAACAAGGAACTCCTGTAGAAATTTCCCTTTCTATACAACCATTAAAGGCACAGGATGGAGCCCTCTTCCAGTTTTTCACTCAGGTAACTCTAAGTCAAATTGAGGTGTATTATAAATGCCATGCAGGGGAACCTGGGCACCAAGTATTAGGGCAAGATGCACAGGGCAAATTATCTCTGCCTAATAAAAAGGGTTTGTAACCTCACAAAGGACTGAGACATCCTGAAACTCATAGGAAGTGCCTCTTTGCTTTGCTAATGGCATTTAAATTCCCTGTACTTTAAAATACTTTATTTCCCAGTACCGCATGTCCAGATGCCAAGTGGTCTGCCTCCATAGACATCCCTCTATACCCAGAACACCATCTTAACAAAATGCAGGTCTGTGTCAGTTTTTTTTTCTCCTGCATGATTTATATCACCTTTGCTTGATGAAGCCAGTTGGCCCAATAAAAGTATCACTGTTTTGTGGATTTTGGATATTATTGTACAGGGCAAATCATGTACATAAAAGATGGCTAGACCCTGGTGATTTTTTGCTCTGTATTCTTCTCTGAGGTATGCACTTAGGCATTTTTGTTTTCTGCCTACCAGAAAACAAATGCCCTATGAGGAGAGATTTAAGGAACTGAGTATGTTTAGCCTGGAGAAGAGAAGGTTAAGAGGGGATATGATAGCCTTGTTTAAATATTTGAAGGGATGTCATATTGAGGAGGGAGCAAGCTTGTTTTCTGCTGCTCCAGAGACTAGGACCCGGAACAATGGGTGCAAGCTCCAGGAAAAGAGATTCCACCTCAACATTAGGAGGAATGTCCTGACAGTAAGAGCTGTTTGACAGTGGAACACACTCCCTCAGAGTGCGGTGGAGTTTGGAGGTTTTAACCTCTTTGGAAGTTTTAAAACAGAGGCTGGATGGCCATCTGTTGGGGGTGCTTTGATTGAGAATTCCTGCATGGCAGGGGCTGGACTGGATGGCCCTTGTGGTCTCTTCCAACTCTATGATTCTATGTATAGATTAACTGTGTTACCTCCTTGGATGGATTTCATGAGACAATAAACATCAAAGTGTTTTTTTTAAATTACTACAAGCTTCCAAAGTAATTGCTCCTATTTTTACTGTAAGTTCATATTGCACTTGCCTGTTGGTATAACCCAGGGGTAGGCAACCTTTTTGAGCCGGGTTCGGTTGCTGTCCCTCAGACAATTGGGGGGGGGGGGCTGAAGCACAATAAATAAATAAATAAATAAATAAATAATTTTTTTAAAAAAATTAAAAATTAAAAAATATGCATGCACTCTCTCTCAGCCCCAGAAAAGCCATGGCAAAACTCCTGTGGAGATTTTGCCAAGAAAACCCCAAGAACAAGTAATAATAATAATCAATATCATCATGGCGGGGGGCGGGGGGCGGCGGCAGCGGTGGGGACAGGACCGGCCTGGGGCCAGTCCAAAGGCCTTGGGGGCCACATCTGGCCCCCGGGCCTTAGGTTGCCTACCCCTGGTATAACCAAATATTCCTATACCAGAGATCCGATCTGATTGCTTTATCAGAGAACTGTTCAGATCAGACTACAGGCTGTAGATTCTCCTCTTTTGTTTAAGGATGCTAGCCTGATTGCCCTCATCTTGCTCTTTTGTAGTCCAAAAAGTAACTTTTCCATACTCTTGACAAGAAGCAAGAACATGATTGTGCCAGTTGCCCCACTGTCTTATTTATGAAGGATAGGGTCCATTTTTCAACACAACTGTAGTCAATCAAGCAGTTGAGGGCAATTCCATCCTTCCCCTTCAGCCCATAATATTATTTTGGAAGGTGCTCTATACATCTGGAGAGGTTGAAGTGGTGGGAGAAGAGGGCAGGAAACTTTCCTTATGTTTATTTCCTTCTGTTCACTTATCTTAGGATCCAAGCCATTGTCTTTCATAGAGTTGTTGGGTGCCTGCCAACAACTGTTTCTTGTTGTTAACTGCTGTCAAATCAACTGTACAATGACACAATTGAGAGAGTGATCCTGGTTAAAAAATTGGTGCTGTAAAATTAATCAGTACAGTACTGATTACTTTTACAGCAGGTATTGAAAAAGAGAAGGGATCACACCTCTGTAAATAAGTCAGTCTTCTGTGAAACTTCCAATTTACCCTGCTTTAACTCAGTATCCTGGGTAACTACCCATTTTTCACAAATGTGAATGTGGACCATTTTGAAAAGTTTCTTTATGGCAAGGTGAAAGGGACACTGTCTGTACCTCCTCTGGTGTAATGATAAGACATGCTGATCTGAACAGACCTGAAACCTTTACAAGAAAAAGAGTACAAAGAAGCATTTTTAATATTTGTTCTTAAAAGTGTGTATTGTACTGTACTGTAGGAACAATATTACTTTGCTAATCTGAATGTTAAAAGCGGTTTGGGTGGGGTTTAATAGAAAGTTCCTTTGCCCCTGTGTTTTATAGACATTAGCCAGCTGTCTTGTGTTGCTTTGTATAAATCCCAACCTTGATAGTTTTGTGGGTTTTTCGGGCCATGTGGCCATGTTTTAGAAGAGTTTCTTTCTGACGTTTCGCCAGCCACAGGTGCTGGCGAAATGTCAGAAAGAAACTCTTCTAGAACATGGCCGTACAGCCCGAAAAACCCACAAAAACTATGGATGCTGGCCATGAAAGCCTTTGACTTCACATTGGAAACCATCCTTGAGCTTGTTTGGAGATTCTACCAGGGGAGCACAGCAACGTATACTCTTGACTGAAGAATGATACACTCTTTCTATATATGGGATGGTCATCCTCTTCCTTCTACTGAGCATGCAGCTTTGGGAGGGATGCACATGGAGCAGTGAGGGAGGAAGGGGACACCCGCCTAGCCAGCCAGATCAGCCACATCAACCCTGGTGATCGATGGGATGAGAGATGTTGCAGCCAGAATGCCCTCACATCCCTTTGTATAAATCAATCCAAGCAATGATTTTGCAAAATACAAATAAAAGGAAAGAAACAGAATAGGTTAGATATAGTGGTTTGAGCACTGAACTATGACTTGGGAGACCAGGATTCAAACCCCAACTTGGCCATGTAAAAATCCAGTGGGTGACCCTGGGCAAGTCACACTTTCTCAGCCCTAGAGGATGGCAATGGCAAACCCTCTCTGAAGAAACCTGCCAAGAACACCCTATGATAGGTTCAACTTAGGGTTGCCATAAATCAGAAATTAAGGCACACAACAACAACAATTTGATTGAGAACTTCAGAAATGCTATAGGAGGTCAGGACTTTCTGATCTAACATTCTGGTATAACAATGGCAATCTGATGCCTGTGGGAAGCCTGCAAGCAAGGAAAGAGCACTCTTCTATGTATCAATTAGTATTCAAAGGTGTACTACTTCTGATACTGGATAGTCATTGTGACCAGTAGTCAGGTAGGCTTATTCTCCAGAAACAGGTCTAATCCTTTTTAAAAGCCATCTCAACTGTTGCATATCACCACATCTTGTCATAGGCTGTACCTGCACTGGTGAAATAATGCAGTTTGATAATGCTTTAACTCTCATGGCCCAGTGCTATGAAATCTTGAGATTTGTAGTTTCTTGTGGCACCAGAGCTCTCTGACAGATAAGGCTAAATAACTCACAAAACTACAAATCCTAGAACTGCATTGAGTTAGGACAGTTAAAGTGGTGCCAAACTGCATTTCTGCAGTCCATATGCAGCCACTGTGAATTCTGGTTGAAATATGTCCTGTGCGAAAGAGGTACATACATTCTTTTCATCTGTTCTGAATCTTCCATTACTGAACACCAGTGCCTTTGAGACTAACTGAAAGCAAGCAGTTGGCAGCATGAGCTTTTGTAGACTTCAGTCTACTTCTACTTCCTCAGATGCATTTAGTAGAGTGCATCTGAGGAAGTAGATTGAAGTCTACAAAAGCTCATGCTGCCAATTTCTTTCTTTCAGTTTGTGTCAAAGGTGTTATAAGATCTTTCTTCGTACTGATTCTACAAACTAACACAGCTATATCTTTGAGCTTCAGTGGATGATTCTGAATTTCTTAATTTCACTTTGCCCATACCATGCATAATTTTACAGAACTCAGGTTTAACTCTCCTTACTGAAACCCCCCATGGCTAAAATCCCCTCACCAGTTATCATTTTTCTTCTCAGTGAACTACTTCACCCACTTTGTTATTTGTACTGCCCTTTTCTGCACCCTTTCTACATCTGTGGCTACATCCACACTGCAGAAATAATCCAGATTGATACCTCTTTAACTGCCATGGCTCAAGGTTATGGAATTCTGAGAACTGTAGTTTTGTAAGACATTTAGCCTTCTCTGTCAGAGAGCTCTGTTGCCACAATAAAATACCAGAATACCATAGGATGGAGCCATGGCAGTTAGTGGTGTCAACCTATTTCTACAATGCTGATGCAGCCTGTGATGGCCAAGATCCCACTTTGAGGAGATGGGGCATAACTTTACATTCATGGAATTATGCATCAGACAAAAATTTCCAACTGCTTCTGTAGGGCAAGTTACACATGTGTAACACATCAAGAGAATTCTGGTCTATATCTTTTGAGTGACCAGGTTCATACACAGTATTCATAGCGAGGCTGCACCAGAAAGTTGTGCAAAAGCATTATGAGATTAGCAGGTTTACTTTTGATTTTGAAGATCTATTAAAAAAGCAATACAAGAATTAGAGTTTAGAAAAATTAATGTTTTAGTCTACAACTTGCAGAATTCTCCAGCCAGTGTGGCCAGTGGGGTTTCTGGTCCAAAAAGTAACGTTCTGAAGCTTTGAAATTAGTGTCTGACATAAATGAAAATGGGAAATGCATTGGCAACACTAAAAAAGGAAAGCAAGTTCAGAGAGGAAAAAAGTGACCAAAAGATATTAACCATTTATTATATGCTTGATTTCTCAGTGCACCTATTATGCTGCTCAGGGGAAACCCTTCTTCAGCAAGCGCCTGTGAAACACTATATAGTTTAAACAAAAGGCAGAAAGAATAACATGGAATCCCCATTTTTAGAGACAGAAGTAGTCACTGCTTTTGTTACAGCTTCCTGTAATTGAAAGCAATTTATTGATAGCAACCCTGGGAAAGCAAATATTAAAAAGAGAAGTAGCAGATATTGAAAAATAGGAACATATTGAAAAATAGGAACATAAAGAAGATTCAAAGGACAGTATTTAATACTAATACTAGAAATTGTTTGGATATGAATGAGTAGATATAGTAAGCAATAGAATTATATCTCAGCAATAGAGAATGTAAGAAAGAATGAATGATTTTATATTTGAATTGATTGTATGTTGAAGTGACTTTGTTTGCACATTTTAATTTAATAAAATTAAAAAAAGAAAAAAGAAAAAATAGGAACATATTTAATATCTGCAGTCACCTTTAGGGTTAGCCAACTGTCCCAATTTTTGCGCTAGTATTGTCTATATTTGGGAAGCTGTACTAAATGTTAACCAAACAATGGTTAAAAAGTTTGTCTGTAATATTGCTTCTAAGGAAAAGCAATATGTTTTAATGCTGTAAGGCCCATTTATATTGTACATTTCAGTTTTCTTTTTTGGGTTTTGTTTGTTGGATGAGTATAGGACAGACAAATATATATTTACAAAAGAAATATAAAACAATGAGATACAATAAGGAGAGAGAAAAATTAAACAGAAGAACCAGAAAAACAAATTCAAAGAAAACAACTGTAAAGGATGTGGAAAAGGATCTCAAATACTATTTTAAAAAACATGGCCAAATTGTGGCCCTTAAATGTTGTTAGATGTAAGCTCCTAATGATTTCAAGTTAAGTTAAACATGTACAAAACATTCAGAGCCATCTGCAAAAACATCTTGACCTGCCTTGCTGATAACAGCTAGAACACTGGAATAAAATCCAAAGAATGAGTGTGACATATACAGTTTGAGAATAGTTGTGGTTATTTAACATTGAGTGGGCTTCAGCTTATGGTGATGCTAAGAATGAGAGACCTCCAAGACCCCTGATCATTCGATATCTGCTGCTCAGGTCTTACAAGCTCAGCGTTGTGGCTTTCTCAATAGAATCAGTCCACTGCTTCTCCTACTGCTTTCCACTTTACCAAACATTATTATCACCTTTTCCAGTGAGTCGCATCATCTCATGATATGTGCAAAGTGCAACAAACACAGTTTAGTCATCTTGGCTTGTAGTGAGAGTTCAGGCTTGATTTGGGGTGGGTTTATTGTAGCAGTCCACCAGACCTGTAGAAGTCTTATCCAGCACCATACTGTATTTCAGAAGAGCTGATTCTTTTCCTGTCAGCTTTCCTCACCGTTCAGCTTTCACGCCCATACCTAGGAAATGAAAATACTGTCTTCTGCTTCTTTACTGGTGAATTTGCATGGGTGTCATGGCCTTTTGTTGCTAAATTGCTGCCACTGCACAGTAAGAACTGTATAAAGTTGGTTTCATTCCTTGTTTGAGGCAGAACTCTGAGCTTTCAAGCCAGACTCCACCTCATTTTGCATTGTCAAATAAACTTCTGGATTCAGGGCCTAAGCAGACTGCCAGAAATAGTGCACATTAAATTGAGGCACTGCCCTGGCTCAGTGCTAGGGAATCATGGGAACTGTAATTTATTGTGGCACCAGAGCTCTCTGACAGAGAAGGCTCAATGTCCCAGAAAAAAATACAGTTCCCATGATTCCCTAGCACTGAGCCAGGGCAGTGCCTCAATTTAATGTGCACTATTTCTGGCAGTCTGCTTAAGCCTTCAGTCTACAATCAGACTCCATTCTTGAATCTTGCAGGATTAAAAAATTGCCCTTCACTGCAAAAATGTGGGGCACACATTTCCCACCAATCTGATCAAGGTGATCCCTATGAAACAATTCTCACATTGGTAAAATGGTAGATTTATTGCTATATAGGTCCAAAACGCATTAAAGAAATAATCCCATTTGAGCCCACATTAATTGCCCTGGCTCAATGCTAGGGAATCCTGGGAATTGTAGTTTATTGTAGCACCAGGGTTTTCTGATAGAGAAGGTTAACTACAGTTCCCAGAATTCCCTAGCATTGAGCCAGGGTAGTTAAAGCGGTCTCAAACTGGATTATTTCTGCAGTGTGTTTTGGACCATAGTTGTGTTTTGGAACTTAATTGTAAATAAAAGAAAACATGCCAAAAATTCATTCAGTTTATAAAGCCAGCCCTTCATATCCATGGATATTTTTATCCACAGATTCAAGCAGCCACAGTCTGAAAATATTTTAAAAATGTATACATATAAAGGACACCATTTTACTGTGCCACTGTATTTAATGGAACTTGAGCATCCATAGATTTTGGTATCCATGAGGGGTCCTAGAACCAAACCGCAGTGGATACCAAGGCCCCACTGTACCCTGCTTTTCTCTCACCAAGACATCCAAGGCAGTTTACAAAAATTAAAATATAAGTTGGATAAAATGTACATAACAAAAGTTTAAAAAATACAATTAAAGAACAATACTATTAAAACCAGATAGGTAAAAACAGTTTAAAATACATTTAAAACATAATTAAAGACAAACAGGATAAAAATGCATCACGTCACTATTAACACTATTCCACCATATAATTTAAAAGGCATTCAAATGCCTGCCTAAATAACAGGGTCTTAACCTTGCAGCAGAAAAAGAGCAGGGAGGGAGCTAATCTTTAATTTAGTATGTTTAGAATAATATGTTTATAACCTTTAGTATAGTATGTTTATTACCATACATCCAAAGCTCCTGTGGACACATGGAACTCACTGCAATGTTTTTCGATCTTACCCATACATCTCTATAGAATACAGTCTTTGTTGAGCTTTTTTACTGGAAGATTATCAAGCTCCTGCATGTTTGTGCCTTAATTTATTGGATAATTTCTTGGGAAAGGGCCAATTCCTCTTATGTAACATTGCTTTGAAACAGGCTAGCTTACAGAATTGTTGCAATGGCATTTGAGACTTCGGCTGTAATTTCAACATTTTTTATACAAACAAAGAGAGAGTTGGCATGGATAAGGACAATTCTTTCAGAGTCCTATACTTTCTTTAGATCCTGAGAAATAGCTTTTCAAACTTTCTGCCTTCAGGAAACACTTCTCATATTGATTTGTTTGCTGAAGAACATATTTTACATATAGAGTTACAACAGGTATATTGCAGAGAAATTTAGAGTATATGCTGCTGTTAGCATTGTCAAGGATGAGGGATGATGAGACTTGCAGTCTATCACATTTATTAATTAAAATATTTGTATCTCACCTTTTCTTACAAGATCTCAAAGTGGCATGCAAATAAAATTTATACTGGAGGCCATGGGATTGAATAAGATTACTCGTTTATGTATAAACAGAAAATATAAAACTGCCCAAGACTGAACTTTGTTGAACACCAGTTAAAAGCAGAAAAGAAGCCTGCACATTAAAAGAACAGCCAGAAAGATAAGATAGAAACCACCTAAGTACAGATTTGGTGGATCCAATGTCATGTAGGGAATCTTGCAGAAGAGAATGACCCAATCCTGTCAAAAATTGCAGATACAGCTGGAAAAATTAGAACTGCATACAAACCTTTTGACTTGGCAACAAGATGATAATGGCTGAAATTCTGTTGTTTTGTCCCAACTACAATAGAACCATTGGATTATTGCTGAATGGTAAGTCAACAAGTAAGTAAATCTGACTGATTCAATGGCTCTGCTTTAGTTGAAACTAACAATAGGAATGAGGCTCACCTGTGTTTTGAAGAAGGGTGATCTCGGTAGAATGCAAAGGTTGAAAACCAGATTGAAAACAGTCCATTGTAGAAGAAAAAAGGAAGTCAGTGGATGAATAAACAGCATGTTCTAAGACTTTTTGAAAAGGGGAGCAAAGAAACAAAACAATAATTAAAAAGGAAGGATGAATCAAGAAAAATATTTTTTAGAAAAACAGTGGCTTGCTTAAATACAGAAGTACCAGAAAAGAAGGAAAATTAATGTAGAAAAGAGGAAAGAAAAAGCAGGCACAACAATAGTGTTGAAAAAGCAGGAAGATGAAGAGAACATGTAGAAGCATTTAAAATTTCAGCAATTTAGACAATTTGTCCCATAAAACAGGAAAAGTACACACAATTCACACAGTTGAACCTTATAGTTCTATGAAAATGTTCCCTTGAAATACACCCAACATGTTCCTGTTTTTGCACACCTATGAGCTAATAAGCTGCACATAAAATAACAGTGTTAGAAGGGCATTTTCTAGGCCAGGGGTAGGCAACCTAAGGCCCGGGAGCCGGATGCGACCCCCCAAGGCCTTTGGACCGGCCCCAGGCTGGTCCTGCCGCCGCCGCCGCCCCCCGCTGCTGCCACCGCCCGCCATGATGATATTGATTATTGTTATTATTACTTGTTCTTGGGGTTTTCTTGGCAAAATCTCCATAGGGGTTTTGCCATGGCTTTTCTGGGGCTGAGAGAGTGTGCATGCATATTTTTTATTTTTTAAAAATATTTTTATATTTATTTATTTATTTGTTTGTTTGTTTTTGGTGCTTCGGCCCCCCAATTGTCTGAGGGACAGCAACCCGGCCCCCGGCTCAAAAAGGTTGCCTACTCCTGTTCTAGGTCATTTATTCCAATCCTTTGCTTGATACAAGATACCCACATGACTTGTGCACAGCTGCATAGTTTTATATAGGGGTTTAAACCACCTAGTGCTTTAGTGATTTATTCATGCAAAGGACAGAAGTACAGTCTTCAAATCAAAGACAGGTTGACTCTTCCTTTTCTTCTGTCTTCTATATTCCACTTAGTATGTGCTTTTAAAGCATTTCTAGCATATTTATCATCAGAAACATTTCTGAAAAGTTCTTTGGGATTGACAGAAGTGCCAGCCAGTCAATGCCCATCAAAATCCTTTCATTCCAATGAGAACTGATTTCCCTGCATTTAGACCAGGGGTCGGCAACCTACGGCACGTGGGCAGGTTACAGCCTGTGGACCGCCACTTACCGGCCCCCGCTGACCCCCGCCAACCCCTGCCACCCGCCACCTCCGCTGCGCATTTTGGCGGCCGCACACGTTGCTGCCGCCATTTTGGAAAACAAAATGGTGGCTGCGATATGCGCGGAGGCAGTGGCGGCGTGTGCGACGGCGACGGCAGTGTGTGCGGCGCCATCCCCCCCCCAGCCCGCCGGAAGGGATTGCAAGAAGGGACCGGCCCCAGGTAAAAAAAAGTTGCCGACCCTGATTTAGACAATGGAAGAAGATGGTAGATGTATCATCTTCATTTTTCTTTTTGGCAAAAGCCATAAAAATAAGCATAAGTCATAAGCATAAAGCAATAAAGTGATAAGGAAACCAAGCAAGTCTCATTAGGCTTATTTATTGTATCTAGCACCTGTTTCATACATGAGCTTTAACAATAATAGAAAGCTTTGGGTTAAAAATAGGCAAAGGAAAACCGGATCTTCTTATCTCTCACTGCTATTATTTCTGTTCATTATTCAAATATTAACTTGCTGTGTCTCATATGTACAACTAAGTACAAATATTTCACCAGGAAAAGGCAGGAAAAAATTCCTTTGTAATAAGAGTTTGAAAATAAATAGTGCTATTAATTCTGGTTATTCTATAATATAGACAGATCCACCAAAGAGTTCTAGCTAGCATAGCCAGTCGTAAGAGATGCTGGGAATTTGCAGTTTTACAACATTTGCAAGGGTGCATAGTTTCCACCACTGTTCTGTATCTTTAACTCCCATTAGAAGTTCACAATACCCTGTGTTTGCTCTATGGAAAGGCAAAAATGGGGCTGAATCAAAAAAAGTAGTCCGCACAAGAAGTGTACTTAGTGAAAATCTCCATATTTTCCAAAAAGTCAGTGCAGGTGGGTCCTAAGTGAGAAGATAACTACAATAATGCAATTAATTTTAAACTGTTCTGATTATTTAATTCAATTTAATTGACAACCAGCAGAGAGCCAAGCCTGTATGCCCTGCTTCTTTTGATAGACAGGAGGCTGATTAAATCTTGAAGGTGACAACCCTGGTCTCAGATGTTCCTCCCTGCCTCATGAAAGGGTGAAAGTGGACCATGCAGGTGATTCTAGAAAGTGGTAAGATGGCAAACATGATTGGGAAGTGTGGTTAAATGACATTGGATGGGATCCTGTTAGTAACATACATGTGCATAAGTGTGACTTATGTACATGTATTTCCCCCAGCACGTCAAGCTCATAGAGAGGCCACAGCTGCTGCTTACTAATGGAGAAGTGATTGATGGAGAAGGCAACTCAAGTTGTGTGTGGGGGTGTGTGCGGCCCACACCGGATGATACCTCAGAGGAGGAGTGACACCCAATCAGGCCCCCCTCTTTCCCATTCCACCTTCTCCAGTGCCATGCCTCTCCCAGACAAGGCACTGGAAAAAGAGGGGTGCGTGTGCATGCACACCTCCTGCCTTTTCTGTTGCTGTGACTCACTTGGATGAGAAAGCCAAGGCACCGGAGCAGGAGAAGCTGCACAATTCCTTCTGTCCCCTTCTGCTGCCTCACTTGCCCAGACACTTGTCTGACCCCTGGCAAACCAGGGTGGGCATCTGAGTGGGTTGAGGCTGGCTGGGGTGGGGGGCAAGTGAGCAAGACAATGAGAGGGGAGCGGGGCAGGTCAGGAATCCCCTTCCAAGCACCTGCACCGGATGCCATCCATTCCTAGGGATGTCACTGGTATGAACACCCTCCCCCCCTCTGAGCCAAGGCAATCTGTTTCTTTGTCATCTGAACACCTTTCCCTTCCTTCCTCTCCACACTGGTCAGCACCAGAAGCAGATGTAGTAGCAGAATTCCAGAGTTTGACAGCTGCTGGAACCAGGGAAGGATGTGAAACTTCAGTGGTGGAGCATTTCACTCCACCAGCTTGATGCAGGATCTTGGCTACATTATGGATGTGTTCCTGAAGTAGGAAATGTATCAGTAATGACTTCTGACCCTGCTGTCGGGGGGGGGGGGGCAGTGAATCCACTCTGGGCTTTAGTTTGAACTTTGACAGAGATGTCCAAGATGCTAACCATACTGTGGGGATATAGTTCAGTAGCTTGGATATTTCATTTAAAGTTTAGAGTAAAGCATGGAATGGATTCACTATCCCACTGACATGGAAACCACTGCACTGTAGATTGGGAACAAACTCTCACATTCTGTAGCACTTTGGGAAAGAAAGAAGGTGCAGTTCTTGACCCTCATCAGAAAAAAGAGAACTATTTGGGCATAGGCCTCTTGGGAAATTATCTGACATGACTGATTTCCTGATTCCTCAAATTATGGCCCTTTTCCCTGTTCAGCATGCTTGAGTCTTACTACTGTTTGAAATACAGCAAGATCAAGTTTATCCCTGAATTTCTGTCACAGGAGAAATGGAGAGGGTCCTTTTTAAAATATGAAGCTGGACAGCAAAGTATGCAGTTAGGAAAAAATAGTGTAGTTGGAAAGCTGATGGATGTGCAGTTGGAAAAATGGGAAAATGTGATATATGATACACATTTGAGACAGGAAATTGGAATGGAAGGTTATATCAATAGAAACATGCACAAACATATATAGAAACATGCACAAACATATTTGCAGAAGATGTGAAAGCATAATCTCTCTCTCTCTTTCTCTCTCTCTCACACACACTAGTGTCTGGCAAAATCTGTAGAGGTGAACTTTACCCCCATTAATCCGTTGCAGCAAAAGCAAAAGAGTTTTGTGGCACTTTAAAGACAAACAGGTTTTATTGAGGAAAAGCTTTTGTGGACACTGCATTGAATACAACTTCTAATGAAGTGAGCTGTTTGTGGCAAATAAATCCTGTTCTACTGAGGGGAAACTACACTCACCCCTCCAAATTCATGGGGGTTAGGGGCCAAGGGCCCCCGCGAAAGTGGAGAAACCGTGAATATGTTACCCCCTAACATAAATGATAGAGTCCTCTCCCACCAAGAGCATCACCCATAACTCTCTTTGCAACCTTGAAACACATAGCCTCCCCCACATTTTCCAAGTGCTTCCATTTTTAATCTGATGTTAGCAGCCATGGCTGCAAAGGATCCACCTTTTCTCTGCTTCCTCCTCCCTGCTGGCAGACAAAAGCAACACAGTATCTTCCCCACTTTGACAAACTTTCCATTCTCCTCATTTCTCAAGTCTTTCTACTTTGAATTCAGTGTTTGCAGCCATCACCACAAAGGGAGGGAATGGTGTTGCTTTTGTTTGGTCAGGGGAGAGGGGGAGGAGGAGGAGGAGAGAGAAATTGGACCCTCCCAGGGGTGACTGCAAACATTGGTCTTTGGAAATGAGGAGGATGCAATGTTTAGCAAAGCAGGGGACTGTATGGTGATGGTTTTGGCTCGCTGGGAGGAAGGGTGAGGAGGAGGGTGGTGGTGAAGAGGTTGACTTTGTTAAGCGGCAGCTACAATGTCATGAATAGTCAAAACCGCAAATCGGAAACCTGTGAATGCGGAGTGCCCATTGTATGTTGTCGTTATTTGCCATCAAGTTGGCTACAATGAATGGCGACTTTGTGAATGTAATGCTGTAGTAGTGGTTTATATGATGGACTAGCACTCCAAGAGATCAGGGCTTGAATTCCCACTCGACTATGGAGATCCACTGGAGATTTTGTACAAGTCACACTGGGAGAACTTGGACAAGTCCCACTTCTCATCTTCAGAGGAAGGCAATGGCAAACCCCCTCTGAACAAATCTTGTTGAGAAAACCCTGTGATAAGTTGGCCTTAGGGTTGCCATAGGTTGGAAAAAACATGAAGGCATATAACAACAACAACAACAACAACAACAACTGTATGAGGGACTTCTAAGAGTCCTGGTAATCAACAACGTTGGTCAGGTCTTGTAAACTCAGGTGCATGGCATTCTTGATCCAATCAATCCACTTTTTTGATCCACTATTGTACAATCTTTTCTTACATGTCTGCCACAATTCTAAGCATTAGTATTTTCCCCCAAAGACTCATGTTATCCCATGATATGTCCAAAGTACAATAGTCTCAGTGTAGTCATTTTGGCTTCAGGAGATTGTTCAGGCTTGATTTGTTTCCAGGCCCATTTCTTTATCTTTATAACAGGTATCCCTAGAAATCTCCTCCAGCATCACACTTCAAATGTGTTGATTTTCTTTCTGGAATTGTTCAACTCAAACCATGAGCAGGGATGCTGAATGACCAATGACAATATGATATGTGATGAGGATAAGATAAAAAAGATGATGGAAGCAATACACTGAAGAACTATGAGATGAAAGGGAAGAATCTTTTGAGGATAATCTCACATGAAATGGAAGCAAAACCCAAAAGGTGCTCACCAATGGCTCTTCTTCATGCTGGAGAGAAGTGACTGGCAGGATGTCACAGAATTCTGTCCTGCACCCAGGGCTATTCAACATCTTTATCAATGGCTTGGATGATGGAATATTTATCAAATTTGCAGATGACACCAAAATAGGAGAGAATAGCGAATACATTGCCATAACAGATTAGAGAGTTGGGCCAGCACTAAAAGAATGAATTTCAACAGGGATAAATGTAAGGTACTACAGTTAGGCAGGGGGGGAAAGGCTCAAATATAGGATGGTTGACACTTGGCTTGACAACAGTACATGCAAAAGGGATCTGGGAGTTTTAGTAGACCACAAGCTGAATATGAGTCAACAGCATGATGCAGCAGCTAAAAAAGCCAATATGGTCCTAGGCTGCATCAGTAGAGTTTACTGTCTAGATCGAGGGAAATAATAGTACCATTCTATTCTGCTTTAGTCACACTTCACCTGGAATAATGTGTCCAGTTCTGGGCACCACAATTCAAAAAGGATATTGACAAGCTGGAACATGTTTAGGGGAGTGTTATCAAAATGGTGGAAGTTATGGCCTCAAAGGAGTGGCTTAGAGATCTGGGTATGTTTAACTTGGAGAAGAGAAGGTTAAGCGGTAACATGATATCCATGTTTAAATTCCAACTGCTAGCAAAGAGATTCCACCTCAACATTAGGAATAAATCCTGATTGTAAGAGTTGTTCAACAGTGGAACATGTTGCCTTGGAGTGTGATGGAATCTCTCTTTTATTTTTTGGAGGTTTTTAAATGGGCTTGATGGCCATATGTTGGGGGGAGGGGGCTTGGATTTTGTATTCCTACATGGAAGGGGTTGGGCTGGATCATCTTTGTGGTCTCTCCCATTTCTATGATTCTGTGATTCTATGAGGTTCTCAAAGCACCTGGAAAGAATCCAATCAACCACCATTTATTGTTGCTTTTAAAAATGTAGTTAGGAAGAGAATATGTAAACTAAAGGATGAGCTCTATTACTTCAGACCAAAAGTTTATCCAGTTGAAAGTCTTGTTTTCCACACAGGTTTAGATGCAGAACCAGCGTGGTGTAGTGGTTTGGGCATTGGACTATGACTCTGGAGACCAGGGTTTGAATCCCAGCTCAGCCATGTAAAACCACTCTCTCAGCCTCAGAGGATGGCAAAGGCAAACCCCCTGTGAACAAATCTTGCCAAGATAACCCCATGATAAGTTTGCCTTCTTGTTGTTAGCTGTCCTTGAGTTGACGTTGACTCATAGTGATCCTGTAGATGAGACACCTCCAAGACCTCCATGTCCTTCACTACTCTGCTTAGGCCTTGTAATTTTAGGCCCATGACCTCCCTAATTTGGTCTAGCCATCCGGCATGCGGTCTTCCTCTTTCTATTGCCTTCTATCTTTCCTAGTTTTATTGTCTTTTCTACTGAGTCATGCATTCTCATGATGTGGCCAAAGTATGACAGCCTCAATTTGATCATCTTGGCTTCCAGGGAGAGTTCAGGCTTGATCTGATTTGTTGGTCTTTGAAGTTTATCACATGTTATAATAAAGCAATTTACCTGATCTGGTTTAAAATTTAAAGCAGGTGGCATCCTGATCTTATCAGAAGGATTAAGCCACCAAAATTGCCACCTGGGTCCAGCCCCACTCCCTGGACCATTCTGGCTGTCGTCGTCTTAAGCTGGAAATCTCCCCGCTTCGAATAGAGGCGTGCTGAGCACCCTGGGAGTGGGATGGACCTGGGCAGCGATTTCAGCGGCTAAATCCTTCTGATAAGATCAGGATGCCACCCACTTTAAATTTTAAACCAGATCAGGTAAGTCGCTTTGTTATAGAATGTTTGCCATCCTTGGTATCTCCTGCACTCTTCTCCAGCACCTTACCTCAAATGAGTTTATTTCCTTCCTATCTGCTTTCTTCAATGTGCAGCTCTCACATCTGTAGATGGTGATGGGGAATACAATGGCTTGGAGGATTCTAACTTTATTTAGGGTTAAATTGTATAGCTTTACTTTTTGGGTTTTTTTCTAGTTCTTCCATGGTTGCCCTTCCCATTCCTGGCCTTCTTCTGATTTCTTGACTGCAGCCTCCGGTTCACCTTAGGGTTGCCATGAGTCAGAAAGGACTTAAGGAACACCACCGCCACCACAATCCCAAGGCTTCCCCTCCACTAGTTGAGGATGGGCAGGGGGACCAAGTGTCCTAACTGCAAAGCCATGACCTATGAGGAGAGATTCAGGGAGCTGGGAATGTTTAGGCTGAAGAAGAGAAGGCTCAGAGGTGATAGCATAGCTCTTTTTAAATATTTGAAGGAATGTCACATTAAGGATGGAACAGGCTTGTTTTCTGCAGTTCCAGAGACTAGGACAGGGAACAATGCATGTAAGCTCCAGGAAAAGCGATTCCACCTCAACATTAGGAGGAACTTCCTGACAGTAAGGGCTGTTTAACAGTGGGACACACTCCCTCAAAGAGTGGTGGAGTCTCCTTCTTTGGAGGTCTTTAAGCAGAGGCTGGATGGCCATCCGTTGGGGATGCTTTGATTGAGAGTTCCTGCATGGCAGGGGAAGAGAGCCCAACTCTTATGATTCTGTGATTCTTGAAATGTAGATTCCTGCTTCTTGGGCCTGCTCAAAATGGAGGAGCTTCTGGAATTTCTCCTGGAGAGAAGGTTGAAATGTAAGGCATGTCCTGGGAAAAGGAGGACGCCTGGTCACCCTGAGGAGGAGGAGGAGGAGGGAGCAGGCTGCATGGTCGGTCCTTCAGTACTTTCCTTCTGGAGCGCGGCTTTCTTTCAGCACCCTCTGCCTGGTTTGGGCGCCATTTGGAGGAGCCTCATTGCCTCTCCCGTCGCCAGGCTGGGTCTCTCTCTCTCTCTCTCTCTCTCTGTGCCTGCGCTGGGCTGGGCTCTGACCTCCTCCTCCTCCTGCTTCTCTGGGGCTGCTGGGAGCGCCACTTCCCCCCAGATGCTGGCTCGCCCCCTCCCTCCCTCCCTGCCTGCCTTGGCCTCGCATCCGCTCCTCACACCAAACGCCTCCTTGCAACTACCTCTGGCTCCTTGGCCTCTTTCTCTTTGCTAACCGGGATGACCAGCGGGCAGGAGGGCGCCCAGGTGCAGGACAGGTGAGGCCGGCTTCTCTCTCTCTCTCTCTCTCTCTCTGTGTTGAGGGGGACCCGGCGGGGAATTGGGGACGGGTCAGGGGCCAGAGAAGCAAAGAAAGCGCCCAGAGGAGTCCAAAAGGCGGGTGCCCACCCAGATGGGAGATATCTATCTATATAGATATATGATGTAGTGTTGTTGTTGTTGTGTACTTATTTCATTCATATATATCTAGAAAAGAGCCCAGAGTCCAAAAGGCGGGTGCCCACCGAGATGAGATATATATCTATATAGAGATGTAGATATAGATATAGATATGATGTAGTATTGTTGTTGTGTATATATATATATATATATATATATAGAAAAGAGCTCAGAGTCCAAAAGGCGGGTGCCCACCGAGATAGGAGATATATATAGATATAGATATATATGATGTAGTGTTGTTGTTGTGTACTTATTTCATTCATATATATATATATATATGTATATAGAAAAAAACCCAGAGTCCAAAAGGTGGGTACCCACCGAGATGGGAGATATATATATAGTTGTTGTTGTGTACTTATTTCATTCATATATGTGTTTATGGAACAAGGAAAAGAACGCAGAATCCAAAAGGCGGGTACCCACCGAGATGGGAGTCACACAGACACACACACACGTTGTGTACTTATTTCATATATATGTATGAGGAAGAAAGAAAAGAGCCCAGTGTCCAAAAGGCAGATGCTCACCAAAAGCTGTGTGTGTGTTGTGGTGGTGATGACGGCTTATGGGGGGGGGATATTCTTGGCAGGATTTGTTCCGAGGAAGTTTTGCCTTGGCCTTCCCTTGAGGTTGAGAGAGTGTGACTTGACCAAGGTCGCCCAGTGAGTTTCATGGCAGAGCTGGGATTCCAAGTGGTAGTCTCCAGAGTTGTAGTCCCAACACTCAAACCACTACTTCACGCTGGCTCTCCATATCTATCTAACTATCCTCTGTTTTACACACACACTACACAGATCTCTCTCTCTCTGTGTATAGTGTGTGTGTGCGTGTATAAAAGAGAGGATAGCTAGAGTCACACACTATACAGATCTCTCTCTCTCTGTATAGTGTGTATGTGTGTATATATATTTATATATATATATATATATAAAAGAGGGCACAGGTGGCACCCCCCCCCTTCTGTATATCTCTGGAGAGCCCGCGTGGAGTAGTGGTTTGAGCCTTGTTGATGCCTCCACCTCCAGCCCCAGGCAAGCGCGCTTTTGGCACCTCCTTCTCTTGGAAGATGTGTACAATACTTTGTTTATCTCCTATGAGCATTCTTTATTTGTTGTTCTCCTATAGGAGAAATAAACTAATAAAGGGCCTCCCCCAAGGGAAGGGGGTGCCAAAAGCGCGCTTGCCTGGGCCAGGCTGGAGGTGGAAGGAACAAAGGGCTCCTTCCCGCCTGCCATGGCGCCTGGAGGAAGAGGGCAGAGCTGGCAGGAGGCGACAGGAGGGAGCCTCTCTGGGGATGGATGGATGGACGGACACACACACACACACACACACACACACGAGTTTCCTTTTACATTCAGGGGGTCCATAAGCAAGGCTGCACCCCCCCCTCCCCGCTTTCCTCCTTGTCTCCTCATGGCTATTGCTTGTGTGTCTGTGTGTTGGTGGCTTCATTTCTTTGCGCCTTTGCTTTGCTTTGCTTTTCTCTCTGCGGATGGGGAATTCCCCATCCTTTGTTTAGGCTCCCTCCCAAACACTCCTGCCCCTGTTCAAAGATATAGCCCTGTTAGTCTGTGGAATCAGTCTGTAGAGAGATCTTGTAGCACCTTTGAGACTAACTGAAAGTTGGCAGTATGAGCTTTTGGAGACTTAAGTCTACTTCCTCAGATGCATTTTAAGTCTAGGAAAGCTCATGCTGCCGACTTCTTTCTTTCAGTCTTAAAGGTGTTACAAGATCTCAGGATGGCTATTGTTGCTTTCTCTTTTTCTGGTGAGGCACCTCTGCTCTTAAAAACAACATCATCATCATCAACAACAATTGAATTCATTCAAAGTCCCCTAGCTGTGTTAGTCTGGAAAATCAGTTTGCAAAGGGATTAGCACCTTTGAGACTAACCAAAAGAAAGAAGTTGGCAGCATGAGCTTTTAGAGACTCAAGTTTATTTCCTCAGATGCATTTTAAGTCTAGGAAAGCTCATACTGCCTACTTCTTTCTTTCAGTTAGCCTCAAAGGTGCTACAAGATCTAAGAATTGTTATTGTTGCTTTCTCTCTTTCTGGCAAGGCTCCTCTGCCCTTAAAAACATAAACCACAACAACAACAATTGAATTCATTCAAAGTCCCCTAGCCGTGTTAGTCTGGAAAATCAGTTTGCAATGGGATCTTGTAGCACCTTTGAGACTAACTGAAAGAAAGAAGCTGGTAGCATGAGCTGAGCCTACTTCCTCAGATGTGAGCATGCATCTGGGGAAGTAGGCTCAAGCCTGCTAAAGCTCATGCCACCAGCTTCTTACTTTCAGTTAGTCTCAAAGGTGTTACAAGATCCCTTTGCATACTAATCGAATATATACCGTATTTATTTGTCTCTGGCATGAAGCTGATGTTGCAACAATATTCCTTGCTTACCTATATACACTAAACAGATGCAGAGGTATCCATTTAGACATTTGTAGCAAAGTACAGTAACAAGTGCAAGCTTTTGAAGCCCCATTTCCCCCCTCCTGTATGATTTTTAACATCTTTGCCAGATGAAGAAACCAGTGGAGCTTCAAAAGCTTGCATATGTTTTGTGCATTTTGGTTGGCCAATAAAGGTATCATTGTTTTGTGGATTTTGTATGTTACACACACTGAGGTTACTATAGGCCACCCCTCCCTAGTTTTCTGAATGTTAATATATTTTTAATTTAAGATGAAAGCTTCTTTACCTGGGAGTAAGCACCATCAGTAAAGATAAGTGAACTTTTGGCATGGTGCTCTCCACTAACAGTGGGTTATTTCCATATTGCTAGAACTACCTTAGAGAGAAAATATTTGAGCAGCTTCAGTTTGAAGAAGTCAGGAAATGGACCATTAGAAGAAACCATCTTGCCTTGGGTGGCTCTTGAATTAACTACTTGAAATTAACCCCCTGGTGTGACTTTTCTACAGCTTTGCATACCACCCAGTGAACTCTGGTTAGTGAGATGTTCAAAAGTGCAGTGAACAAACTACTAAACTGCCTTTTCCCATTCACATAACACAATTGCAGAACTATGATTCCACTTTAATTGCTATGGGTCAGTTAACATGAAATATTGGGATCTGCAGTTTTAGGAGGGAGATTTAAAATTCTCCACCAGACAGTCATAGTGACATACTAAACTACAAATCCCAGGATTCCCTAGGATGTTGCCTTGGCAGTGAAAGTGGAATCATAGTGCTGTAATTGTACAGTTGGAAAGGACCCTGAGTTTAAGCAACTGAAACAAGGAGTGATTTTAGAGAGAGATCTCTTAATCAGTGGTGGTGTAGTAAAATTTGAAATGCAAGCCTTCATCATGACAGTTCGTGTAGCAATACCCCACATGGAGACCAAAAATGCAGGTGGCGGTATTAATCAATATTTTTTTAAAAAACTGGGTAGCCTTCATATCCACCACAAGCAGGATTTTTGTAAAGTTAATGGGTCTTGCCCACTCAAGACCAAGGCATTGCAAAATATTTTGAATTATTACAAGGATAGTTAATAACAATACGCTATCGCTAGAAATATGCTCCCAAGCTATAGTGGGGATTGCATCTAAATTTAGAAGAAGGGCACAAAGGGAGTGGTGGTGGTAGAATAACTGGATTAATTCTGCAGTGTATGTGCAGCCCAACGTGGTTAAAATGTCAATATATTTTGATAACAACTTTATCAAAGGCCATGAAGCAAGTGAGACAGCCCTCAATGTCTAGAGGACACACTTTGCTGTCAGAGGACCTCAAACATAGGCCTGAATGCTATTGGTAACACCATTAGACCCATGGAAATGATTGTTAAATGCTGAGTCAGTATGTATGTAAATTCAGTTGATTCAATGGTTCTACTCTGGTTGGGACTAACAGTAGAATTCAGGCCTTAATAGTCCAAATTGAGTCCACTTTAACTGCCCTGGCTCAGTGCTAGGGAATCATGGGAATTGTATTTTTTTTCCTGAGACATTGGGCCTTTGCAGACTGCCAGAAATAGTGCAAATTGAGTCCACTTTAAGGGTTAGGGTTAGTGCTAGGGAATCATGGGAACTGTATTTTATTGTGGCACCAGAGCTATCTGACAGAGGAGGCTCAATGTGTCAGAAAAAAAAACAATTCCCATGATTCCCTAGCACTAACCCTAACCCTTAAAGTGGACTCAATTTGCACTATTTCTGGCAGTCTGCAAAGGCCCATTGAGACTTCTCTGTCAGGGAGCTCTGGTGCCACAATAAACTACAGTACCCATGATTCCCTAGCACTGAGTCAGGGCAGTTAAAGTGGACTCAATTTGCACTATTTCTGGCAGTCTGCAAAGGCCCATAGTCACTCTAAAAATTAGTAGGATAGGTAACCTAGTACTCTCCCAATGTTTTGGCCTGACCATGCTGGCTTGCTGTAGATGGAGTTACAAAATTTTAGAGGGCTTTAGGTTGTCTGTTTTCCTCCCTTCTTCTCCTTCGACATACCATCTAAACTTCATTTTGGGTGCTTGCTGTTGCATCAAGAACCAGAAAACTGTTTTTTTCAAATGTCATTTAACCTTTAACAATGATCCAAAACCATTGTTACCATTAAGGGCAAATGATGATTTGCTCAAACCATAGTTAGCTGTACTTGGTGACAATATCACACTATAGTTCAGAGTGTTTAGAAATTATGGTGTATGTGTGTGCGTGAGGAGTTTGGAGCTCTGCTGATGTGTGTTATACCTGAAGGGATCAGAATGAGGTATATGTTCATGTGCTCTTTCAAGTCACAAGAGAAACAGTTTGGCCATCATTTCAGAAGTATAAATCTAGCGAATTGTAGGAATAAATTCAGTGATAAAAAGATGAATACATTATACTCTTGAAAGGCAGCTCAGGGAAGTATCTATTCAGAGCAGCAGTGTCATGGGGGGGGGGGGAGAGATGCGGCCTGCACTGGTTGACACCGCAGAAAGGGCATTCCCTAGAAGAGGGGGTGATATCCAGTTGGTTCCCAGCCTTCCCTGGGGTCCGCTAAGGCCCACAGGCTTCTCCCTGGCCTTCTCCAGGGCCCACTGAAGCTTGCAGGTGTCTCCTCGGCCTTCTCTGGGGCCCACTGAAGCCCGACGGCTTCTCCTAGGGCTTCCCCGGGGCCAGCCGAGGTCCGCTGGCTTCTCCCCAGCATTCCCTGATGTCCGCTGAAGCCTACCGGCTTCTCCTAGCCCTGTCCCGGGACCCAGTGGCTTCTCTCCGGCCCTCCCTGGGAGCGTGTGGGGCATCTCCAGTCGTGCGCACATTCCCTCGCATGCTGGAAGGTACAACGTTCTGACGTGTTGTGCCAGAAAGGGCGAGGAAGAGCCGTGTGCCAGCTCTTAGGTCGGCCTTTTGCCACCCCTTAAAGGAGTGGCATTTTGCTGCTCTTTTCAGGGCGGCAAAAGAGAGGATTGGGGCTGCAGAGCGGGGTAGCCGTGGCCCCAATCTGTCGCTTCCTGGGGTGGCCCTTCCCTAACTTCCATCATCATAGTCTACTAACTCCTATGTGTTGTACTGTATGTATGCCCAAAAGTCTAGAGTGCTGCATTACTTTTGGAAATTCTTACAAAGGAAAACCAAGTAGATAAGGCTTCCCACTGCCTCTCTCAAATTTGCCTCATGATTTAAATAGCAAAGTATAGTTCCACTTGGTGACTGGTGACTTGCATATACAAATGGATCTTGTAGCACTTTTCAGACAGTGCAAAAGCTGTACCATAAGGTTTTGCAGACTCGGTCTACTTCCTCAGATGACTTCTATGTTGTTGGAGCAGTGAATTCATAGTTCAAACTTTAAAGAACCTATCTAAGGTAATGAAACTGGTCCCTCAAGCAGGTTCATCTTAAAGTTAACATTTGAAACCTGGTGCAGTTTCCCCATCACACTAACATGGATGTCACCAGCTGTCACAGATCTCACTCACCTACTGTGTTAATAGTATGCATGCTGAGTTTTCAACCCTTTCATTCAACATAGTGATTGAATCATGTTTCTAAAGCATTGTGGTTTTTTAATGTTGTTCCTCTGAAGCTTTTACTCATTTTAGTGACGTCAGAAGGATGCAGGCCTGTGTCTAGCCTGAGCCCTAGCTGGTATTGAACTTGCAACCTCACTCAATCCACTCACTCATAGACCCTGGAAACCAGGGTCTATGAGTGAGTGGATGCATTACAAGCATTTAACCCAGGGCTAGGCAACCTTTTTGAGCCGGGGGCCGGGTTGCTGTCCCTCAGACAATTGGGGGGCCGAAGCACCAAAAATAAATAAATGAATAAATAAATAAATAAATATAAAAATAAAAATATATATTTTAAAAAAATAAAAAAATATGCATGCACACTCTCTCAGCCCCAGAAAAGCCATGGCAAACCCCCTGTGGAGATTTTGCCAAGAAAACCCCAAGAACAAATAATAACAACAATAATCAATATCATCATGGCGGGCGGCGGCGGCGGCGGCGGTGACAGGACCGGCCTGGGGCTGGTCCAAAGGACTCGGGGGGCCACATCTGGCCCCCAGGCCTTAGGTTGCCTACCCCTGATTTAAACAATATGTAGCTTCTCTACTGTAGGAGTGAAATTAAACATTCAAATACAGAGTATAATCTCTCAAACATTTTCAATCTTGGGTTAAGTGATTGCATATTCATGTACATTCTGGACTAATTGGTGCTTGGCAACCCTTTCCTAGAGAGCCAGTGTGGTATAGTGGTTTGAGTGTTGAACTACAACTCTGGAAACCAGGGTTAAAATCCCTGCTTGGCCATGGAATTCCACTGGGTGACCTTAGGCAAGTCACACACTCTCAGTCTCATAGGAAGTCAAAGTCAAAGGGCCTCGGCAGATGGCTAATTGCGCCGTCTCCGAGGCCCGGAAGAGGAGGAGCCGCCGCACGTTCAGCGGCTCTTCCTCTTCCTGAGGGCGCACCCGGAAGCGCCGGCCGTCCGCACGGCCGGCGACTGCGGGTTGCCCTCACGCCGCGGCAGCCGAACGCGCCGCGGCGTTTGAGCCGCCGAAAGTGCGCCCGCCGCTGTTAGGGCGCACTTTCGGGAGAATCTAAAAGGATCGCCATTTTGGCGGTCCTTTTAGATTCGCCGCAGGGGCGCTGCCGTGCGGAGCCTCCGCTCCGCCGGCGCCCCGACACGCGGCGGCTCGGAAGCAGTCGTCTGCTTCCCCCCAAAGTCTTTTTTGAAGGCACATTTTTGCCTTCACACCATTTCTGACTTATGGACACCCTAAGGCAAACACACAGTGCACAACAGAACAACAAACCTATTCCTCCATTTTATTTTATTTTTGCTAACCGAAATGGAGTTGCACATTGATTTTCTATTTAGCAGGAACAGCACAAAGCCTCATATTGATCCTGCTAAGTTCTGAGTCCCTGTTTTAGTAATGGTAGCAAAGAATTTTTTGTTAAAGGCATAGAGTGTAGTAGATAAAAGAATCTATACATCTACTATCCTAAACAAATGTCACATAGCCTTTGCAGTTAATCTATGGCACCATAGTTTTATGAGACAGACAACAAAAAATGGTTTCAATTTTATGAACACATTCATCTTTATTGTTTGAGATTTATTATATCCATTAATTAATGCTTTAAATTCTGTACAAACAAAAACATTCACACATTCATTGTTTTGTTTTTTAGTGAATCTGATGTGTCTCTGGAAGATAAAGGTAAATAATGTTTAAAGCTTACCAATTTAAAAATAGATTTGTTTTTAAAGTATCAATAAATTTGTTGAAATAGTAGTCGATTAGTATTCGGAAAGCAGAATTAATGCTGTAATGAAGTTCATGATTTTGAAATGCTCATTTTGTTTATCTAACTTTTTATGACTGCTGTTCCTTTTGCAATTTTTTTAACTGTTAGGATGATTGAGGATGGGGTGAATAGTTTCCATATCTATAATAGTTGCCCATCCTTGTCCTACAATCATCCTACAAGGTAACTTCCATCCATGCCCCCAATTTCAGAAAAAAGGGCCACTCACAGCACCTGAGGGCATGGGGGCATTTTCACTTTTTTATTTTTTTGCTTTTTTCAAAATAGAAAGTGACCAGAGTTTTACTTTCAGTTTTGAAAAACATGCCCTGAGGGTTAAACATGGAAGAAAATATTGCAAAAATGTTTTATGGGACTGATAGGCCGTAAAGGTCTTTCCAGGATGAAAAAATCATTGGTGAGGGAGTGGAGGGAGATAGAAACTCGGCTTCATAGGTCATGTCACATATGGTTTTTTCCAGCTACATTTTTACTGGCCCAGTATAAAGGCTTAAACAATTTGGGGCAGGTTTGTCTGTATGGGTATCTTTAATCGTACAAGACTGAACATGAAAGTCAGCATCTGCTCTATAGTCCACAAGTGGGAGCTGTGAGATTGCATGTACCAAGGACAGGGCTTTATTTGTCCTGATTTCAACTTTTGGAATGCCTTCCATATAAAGTGCATATAGTTTCCACTTTGTTGAATATGATTAATTTTAGTCCTGTTTTAGGGATTTGTATTTGTATTATATCTCTTTAATTTTAGTTACTACATATTTTAGGGTGTGGCTATATAGTTTGCATTTTTAAAATTTTGCAGCTCATTTTATGAGTGCTTTCACCCTGAAAAGTAGGGTATAAATCTATATGTATATGACCTGCACCTTTCAATATATTTGAACTTAAGCAGTACTATTGAAAGATATTACTTTAGAACAGGGGTGGGCAACTTTAGTTAGATCTGGAGGCTAATTTTTCCCTGTAACCTGCTCTGGGTTGCACCATTTCCTTCCGCCAAACCTGGAACTGACTATAACTCCATGTCTTCAGATATTTTTTTCCAGCTACATTTTCTTTAAACCAAGGAGCACATGGGCTTCTGGGAGGTTACTGCAAGTTCAATTTTCCTTATTTAAAGCACTTTTTTTGGAGGGGGGATAGCTGGGCTTAGAAGGCCACAGAAAGGACAGAACCCACATGCAGCCCTAGGCCATGTACTGCCCATCCTTGCTCTAGAAAAAATATTTCTTATGTCCAAATGATTGTTTTTAGGAATTATGAGTCCCATTATTGCAAGCAGCAACATCTTAGGTCCAGAGACTGGATTCTCACCTACCACCATAGCTTATTCTCAGAGTGCTATCCCTGCTGCCTTCCAGAGGGAGGGAAATCTTGGTTTTGATTCAGACTTTTTCTCACCCATCAGACACTTCCTGAGAATACATTTGGCAGGGCAAAAGGGAAGTGAGGATAATTTTAGCAAATTTGTCTCCCTTGCAATCCCCATTTGTATCTCCCATGCTGTTCCAGACAGTTTCCAAACTATTCAGAGCAGATTTTCAGTGGGGATGGACTTGATAGAATTAGAATGATTTCCTTTTCGTCCACTTTCATGGAACCATGGAATCATGGAACTAAGGCACTGCAAAGGCCATCTTGTCCAATTTTCTACCATGCAGGAATAGACAGCTAAAGCACTCTGATGAATTGCTGTACAGCCTCTGTTTAAAGACCTGTTTAAATTCTTAAACTTGTACAGTTTGTTCTGCTTTGAACTAGAATAATCTCTTTTCTTTTTTCTCCCTTGGTATCTTTTTTATTTTGCTTGATTTTTTTATTTTTATTTTTTGGTTTAAGTGTTGGACTATGACTTTGGAGAGCAGGGTTTGAATCTTCTCTTGGCCATGGGAACCCACTGGGTGACCTTGAGCAAGTCCCATTTTCTCAGCATCAGAGGAAGGCAAAGGCAAACCCTTCTCTGAAGAAGCTTGCCTATAAAACCCCATTATAGTTTGCCTTATGATTGCCATAAGTTGGAAACTATGTGAAGAAACACAACAACAACAAACTGGCAGCTTGTATCTGCCATGTCAGTGGGGTGGTGAATCCTCTCTAGGATTTAGTCTGAATTTTAAAGGAGCTACTCATGGTGAAGAAGAAGTATTGGAGATGTTTTTGGCCCCCTGGGTAGCTCCTTTAAAGTCTGAATTAAAACAGAGAATGGATTGTGTACCCACACTCATATGGAAGCAAACACCAGTGCCATCTTGTTTAAAAGCCTATTGATTTAATTTGCTTCCCTCTGTTACTCCCACTGATTGACTTACTTTTCTCTTTCTCCACGGTCTTCTGTATTTGAATGCAGAGACAGCCCTTATACCAGGTCAGTCTGTATGCCCATCTAGTACAGTATCATCGATTGTGGCTCAAAGCTCCAGGATCTCAGCCAGGGATGTTTTCCGTCACCTGCTACCTGATCACAGTGGGAAGTCCTGCAAATCTTAAAGTAGTATGAAGTTTCAAAGTAGCATATTATGGTCATTGACTATGCTATTTATTCACCCCTCTCCCTCACAAGTGTCCCCTTTTTAGTTACTGAAATAGAAATTTCTAATAGATTTTCAAGCTTTCTGTATAGTGTAGTGACCTGCTATTACTGCTACTACTACTACTACTACTACTACTAACATAGTGGCTTAAAAATTACATCATTAAAAATTCTCAAGATACAAAAGTTGAGAACAAGTTAAACAAACAAAAAATTAAAACCAAGTTAAAACATATGCCATGAATTCCCCACCCTCCCAGTACAACACTTAGCAAGATCCAGGATGATGTTTAGGTGAGAAGGGCTTTATAGAATCACTCACCAAATGCCTATCTAAACAGAATAGTCTTGTCTGTGAAAAGAAAGCAGGGCAGGTGCCAGTCTAACTTCTTTGGGAAGGGAGTTCCAGAGCTTGGGGGTATTTGGCACCATTTAGAAGGTCCTCGCCTGTGTTCCCAACATATGTACCTGGTGGTGGGACAGAGAGAAGGGCCTCTCCAGTAGATCTCAGTGCGCAGGCCTGTTTGTAAGGGAGAATATGATTCTTCAAATAACCTGGACCTGATCCATATAGGGCTTTATAGGTCACAACCAACATTTTGAATTGTGCTTGGAAATAGACTGGCGGCCAGCGCAGCTATTGCAACAAAGGAATTGTGTGTTTCCTGTAGCCATCCTCAGCAATCTGGCTGCAGCTTTTTTGACCAATTTAAATTTCCAAACACTCTTCAAAGGCAGCTCTATGTAGAGCGCATTACAGTAATCCAACTGGAATGTAACTAAAGTGTGTGTTACTATGGCCAGATTTGACATTTCAAGGAATTGAGCTGATGCACAAACTTTAACTGTGGAAATGCACTCTTGGCCACTGCTGAAATCTGAGCTTCTAAGCTCACAGTTGAGTCCAAGAGCACACCCAAGTTGCAAACCTGAGTCTTTAGATGGAGTGTAACCCTATCCAGCACTGACTGAATCCCTATTATTAATTAAGGTTATACTAGGTGACCTTGGGCAAGTCACATGTTCTCAGAGAAAGGCAATGGCAAACCTCCTTTGAACAAATCTTGCCCCCCAAAAAAGGATGATAGGTTTGCTTTAGGATTGCCAGAAGTTGGAATTATTGGAGATTATCCCAACGCTCAAATAACCTGGCTTACTTCTTCCGAACTGAAGTCTAATTTGGGAGGCAGATGGGTCTTATCACAAGGATTTTTCCACCAAAGCCACTGGACGAGTCGAGTTTGGCTGCAGCCCGGGTCCCCAGTGAGCTTCAGTGGCCATTTTTTCAATTCAGAAAGCTCCCTGTTTTGAAATAAGGCTGCCGAAGCATGCTGGGGACCTGAGCTGCAGCTGGGCTCACCTGGTGCCTTCAGTGGCAAAATCCTTGTGATAGGACCCGGCTGTGTCCTGAATTAGACATCAATTCGGAAGAGGTAAAATGGATTATTTGAGGGGTGGGATTATCTCCATTGTTTTATATTCCTTATTTATTTGTGCATGCAGTACTTTCTCATATGATTATCATCATTGTTAACAAGGTGATTTGAGATGGCTCTGGCATCTTGGTTTGAAGGACTGCTGTGGCATGAAGACTGCACTGTGAAAGCTAAAGACTTGTTTGCATTGCATGGTAGTTCACTGACTTGCTTCCTTTGTGTTACCTGTGCTTAATGTTATGGTGTATCCCTAGATATCTCAGCACTAGACCTTTTTTGAACTACAGCTCCTATAATCTTAGTGGCCATACTGGCTGGGAGATTTTGGGCACTATGGTCCAAGAAAGAACATGCCCAAACTTGGATTGTGCCAGTGACTGGTGCCACACAGTGTTGGGGATTGGATCAAGTAATGGAATCACAAACTTGCAAAGATTGCAAAAATATAGCTGTGTTAATCTGTAGAATCAGCATGTAGAGAGATCTTGTACCAAATGCACCTGAGGAAGTAGACTTAAGTCTACGAAAGCTCATGCTACCAACTTCTTTCTTTCAGTTGTTTCAAAGGTGTTACAAGATCTCTCTACATATGGATTGCAGGTATTCATAGTCTTACATAGTTTGCCTACATAGTAAGACTATGAATACCTGTGTTCTTAACTTCATTTGTAGTCCATCTCAGTGGGTTTTAATATTTTAATGAACACCTGAATATTTAATTCCTAACTGGTATTCTTCCTCCCCCTGCCCCCATAGATAGATGCAGCTCTAAAGATAAGGATGAAGACTATGCTCAAGAAAATTCATTGGGTAAATATTATCTTATTTTTAAAAATCACAGTAGAAAAATAGAAATAAAAGAATGTTGTTTTTGATTTAGAATGCTACCTCTTGTTTGTGATTTAATTTTGGACTATCCAATTTTTTTTTGTTTTCTAATTTTGGAGTTTTTTTATATCAGTCTTCTCAAATTGAGCTGAGTGATAATGATGTGAATTGTAATCAAACACACCCAGGAGGCACCAGATTGGGCAAATTAAGGTCTTCAGGGGGTTCTCAGGAATTTTGTTAGATGGAAACATGGTTCGAATCAAAATACCAGGAACAGTAGGTGCTGTTCTGTGAATTCTTGATCATCAGCTACTGGGATTTTATTTTATTTTTTTACAATGTAGCACCAGGGTTTTTAAAGCATACACAGCAAACTAAAATGACACTTAATGTGTCAATTGGAGCCACATCAAGTTACTTTTCCCTACTTTTTATTTTTAAAAAATCCAACAGAATCAAGCTACAGTAGGTCCATCCATTCAGATTTTGTATTGTTTAGCAAGTTGATTACGTATGATAGTGCTTATTTTGGGTGAGATGTTGAAAATTTTGATGATATTGTGATGCATTGTTAATGTAATGAATAAAGGGTATCTATCTTTGAAAAAGTCATGTATGATATATCCTTTTATTATCTTCTTATTGTATGTGAACTAATGGCTAATAGAGAAGCCATATCAAGTTAAAAATAAAATTAGTAAGTGTTCTCTTCCCTGGTGTTCTAGACTGCATTATATGCAGAAGAAGCCTTAACTCTTTCCTCTCCAGCTACAATCCTTATTAAAACTGCCCAGTTGCATATCATTAGCTGTAGAGGAAATTCCCATTGATGCAGAGTTAGGGGGGTTGCAGACTGCCAGAAATAGTGCAAATTGAGTCCACTTTTAGGGTTAGGGTTAAGGTTAGGGAGTCATGGGAACTGTAGTTTATTGTGGCACCAGAGTTCTCTGACAGAGAAGGCTCAATGTCTCAGAAAAAAACAACAATTCCCATGATTCCCTAGCACAATTCCCTATTTCTGGCAGTCTGCAACCCCCATAGTGCAGTTATTGTTGTGATTATAGCTAATACGTTCTTCCCAGTGGCTCAGAACATTTACTTATTTGGAATACAACTCCCAGATGCTTGCAACCAGTATGACCAATAACCAATCAGATTAGCAGTTATCATCCAAGCAAGTAACTTTTTGAAGCTATGATTCATACTAGTTGCTTGATTGATGGTCCCCATGTGTATGAATATGAATGTATGTCAATGTGAAGCATTCTTTTAATGGTGTCAAACTGTAGTTATGTTGATGGAACTTCTGTACTAATACATTTTCGTTTTGCAAAGGTAACAACAGTTCGGAAAGTGACTCGGAAAGCAGCTCTGAAAGTGATTCTGGTCAGTATTTATATTGCATCATGTCCTACGTATTGACAGTGAACTCGTTTTCTGAGAGTTGACTCTTTTTAACCAAAATGGCATCAGCTAAGCACAATAGGTTTGGGGCATCCCTAAGATTCAGAGAAGTACCTGCCTGCAAAAAAATGAGTGGGGAAAATGAAGCCACTTCCACCAAACTCGGGGCTCTATAGATGGCCCCTAAGGGGGGGCTCTGTGCCGCCCCGGGAGCACCGGATGGGGCCACGGCAACCACATGCTGTGGCCCCAATCCGGCTCTTTGCTGCTCCAAAAAGAGCTGGCAAATGCCACTCCTTTTTGGTGCAGCAAAAAGCTGCCCTTACTGCCGACGCCATGGCTCTTCTGTGCTCCTTTGGCGCAGTGTGTCTAAACGCTGTGCCAAGGGAGCGCCCTGACACTGTGTGCCATGTGGGGTGCACGGCGTGACAGCAGCATCGGGGTGGCTGGTGTGCAGTCACCACACCCCCAACTCCACCCCCACACCAGCCTTTTTTGCGGGTCTGTAAAGGCCCTAAGTGAAGCTGGAATGTGTGCAGTGGATTGCAGAATGCCAGAGCTTGGGTAAGTTATAGAGTAATGGCCACTTGCTTCTATGTCAGGGTGGTGGAGGATTCATTCCATGTTATAGGACATAGCCACACTGCAGAAATAATCCAGTTTGACACCATTTTAACTGCCATGGCTCAGTACTAAGGAATTCTGGGATTTGTAGTTTTGTGAGACATTGAGCCTTCTCGGTCAGAGAGCTCTGATGCCACAACAAACTACAATTCCCAGAATTAAATAGCATTGAGCCATGACAGTTAAAGTGGTATCAAACTGGATTGTTTATATAGTGCAGGTGCAGCCCTTGTCTAAACTTTGGAGATTATCGCATTTAGTTTAAAGCAACATCCCTGATGGGATAAAGTCATGTTTAATTTTAAAAGCAGGTGTCATCATACTCAGCCACGGCTGGGCGAGTGCAACCCGGATCCCAGCTGTGCTTATCCTGCAGCTTTTCAAAAATGGCAAGCTCCCGTTTTTGAAAAGCTGCTGGATAAGCACAGCCGGGATCGAGGATGCATACAGGTTGCACTCACCTGAGTTGATAACACACCTGCTTTTAAAATTAAATGTGACTGTATCCTGTTGGGGATAAGTTGGTTTAAATTGAATGCGATAATCTCTTTTGAAAGAGCTATCTAATTGTGGGCCCTATTCCTTAAATTGGCTCTGCAGCTTTCTTTAAAGTTTGGACTAAAATACAGAGTGAATTCATTGCTCAACTGGCACGCAGGTGGCCAGCCACCACTGACATCCCTAGGCTGGCTGAAGAATCCTGGGAATTATTGTCCTAAAACATAACATTTCCAAGCTCTATGGACTTCTGGATTACTGCACTGAGTGAGGGAAATAGGGATGTTCTGGAACACAGCATAGCTGGCTGGCTGGCTAGAAGCCTAAAAAAGAGCATCCCACGTAGTATCATTTTATCTTGCAAGGCCCATTCATTTATTGCCTCTTCTCTTCTCTTTTGAAGGTTTTTATGCAGCTTCAAATATCAAAACAGCAATAAAGCCAGCTGTTTCCCTCTACATTAGGAGATTCCTTTGCTCCTTTCCCCTTGTGTATGTGGCTTCTGTGGTTGTTTATGGATTAAGAGCATAAAAGAAAAATCTTGTATCTTAAAAATAATGCTTGTTAAAATGAGACTGTGTGAGGTTGCTAGTCATGGCAACAGCAGGCCATAAACACGCTTGGAAACTGGCAGCGAAAGTGGCAAAACAGGATGGACAGGAAATTAATGAGAGGAAATGGTGGCTGTCAGTAAGCAGCAAATATTTTGGTGTATATTTGTTACTATCCCTATACCATCTTGTTTTTTTTTTTTTTTAAAACAAATCAACATTACAGTGTCTTTCAATAATAAAACCTTTCCCATTACAGATACCAATGAGGTAGATGCAGAGGAACCAAGTTAGTGCTCTGACTTTTATTATTACTAACTGATTTTATTTCGGGGATGGGGGGACTGTAAGAAAAAGTTTGCAAAAACAGTTAGAAAGGTACATTTGAGTAGCTAAACAGAAGGAGATAGAACAAGTTTAAAAACACGGATATGACCGTTACTGATAATGCATAAAGTTTCAAAGATTTGTTCAGAGGGGGTTTGCTGCTGCTTTCTTCTGAGGCCAAGAAAGTATGATCTGCCCAAGTTTTCCATGACTGAGTGGGGGTTTGAACCTTGGTCTCCAGAGCCATAGTCCAGTGCTCAAACCTAACCTTAACGAAATGTTGTGTTTCCATAATTTAAAGCACAAACCACAGGAAATTAAGAATGGTCTCCAAAGAATCAAAGCACTCCAAACAAGGACCAAAACCCCCAAATCCCTAAGTTGAACACAACAACCTAGAAATGATTATCAACAAAGTGTTAATAGGGCAGAAGATAATACCATAAAGGACAGAGGAAATGCACAACAACATAAGACTGTAGGCCAGGGGTCGGTATCCTACGGCCGGCGGGCCGCACCTGGCCCGCCGGCCGCCACCACGTTCGCCGCCACTGCCATTTTGTTTGCCAAAATGGCGGCCGCGACTTGTTTGCGCATGTGCAGTACTCCTGCGCATGCACAAACGAGCCGCAGCTGCCATTTTGACAAACAAAAATGGCGGCTGCAGCGTGTGCGGTGGCGGTGGCAGCGGCGGCGGCAGCCGTGCGTGCGCGTGCGCACGCATGAGCGCATGCGCCACCATTTCCCCCTCCCCAGCCCGGTGGAAGACCTGGGGACCAGCGACCAGCCCCAGGTAAGAGAACCTTGCCGACCCCTGCTGTAGGCAATGTAGTATAATAATATGTAAGAACTTATAAAGACATATGCAGATAGATAACTGTAATGTTTATTGCCAGCAAAGAGTTAATAAGACTGTAAGTGATATTATAAAGAACATGGGAAATACAAAAGAACAGAAGCCTACTGGCCATACAGTACTTACAAACAACTTATAAACACATATACAGAAAGATAACTACTCTGTGAGAAAACCAGCCTCAGTTCTAATAAATAATCCTAAAGCCACACATGGAATTCTAGAATTGAGTTCAAGCCAAATTAATATCCAAATCTATCTAAATCCCAATGCAAATTGGATACATGAACAAAATAGAATCTAATCAGCTATGTATCACAATAGGTAAAGGTAAAGGTATTCCCTGTTAACAAGGTTGTCAAGTCGTGTCCGACTGTTCACGCTTTAAGAGGCTGAGCAGGTGGGCTAGAATAGCGTGAGCCAAGCCTGGCATTAGCCAGTCTTTCGGTTGGCACAGGGATGGGTGGGTGTTTACACGCTTGCCCACCACCATGCCGTGGACACGCTACTGCCGCATACCCTTACCTTCCTCTGTTGTTGTCTCTATTGAAAAGATCCCTGTTGCAGCCTCTAACATAGAAACAGGGCACCTGGCTACACCCACATGGCCAGGTGCCCTCTTTCCATATCAGAGGCTATGAAAGGGGTCTTCTCAATGGAGGCAACATCAAAGGAGTAAGGGGCATGCAGGGCTGTCTGGTCTGCTGGGTGTTGCCAACAAAGTTTTCTGGAAATTCCATTTCAAACTGGATCTTTTTGACCTACACTAAGGCCTCTTTGAATCAGGATCAGACCAGGACCACCAGATCCATGTCTGGTCTACTTGATCTTGGCCTGGGGAGATTGGCCTGCATTGTCCAAACAGGATGGACAAGGCTGAGGGGAACATGGGCTTTCTCTCCAGTGCATATAGCCCTGAATTGAGCTGAATAAGGTGCTGAGCTCTATTCCCTATGTTGGATAGCTCATCTAAAGTTTTAATTCCAGCCACCCCATTGACATGGGAACCACTGGCCATCACTATAAATGGGGGATAATATTAATGGTTATTACTACAGTTGGCCCTCTGTAAACACAGATCTTGCATCCATGGATTCAACCATCCATGGCTGGAAAATACCCCACTGCCCCAAATAATTCCTAAAAAACAAACCTTGATTTTGCCATTTTATATAAAGGCCACATCCTTCTGTCTACTATCCATAATGGAACTTGAGTATCTATGGATTTTTATATTCACAAGGATTTCTGTAACCAAACCAGATACAGAGAACCTAGTGTGTTATCATGATAGTTAAATAATTAGCTCTAGGTGTCCGGGATTACCAGGTCTTGGGATGACAACAGGGCCACGTGGTTGCTTCCATGCTTTCCTCATAAGCTCCCCAAAGGGTATCTGCCAGGTTAGAAAGAGATTGCTAATGTAGTTGGGCATTTGGTTGTTTCCAGATAGGCTCTTATTTCTTAATTGTAAAAAATTATCAAACAGTCTTTCCTACAAATAGTAGTTTATCTGAGATTTACTTAGTGGGATCCAGTGCAGATTAGACCTAAATTAGCTGAACTTGGATGAACATTCCCAACTGAAGTCCCATTGATTTTAATAGGAGTAAGTGCACCTAACAGAAGGTTGGACCTACCATAGTTGTAGTCATTCTTAAACCAGACCCAGTGAGATCAGTTGCACAACTTAATAGTGCACAACTTAAAAGTACTTTCCAGACCATGGAACTGTGGTGTAAAATAGCTATCATATTAGCATTAGTCATTATGTTAACATTTCAAACATATTAACGTTAGTATTATTATAGATTTTGAGGTTAAGACGTTAATTATATATTTTCTTAATTTTTAATATTTTTTTTTAAATAGAGAAATGGCCCAACCCTTCCAAGTGACTCTAAAATAAAATAATGCTTGGGAGTTAATGAATAAACATTATGCATATTAGCATTAATATTAAACCATGGAAAAATACCATTATTCCATTGCCATTACCTGGTAGTGAATCTAGGAAGTTAATTATATATTGTAAGGAGTAGCTATTAATCTTGTAATGTATTATGAAAGTTGAACACTGATACTGGGGAAGTAATAGCTTCATTTTTGTTACATAAGCTGTTATAATAGCTTATGTAAAACTTATGTAGAACAGAAATTTGCCTGGAATATTGGTAGGTGTAGCACACACTGTATAATAAGTACAAAGCAGAAAATGGAAGAATAAATGTGAAAACAAAAACAAAAAATGCTTACCCCAACATGCCATCTGTTAGATATCTGTAGAAACTATTGATTTGGATCATGATGAATAATGTCACATAGGAGTATATTAAATGATTATTTTTTTTTTTACAGATGAAGATCTTGAAAAGACAGAACCACAGTTAGTTTGTGTTGAATCAGGTACAATACCTTTCTTGTTTGTTTAATTAATTCAATAATTTTCATTGACAAAAAAACTCCACTTATCTGTTTTCTGTGGTTCAATTTAGAGAGGAACGTCCAGCAACACTGTGAACACTGCAAGATCCTACAAGTAGGTTTTAAAAATTGAGTCAGAGCTTTGTGTTGATTGCTATTTCATAAAGACAACATCAACAGTTTACTAATTTGTTTTTCATTTCTTTAAACAAAAATATAAAAGGGGCAACAAGAGCAAGTAACCCCAAGAAGACTTTCTAGAGGACAGCTCTGGTAGGTTTTGTTCAATATAATTGGCAAATGATGACTAAGAAACAGATGTTTTGGAACATGGCTCAGAATGTTTTGTAGATGTTTAACTTAATGTTAAATTTCTGTATCTAAAGAAATTATTTTCCTCAACATATTGGTATTTCATTTAGGCCTTATGATAATTTTCTGACTCTTTCTCTTTAGGACATTATTAAAGAGGAATTTTAAAGCTAATTCATTAACATTAATTTAGAAACCAATTCATTTACTGAATTTATTTTATAACATATATTAACAATTAACATAATTTATTACAATAATTATTACAATAATACAAAAAATAACATATTTTATTCCAAGATTATTTAATAATGGATTAGCAACATCTTGTAATTCCCCCCAAAAGTTAGAATGTCTAAAAAAAGCAAACAATGGTTCACCTTAAGCAATAAATTAAAATGAAAGGAAACTAATTGTTACTCAACCCATTAATGTAATTATAACTGATTTTTAAAGTATTGGTAATTTTTGTAACAAATTAGAGGTAAAAATATTTTTTCCTTGTTAATTTTCAGGCTTTTCCTCTGCCTCGCCTTTAAGGAAATGTGTTTACAAGCAGATTTGTATGAGAGAGTTGAAGTGAGGCTACATTCTTCCTTTGTTTTTAGAAGTGGTTTTCTTAAATTGGGACAGGGAAAGTTTAAAAAGGGAACCAGTTTACTATGGACAGGAAAAAACAACTGTAGCAATGTCCATTCACTTATATGTGCTTTGAAGGGTTAGGAAGTTTAGAGATAAGGAGAAAAATCATATAGCATGTGCTGAAGGATAATACTTAATGTGTTTTCTATGTAGGTTGAAGCTGGATGGTGAAGGAGTTTATCAGTGCACCATCACAGGGTTGATCTTTGAAGTAACCAAAGCTGCCATTATTGAATATTCTCTTTTGTCTTGGACCAAATATGCTGGGTATATTAAAGAACCCTGGATTATTGTGGGTCCTATATTTGATGTCAAATGTACAACACCATCTGTTCTTACTTCCATTCAGTTTCCACACACTCTTTGCCTTAATGGTAAGGATTTTTCAGTGAATTGAAATATATTTATATATCTATGTATTGGGGCACATTTTCTGAAAGCACTGATGTTATGATATTTTTCTGCAGACCACTTAACTGATGTAAGCTTCAATGTGTTCCACTTCAAAAATAATGGTCCAGAATTTGAATGTTCTGTTGATCACTCAGCCACACACATCAAGTGGAATGTGAGCTCATTATCTCCTGTTGGACCAGTAATTGAGAAATATGATCCAGTGTATTACCATGGGGTTGTCATTTTATACAAAGTTGTCAGTAACCTACCTTCCTTGGAATTCCGTGTGTATATGGCTAGTAACAACAGCTCAGTTATAAAGGTAAGGTCAAGATTTTGCTGACATCTTCCTTGAAAATATAAATATAAAATACTTTATTTTATATATAAAATAAATACCTTCTACTGTGGTATTTCCTTTGGTTCTAGTATCTGCTAGAGTTGCCAGCTGTTAAGGCAAACAAACATGTAAATTTAGCATGCAGTTGAGACCCAGTGGCAGTTTAGATGGTAGGATCTGCACATGCCTATGGGCAAAGCCCACAAAAACACTCTTCATTTACAATAGAGTGTTTAGTACATGGCCCACAGACTGCATGTGACCCCCACTACCTACCACTGCTAAATGTGATGCTGCATCACCAAATTTAATTAGCTCTGTGGCAAAAATGGAGAGTTAAACATTTTTATTTTGAAATTGGGGAGCATGCACTTTGCTTTAAATTGAAATTGTGCTCATAGAAGATGCACAGTAGTGTGATTCCATTTTAAAACAAGGTACATGCTTCCAATGCATTGTGCTGAAAAGTAGAGCACTGGCTTCCCCCATTTTTTGCCATTGTGTAGCTGAACTTCAGTGGTGTGGCACTGTAGGGTATGGAGTCAGATGATCTATGCAGACATTGCCTGCCCCTCATATTAAGATTTACAACTTGAATAATGTCTCCTGCTATCATTTATGCTTGTTGTTAGCTCTCTGGAGGTTAATGCAGTCTAAAGGAGTTAGCCCAGGGGTTGGCAACCTTTTTTGCCGACTGGCCAGGGGGGAGAGATGGCGCTGGGGGACGGCGTGCGCATTTACGTGTGCGTGCACCCCCCCGCGGTCACACGCACCGCCATTTTAAAAAACAAAAAACAGTCCCGCCATGGGTGCCCCCCCGGGAGGCTTCCCTCGGTGGCGATGGGCCTCCATGAGGCCCAGCGCCGCCGTGAGTGCCCCCCAGGAGGCTTCCCTCGACGGCGACGGGCCTCCTAGAGGCTCAGCGCAGCCGTGGGTGCCCCCCGGGAGGCTTCCCTCGGTGGCGACGGGCCTCCATGAGGCCCAGCGCCGCCGTGGGTGCTCCCCGGGAGGCTTCCCTCGGCGGCGACGGGCCTCTTCCACGGCGTGATTTTGGCTGCGTGCGCCGTGGCCGCCATTTTGCTTTCCAATGTGGCTCGTTCGCACGGCGGCGGTGGGGGTCCACGGGGGCCGGTCGGCGGGGGTCCGCGGGCCGGGGGTGGACCCCGGGCCATAGGTTGCCAACCCCTGAGTTAGCCTATATGTTGACACCCAATTGAGGGATGACAATTCAATTACGTGTTATGAGCTAAGTGACACATATGGATTATGCAGACCATCCCCCCACACCCCGTTTCATTAATGTGCACATGCCACATAGATCAGGGGTAGGCAAACTAAGGCCCGGGGGCCGGATGTGGCCCCCTGAGGCCTTTGGACTGGCCCCAGGCTGGTCCTGCCGTCGCCGCCCCTGCCATGATGATATTGATTATTGTTGTTATTACTTGTTCTTGGGGTTTTCTTGGCAAAATCTCCACAAGGGTTTGCCATGGCTTTTCTGGGGCTGAGAGAGTGTGCATGCATATTTTTTAAAAAAATAATAATATTTTTTATTTTTTTATTTTTTATTATTTATTTATTTATTTATTTATTTTGGGTGCTTCGGCCCCCCAATTGTCTGAGGGACAGCAACCTGGCCCGCGGCTCAAAAAGGTTGCCTACCCCTGACATAGATCCTGGGCAGGAACACTCACTCTCCTTCCCTCTTGCTATGTGTCTCTTTCCATGCATGGTTGGAACAAATGTGGCCTGACCTACTGCTATGTTGCACTTGAAGTTTGCAGCCTTTGTGTCCATCTTTCTTAGATGGGCAACTGAAGAACAGCTAGGTGAGCCTTGGTATAGTGGCAATGTTGGCAAGATGAATTTGAGCCTATCTGGCCTCTTCTTGCTCTCTGTCTCCTTCTGGAACAGCTCACCACAGTATGATTAATAATCATAAGTAAGCAGATGTAGTCACTTCACTGCCCTGAGAAGGCTTGGTTAACAAAGACAAGGCAGAACAGCTAAGTTAAATTTCATGTGCATGAATTAGTATTGTGCATTTGCTGTTGTGATGGTGGTGTGCCATAATAATAATAATAATAATAATAATAATAATAATAATAATAATAATAATAATAATTTATTTACATCCCACCCCTCTGCAGGGCAATCAGGGCAGTTATCAGCATTAAAATTACCATAAAATACAATAACAATCAGAACCCAAGGAACCCCAAAACCCACCCACCCCTTAAAAAAGCATTAAACAATATCATAATTTAAAACATACTTAAGCTAAATATCAATAAACAAACAATAAAACTGACTGTGGCAGAGCACAGGGGAAGGGAGGATGGAATAACTCAAGTCATTTTCAACTTATAATGATGCTTATGTGAAGTCACAGGGTTTTCTTGACAAAATTTGTTCAGAGAGGTTTGCTATTGCCTTCCTTCAAGGCTGAAAACATGTGACTTGCCCAAGCCCACTCAGGGAAGGGATTCGAACCCTGATCTCCTAGTCCAGTACTCAAACTTCTATACCATGCTGCCTCTCAGTACTGTGCATACTTGCATAGAGTTCTAAGCAATCCTTTGCCCTCAACACATGGCCAAAATCAACAAATAACAAATGTTAACCAAATTAATGAGGAGAAAAAGCTGAACAAGGGAAGAAAAACTGGCTTTTCACTCTCTTGCCCAGGAAATGGTAGCCCAGATCTGCAAGGCCTGAGCAGGACATACGGTTTTCAAGTAGATTGACAGTTATATTGCATCCAGCCTGGACAATATTAATAGCTCCAGGATCTATGATATTCAAATAACTAGTCAGTACAATAATCTTAATACATATACTTGGTCTCCTGATTCAATAAGGCATACTTCTTACTAAATGTCCTTGGAATCAGAATTTAGTGGAGTGATCCACTAGCCACTAAAACAAGACACTCCAAATATTAGTTTGCTGTTCATCTGAGCTTGCACTTTGTGAAGCACAAAGGGTTAGATTCCAATAGACTTGCAACGATTGAATTTGAGAGACTGTATGAAGAGGAAGATGAATCTGTTTCCCAGTAGATTTAAAAATTTGCTATAAACTCTCATCAAGGTATAGTTCTTCAGTTGGTCAATCATAATTAAAAGAGCTCTGTTTTTAATTTTAGGATGTGTCAAAATCTGTAAAACGTTCTCCTAATACATTCATTAAAATCGAGAAACCCCCTTGTCATAAATTACTCCAAGGTGGAAAGAAATACAGATTAATTAGTGAACCAGAAGCTGATATAACCCCTGAGGTATGTTCTTCATTCTACTACAATTGTCTTGTCAACAAGTGTGTCATTTTGTGAAAGACAATATTTTTTTATAATTTTCATTGCTGATTTTAAGACAGATGTTACTGTAATTGATTCCTGGTACTTTCATAAAAGTCAATGCTCTTACACAGAGAAAGATGTGTCATGAAATCGAATTCTGCTTTGACACATGAAATATATTTTTAATTCTTTGATTTCAACTTTCTAGGAAATTGAGTTTGGTGATCACTCTTCCCTAGCAGAGAAACCTTTTTTTGAGGTATATGTGGACCAGCCAATTGAACTTACATTATCTTTAGTGGACTTGGAATCTGAAGAAACTGTGTGGAAAGCAAAGCTAAGAGAAAGTAAGAATTCTTTAGGCATAACTTTGGGGGGATGCAGACAGCGCAAAACGCCGTCTTGGAGGCGGGGGGGGGGGCAGCCGCATGGTGGCCACCTCAACCCCTTCCTGAGTGCCTCAACCCCTTCCTTCCGGTGCCCTTTTTGCTGGCTCTGGAAAGAGCGGAATTTTGGTGCTCCTTCCAGGGCCGCCAAAAAGGTGGATTGGGTCCGAGGCTTGGGCCCTTTGGGGCAATGCACACGGGCAAAAAGGGGTGCTTTGAGGGTGACTTGTAGGTGTGGCCTTTAGGTGTGGCCACGTGGTTGCTCCTTCTTCCTTTGCAGCATCCTCGGGGCTGGCGGTGTGGTTGCTGGGGCTTTAGTACAGCTTCGGAAAAGCTGCATTAACTCCCCCCAGTGTGATTGCTCTGTCCCCATTTAGGGCATCCTCAGGGCAGTCAGTGCAGTTGCTGCAGCTTAGAGAAAAGGCATTTCAGGTTGCCTTTTTCTGCCCGTCTGCATAGCCCCTTAGTGCACCAAAAGTGCACTTAAACCCTTCTAATTTACCTGGGATGCAATTAACATTATTCAGTAAAATTTTTAAGTCATTATACTTTTATTGTATCATCAAACTGCTTTTTGAATTCAGGGTGAGTTTAGACAATGATGGTGGTGGGGAATCAAGGGGTAGTTTTGCGGGGAACACTCCTTCAAAATTGTGAATATCTCCATAGAATAGAATCTGTAATCTTTGTGTCATGGTGTTTGAATTTAATATTTATTTTTATTCACAACAAATAAAATAAATAACATATGAGTGGAAGGGATATTATTTTAAAATGCTTTAGATACACAGTATTTTTAAAAAGAAATAATTGTGAAATTAGAAGTTGTTTTCTCATCTTGTAAGCTGTCTGCCCTTTCTAAATTGTATTAATACTAAATACAGTAGTATAAATGAAATGGTGCAATTATCTGTCCAGCTCTGTTTTGAAATTCTCTAATGCTTCTTCCATTATTGCTATTGCTTTCCTTTACCATCACACAGATGAAAGATTAGGCAAGTTAGGACACAGGTCAAAAGCACTCTCCATTCATTTTCACATAATTTAGAGTAGATGTACTAGTATGGCTACACTGCAGTTCAGTAGCAATTGTTGACTAGATCACATTAGTCCTAAAGTAGAATTAATATTATTTCAAAGGTAGCTTCTGAGTTCCTACTTTTCAGATTTTATATATCCAGATCTACTACCCAATCCACCAAAGCATATTGTGCCTTGTAATGATTCAAAGATGACCTTTAGATTATGAATTTAAATAAATTAATACTGTTTTCATCTAAAAGATAGCTTGTATTGATTTGGGGGCTTGAAGCTTTATTGGTGTTCAAACAATACAAAACAAACCAAACAATACAAAACAAAAACCAGCTCACCCCCTTCACTACTGTGGCAGGCCCCCAAGTGAAAACAGAGTGCACTGGAAGCCACCAAGTTCAGAAGAATTATAGGGGCATGGATATAATTGAGATTTTCATATAGAATGCCCCAAAAGGATAGAAATGGCAACAGCAACAGTTCTGAAAAAGAAGTGGAGTGACTATGCCAAGCTTCTCCACTTGCCACTGTCTGTCTCTTATGCCTAGATCAAGAGGTGGGAAACCCATTCAATTTTCACGGAAGGCATATGATTTTGTTTTAATGTACAGGTATGCCATGCTGTGAAGTATACCTTAATGAGGCCTGGTTAATGTTTTGTCAATTCTCAGTGTAAATAATAATAATAACAACTATTATTACTATTATTTCATATCTGGCTCTCTCTATGGAGCAAAATTGGGAACAATAGATTAAAATACAGCAACCAACAATCACATAACACAGTTAAAAAACACAAACACCAATTAAAATATATGATCAGTTAAAAGAGCATACATATTAAAAACAATTCATAATTTAAAAACCATCTGGATCCAGCTGTTGAAACTCTTCCAGCAGGTCATTCCAGAATTTGGGGATGGCTGACAAAAAAGTCCTCTGGTTAACAGTTGCCAGCCTGGTCCTGGCTGACTGAAGCAAATATCCCTCATAAGTTGCTTCTTCATATCAATATTAGGCTGTGCTATAATGTTTCATGCACAGCGCAGATGCCCAGGGTTATTTCCCTATTGACAATTTCTCTGTAGGGCCATGCTTACTTCAAGTAGCTATTGCAACCCAGTGTCCCCTAGATCTACAGTGGCCATATTATCTGGGGATAATAGGACCTGGAGCATATCAGACTGGAGAAGGCTGATAAGGATCACATGTTGCTACCTTGGATCCTATGTTGGGATAAAGGCATGATATAAATAAAATAAAACAAAATAAAAGTAAGGAATGTTATTTCCTAATATTCAAGCTGTAAAGACAATAGTGAGGTCTTTGAACATGATGTAGAAGCATTGGCCCAGTTCAGAAATACTGATTTTGGTCTAATAACACATCACAGTTCATTAGAATGAAGACAAGCATTTTGCTCATCTGCTTCTGCCTCACCTTGTCTCACACATAATTATAACTTCTTAAACTACCACTTAACCTTTAGTATCTTATGTTTCTGTTTTCTGTGAAGCAAACTAGAGAGGGAGAAGACTATATGGTGGGAGGCACATATATTTTCAGTACCATCAAATTTAAAGGGCTAAGCAACATCTCGGTTGGACCATGTTCATTCAGCAGCACTAGTTTACCCTCCAACTGTCCTGATTTGGCAAGGACAAATTTTCTGTGTCCCACCCTTTGTGCTGTTTTTTAAAAGGCCCCAATTTCTCTCTCCTTTTCCCACTTTCCCTTTTGTCCTTATTTTACTTCAGTTGTTGAAAACTGGGTTCAAAATTCAAAAGAGGTTTGTATTAAGTTAACTCGTTGAGGGAGAGAAGAGAAAAGGGTGGAAACTTGCTCTTTCCCATAGGTTCTGGCAAAATCAAAATGCTGCAGTGTGTCCTTTCTTATTCATAACCTTTGCCATCTTGACCATATGCTAATATTGCTTGACCACTTGTCTCCTGGTTTTCATCTGTGAAATGTTGGAAGTATGCACTAGTATCATCTGTAGCTGCAGGGAAATCTTTGCCCAAATGGACTTCTAGAACCTATGGGGTGTAAAAGGATTTCCAGTTTGGAGAACAAATTCAACCATTCCTTTTTAGGTATTTGCAATAGTATCCAGAATATGGCGAACATGACCATTTGACAGAGATGAAAGGTCTGAAAGCAAGGCCTCACAAATTGTGACTTAACCAGCTACTATTTATTATTAACATTAGGCTGATTATTCTGCAAGGGGGTTTATTGCGGAATGGTTAGAAACTGTGTGAGAGAATTGTGTGATGCCTTTTCTACAATGCTCTGCACCAAAACAGGAAAGCTGGTGTTATTTCACGTGAGAGATTGGAGCACTGTAAATCCAATTAACTGTAAATATCCTTTGATAACACTATTGGATGTGGTTATAGATTCTAATATTTAGTAATGGATATATATGTTTATGTATGTTATAGCTGTTGATGTTTAGAAATTCTGATTTAAGTTCTGGAACATAAATTTTCAAAATGGGTATATTGGAAAATTAAGCTTGAATGACCCATCATTTGTTTGCTATGCAATCAGCAAGGTGAAGCTTTTTGGGTGACTAAAAGTCTTGAAATGGGAAAAATTGTAAGAACTCATTGGAATTGTTTTGTTCATGCTTTCCTGAGAATGAGAAATACAGTAATATTTGTAGGTGAAAACTGTGGCATATTTATTAGCAGTGCAGATGACTGTACAGCAGGATTTAATTCTTTTAAAAATATCTCTATTTAACAGGTGACTGGACTGTACCAAGCCAGAATAACAACAAGCCGAAAAGAATCTGTAATGGTAAGTTATGTAAAACCATACAGGTGGCACAACCTCAGCTGCACACTGTATTTCCATTCATCTTACTAATTTTATAGGAGACGTTCCCAATGGAACTGTTCTAATTATTGCAACTCCCAGCATGGTGTTTTATTTAGATTGTTTTCTCATTTGAATTTGTATTACATCTTTCCCAAAACCAGCCAGCACTTCTGTCTGTACAGGCCTAGCCAATTTTTTCTTTTTTCTGTTTGCAATCACCGTACCTTCCAAAAGGAGAAACTAGCAGGGGTTTATCTATAATGTGTGTGTGTGTCAAAATGAGTATATTATCTCTCCAAATAAGAATTCTGCCTCACAATGAAATGTTCCTTCGGCCCTTAAATTTCTAGCATTGCAGAGAATGAGACATTGCAAATCATTCATACCTGGAACTCATATATTTGCTGTGTTCAAATGCTCTTAGTCACTTTGCCTTCACTTTTTCCTTGGATACCAAAACTGTAATTCTAAATGATTAACTGATGTTCTAAGTTACTGCAATGCTAGGTATTTGGGGACTGAAGGAAAATTTCATTTGGAGGGGACAAAATTCTTATTGGGGTGGCAATGGCCTCACTTTGCTGCTCTGTAGTTACATCCCTGTGGATCAACATGTAGAGGTGGGCATATGGCAGAGAGACAAACAACTGTATCCTCAATGTAGATACTCTACATTTGGAAGATTCCACAAAATAGAAAACTCGGATGCTATGTCCTTTGCTTTGTTTTCCTCAGGCATCAAGAGACGAAAATCCAGCACTAGTCTTTCAGGTGATGAGCTGTGCAATAAACGGCTAAAGGGTGATGTTGTTCCAGGTAAAGGTTTTTGTGTAATTAAGTAAAAATGATCATGCAGTGATATTTTAACCCTCCCATTCTGTGATACATTAGCATTTAATTTTTAATCAGTACACACATGATGACTCCAGTTGTAAAAAATCATGTATTTGTATTTGTGGTAAAAAACATATGATCTAAATGTGGAAAAAATGATCTTAATAGTTTAAGTATAAATTTAGGCCTCACTACACAGTTATAGCATAATTTTGTGATTTTACCTTATGGGATGCTATGGCTGAAGAGTGGGGTATAAATTGTTGTTCTGTGTCTCCAAGTCATTTTTGACTTATGGTGACCCTAAGGCAAACCTAACATAGGATGTTATCACACGGGGAGTCGTGGGGAGAAAGTGGAAATAAACGGGCACGAGTGGAAGTCTTTAATTTACGGGATTTGTCCCGTTCCGCCTCGTCTGATAACTAAATTCGAATTTAAAAGGGGGTTAATTCGAACGAAAACCTGATCTTTTCAAATCCTCAAAAATCCCGAAAATGAAAAGATCAGGTTTTCGTTCGAATTAACCCCCTTTTAAATTCAAATTTAGTTATCAGACGAGGCAGAACGGGACAAATCCCGTAAATTAAAGACTTCCACTCGTGCCCGTTTATTTCCACTTTCTCCCCACGACTCCCCGTGTGATAACGTCCATAGCTAGTGTTTTCTTGGCAAGTTTCTTCAGAGAGGGTTTGCCATTATCATCCCCTGAGGCTGAGAGTGTGAGTGACTTGGCCAGGGTCATCCAGTGGGTTTACATGGCTGAGCTGGGATTTGAACCCTGGTCTCTAGAGTCATAGTTCAGCACTCAAACCACTATACCACCCTGGTTCTTTGGGTTTAAATACTCTAAACAAATAGATAGATAAATAAATGCTGGGATTTGCAATTTTGTGAGATATTTAGAATTGTCTTGCAGAGAGTTCTAGTGCCTCACCAAACTACAAATCCATGATGCTGTAGGATGCAGCCATGGCTGTTTAGTGGTATCAAAATGCTAAAACTATGTAATGTGAAAGAGACCTCCACTTCTATATGTAGTATTACTATATCTCTAAGGGACCACTAGAGGGAGGTGCTTGATCATTTCCATACCTAAACCAATACAGTTCTAAATCAGACCTGCATAACTTGGCAGTAGGTAGGGGCCAAAATTAAAATAGACTAAACTTCTTCAGGCCCCAGATAAGTTTTAGCAGCTCAGTTTCCAAGCAAAGGTATAATTAAGGATTAAACTATTTTAATCATTAATTACTTATTAATAATTAATAATGACTTATTGTTAATTAATAACAGTTACTTTTATTAATATTAATTCTCTCCTCCTCCTCCTCCTCCTCCTCCTCCTCTGCCAAGCACTATCCTCGGGAGAAGGCTGAGTGACAGAGGAGCCTTGAGGGGCGACTGTTCACCTGTCCTCCTCTTCTGCCTCCTGACTCTTTCTTGGAAGAAACCTGGATGGCAAAGGAGCCTTGAAGTCATTCCACATCATGAGGGCCACCTGAAATCCTTTGGTGGGCCGCATGCTGCCCCTGTGCAGGCCTGTTCTAAATAGATTTAGGGGCCGTACAGACAGCCCCTAAGGGGCGGCTCTGTGCCGCCCTTGGGAGCGCCGGATCAGGGCCGCAGCAACCACACGCTGCAGCCCCTATCTGGCTTTTTGCTGCTCCAAAAAGAGCTGACAAACTTCTCTTTGGGGTGGCAAAAAGCCACCCTTAGTGCTGCCGCTGTGGATCTTTTGTGCCCCTTTGCTGCAGCGTGTCTACACACTGAACCAATGGGGTTCGCTGACGCTGTGCACTGTGCGGTGGGGCGTGTGGTGTGATAGTGGTGTCAGGGCTGCTGGCATATGGTCTCCCTGCCTCAACTCCACTGCCAGGCTGGTCCTTTAGGCCGGTCTGCACAGGCTGCTAGGCTGCATCTGCACTGCAGAAATAATGTAGTTTGACACTGCTTTAACTGCCATGACTCAATAGGATTTGTAGTTTTTAAAAATTATTTTATTAATTTTCAGCATTGTATAATGATTCAAATTTTACAATACACTTAATAAAGGTAGCATATTTCCAATTATGACTCCCTATTCATAGTCTTTCTATATAGACATAAAGTTGTCTATATAGACCATTCTCTGAAGTTGCCAGCCACAAATGCAGGCGAAATATCAGGAAGAAATTCTTCTAGAACATGGCCTAACAGCTCAAAAAGCCCACAGGAACCCATGGATGCCAGCCGTGAAAGTCTTCGACTTCAAACAGACATAAAGTTATTTTGCAACTATTACTTTCCCAGAACATTGCTGCTACATTGTGTATTTAGCTCCAAATCTTATCACATTAATTTAATTGATTATGTAAACAGCCTCAGAGAAAAGAAAAATAAATTATTTGAAGTTTTCTTTCCTTTTTCTTCTTGTCTATCATAACACTTGCTATTTCGAATTCTTCAAGACTCATTCTTTGTTTACCTTGTTCAGTCTTATTAGCAAACCTTAGCACTTAAAGCTTAAAAGTAACATGTATTCTTTTCTGTAGATATTTTGTTTTTACCCACCCAGTAAATCTGGTTGAAATTTACAACAAATAAATGGGATTTGTAGTTTTGTGAGATATTTAGCCTTCTCTGTCAAAGAGCTCTAGTACCACAACAAACTACCATTTCCAGGATTCCATAGGATGGAGCCATGGCAGTTAAAGCTATGTCAAATTGCATTAACTCTGCAGTGTGACAGCATCTTAGAGAGGATATGACTCTCTCAATCTCTCCATTAATTATCCTTTCTCAGTTAGTTAACTCACACTGAAAAGACTATTATTTGCAGAAGGTCTAACCAGCACTGCCATAGAATCATAGAGACCACAAGGACCATCAAGTCCAACTGCCTGCCATGCAGGAACGCACAATCAAAGCACACCTGACAGATGACCATCCAGCCTCTGTTTATCTTCATAGATAGAAATGTGCACAAACTAGAAACATTGACTGGCATCCTGTTCAAAAGTTATGAGATTGTAAACTGGATTGATAGAGTTGCTATAAATTGGAAATGACAAAGACACACAACAACAAAGCCAGACTTAATGTCATTACTTTTTTGATTCATGTAATTAATGATCTAAGGATCTAATCATCCAGAGAGGGTCTCAGCTGAAGGGTTTGATGCAGATCATCACTAGGAACTGATGTTTGCAACACTCTCCTCGTTGTGGAGCATCTTGAGAAAAGCAGTTGCAGCAGAACCCTGAAGGTTTTTTTCCAGTTGCCTGTTCTCAAGTTGGCACACAATAGAGAAAGTGCTGCAGACATCATCTCCTAGCACCCCCTATCATAGGTTTTTCTTGGCAAGATTTCCTCTTCCTCTGAGGCAGAGAGAAAGAGCGAGCTATTCGCCCAAGGTCACCCAGTTGGTTTCCATGGCTGAGCAGAGGTTTGAACCCTGGTCTACGGAAGTCCTCGTCCAACACTTAAACAGCTACACCACACTAGTTCTGTGCTAAAATATGTTGCTATTTTTGCCTCACCCTTGTGTCTTTAACCCTTTCTGTCACTGGAATGTGGTCCCAATGAACTTGTATGAACCTGGTTCTTCCCCCCCCCCCCCCCCCTTGGGCTGAAAGATGTTCTCCACTTTTGTTGTAGAAGAATAGCGGTGGAATTTAGTCAATAGCAACTTAGGTAACTACTGTGGGAAAGGGGGCAGTGGGAGGAACCTCTGTTCTTTTTCCTTCTCTGTCTCTGTCCCCAATTTTTCCCCATGGACAAAGCAAGGGAAGGAGAAGAGTTTCTACTACTTTAAGGTTCATATATAGCAACACCAGATACTTAGCAGTTCTCTAGCCCAATTTGTTGTTTTCTAGCATTCTTGAGGTGGGTTCTGGGGTTTATGCATTCCTGTAACCAGGATTTTTCCTAGCCACCTGGAGATGCTTGTTATTTCCTGGTGGTCTTTCTTCCAGATACTTACTAGGCATAGCTTCTGAGACTGGATGTCTGTAGAGTAGTATGGTGGCTGTAGTCTAAAACTTCTGGAGGACATGAGTTTGCCTCTTTTAAGTAATATATTAATATGGGGAGATTTGCCTAAATTAAAGGTCATGGTTAGTATGGTCATTTAAAAAAAATGACCCACAAGAGGAGCACTTTCTTTTGAAATCTGTATGTTACTAGTGTCTTTCCCTGTCATAGTTTGATCATCATATAGTTTTGCTCAGTGGCACTACATTACATTGGTATTGCTGCAGGTGAGAAATTATTTCTGTTTATATTTTCTGTGATTCGTAAGGTTAAAAGAGGATTAAATCATAATGTGAGTTGTAATATGGACAGTGATCAGAATAGTGAAATTCATATGGAGAAGGCGGCTCTACTACATGAGCTACTGAGGACAGTGTTTGGCTTCCAGATCTTTCATTTCTGTCAAAGATCACTTATTTGTTCTTTCCTCCCTTTGTACCAACCCAGGGCATCATCAGGAGATCTCTCTGCCCTCTTTTTCTTCTTTGTTCCAGTCTTTGTATGTTTTTGTTTATTGCTATGTTGGTATGTTGCTGTTCTGCTGTTTTCATTGTCTTCAAGATTTCTGCCCCCCCCCCCTTATGGTATAAGAAATTGGAAGTTGGGGGGAGAGAATCTCTCCCTAGGAGGGAGTCAGTTTGCCAGCTGTCCCCCTTTGCTGCCTAGATAAAAAGATGTATTGCAAATTGTTACTGAATGCCCTTCTTATATGAGAAAAGTAATGAAAAGGAATCTAAAGTAGCTTCACATGTCCTAACTTAAAAAATGCTTGCATCTTTTATTTGTGTATCCTGGTGCTAGGAAAAATCTTCCAAAAGAACCGTGAAGGTTACACAGCATATTTTGTTTCTTATGAGACTGGGGAGTCGGTTATGTAGCAAGGAGTGGGGAATAGTTGCTTACCATGAAGGAGGCCATACATTACTGTCTGACATCTAGAAGCTTTGACTTCTATCAGAGTTGTTAGTTTCATGGAATTTTCCCAGATTAGGCAACATTGGCAAACTATAATAGAATGTATGAGCTCATTCTGTCCATATTCTGGTCTGTCAGAGTGGGAAAAAGAAATACATTTCCTTCCCTTAATAAAGTTGGATTCTTAATTCACCAATCCTGGTCTTCCATTTTCTCCTAAAGTTACAGGGAAAAGAAAGTTGTCTTCAGTAACTTATGCTAAATAAACATTCCTCTCATTGGAAAAGCAAAAGCAATAACTGCATAACTGTTTTGTATTTTAGATGGTGTTAAAGCTAAAACAGTGTTAACTGATCAACAGCTGATGATTCTTGCAAAGAAGATGGGTAAAGACTGGAAAGTAATTGGTATTCAGTGTCTTAAGTTGTCTGTTGAAGATATCGAGCAGATTGAGGCAAAGGATGAAGATATCAATATATATAAATGCAAGATGTTGCGGAAATGGAGAGATTCTGAGCAAAATAATGGAACTGCCCAAAGTTTGTATGAGTGTCTAAAAGACGATGCAACCTATGAGGTGCTAGAAATTCTGAAAGGTAAATATCAGCCAATTTTCTCTATCTTATATCTTAAATGGGCCTTTAACTTGGTTTTATGTTATTCCAGTAGCACAAGAGACACTGTAATCTGTGTTATTTGGAGATGCCTGGGACCATGCAGGAGGGATTCAGGTAGTAGCTCATCCCTATGCCAATATCAAAACCAAGTCTCATGTGGCTCTTGCTTTCTCTATCTTTTTACCCTGTGGTCACTTGGTGAAGTCTGGCCTCACCAAGTGGAAAGTCTGAAAGCTTTTCTCTCTTTGTTTATTCCATTTGTGTTCTATAAGGGTAAAGTCTGCTCCTTGTTAGCAGTTCTGTTGCAATACTCTTCAGTAAGTTCAGCTCCAACATAATAGATGCATTCCTAAAAAGCAATTTATAGCAATTTGTTATTGTTAACTGCCTTTGCATTGATCTCGACCCATGGCGACCCTATGGATGAGACATCTCCAGGCCTTCCTGTCCTCTACTGCTTTCCCCAGCTCCTGCAAACTCATATTCGTGCTCTGTTTAATAAAGTCCATCCATCTTGCATGTGGCCTTCCTCTCTTTCTACTTCCCTCTACCTTTCCTAACATTACTGTCTTTTTCTGTGATTCATGTATTCTCATGATGTCTCCAAAGCATGACAGGCTAAGTCTTGTCATTTTGGCTTCTAGACATATTTCTGGCTTGATCTGCTCTAGGACCCGTTTGTTTGTCCTTCTGGCTATCCATGGAATCCTCAGCATTCTTCTCCAGCAGCAAATCTCAAATGAGTTGATTTTCCTCCTATCTTCTTTCTTGTCCAGCTCTCACATCCATACACGGTAATAGGGAATACAGTGGCTTGTATGATTCTGACTTTTCTGTTGAGTTGTATGTCTTTGCATTCGCCGCTCCGATTGCTCAGCAGAGGGGCGGGATATAAATAATTTATTATTATTATTATTATTATTATTATTATTATTATTATTATTATTTATTTTAGGATCTTTTCTAGTTCTTTCATAGCTGCCCTCCCCATTCTTAATCTTCTTCTGATTTCCTAGCTGCAGTCCTGTTCCGATCAATGTTTAATCCCAGATATGAGAACTCTTTTACTATTTCTATTTCCTCATTGTCTAGTTTGAATGTGTGTAAGTTCTCTGTGGTCATTATTTTTGTTTTCTTTATGTTCCAACAGTAAGCCTGCCTTTGCACTTTGTTCTTTGATCTTCCTTAGTAGTTGTTCTAGATCTATTAGGTTCTCTGCTAGTATTATGGTATGGTCAGCATATCTCAGATTGTTGATATTTCTTCCTCCTGTTTTCACTCTTCCTTCTTCCATATCCAAGACTGCTTTCCTTACAGTATGTTTTGCATATAAGTTGAATAGGTAGGGTGATAGGATGCAGCCTTGTCTGACTCCTTTGCCAATTGGGAATCATTTTGTTTCTCCATGTTCTGTTCTGACAGTAGCCTCTTGTCCAGAGTACAGATTCCTCATAAGGACTATCAGATGCCTTTAAGGGAGTTCCATAGCCTTTCATGATCTATGCTGTCAAAGGCTTTGCTGTAGTCTATAAAGCACATGCTGATTTTCTTTTGGAACTCCCTGCTATGCTCCATTTGCCATCGTATATTTGCAGTGTGATCCCTGGTGCCTCTTCCTTTCCTGAACCTTGCTTGGACCTCTGGGATTTCTCTCTCCATGTATGGTTCGAGTCTATGTTGCAGAATTTTAAGCATGATTTTGCTTGCATGGGAGATTAGTGCTATTTTTTATAGTTGCTGCAATCTCTTGTGTCTCCTTTTTTGTGGATGGGGATGCACTCTAAAAATAACAGGACTTACGGGGAAAATAAGGTTAGGTGCAGATCTATAACAAAACAAAACTCATATCTAAGATACTTATTTCACTTACCACAAATTTCATTCTGCTGAAAATAAAATTGGCTGGATCTTGGGATTTTCCTTGCTTGCCTACATATATGTTTGCTGCTGTGCAAACTCTTGGATAGGTTTAGGCTCTTACGAGGAGCACAGAAGTGAAAAAGACAGACCTCCCTGCATTGTAGGAGTCAGTGTTTAGCTGAGGTGGAAATTCCCTCATTCCACCCCGGTTCCTTTCACTCCCTCTCTCCCTCTTCTCCCTCCAGTGTGCCCCTGCCAAACGTGGACTTCTGCAATGTGGGGAGTTGTATCTTGTTGCTACTGCAGAACCTTAGACCTAGCTGAGTGTTGTGTGTCTGTGCAGCAACAGAGGAGCCTGGATGGTCTGAACAAAAAGTGTGTGTTGGTGGTGGTGGTTGGTGACTGGAGAAATTGGAAAGAAAAGAAGCAGGACTTTGATGGGAGATGACAAGGGTGGAATAGAAAGACCAGGAGTGGGGTGCCCAGAGAGGCAATGAGCATTTACCCAGGCTATTGACCAACATGGCTGAGGCTTCTGGGAGCTGAAGTCCCTCGGCCCTTAAAGGGGACAGTTTGCCTACCCCTGCATAGTATCTGCAACAGTTTCTGTGCTGAAGTTAGTGCGGTTGTTTCATCATTCAAATTGCACCTAAAAAAGCGTAACAGTATCAAAGACCTGACTGGTTATTTCAAATTAATGACTCCCATATTTTATTTTCTTATTAGATTTCTCCTTTTGTATTTTTTATATAGTCTTCTGCAACAGATGTAGATTGTGTAGCCCTTCATATGTTCTTGGATTGCAACTCCATGGAGTCCAATTACACCTGGAGGGTTACATGATTTCTACCCCTGCTGTAAAACAGCTTAGAGCAAGGATGAGCAACTTGCGGTCACCCAGCTGCTGCTAAGCAGTCATTTCTATCATCCATCACCACAGTTATGCTGGCTAGGGCTGATGGGAATTGCAGTCCAACAGCATCTGGAAGGCCTCTATTATAGATTGCTCTTTCCCCTTATATAATAGAAGCACATTAGACATCCAGACAGTAACATGTTTCCTATGAAGTCTTAGCCAGGTGTCAGTTTGCATCAATCTTTTGGTGCCACTCTGTCTAAAACAGTTTACACACTTGAACAGAAATCTACATTGGGGTATCGTAAAGTAATAATTATCATCCAGAGGTGGTTATGGTACATTGATTAAATTTTGCCAGTGTCATCATCACCAAATTACTTTTTCTTTTCACAAAAATGAAAAATCCATCGCAGGGGTGCCGATTTGACAACACAGATGATAACATTCATGAAGTGGAAAAGTGGTTTAAGGCACAATCTGCAGACTCCTACAATAACAGTATTCAGAGGGTCAAGAAACACTGAGGAAAATGTGTAAATCTGGATGGTGACTACGTAGAGATAAGTTAACAACTACAAATGAAAACAAACTTTATGTCAATTTTTTTAAAGGTGATAATTAAAACTTTACGATACCCTCTTGTATATATAAGCTCCAAGCTACCAAACATTGCACAATCTGGGAGCCAAGTTCCTACAGACTGGGAAGAAAGAAACTACCTCATTTGTTTTTTAGCCAAGACATAGAATACTTTTCAAAGTCTGCTAGTTGTAAGTCCTCAGTCATAATCCTAGACGCTGTACATCCTGTCTGAGATTTCAACTCAGAATGAGATTCTGGCTTTACGGACTTCAAACTATTTACTGCACATAGTGGGTCTTCTACTCAACTCCAAGGAAGCACACCTGATTGCTGACGCAGAGGGAACAAAACCTCTCATTGCTGACACAAGCCCCTAGCTGGTGATTGCTATTTTCCCAAGCTGACATATTTATATTCCCTTGACACAACTTCCCTGAAATAACATGAACGCCTCTGGGAGGAGTTATATAGAGCTAGGCGGCTAGCTCCACCCCCTAGTGACTCACAGATGTGACTCACAGAAGCCCCACCCCCTCAGCAAGAAACACACTCTCCCAAGTGTTTTGTTTTTTTTAATTTTTAAACACCCACCCACTCAAAATAGCTGCCCAGAAATTGGTTTCTTTCTTCTCCCGGGCAGGGACTGGCCTGGAAAACCTCTGGGAGGAGTTATATAGAGCTAGGTGGCTAACTCCATGGCCTAGTGACTCACAGAAGTCCTACCCCCTCAGCAACAAAACACTCTTCCAATTTGTATGCTCCAAACTGAAAATAGCATCAAGGGTGTGACCTGCAATATCTGTGGGCCCTGAAACCAATTGGGATAGGCCCATGTTTGTCATGGATGCCATGAACTCCTGAGCTGCACCTGATAGACTGGTCTCAAACAGGATGTTGAAATCACCCAAGAACAAAAGTCTGGGTCACTCCAACACCAATTCCAAGACCAGTTCTGTGAGTTTGGCCAGGGAATCTGTTAAGCAGCAAAGCAAAGCAAAGCAGCTTCATTTATATACTGCTTCATATCGTGCTATGGGATGTCTAAGCGGTTTACAACTGTAAGCTCATTGCCCCCCAACAGTTGGGTACTCATTTTAGCGACCTCGGAAGGATGCAGGCCTGAGTCTAGCCTGAGCCCTGGCTAGTTTTGAACTCACAACCTTGTGGTCTATGAGTGAGTGGCTGCAGTACAGGCATTTAACCACTGCGCCACCAGGGCTCTTCCTGCACCACCAGGGCTCTTCAGCAGGGTGGACTGTACACTAAAAACACTAAAAGAATCCTCAGTCTATCCCTGGTCTTCAGGCTCAGGTATGCACACTCAGTGTGCTTCAGCACCCTTATAGGTACTCTGGTCAGGTAAAAATGATCTTTGTAGACCACAGCTATTCCCCCCTGCCCACTTTCCGTCACCTGTTCACTTACACAGTACCCTGATGGGAGAGTCCGCACCCATGTTGGTCCACTATAATCTCCCAGTCAAGTTTCTGTAAAGCATGCCAGGTGAGCCTCTCCATCAGTAAGGAGATTGTATGCACTTTATTTTTAACTGACCTGGCATTACAAAGGAACAAGGTGAGGTTTTGTGGGTGACTTGGTTCACTCTCCAAGATCTCGAGGATTGCAGGACGACTGGAAAATAAGCTAGGTATTAAATAACTCTCCCTCCTCTGTAATGATGCATCACTCTACCATCGCCAGATCTCCCTCTGCCCCAGACAACTCAAATTGCCACCCCATTTCCTTTGCATGTTATGCTCATCTCAACAATAACTACAGGCTACATAGTTGACTATGGGAATTAATAATACATTGACATACTCTAGAATCACGCAGCAGTGATTCCCAGTTTGGACATAGCGAGTTTATAGAGTTGAGTAGTTGATTAGTCCAGCATAACCTTACTCACACTGAGGTGACATCTTATAGCTTACTAGATGGTACCAGGATTTGCTCTCACCACTGTCTAGTCTTATACCTGCCACTCTCACTGCCAACTGGTTTACCAGTATTATAGTAGATAATATCTACATATAGGTACCCTATATAGGTGCAGTGTAATTCTCTGCAAATGTACTGTAGGGATTCAGAAATATTAAAGATACAATGAAATCTCTCCTCTTGCTTCAAGCTAGCCACTCCCACCAATTGTATTCTCAACATCTCAGTCTCTCCTCTGTAATTTCATGCCCCTAGCTTCCAGCTTCCACTCAGTATATAATGTGTAGCTTCCATAAGACACCAAATGGGCACCAAATAGGCAATACCCCTTGGCTGCTGCTTTGGACTTCTGGTGGTGATATAGTCTGCTGGCCACATCTCTGCAAGGCACTTGATGCTGGCTCAGAGCAAGTGCTGGTCCCACAGATCAGCATGTTCTTACTAACATACTGCCTTGGGCTTCTGGTAGCAATATAGCCTGCTGGCCATGCCTCTGCAAGGCAGTTGGTGTTTTCTCAGAGCAGGTGCTGGTCCCACAGATTAGGTTGTTCTTCTTACCAACAACCAACTTAGACTCTCCTTTTCTGAATATTACTCTCCATATAAAGAGAGCAATGGGAGGTGCTACTCTACTTCTTCTGCTCATGCATTCAGGTTAACTATCCTGAATGCCTTAATAGGTCTACTATGTATCTACTCCAGTTACCAGTGTTCCAGGTAACCCCTAACTTGACGATTATTTATTTTTTCCAGGTTTTTTAGAGCAGACGTGAGTTTGGAAACAGCTTGAAGTAGGGGAAAAGTTGAAACTTCAGGAATACTCTTTGACAATTTTCCAAGTAATTGAAATGGGATTTTGTTGTAAACTGCCAACACTGAAAGATCCAACTTGTTTCTGTGAAGAGAAGATTATACACCTGTTGTGGAAACGTTGGGGTGAAATGTGTGTGTGGGGGGGGGGCGGGGGGGAGGAAAACAAATGGAACTTTAAACTTGTGAATTTTGAGCAACTTGCTACTTTCCACCCAAAGATATTTTGCCATGCCCAACAGATGGAACTTCAGCTTTTGTATATGCTTTACCTCCATAAGGATAATTAATGCTTTTCCAAAATGTCCTTGGGTCTTTTGGGTTTACACTGCTTAGATTAGCTAGGATCTGTGGTCTCTATTAGCTCTCCAAATAGAGACAATGGTAGTCATAAATGAGATCCTGTTTTTCATGCAGTTGAAAAGATTTTTCTTTTATAATCCTGTGAGTAATCATGAACATGATGGTCCCTCATTCTGTCTCTCCATAGCACTTCTGCTACACACTTGCTTCCCCTGCCAAAGAGGATGGGAAGAGAGCACAAGCTTCCACTTGGTAATATTTTGAGCCATATTTTGACAATATTAAAATTGTCAAATTGTTTTCAAACTGTGTATAAAGCAAACCTGAGGTACCTCTCATGAGAAGCTTATGAAAAGAACAGTAAAACGGAAAACTTCCTGACAGACATTATTTGTCTTCTGCAATATGCAGCTGCAGAGAATGACAGACACATTCTTGGGTTTACTTTCTGTCCTGAGCAGGCAGAACAGACCTAGCACTAGGGCTGGCTCTAGTTGTTTTTCTGTTTTTGTTTCATTTCTTTAATGAAAAATACTGTCCAGTGCACTGTGCTTAGCTTGTCAAGGTAGTCCAGCTTCTAGATCAAGAAAAACTAAATTCTTTGCAATTACAGAAGTCTGCATAACTACTGTTTATAGCTATTTTAATTTATATAATCTGGTTTTGGTATATGTGGAGAAGGTAATATGTGGTGTGAAGCAATGTAGAAGCCAAATCACTGGAACTATTTACCTTTGATTCCTGGGATGTTTATAAGATACCACATATGCATCATTACAACTATAAGAACTAGAAACTTCCTTTTTTAGTAAGAGGAACAACAACAAAAATGCAAGAGCGATTTTCATGAATCTCCATTTAGTTCTTCTGGAATTGTGATCTATACATAGCCCTGATCACCATCCATTTCCAAGAGTTTTCTAATAATGTTGGATAAATTTAGTGGCAAAAAAAGATGAAAAACACTTTCTGGAACTAATTCTACAATCATAGAGAAACATATTAAAGCAGATAAGCAGAGGTAAATTGTATGAATTCACATCTTTTAAAAGGCCCAAGTAGCCTATGAACCACTTTTGAAATGTAGCATTGACTTCTGTGTGAAGGGAGTTTACATGTTGTTCCTCAAATATCACTAATTTCCTTTGTTGTACAGATAGATTGTAAAGTCTTTAAATAAATTGGCTATGTTTTGTTTTTAAATAGATTTGCTATGTTTTGTGTGAATTTTTTTGTTGCATTGGCATTAAACATGTTTATCTGTACAAATAGAAAACTCTTTTCTATGTTTAATTGAAATCAAATAAACATTTGTAAAAGTGTATGAACAAACAGAAAAATCCTCTGAGGAACTCAGCCTGTGGTCCATACAGTGGTGAAACCACTTGATAGAGATAATTGTACTCTTGACAGTGCGAGACAGTTTCATCAGATGGCAGATGCTGGCATCTGTCAAGGTGCTGGAGAGCAGAGCTGCTCATATCACATAGTCTGCTTTTCATTGAAACAAGATATATGCTCTTCATGCACTTTGTTTGAAAAGAAATTTCAAATTTTAGACTGTCAAAATTTGCCAGTGTGAGGGCAAATTAATCATGATTGGTAGTAAAACACTATGATAGGTTTGCCTTATGCTCAGCATAGGTCATGAATGACTTGGAGGCACACAACAACAACAACAAGTGGAGTACCTATATATGGCCTGTTTTTCTGGAGGTGCTTTTGTGGCTGGTCAGCAACTATACATATGTGATCCTCCAACATAAAAGTCTCTAGCATAGTAGGAATCTATCTGGAAAATGATATGACTACTACTATGCCTTCATTCATATAATTGTTTTCCAGTTCCTAGATCATGTGAGTAGCTTCATGGAAGCCCGTAGCACAAAGTGGAAACTGCATGTCTCAGCATTAGTAATATTAGTCTAAATAGGTTTATCCCTCTGGCCATCTATATTTTGTACATAATAGACAATCCTGTTGAGTACTTAAGTCCTTGTAAGTAGACTTATTCCTTCAGGAATTAGTCAGTTCCATAAAATATCCAATAAAGGGCTGGTGTTATTACTGTGTAGGGGACCCAGCAAAGTGACTGATTCACATCGATTCTGTTTTGCTTTGGTTCCATTGTGCCTCAAGACATCAGCTAGGGCATGCCAGTGTCCTGTTATGCACCTTCACAATTTGCTAATAGGGTTTCTTAGTGCCTCTGCTACGTAGCTAAGTATACATAAAGTTATGTAACATACACTGTGATAGAGGATTTTGTCCAATAGTTGTTTAGCACTAGCCCCTAATAACTCTCAAGCAATATATACCATTAAATCATATATGAGAGAGAATTTGTTTTGAACCAGCCTGGCCTTTGATAACTGCACCTTCAGAAATAAATATAAGCTGACCAGGCCACTAGAAACACTGGCTGAGAGAAAGAGCAGGTATGAGATGCCTAGTTCCATGTTTTAGACTAGTGTTGTATCTGAAATAAAAATTATAAATACACATTAGCAACACATGCTGACAACTGCCTGTTTACATGCTGAAATGTAAACAGGCAGGATAATTCAACAGAACTAAACTATATTGCTTATGCCACTAATTGCTACTTTTGATTCCCACATGTAAACAAAGTTAATCACATAATCCTTACATTTTAAGATAAACAATCAAGTAATTATATATTCCAGCATGTATGGTGGCTTTTGGTGTAGCAATCCAGCCTACAGAGATCAGAGGAGAGATACTAGAGATCAGTTGAGACAGTACTGAGCTGGATGGACCAATTGTCATAACTTTGTATAAGATTGCTTTATAGGAGAGCACTGGATGAATAAATGGAAGCAAGACATTGCCCTGACTAGTGGTAAGCCTGAAATATGTATGTCTCATAGAATATGCCACAAAGCACAAGGCATTTGATGGTAGTCTCCGGAGTTTCACAGCAGAAAAGTCATTGCAGACTGTATTTCATAAAGACCAAAAAATTAGAAACCACAGTCATATTAGATTTGTGTCCATAGTAATGCAAGTAACTGTTTGTGTAATCACCCTTGTGCCCCTACAATGTATTTTTGATTTGCATGTTGCACTTCTGATGCCAGCATGTGCTTTGGAGGTTCTGTTGAATTTTTAAACACCAGAAGGGTATTTGAATGAGGCACATAGACCCCAGACATATGGATGGCCTAAACACAAAGATAAAAGGGGGTGGTTAAAAGAGGCAATCTTCTCCCTACTCCACAATCTGCATTTCCTACTGAAACAGAAAGCAAAGGATGGGTTCTCACCAACAAGTCAAACAAGGCCGTGCCCCCCTTTATTCCCTACAGTGTTCCCAAGTATCCTTCCTGTCCACACATTTTGGGGTGCCCCCAGATCCAGTCACTGCTTTGTGAAGTCAATCAAATAAATTCTTTTCATCTTGTGGTCTGCAGAAGAGCTCTACTGATACTGTGGACTGCTAAAAGGAAAAAGAAAAAAGGCTCCTAGAGCAAATCAAGCCTGAACTCTCCCTAAAAGCCAACATGATTAAACTGAGACTTTGGTACTTTGGCCATATCATGAAAAGACATGACAAACTAGAAAAGACAATAATAATTGGTTAGGTAGAAGGCAGTAGGAAAAGAAAAAGACTACATTCCCTATGGATAGACTGAATCAAGAAAGCCATGGTCCTGAGTCTACAAGACCTTAGCAGGGCTGTTGATGACAGGGTGACTTGGAGTCACCATTAGTCAAAGTCAACTTGACAGCAGTTAACAACAAACAACAACAACTCTAGTTTATGCATCCATAACTGGAATGTAGGATACCAACCCAGATTGTCATATAATATACAACTTTGTTTTTTATTATTTGAGATGAGCTAGGATGGTGTAGTGGGTTGAACGTTGGACTATGACTCTGGAGACCATGGAAACCTACTGGATGACCTTGGGAAAGTCACATTGTCTCAGCCTCAGAGGAAGGTAAATGCAAACCCCCTCTGAATAAATCTTGCCAAGAAAACCCCATAATAGGTTCACCTTAGGGTCACCATAAGTCAGAAAGGACTTGAAAGAACACAACAACAAATATCTCTGAAATTCTTTCATGTGTGTTTATTGTTGCTCACACAGTTAATAATTTTTAAATAATTGTGTTAATTTTTATAATAGAATCCCATCTCCATGTCCTCCTCTCTTGGTTTTTCCTTCCCCTTTGCCATTCTGCTTCCCACCACCTACAGTTCTATATCAGGTGAGTTTTCTTTTCCTGATACAGTCAGCCCTTGGTATCCATGGGCCGCGCCACTATTAGGAACAACTGCACTGCACTGAAGTCCTCCCTCCCACCCTCCTTTCTGAGGCTTCTGAGGCTTCTGCCTTGAGCTTGGCTTTAGCGGTGCTTTGGAGGCAGAAGCTGGAGCCCCATCAACTGGAGGGAGCTGGAGTTGGGGCCTGGGCTAGGGCTTGGGTCTCGGAGCCTGGAAGTTCTGTCCCAGGTGTTGGTCCGGGGGGGGGGTCTCTGAGACCCAAGCCCCAAGGCCAACTTTGAAGGGGTTGCTGCCCAGAGGGAGGTGGTCAGGGAAACTGTCTTGGGACAGACAGTGACTGCCTTATTGGGTGTTCCTAGTAATGTCCCTGATGCTTGAAGGGTTTCATCTGTCATCCACTGGGCTTCTCTCTTTTTTTGGATGCAGATAAGGGCTTTTTGCATTCCTTCCTGACAATGTTGCTAGATTTAGTCCATGTTCTTTTGACTCCTGGTCAATAATAATAATAATAATAATAATAATAATAATAATAGCAACATTTATTTGTACCCCACCCCTCTGCTTAGCAATCAGGGCGGCTTCCAACATAAAAATACAATACAATAAAATCAACCCCAAGCCCCAATCCTCACAACCCTTAAAAATTTATTAAACAGCATCCAAATTTAACACTGTTTAAAAATACTTACAAATTTACAGATTACAATAATTGGAGCAGCAACGGGTATAATAGCAGCTGGGATGGGGGGACAGAGAGATACAGAGGACAGGTTCTATGACTGGGAGGACTAATCAGGAAAGGCCTGCTGGAAGAGATCCATCTTGACAGCCCTTTTAAAGCTGTCTGAGGTTGGTAAGTGACGGATCTCGTCTGGCAGGCCGTTCCATAGTCTGGGAGCAGTTATTGAAAAGGCCCTCTGGGAAGCAGCTGACAGTCTAGATTTATTCACCTGTAGCAGATTCCTCCCAGAGGACTGAAGTACATGGGGCAGATTGTATGGGAGGAGGCAGTCTTGAAGATAGGTTGGGCCCAAGTTAGCCTTAACAATGCAAATCTTTTTTTTAACATTATCTTTAAATTCTACAAAGGTGTTCTTCAGGTTGTATTTTGGCCTGATGGCTGCTTTGGTGTTCTTTAGCTTTATTCTCATTTTTGATGTTAGGAATTCATGGTCTGTCTCACAATCTGCTCCTGGTCTTGTTTTTGCAGAGAGAATGGAGCTTCTCCTGCTTCCAATTACAGTTGTCCCTCCCGATTTGTGGTCTTGCTCTCTGCGGTCTTGATCCTTTGCAGACAGCAAGCAGGAGAAGAACTCCGACAGAACTCGCCTTAGGAAACATCTTGATTCCTATAGGGAGGCTTTGCGTGCAGCGCGGAAATCTTTCAGTTCTGCACGCATTGCGTCTGCAGAGTCTCGCCCGGCAGAGCTGTTTAGGGTGGTGGGGGAGCTGACAAGGGTTCCTCCTGCGCCGAATCCCCTACTGAACCCGACGACAGCCTGCTGTGAGGCCTTTAATATCTACTTTGCAGATAAAATCTCTCGGATAAGAGCCGACTTAGACACCATTGTTTTGGCAGAATCCGTAGATGAGGCATCCAGGAACTCCGTTGATGACATTTCACTGGATCAATTACAATCTGTGAGTACCGATGACGTGGACAAGTTGCTTGGAATGGTGAGGAAGACGACCTGCCCCCTCGATCCATGTCCATCTTGGCTGGTCGTCCAGGGGGGAGATGCGTTGAAGGGGTTCCTTCGGGACACAATCAATGCATCATTCAGAGAAGGCAAAGTACCATCTTGTCTAAAGGAGGCGGCGGTTAAGCCACTCCTGAAGAAGCCTTCCCTGGACCCCCTGGACAGAAACAACTATAGACCAGTCTCCTTACTCCCTTTTTTGAGTAAGGTGATCGAGAGGGCAGTTGCTTCCCAGCTCCAGGCAGTCTTGGATGAAACCGATTATCTTGACCCATTTCAAACCGGCTTCAGGACAGGATTTGGGGTTGAGACTGCCATGGTTGCTCTGACCGATGACCTCCGCCTGAGTATTGACAGGGGTAGTGTGACCCTGCTAGTGCTCTTGGATCTCTCTGCAGCCTTTGACACTATAGATCATGCCATCCTCTTAGATCGCCTGAGAGAGTTAGGAATTGGAGGCACTGCTCTGCAGTGGTTCCGTTCCTTCCTCTCGGGCAGATCTCAGAGGGTGAGGCTCGGGGACAGTTGCTCATCCAAAATTGAGCTTAATTGTGGCGTCCCTCAGGGCGCCATCCTGTCCCCGATGCTGTTTAATATTTATATGAAACCGCTGGGGGAGATCATTCGGAGGCATGGAGCGCGGTGTCTTCAGTACGCTGACGACACCCAGATATATCTCTCCATGTCCAGATCATCGTCTCAGACTTCAGATGGCGTCTCACCTCTTAATGACTGTCTAAGAGCGGTAATGGGTTGGATGAGGAAAAACAGATTGAAGTTGAATCCAGACAAAACGGAGGTACTCGCAATCACAGGCCCGAAACCAGGTCTGGGAATACAGCCTCCAGTCCTGGGCGGGGTCACACTCCCCGTAAAGGACTGTGTTCGCAGTTTGGGGGTGCTCCTTGACTCATCGCTTCACATGACTAGTCAGGTGAATGCGGTGGTCAGGAGTGCCTGTTATCAGCTTCGGCTGATACGCCAACTGCGCCCTTATCTGGATATGAGGGATCTGGAAACTGTGGTACACGCCCTGGTAACCTCACGTCTGGATTTCTGCAATGCACTCTACATGGGGCTACCCTTGTGCCTAACCCGGAAACTTCAATTAGTACAGAATATGGCAGCCAGGGTAATCACGGGAACATCAAGGAGGGAGCACATAACACCGGTGCTTAAATCCCTCCACTGGCTGCCGATTAGTTTCCGGGCACAGTACAAGGTGTTGGTTTTGACCTTTAAAGCCCTACATGGCTTGGGTCCATCTTATCTTAGAGACCGCCTCTCCCCGTATGATCCCCCCCGCGCCCTGCGGTCCTCTGGGAGGAATCTGTTACAGCCAATAAAAACTAGGCTGTCCCGGACCTCCCAGAGGGCCTTCTCCGCTACCGCTCCCAGACTGTGGAATGGCCTGCCGGATGAGATCCGTCTGATAACCACCCTTGCTGCCTTTAAGAAGGCAGTAAAGACGGATCTCTTCCGGCAGGCCTTCCCAGAATAATATCTGTCCATGGAGAGGGACAACTTGCTCATTGACCACTGACTCCGGATTGAGTTTTTAATTTATTCTTGTGTTGTTTTAATTATTTTTTGGTTTAATCTTGTTTTAAGGGGTGGGTGGAGGGATTATGTTTGGAGAGAATGTTTTTAACTGTGCTGTTTTAAAATGCTGTAACCCGCCCCGATTGCCTAGCAGAGGGGCGGGCTATAAATAAAACTTATTATTATTATTATTATTAGGAGGGACATAAAGGTGCATGTACCTGAGGTATGTGCACAGTACCGAGTGTGGGAGTGCACTCCCATTGTAATCAATGGGATTAAATATTGGCACTTTTCATGATTCGGTGTGTGTGTCTGTCCGGAACAGATTCCTCACGAATCGGAAGGGATGACTGTATAGAGGGGAAGGAAAAACCAAGAGAGGAGGACATGGAGATGGGATTTGGTTTCTATATTGGCATCAGGTGATGTCCATGTATACAGTTTCCTTTTTGGTTGCTTGAAGAATGTGTTTGCAATTAACAAACTATTGGTCTTGCAAAATTCAATCAGTCACTCTTCTGCATCATTTATTGATCCTAGACGAAATTTTCCTACAGTCTTTGACACTGCTTTGATATTGCTTCCTACATTTGCATTCTGATTGCTCATGATTGCTCATGATTAACAGCAAGTGTTAATCTTTTAGTGTGTGGTCAGTTTCCTCCAGAACTCCAGCATAGAAGCTTTCAACTTCTTCCTCTTCTGTCTCTGTAGATGGAACATAATTTTGAATTATTGTTATATTGATCGGTTTTTCCTGAGATCTTGCTGATATTATTTGCTCAGACTTTGGCTGCTTTTGCTACATCTTACCTCACTATTAATGTCACCCCATTTATTCTTAGATGTTCATTTCCTGAGTAAAACACTGTGTGTTAATTTTCCTTAACTGTGTGTTAATTAACACTCAAATTGTAGTGGAAAAACCAACTGTTGCAAATTAACTCCCAGCATCCACGGTTCTTTGCAGAGCTTGATGCAGAACAGGGGACCACAAAATAGTTTGAAAGCATAGGTTTATTGCCGGCAAGTCCCAACGGAATTAGCATTCAGATCATTGGGCAAAGGACAAGCCAAGATGGCTGTAGTTTTATGCACTCACAAAGAAATTCAAAGCTGACATTCTATTGGATGCTCTAAACCAGGGACAGGCAACCTTTTTGAGACCTGGGCTGGTCTCCTGTCACCTAGGTCTCGGCTGGGCCGAGGGCGGGGGGTGGCGGCGCGTGCGCTCACGCGCATGCATGCACCCTCCTCCTCCGGCCATGAACCCTGCGCACGCGGCTGCAGCGGCTGCTACCACGGCCGCCGCCGTAGCACGTGTGGCCGCAGCCACAGCGCATGTCGGCAGGCGCCATTTTGGAAGTCCAAAACGCGGCCGCGACGTGTTTGCGCATGCGCAAGAGTACTGTGCATGTGCAAATGCGTCGCGGCCATCATTTTGACTTCCAAAATGGCGGCCGCAGCAAACACAGCCAAAAACGCGCCCCGACGGCGGCGAGTGGCGTGCGGCGGCGGCGGCGATGGCGGCAACCTACGGCCTGGGCCGGTAAGTCCGGGGCCCGGGGCCTTAACCGGCCCCCGGGCCGTAGGTTGCTGGTCCCTGCTCTAAACTTTAAACACACAGAATTCTGAGCAATGAGAATACAGATTTCAGAATACATTATAATATGCTTAAGTTATCATGTTGCCATGCCAACCACATACCAAAATCTCTTATCAGTAAATAAAATGGTGTGTACCAGCCAGAAGGCCCTTTAGCACAAACAAGAGTAGTTGCCAATGATTTATTATGGCTCTCTGGTCCACGCTGGCTCCTAATGAAGGTCTTTAATGCATCAGGTTACCAGGACCGGGGTCAGGCTGTAGCTAAACAACCCTTTAGCATTCTTTGAGTTTAAACCTTCCAGCATTTTCCTTAGAGGCCCACTTAATAATAATAATAATAATAATAATAATAATAATAATAATTTGTATATCCCGCCTCTCCCAATGGATCGAGGCAGGAGTACAACAATAGAGATAAAAACAACAAGGTTTAAAACATGGCAATAAAAACATGACAAAATTACAATAAAAATTCTTAAAACAAACATTAAAATTACCAATACAATAAGACAATAAAATTAACATTAACATTAACAATAAAATTAACAATTACATTTACCAAAGCAAATCCAGGCGATAACGGAGGTCTTCCTTCCCAGGGGATCATTGTCTAGTGTTATTTTAGGTCGGGTGGGAAAGCCCACCGGAAGAGTTCTGTTTTAAGTGCCTTTTTAAAGGCCTCCAACGTAGAGATGGTGCGAACCTCTTCCAGCAGGCTATTCCATAGTTTAGGGATCCCAGCTGTAAATGATTTCTGGGAGATGGAAACCAACCTAACATTATGATATTCCAATAGGTTTTTCCCAGAAGTTCTGAGAGTGCGGGGCAGATTGTGTGGGGAGAGATGTTCCTTTAAGTAACACGGACCCGAGCCATGTAGGGCTTTATAGGTAATAACCAACACTTTGTATTGTGCCCGGAAGCTAATTGGCAGCCAATGAAGGGCTTTCAACACAAGTGTAATGTGGTCTGCCCTAGATGTTCCAGCGACCAGCCTGGCTGCTGCATTTTGAACTAATTGAAGCTTCCAAACTTGGTACAAAGATAGCCCCATGTAGAGCGCGTTACAGTAGTCCAAACAAGAAATTACCAGGGCAAGTAGTACTGCTTCAAGGTCTTCCCGGTCCAAGTAGGGACGCAGTTGCTGAATCAACCGAAGCTGATTCCAAGCACTCCTGGCCATCACATCTAGTTCAGATGTCAACTGTAGCGATGAATCCAGGAGTACTCCCAAACTGCGTACTTTGTCCTTTAGGGGAAGTGTGACCCCATCCAGGACTGGATGACACAATTCCCTTCCCAGGCCAGGAGTTCCTATCGCAAGTATCTCTGTTTTCTCTGGATTCAGCTTGAGTTTGTTTTCCCTCATCCAGCCCATTACTGACTCAAGGCAAGCATCCAGGAGCGATGCCATCCTTAGTCACTGCAGCAGTCGGAGACATAGAGAAATAGGGTTGGGTATCATCAGCATATTGATAAACCCACGCCCCATATCTCCAGATGATCTCTCCCAGTGGCTTCATGGGGGACAGTATGGCGCCCTGCGGGACGCCAAATGTCAGCTCCCTTTCAGAGAAGCAACCCAGAATTCCCTTCGCATGGCTGCTTGACCATTATTTTATACACATAATAGCACACATCTCTAATTTAGGCATATAAAACATTAATTAAAGAAATTCTCCTGCCTCAAAATTGTCCCATTCTTGTCTGCTTTAGCTTGCTTACTCTAGGTACAGCAATGCTTATATGCTCCATTTGTTTTTACCATTATAAGCTTCTCCTGGTTCATGTTTCTCAGATTCCATGTTTGTAAAATATGTGTTGTGCAGTTTCAGATTTTCTTTTTGTCTCTTAACATGTCAACAGCTGAATGTCCTTTCAACTTGATTCCAATTGTGTCATTAAACATAATGTTGCTCATAGTCGTCTGTAACCTACGGATCCATATTTGGTCTGTATTCAGCTATTGCATATAATCACGATGGTGTCACAATTGCCAGGATCATAAATGCCTCAGAAACCTACCTTAATTTCCAGGGAGTTGCTCTAAGTAATGGCTGTTTGTGGGGCAGGCTTATGGGGTGCTTCAGGATGGTATGGGTCAGGCATTGGTTTGGAGCTACATAATCAGTTCCAAGCTCTTCCCTTAATCAGCTATTCTGAGGCACAGAAACAGAGACAACAGCCTCACTTTTCAGAAGGCATAGGCATTATCTTGGAGGATTCTTTGGACTTGACCTTGGATGATTCTATGCACAGAAGGACTCCTGTCACTTCCCAAAGGAATAAGAGGTGTGCACTGGTAGTAGGTGATTCTTTGTTGAGAGGAATAGAAGCTGTGCAGGCCTGATAAGATCTCTCAAAGGTGTGCTTCTCTGTGAAGTTCTATGATGTAACAGAGAGGATGACACAATTAATTAAGCCTATACCCCTTCCTTCTAACCCACATTGGAGCAAATGATGCCACAGGTTAAAATATTGCAAGTGACTATGAAGCTCTGAGAAGGAGGCTAAAGGACCATGGGGCACAAGTTGCTTTTTCATGGTCCAGAAGGAGGGAGGAGAATACTAGACATGAACAACTGGCTTTGTAGATATCAGGAAAGATTTGGTTTCTTGGACTAGGATCTGTGCTTTCATGAAGAAGGATTTCTCACAGGAGATGGGCTGCACCTCACAGCAGCTGATAAGAACATATTTGCTAGGAATCTTGCAAGCTTGATCAGGAGGACTTTAAACTGATGTACATGTGGGAGGGAGACAGTATTCCAGAATGCAAGGGGATACCAACAGGGACTATAGTCTCAATAATACGTGGAATTGGGCCAATAGTGAAACAACAAGGAGTCAACTGGAGGGAATAACTCATGGTCTTAGATTTCTCTACACTGATGCACAGTGCATGGGAAATAAACAAGATGAACTTGAACTTTTAACAGATAAAGGCAATTATGATTTGATAGATATCACTGAGACCTGGTGGGATGAGTCTCATGAATGGAATCTAGAAATCAAAGTGTATAACCTATTCCAACAAAACAGACTAAACAGGAAGGAAGGAGTAGCAGCATTACACGTCAAGGAGGTGTACATTTAGAAAGCAGGTTCATGACCTAGAGCATGGAAAACAAGTTGAGAGAATTTGGCTGAGAATTAAATGGAAGTAAAACAACAGTGCTATCCATGTGTGGGTCTACTATAGGCCTCCAAGATACACTGATTTGGATGATGTCTTCCTAAAACAAACAGCCAAACATGGGAGACTCCAATCACTCTGATATTTGTTGCAAGTCACATTCTGCCACACTCTGAGGAATCTAACAAATTCCTCAAAAGCCTTGCAGATAATTCCATTGTATATTAGCAATTTTGGACATAATCCAAAGCAACACTGATGGGTCAATGAGGTGGACATAGTGGGATCTATGAGTGGGAGTGACCATGTCCTCTTAGGATTTGTTATAGGAAAGGAGAAGCCAAATGTAGTCAGACATGCTTTGAAAACTGATTTCAGTAGGTTTAGAGACATAGGGGGGTTGCAGACTGCCAGAAATAGTGCAAATTGAGTCCACTTTTAGGGTTAGGGTTAGTGCTGGGGAATCATAGGAATTTTTTTTTCTGTGACATTGAGCCTTCTCTGTCAGAGAGCTCTGGTGCCACAATAAACTACAGTTCCCATGATTCCCTAACCCTAACCCTAAAAGTGGACTCAATTTGCACTATTTCTGGCAGTTTGCAACCCCCAATACTGGGTGAGATCCCATGGTCAAGAATGCTCAAAATGGAGGTCATAATGCACAAGAGTTCCTAAAAGGTGAGATTTTGAAGGCACAGTTGCAAAAAAATTCACTAAAGAAGCAAAGTGGGAGGTGTCTAAAGAAACCAAGGTGGGTGTACAAAAAACTTTTGGATGAGGTGAATGTAAAAGAAATGGAAGAAAGGAGAAATCATCAAAGAGAAACACAAATGAATAGCCAGTATTTGTGGCAGGAACGTTAGAAAAGCTAAAGCTTAGGCTTGTTAGAGAGGTTAAAATAGTAAAAGAGGTTTTCTGGCCACATTTGGAGAAGGAGGAAGAACAAGGAAATGTAGGACCACTGCATAAAGAAGATGATGAAATATTAACAGGATAGAGTGAAGGCTGAACTTTTCTGAAAAGGACTGCTCTAATAGATGAAAATAGAACAAATGATGCAGTAAAGGGACTGCAACCCAGAATATGCAAAGAGGTAGAAAAAAGAATAGCTAGCTACTTCAAATGAATTCAGGTTGTCAGGGCTGAATGAACTGCATGTAAGAATACTAAAAGTATTTAGAGACGTAATCACAGAGCCACTGTCAATAATTTTTGAAAATTCTTGAAAAACAGGAGAGGTTCCAGCAGACTGGAAGAGAACAAATACTGTCTCTGTAGTCAAAAAGGGCAAAAAAGAGGACCTGAGCAACTATTGAGCCACTACCAACCAGTCAGACTGATATCAATACCAGGAAAAATTCTAAAGCAGATAATTAAAAAGTTAGTCCATGCATACATTGAAAAGAATGCTATGATTGTTAAGGGCCAGCAAGAACTGTTTGACAGCAGAATAGACAGCCTTGGAGAGTAATGGACTGTCCTTTGGCAGTCTTTAAACAGAGGTTGGATGGGCATCTTTCAAAGGTGCATTGGCATGAATACTCTCTCTTGAGACACACAGGCCAATTGGTTGGGTTGGGGGCCTAAAGGGACAGAGTTTGCTTATGGAAGCAACAGTGGCTGAGATTTTCTGTTCTACACAATTATCAAAAGTACAGATCTCTGTTCCCAATTCCACTAGGGAATCATACCCCCTCACTCCATTATTTCCATTCTATACCAGGACTCATTTTTCTTCCTTTGCATTCCTGTTGATGACTTGACTTGGAGTAACAGGCACATGTGTCTCTTTTTGGATGTGTGATGAATTATTCACTAGCACCTTATGTGATATCTGAAATATACTTTCCCTAAACAGCTGTCAAGTGCTGGAAGCTGCTGCTGTGTCTGTATACTGGCTGGGGTAGGTAGGTAGATAGGGAGCAGACATGCAGCACCCAGCCACAGCTGATGGGAAGCAGAATGAAATTCCTCTCTCTGATCTCCAATGAGACACTGCTGGTTGCTTTCCCACAGGCCAGTAAACAGCTGCAGCACCTCAGTACTTAAAAGCTGTTGGTGGGGGGCACAAAGCTATGTATCTGGGGCATTAGGCTCTGCATGCCTGGGTGCAGGATCAGGGCTTAATAGATGCCTCTGGGATGGAGAGGTTCAGAGCTATGCATGCAATGTTATACTTTGCATGTCGGTGCAGGATGTTGAGCATGCTCAGCTTATATTTATGCTTAACCCATGTATATATCCTATATTTGTTGCTGTATGCCTTCAAGTGACTTCCAATTTATGGCTGCCCTATGGTTTTCTTGGCAAGATTAGTTCAGGGTGGGTGGGTTTGCTTTTGCTTTACTCTGAGGCTGAGAGAACATCACCCAGTGGGTTTCCATGGCTGTGTGGGTATTCAAAGCCTGGTCTCCAGAGTCATAGTCCAGTGTCAAACTGCTACACCAAACTGGCTCTCAGACCAAGTATATGCATCATTTATTTATTCATTCAATTTATATCCCTCCCTTTTCCCCAGAATGGCATCAAAGGTGGTTCACAGCATCCTATGCATCCCCCTTCTGCTATTTTATTTCTTCTGTTTGTATCTCCCCTTCTTTCTCTCATGTTGTTACATTTACACTTTTTAAAAATTCCAATAACATTTTGAAATAAAAATCTGAATGCTGATAGAAACAGACGCAATCCTTACTAATAGGGTGAGTAGGATTTACATTACAAAAAGGAGCTTGACAGGATATTATTTATCTCTGAAGGCCTGTTGAGGCAAGAGGGGAACAGGACTGGCAAGGAGAGCTTACAAAATGTGAGAATGAGATATCGGAAGCAAATCAACCTGTTGCTCACAGGGGTGTGGCAATATGTAGGGAGGCCCAGCAATCTAATTCATGGAGCAGGCACTTAGTAGAATCTGCAAGTACCATTTTCTCCCTTGATGGAAGCTGTATGTCTTTTATAGTTACAGAAATGATAAACTTTCATTCTTGAAAGTTGAATGCTGCTTCTGAGACAACCACAAGTGCCCAAGCTTTCCCAGTTCCAAAGAAAGGAATGCTGCAGTGTTCATCAGTGAGGAATAGGTCAATGTCAGTGACCTGAGATGGTATGTCTTGTACATGGGTATAATGGTATTTCCAGAGTGACTTTTTGAGAAACACCACTTCTCTTTCCAACTGTTATGGTGCCACCTGTGAACTGGCAGGTGCTGGGTGGAGTGGTTGACTAGAAGCTGAAGTACAGCTTCAGGCTGTACTTAGTCATCTCTGCACCAGATCACTTAATAAAGATTAAGTTACAAATTAATTCTTGTGAGAGTGTTATGTGGACTCTTTTTCTTTTACTCCCTACATGGATCAAATAAGATTTCTAATGTAAATATTCATAAAATCATAGAATCATAGAGTTGGAAGAGACCACAAGGGCCATCCCAGTCCAACCCCTACCATGCAGGAACTCCAAATCAAAGCATATCCAACAGATGACCATCCAGCCTCTGTTTAAAGACCTCCAAAGAAGGATACTCCACCACTCTCGGAGGGAGTGTGTTCCACTGTCAAACAGCTCTTACTGTCAGGAAGTTCCTCCTAATGTTGAGGTAGAATCTCTTTTCCTGTAGTTTGCATCCATTGCTCCAAGTCTTATTCTCTGGAGCAGCAGAAAACAAGCTTGTTCCCTCCTCAATATGTCACCCCTTCAAATACTTAAACAGGGCTATCATATCCCCTCTTAACCATCTCTTCTTCAGACCAAACATACCCAGATCCCTAAGTCGTTCCTCATAGGGCTTGGTTTCCAGACCCTTTACCATTTTAGTTGTCCTCCTTTGGACACTCTCCAGTTTCCCCGCATCCTTTTTGAATTGTGGTGCCCAGAACTGGACACAGTATTCCAGGTGAGGCCTGACCAAAGCAGAATAGTGTGGCATTATTACTTCCCTTGATCTAGATACTATACTTCTATTGATGCAGCATGAAGTAATAATAATAATAATAATAATAATAATAATAATAATAATAATAATAATTCCAGACTTTAAAGGGGTTATCCAAAGCATATCCAACGTATTTTGGAAATAGGGATCATCACCTTAGTTCCTTTAACACCTGAAATAAAATATGTAATTCCAGGGAAGGAAGCCTCCATCTGCTACTGGTCTGAAGAAACCTCCTGGAAATACTTTGAAAACTCAGTGACAAAATGCCTGCTATTGTAGTCGTAATGATTTACACCTAATATTTCATTTTCAAGTTTAATTTAGTTGGGGTTTTGCTGCTTCATTTCTTTCTCTGTTGATATACATTTAGGTGTTATTTCTGACATTTTCCATACCATGAGTGTTGAAGGTTACAGGAACCTGAGAGACTAGACTGGGACAGGTTAGGGAGTCTTGATGCTTCACCCACCCCACTATCTAATAGATTCCTTATCTGAGCTGGTCGAGGTGGTCTTATATACAGATCATAGCCCATTTTAAGGCTTAATTTACAGTGCAATCTCAACAGTGAAGACAGGTTACTTGTCCATCACATGGTGTAATGCCATACACAATGTCTGGCCCAAATGGCGTGGGACTTGATTTATTCCATGCCTCAGGGTGCTCTAAATGAATACTTGCTGGCCTGTTATGACTTATTTGCTAAGTACTGAATGACTCAGAATTTTAAAAATGTTGTTAGAGTAGGGATATAGCATGAGTTTGCTTTGTTCTTGTTGCTGCCATGCTGCTATCAAGATGAGAGGTTGATTGATTTTGATTTTGTTCCTAATCAAATGGTCATAATAAGCCACTTCTTACCTTTTCTATCCTAAAAAAAGATCAGCACTGATCCTACTCAACCCTACCCCTCATATACTGTCACATTTCAGATAATTCTGCAGAGCTGTTTTCAAAATAAAAGCCTACTGTCATCCCTCCACCCAATTTCTAGTTATAATGGTAGAGTCAAATAATAATAATAATAATAATAATAATAATAATAATTTTTATTTGTAACCCGCCCCTCTGCTCAACAATCAAGGCGGCGTACAGCAAGATTAAAAAACAGTAGGTAAAACATCTTTATCCCAGACCCTAACCCTCCCACCCCTTAAAACTATATTAAACTACATTGAAATTAAAATCAAGTGACATAGTTAAAATATGATAAAATCAATTTGGGTGACAAGCAGTGGTGGGAAAAGGGGTGAATAGGAGATGGCCTCCAATTAGCCGGGCGGTTGTTCCGGGAAGGCTTGCCGAAAGAGATCCGTCTTTATTGCCTTTTTAAAGGCTGCAAGGGTGGTGATAAGACGGATCTCGTTCAGCAGGCCATTCCATAGTCTGGGAGCAATCGTGGAAAAGGCCCTCTGGGAGGTCTGTGAAAGCCTGGTCTTCATAGGCTGCAGCAGATTCCTCCCAGAGGACCGGAGTGTTCGTCCAATCTTATCACAGAGCCTCTTCTAATGGAATTGTCTGTGTACTGTCATACTGTTGGTACTAGTCTCTCCAGAGATTAGGACATGAACAGGGCCTTTGCTCAAGTATTACTCTGCCTCCAGTAGTTTCCCCAGATCTCTTTCCCTACTGTCTGCTCTTTACTGTTGATCTCTTTCTTATTGGCTGCATCTGCACCGTAAAAAATAACCCAGTTTGACACCACTTAAACTGCCATGGCTTAATGCTATGGAATTCTGGGAACTGTATTCTGCTATGGAATTCTGGTACCAGAGCTCTCTGACAAAGAAAGATAAATATCTTACAAAACAACAATTTCCAGAACTCGATAGCATTAAGCCATGGCTGTAAAAATGGTGTCAAACTGGATTATTTCTGCAGTGCAGATGCAGCCATTGTCTTTCTAAAATGAGGATAGACAACCTAAAGTCTCAGGATTTGCCCTTGTTCCATGTGCCCGACAACAATTAAAGATTGTGATCTTTGGGAGGAGCCTTGCAACCCTTCCCTTGCAACATGTTGAGTGAGAACAGTGAACAAACAAGGAGGGAGGGAGGAGGCTATGTCAGGAAGAAGAGGAAGAAATGTGTGAGCCTACCTACTGCTGGTTCTGGTCTGCCTACTCTGGCATGTGTCCCTGTTTAGCTCAAGGGAATGCAGACCTCAACAAAAATGACTCCCAATCCCAGTTGTAAAAGCTGATTGTAGTGGCCCTGGTCCAACTCACATTAGCTGAAGACTCCTGGAGGAAAATTAAAGCCTTATCTCATTACAAATGAAAGACGAGAGGCAGTGATATAGAAGCGGCTTTCTGCTTACCTCCCTGCATGATGATGTTGTACTTCTGTTCTCCATCCAGATGGAGAGGGTCATAAAAGCCTGGATTTTGCCAAATGGATTTTTCCAGGAGGACAAAAGGCATGTGTTTATGGACGTTATCACATGGGGAGTCGCGGGGAGAAAGTGGAAATAAACGGGCACGAGCGGAAGTCTTTAATTTACGGGATTTGTCCCGTTCCACCTCGTCTGATAACTAAATTCGAATTTAAAAGGGGGTTAATTCAAACGAAAACCTGATCTTTTCATTTTCGGGATTTTTGAGGATTTGAAAAGATCAGGTTTTTGTTTGAATTAACCCCCTTTTAAATTCGAATTTAGTTATCAGATGAGGCAGAACGGGACAAATCCCATAAATTAAAGTCTTCTGCTTGTCCCGTTTATTTCCACTTTCTCCCCGCAACTCCCCGTGTGATAACGTCCTATGATTGTCTCCATCAGAAATAGAACCTATGTGCTTTAAGGTGATGCAGAGATGCAAACAGAAAGCTGCTTCTGTCTCACTGCCCCTTGTCTTTCTTTTGTAATGTGATAAGGCTTTTGGTGGCTCTACCTTGCTCAGGGCTAGAAGTATTTATTTAGTTATTATTATTTATTTACTCAGAGTATTTATACCACACCCTTCAGCTACAAAGACTCTCAGAGTTAGAAGGGTTCCCTGCCCTCCGGCTTACAATCTAAAAATACACGACACAAAAGGAGAAGGGAATGACAGTAGAGGAAGGGATCAAGTCCAGCAGTTCTTATCTCCCTCTGAGACCTGGACCATGGCAGACGGACTGGAAAGAAGGCTCTCCTCCTTAATCTAGGCTAGGCCCAATGGAGCTGGCCTGCCTTTCTCCCTCTAAGGCTGAGGAAGTAATGCAAGTAACAGACCCTTTCTCTGTCCAGCAAAAGGACAAACCTTTGCCCTCTATACCCAGTGCAAGAATAAAGTGCAAGTGTAAAGAGCAGTGCCTGCTGAACCAGAGCTTCAGTCTTGCAAAGAGCTAGACCACTGAGGAAGCAGAGGTCCAAGGCAGTAGGAAACACAGCAGCCTCTTCCTTTCTACAGAACCCTGATGATCTCTGTAATTGTCAAAGTATAAAACTTTGTTGTTGTTGTATGCCTTCAAGTCATTTCTAATTAAAGGAGACCCTAAAGTGAACCTATCACAGAGATTTCTTGGCAATATTCATTCAAAGGGGGTTTGCCTTTGCCTTGCCCAAGGTCACCCAGTAGGTTTCCATGGCTGAGTGGGGATGTGAAATCTGGTCTCCAAGTTTGTAGTCCAGTACTCAAACTACTGCACCACACTGGCTCTCAGTCTCTAGTATAAAACGACAGGGATCTAAGGTATACAATCAGAAAGCCAGTTTTAAGGGATTGTACAGAATAATAAAACTATAGTTGTCTTTTAAAAATAAAATGGCCCTATCCCTCTTCCTTTAGTAGCAGCCAGATCTACATAAATGAAGCAAAAGAAGTGTTGGTCACCATCTTATCTGCAGGTCAGGAAATGGTTTAATTTCTGTGTCAATCTGCTTGTTAAAATCATCAGAGCAGAACTGGGAAGAAAAGATGACAACCCTAGTCAAAGCTGTTTTAATAAAAGCTTATCTTCTAATACACATTTTATAGAAATTGCCTTAATAAGCTGTTAGTCTATTTCTCTGTGCCTTTTACACCGAAAATAACCATACCCTCAATCTAAAATATTTATTTCAATGCCATTCATTTCAGTGGAACTTCTTTTAAAGAAGGCTTGTTTAGAATCAGACAACTTTACCCTGCCTAGTTCTATCCTTGTTTACTCTGATTCTGCCACTGCAATCCTATTCACACCTCCTTCTAATATGTATTATTTTACTCCATGAGCCTATCTTCTTAAGTAGCTTGTGAAATTATGGCTTGTGAAAGTACACCTGTGCTACAGATGGGCCAGATCAGAGTATGCTCTGTTGATGTTCTAAATGCAAAGCTGCAATTTAGATTTATCTAAGCTTTCAGTGGGTGGACAGGCAGGCATGTGTAGAACAGTTGCATCACCAAGGTTTGGAAAGAACTGAATGAATCTCCTGGCTCAGTTATCAACTGGGGAGTCTTGCAGAAAAGTGCATCAGGAGGAAATTCTTCAGATTCACACAAAGGTGAGATATCTTCTCTCCTTTGGGAAATATTTTCCTGTCTTGGGGGGGAAAGGCAAAGGAGAATATCCTCCCTAGGAGAATATCTTCCCTAACCATAAGCTTTTAAAAAAGGAATGTCATATGTCTTCTTTTATATAGAACTCCTATATAGCAAGAATGTAATTTATTTGTGTGTTGTAAGTTGTTTTCAGCTTGGCAAGATTTGTTGAGAGAGGATGTCTATTCAGTACTTTTTTCCCTTGTTATTTTATGGAAGAGGTGATAGATAAGGACTGTTATCATCAGCTTGGGAAAAAAATTGTGTAGGTCTGTCATTGTTATCCAGTAAGCAAACAGATTGCCTCCAGCTTCAGTGCCCTTTCTTCCATCCTGTTCAGTTACAATTACTTCTCAGATTGTGTTTTCCAGCTAGGTATAATTCAATATTCAGCTTTCCTTTAGGTGGTACATGAATTATTGGGGGAGGGACTCTCTCCCTGCCCTTTTCTGATCTCCCATGTTACCTATCGTTCCTATAATAGCAGTTCATGATTTGGCTGAAATTGAGAGATGTCAGAGAAGGAGCTCATGTTTCTTTTCATTAAGGGTCCACTAGTTTACCATGTACATCTGGTATGTGTAGTGGTTTGAGTGTTGGACTCAAGTCACAGAAACCCACCAGATAACCCTGGGCAAGTTACATTCTCTTAGCCTAAGAGAAAGGTAAGGGCAAACCTCCTCTGATGAAATCGTGCTAAGAAAACCTTTGGTTAGGGTCATCATAAGCCAGAGTTGACTTGAAGGCATACAGGAACAACAACAACTTTACCACATCCCTCCATATTTTGAGCATAACCATCAGAGCAAGTGAGATATACCAAAATGGAAACAGAGAAATGGAGATTTAAGATTTACTTGGCCAGTATTAGAAGTTGTTATATCCCACTAATGACAGAGAGAATTCAACATGTTTGTCTATACCAGGACAGTTTTATTTGCTATTCTTTGAATAGAGGAAGATCAGGGGAAGACAAGGATTATGTGGTACTATGGGAGGGATCTTTAGTCATTTGAAAAATTCTTTACAATAAAAATAGAAACATATAGAAATGTGACCATGCAATATAATGCCACTAAGAGTAAATATCGAACCTACTCTAAAAGGGGGCTTGCTTGGTTGCCTCTCTGCTCCCTTTTCACTGGCACACAAAAAATTCCTAAATTTAAACAAGCCTGGATGCTTTAACTGGTTGGGATAGAAGAATGTGTAATCGGTGTGCTTTTTAAAAAAATAATAATAAATATGTGTTTCATTTTTTAAAAAAGTAATGTTTTAACTGGATTGTTTAAAATTAATGTTTTGTTTGGATAGATTGTTTAATGCATTTTAAATTTTTGTACCACATATTCTTTTAGCTATTTTGTTATAACCTACATTGTAAGCTGCTTTGGGCTCCATTTTGAGAGAAAGGTGGCATACAAATCAATCAATCAATACTAAAATAAACAAATAGTAAATAAAATATAAAGGGCATGTTATTATTTGGAGCCATCTGTGTTTGATTCTCCACAATATCTACACTGCAGATCTGAAATCTGCCTTAATTTCTTTGCTTCAAAATCATGACATCTTATTTAAAGGCACTCCCATCAGATAAATTTTTAGTCACAGTTACAGGATTAGAGATTTTTTTTTCTCTTCTCACTGGTATAACAGTGACAAAGTAGTCCAGAGTGATGTCAGGGACACCTTCTGTGTGAAATCATGTGCTTGGAATTACAGTACACTGTGTTGCACTGTCTTTGTGTTATCTGGCTTTTCTTGTTGTTGTTGATCATGGGTAGGCCGAGGGACTTCAGCTCCCAGAAGCCTCAGCCATGTTGGCCAATAGTCCCATGTTGGCCAATAGCTCCTGGGATTCTGGGAGCTGAAGTCCCTCGGCTCTTAAAGGGGAAAGGTTGCCTACCCCTGTTGTTGATTGTGTCAAATCTGAGTTTTCCCCAAACAAACTATACTTTAAGAGTTCCCTCTTCCCAACCCCTCCTTCCCAGCTTATGGACCCCAGCTTTGAACCAGATTAAAGGGTCCTTTGAAGATTCCTCATTTTCTCCAATTTCCCATCTTCATTATCATATCATCTGTCCCAGGAAGGAAGGTGTCCTCTGTTCACCATCAGTGTCCTGCCTCAGGAAGTAAACAAGCCATAAAACCACATCCCCTGTTATTCGTTTGGTTCCCAAGCATTCCTCTTCATTTATTGCCCCTCCCTTTGGTTAACCATAGTGCTATTTCACCATATCAAATTATTTCTATATCACCACATTCCCTCATATTTCTTACCATGATAGATCCATAGACCTATGGATATGACGTTCACAGTTTTCTAAGTTCTCTAGAAGTTAAAGAAAGCTTGGGAATATGGGAATTTCCTTTAATTTGCTTGAAATTGCATGTTGCTCTTTTCCAGAGACCCTTGGATCCCTGAATAGGTGATTTAGAGTGGAGACTTACCCCCAAGCTTGGCAAGGGAGGATCTGAGACCGTCCTGAAACGACCAAACAAAATTGGACCAAGATTCATAGGTAGCTGAGGCTTTCTTGAATTATGAGGCAGAAGTGTACTAGATGATCAAGATCTAAGAGATATAAAAATGACAGTTGTTGTTGTTGAGACCTCCCAAGAATAATAAAAGTTGCTTGCAATATATCCTATGTACACTTACTTGGGAGTAGCTACAGTGAACACAAGGAGGGCAGTTTTTAGTACAGTACAACTGCTGTATCCACAGGACCAGTACCTGTAGTCCATGTCTGCCACCAACAATCAGGGTCCTTCCTTGCCTTTTCCTTGTGTGAGGAAGGGAGGAAAGTAGTGCTATTACACTGTTCTTCTTTCCTTCTTTCCTTCTCCTTGTGTGCTGCTTTTCATCCTTACCCATTATGGGATGAGGAGGATGGGGGGGGGGGGCTGCCCTCTTGCCCAACATCTCTTGCTTTGCATTTGAGCCAGCTGACCACCAGCAGCTACCTCAACAGTGCCTGACTTGCAGCTGCCTCTGGTTTGGGCTTCTCTGCCAAGAGGTGTAGGGGCCCTGGCAGTATGAAACTTTGCACCTCTCTTGGTGCAAGAACAAATGAAGGAAAGCCTTCCTTCCCTCCCTCCCTCCTGAGGAGGCTTGGTGAAATCCTCATGTGCATCTCTCCATCCTTACCAGTCACCATCCAGTGAAAAGATGGGAAGGCTCCCTCCCCACCACCACTGCCTCCCATTTTGCACAGCAGCCAGTAGACCAGCAGTGTTTTCCTTGGCTACATCTGGCTTGGCACTGCCTCTGGTTCATCTTTCTCTGCCAAGAGAGGTATAAGGGCCTTGGTTGCTCAAAGCCAGTCACCTTGAGTACAGTGACCAAGTGGAATGCCTGCTGGCTGGCCTTCCTTCCTTTTGTTCTCACACATAAGAGTGTGATGCCTGTCACCAAGAAAAGCACATCACTTCATGCAGCAGGGCCCCCCTGTGCTTTCCCCATTTCTGCCAGATGTAGTAATTGATACTGCTTAATATAACAATACACTGGTATAGTAACCCTTTTGGTACCTATGTGTTCACAGATGCCTGTTTAGATATGTATAGTTCCTTAATAGAAGAGAGTGTCTTCATCAGTGGATAAATGGCCAGGTTATATTGTTTAGGATGGCAATACAGGAGCCTACTAAAGAAATGCAGATGGTGTAAAGGCTCAGTCTTTATGAAAGTGTAACATCTTACCTGACACATGCTGTGATTCAATAAATGCATGATGCCTTACATGCATGTAATGTAATGTAATGTTATGAAGGCAATATGCCTAGACATTGAAATGCCTATGTTTCTTCCTAAGTGGAGTGTACATGTTTGTGTATATATGAATGCCTGTAATAAATAGCTCCAAAGACTAATAGTTCCAAAGACTAACCCCCTTTGTAGACAGTGCTTTGTGCCCTCTTGGAGGCAAGGAAGGGGAAGGGGCAGCTTCACACTGGGTGCCCCAACCCCTTCCTGAGTACATAATCGGAGCACCCATCGTTCCACATGATGGGCGCTCCGATTAAGTCCTTCCGGCTCAGCGTCCATACACGCTGAGCCGGAAGAGACGCCAAAGAGGCGCACCATGCAGGCAGCAAAAGGGAGGATAGGGGCCGAGGTGTCCGGCAGCCTCAGCCTTGATCCTCTGCTTCCGGGGGCGTCCCAGGGCCGCCTATCTGCTTCCCCCCTAAGAGAGTCTGCTCATTCTCCCATATAAATATCCTGAGATTCCAGTATTTAAGAATTCTTATATGGAGTGTTGATATTAACTCTACCTGTCTGGATTTTACTGTTGGTCACATTTTGGACCTCCACATGGCAAGAATGTGCCAAAAGGGGCCCAGTCAGATACAGGTTAGCTGAAAAATGGTAAAGAATCCTCAGCCCCTCACTCTAAAGAGATTTGTGTAAATAGCTAATTTCAGATTAGCTGTTTTAGGTCCTAATATTTTACACACTAGCTAATTTTATATCCTGTTGGAATAATATGCATGTAATTTTAGTTTTGCTCTTAGAGCAATTTATTTGGGGAGAAAATAATCTCAAGCAGCAATTAATTAAGGCACTGCTGATACTAATACTTTTAAAATTGAGTATAGCCCTCCAGATATTTTGGACATCTGTTCTCATAAACTTCAGAAAGCATGCCAAATTGTTAAGGATTATGGGAGCTGAAGTCCTTCACATCTGGAGGGCTGAAGTCCAAATTTAATGTTTTTTAAAATGTTTTTTAATTGACATAATTTTAATTATAGTTTCAGTGTTTGAATTATAAACGCCTATGTTGTTATATCTGTGTTTTATTGTCAGCAACCTTCATTGCTTTCTGTAATGGAAAGACAGGGAATCTTACCTGTCTCTCCCTGAGGCTTGGGACAGGGAACAACACAGATTAAAATGCAATATATAACTGGCCATTAAAAATATAAATTAAAACACATAAGCATAGGATTAAAATGACTAATACTCTTTAAAATAATGCTGATTAAAATATACCATTTTAAAATTTATAGTTTAAAATTGGCGGGAAGAGGTAAGTCTTTAATAGTGTTTTAAATTCAGACAGCATATTTAGCTGTTGAATCTTGCCTGGCAGATCATTCCACAATCTAGGGGCAGCAGTTGAAAATGACCTATAAGGTATAGTTAAAATAATAATAATAATAATAATAATAATAATAATAATAATTTATATCCCACCCATCTGTAAAGCAATTGGGGCAGCTTACAACATTAAAATTAAGCATAAGTTTACAATACAATCACTATCCTAAATCCCAAACCCACCTACCCCTTTAAAAATTATTAAACAATCATAAATTAAATCAATTTTTAAAATAGATCACACAAGTACAAGCAAATAAATGGCAAGACTTTTTAAATGGGGGAACATGTGCACTGCAAGACACAAAAAAATGAAATGTACAGCAAGGAACAGAGAGAGGGGAGGCTCTGTCAACATGCCGTCCAGCTTCCTCAGCCGCTATTATGCTTGAATTGCAGTCGGCACTCGGTATCTGTGGGGTATCCATTCTGGATCCCCCACAGATACCAAAATCCGCAGATGCTCAAGTCCACATTGTCTCCATAGAGGCGCATACATGCAGCCATGTGGCCATTAGGAACAGTCCCTGTTGTCCTGTGGCAGCGCGTGCATGCAGCCATGCCACCGTTGGGAACAGAACTTAATGGTAGCACAGCCATGTGCACAAGTCATTGGGGACAACATAGACTTGTTGTCCATGGATACTTGAATCTGACTGTATGGACTTTATCATGTGAGGCTGCCAAACAGAATTACAGCAGGATAGTAGAGTCTGTGGCCACACCTTATCACACAACACCATGTCTGTCCTGTAGCTGCTTCATCTTTCATCCATTCCTGGGACGTTTCTTTTCATTGATGGGCAAAACTCATCAATGCCTCCCAGTCACATTGCTTTTCCACTACCGATTCATGGGTGATAAGTTCCTTCTGCTGCAGTTCCAATATGCAAGCAGTCACATGGTGCAGGTGGCTGTGATTATGCTCCCTCACTATTCCCACGGAAGCCTTTTTCTCTTTCAATTTCTTTTTTTTCCTTTTTAAAAAACAGCCAATTGCTGTGACTGCACAATGGAAATTAGAAAATTTTTAAAAAGCAGACTCAAAGGCATGCTGGAAAGGGCACATGGTAGTACAGCAGAATTATGAAGGCTGGTGTGCAGAAGACAGGGCCAGGGACTATAGCAACACCATGAAACTTTTGAAGAGCTCTGCAAAAATGACTGTCCCCCAAACCAGTGTGTTTGCATTTCCTACGCTAACACAATTGTGGCGTCTTAGCCACCTAGTGTGATAGTTCCCAGTCTGTACCATAAAAATTATTACATTAGTCTTCTGCTCTTTTCATTCAGTTCTGTTTGCCTTTTATTCTCTCATGGATCAACCTATGGGGTGTTTCCCCCCCCCTCAGTCTCTCAGACTTTGCCCAATTTTTCTCTGCTGCAGAGGCTTTATCAAGAAGTTTTACTCTGCTATAGGGTCATTTGAAATAGCCTATGCTATACTCAAAGCCCTTCACCCCAAAGAAGCACAAAGATGCCATGTGGCTCACTGCAGTTAGGCATAGAAAAGGCCCTCCAAGAGAGAGAAAGAGAGAGCGAGCAGAAAATGCATGAGATCCTGACACAGGCCATGTAGGTGGAAGCAGCTCCAAAAGAAGCAGGACAGAGACCTCCTAGAGAGAGGGCACCTGGCCCAACCAGAAAGAAAAGGCCCCTTGAGCTTTCTCTTGATCCATCTGCTACTAAAACAATCAGGGCATTGAGGCAATTGAGGGGGATCCCACTGCTATGTGGAATAGAAAAGGGACTTGCGGGTTCAGCTTCTTCTCCCACCCTCAAGTGGTTGATGGTCAGGTCCTCTGGATCCAAGTCAGCCTTTTCCACCCTTGAAAAATGTGCCATAGTTGTGTGCCATCTTGCTCAATTTAGTAATAATAATAATAAATTTTATTTCTATCCCGCCCCTCTGCAACGCAATCGGGGCAGCTTACAATCATAAAACATCAGTGTCAACATCCTAACCCACCCACCTCTTAAAGTATTAAACTAATCAATTTTAAAACATAATAAAACAATAACAAAAAGAAGAAATATATCCAATACAGTTTCATGGCAGATTGGGTATTCAGTGGCAGCATAACAAAGGGGGGAATTATTTAAAACTTTAGGCCGGGAGAATCATTCTGGAAAGGCCTGCTGGAAGAGATCCGTCTTGACAACTTTTTAAAAGCTATCTATAGTAGTAATAAGACGGATCTCATCTGGCAGGCCGTTCCATAATCTGGGAGCAGTAGCGGAGAAGGCCCTCTGGGAGGTTGTCGTTCACCTAGTTCTCAATGGCTGTAGCAGATTTCTCCCAGAGGACCTGAGTGCGCGGGGGGGATCATATGGAAGGAGGCGGTCCCAGAGATAAGTACAGTAGTTCTCTGAAAAAGAAGACAAATGAGGACACAGATTTACATAAAATATGTTAAAGCTATACACAAAAGTGCAAATTTGCAGGTAAAGCGTCAGTATTAGAAAAGACTGTTACATTCCAGTAATGATACAATACATCTCAACATAGTAAAAATACATGCTCTGTGTGGTTTGGTCTGCTAACTGTGGATGGAGGACTTCAAGGCCCTTGATCTCCCTCATGTCTTTGAACTGGACTTGGATTGGACAGCCTTCCAAACAGAGGATGCTTTCACATGGAGGACTAGACACATGGGCATTTAGTAAAATCATTCTAAGGAAAACTGTGTGATATTGATGGTGAAAGGAGCAAAATGATCTGTAAATCAACTTGAAACCATAGAGACTTTTCATCATGTCTGTCTTTTCTTTGCTGATAAGAGAGTTAAGAAGCACTTTCAAGTTTTTATTAAATTGTTTAATACTAGCAGACATTAAACTATTTAGTACACTTAGGTATAAACCTAGTTAGTTGCACTATTTTACTACAACATTTTCAGTCCTTGTATATTGATAGCTATACTTCTCCATTGTTCCTAGGAGTGGTGAGAATGATTGATCTTCAGGAAATTGTCACTGTTTCTAGGTAATAATGAATATATTAATTAGGAATATTCTTATACAAATAACATAGAACATGTATTAATGCAGGCTTTTTCTGTTAGCAAACACAATGCTAGCTCTCCCTCTGAGCTGATACTATGGTTGAAACTCCCAGCATACACTGCTTGAGCAAAAGAGTGGGCCTACTTTAGTTGGGATTTCCAATAGGATTCAAGCTTTAATTTTCTCACTCCCACCTCCTACAAGCATTTGTTCTTGCTGGGTTAAGTTGTTTGGAGGATCTTTAGTAGAAATATTTCATTTTGTATCAGTTGAACTTGTGCATTTCTTGGAGAATTGTGATTATTCTGAATTCAATGGTGTAAATATATAACTAAAGAAACTGTAGCCAAACAGAATGTTCTACTGCACCTTTTACCCAGGACAAAGTTTAAATGTTAACCACACTTTGTTGATCTCATAGGAAGAACTTCCAGAAACAACAACGGAAGGCAATGGCAACCATGAAGCGGCTAAAGGATTCTGCCTACTGGCTTTATTTTCAATACATGCTGATTACCTGTTGTGTTGACTTGGAGCCCTGGGAACAAATAATTACACATATTTTGATAGCCTCTGTGGTTACTATGCTGATGTTTACAACTTATATGTTCATTCTTGTTCATCTGCGCCTAGCTTTTCAGTTCTTTCTGCAATTATGAGTTGAGTAGCCCAAGAGGATATAGACTCAATATTTGTTATGATCCTGTGTGTCTTTATGTATTTCATTGTATTTTTGTAAATAGAACAGTTTTAAACATGTGCTTGTCTCTCTTCCCTTCTGCCCCATTTTATCCCATGCACCACTATATGAGTTTGCAAGTTGACAAATAAATTTACCCTGGGTATCATGGAGATGTCACAGACCACCGAGGCTTAAATTAAGTTGAAGGAAAATGAATGAGATAGCAAAGAGGAGGTAGAAAAATGTAGAGAAAAAGAAAGCAAAATGCAAATATGCATGATTAAAAACAATTAAAAGTGGGTTTTATGTTGCAGGATGACATGAAACATGTGTCCAATGTATAAAAAGAAGAAGGAAGACTACTGAATTAAACCGCTATTCAGTTTTTTAAAAAGCTACCCTACCTCAGTAATTTTCAGTTTACATTGTCACAAATATAGTGGAAAAGCAGACAAAATACATGTGTGGAAAAACACCCACTTCTGTCATACATTAACTTGTTAATAATATTCTTTGAACTGCTGAAGCATGCCTTCCTGATGCTGGTTCAATTGCTCCAAGAAAGCTTCAAAACAAAGAGATTCAATTGTCTTATTAGGCATTCTGCTTCATTGTTGAAGTTTAGAGGTCTCTTGTCTCTTTCTAGAAAGTCCCAAATTAGACTGTGCTGATAAGGTAACAAGAGGGCTAGATTGCTGTGAGTTCAGTTGCAGGGAGAAGCAGCTGGCAGAAGAGAATCAAAGAAGATACAAACAGAAATTCCAGCATGCTAAAGTTACATAGTACTAGGTATCTTTTGTTGCCCACATATCCAAACTCTGATGGGGCAGCTTAGGGCCTTTGCAGACTGCCAAAAATAGTGCAAATTGAGTCCACTTTAACTGCTCTGACTCAGTGCTAGGGAATCATGGGAACTGTAGTTTATTGTGGCACCAGAGCTCTTTGACAGAGAAGGCTCAATGTCTCAGAAAAAACTACAATTCCCATGATTCCCTAATACTGAGCCAGTGATAGTAAGTTTTGAATAGTAGACTAAATGATGTAACTTGACATGTTCCTGCCCTTAATGCAGCAACAAGTACTGTCAGTGGCTCCTGGATTTGAACTCAGTGGACGTTATCACACGCAGGGCTCAAAGCGGCAAGAAAGCGGAATCGAATCAATCCAGAACCATACCGGTATAGACCCCACAAGATGGAAATCGTTATCAGACGGAACTGGCATCATTGCGGAATTGACGAAACCGCGATAGATACGCTCCGGGGAATCGTATCTGCCGTTCACACACAAGTGGGAACATCCCTTCCACAACCCGGCAAGGGTGTTCTTGCACATGTGCAGAAACAGGAATGCTCGCCGCGTCCGTCGGATGTGATTTTCGTCACTTTCTTCTTCTCGCCATGTCGTCATTGCTTTACCAACGTCATTTCCGTGCGGTCGCCATTGCTTCGCTGTGCCTGAGCTCCCGCATCACCACTGTGACCATGGAGGAGTCTGCTCTAGTAATGCTTTGTGAGTTGCGGGCGGAGCTGGAGAAGGTGGACCGGGAACAGGAGCAGAGGCATAGGGCTCTGCTGGCTGGCGTCCGTTGCTTCATGAGGCGGCGTGGCATCACGGGTTCACAGCCTATGCCTTGTTATGGAGGATTTTTGGTTGCCGCCACCACGTTGGCCGGGCTTTCCATGCTTCCAGTGTCCCCCGTCCATGCCGGTGGTGGGTCAGGCCACAGGTGGTCAGGAACTGGTGGGCAGAGGAGGTGATCCCAATGTGGGATGAGGACATGTGGATCAGGAATTTCCGCATGTCCAAATCCACCCTCTTTGAGATCGCCGAGGCTCTGCACCCTCGCCTCCAGGCCAGGGACACCTTAATGAGGAGGGCCATCTCCGTGGAAGAGAGGGTGGCAATCACCATATGGTGGCTTTCTGCCCCCCTCAATTACCGGAGAGTGGCACGGCATTTCCAGATCGGGGTGTCCACAGCATCCATCATCTGCATTGAGGTGATCACAGCCATAGAGAAGGAACTTCTCCAAAAAACAGTCTGCCTTGGGAACTATCGCGAGGTAGGTTCCTCTCCTTCCTTGTGTTCCTGGCCTCTGCTTCCTTTAAATTAAACTATGCTTTAAAATAATACTGTAAAATAATACTGCTGTAAAATAATCTTACTGTGCCGCATAAAAATGGGGGGCATGGTTTTGGGCTTCCTTTTGAACAATTTAGTACTTTGCTAATATCCCCCTTGCCTCTGTGGTATTACCTCTTGTGTGTGCAATGTGCGGGCATGCATACCTACATATATAAGCAGATTACTGAAAGGGCTGGTGTCAGGGGTGCATTTATTTGGAAAGGGAGCTATAAGGATAGCTGGAAGGTAGGCTTCTTCTGTAGCATATATGTATATAGGTCTAGATAGCCACAAGCATCTGCTCAGAGAACTGGACAGACAGCTAAGCAGTGGGGTGCATAGCTACCAGAGAATTATGGGGCCTAAATCATGGCTGGGCAATTGGCAAGGCAGTTTCCTGGGAGAAATTCACAGATGGGGAGCATTAACATGTGGCTCTTACCCTGCTTTTCATGGCATTTTCTCTATTTTCCTTTTTCTTCCCTTGCAGGTCATGGATGGCTTTGATCAGCTGGGCTTCCCCCACTGTGTTGGCGCTCTGGATGGATCACACATCCCTATACACCCTCCCAGGGCTAGGGCCGAGGACTACTACAACAGAAAATATGGACACTCCATTGTTCTACAAGGATTGACCTCGGCCACCGGTCTCTTCCTGGACATTAAGGCTGGGTTTTCGGGGCGCAACCACGATGTCTTCATCTTCCGGCATTCATCCTTGTGCCAGGCGATGGATGAGGGAGCTTTTGTCCCTGGAAATCCCACTATCACTATCCGGGGAGTGCAGGTGCCGCCCTTGATAATAGCGGATGGGGCATACCCCTTGCGGCGATGGCTAATGAAGCCATACATTGGAGCTCTGCAGCCAAATCAATTGGCATTTAACATAGCACTGAGCAGGGCTTGCTGTGTGGTGGAGCGAGCTTTCGGACGCTTAAAAGGAAGATGGGGCTGCCTGGGAGCTAGGCTGACTGTTGGGGAGGAGCACAATGCCAAAGAACTTACAAAATTCCAACAGGCATAACTGTGCTCACACTAAAGGTTGGATGGATGAGAGAATAGAGGTGTGTCAGTGCTTCCAGGAAAGATTATGCTCTTGCCTTTCACCAGGTGATGGTTCTTTTTAAAAAATAAGAATCAAAGTACTAACACTGACCTGTGGAGAAGTTGACTAAAATTTCTAGACTTATACATGAATATATATAGTAATATTCTTCATTTGAAGGGTATGTTAAAATTTCTGCCCTTGATGCATTAATTTTCCAAATACAGAGATTCTATTTCTTAAATAAGAAGAAAACATGTCAAGAGAAATGAAATATGACATGGTCTTAACAGAGAAATATCTGTTTTTTGTTTTAAAAAATGAGAACTGTTATGCTATGTAATGAAGCAGTAAGTTGTAATGCTTCTGATAACAGAAAAATGCCTGTAGTATTGAACCGGCTAATGTAATGCAGGTGCTAAATGGAAATGAAATTATTCCATTTCCCCCCTGCTTTCATTGCCTGTGTACCCCTGAAATCAACTTACACAGCTTTGGTTTGGGAAAATAAATGACCAAATTGCTTGCTCCTTTCTGCTTGAGCCTGCAAGCCTGAAGAGAATGGTTCACCCCTCAGTCTTTCTTCCCCCTACAGCAAAAATAAATAAATAAATAAATAAATAAATAAATAAATAAATAAAATGTCTGGCTAGCTTCAGCTGGAGACTGTGAATTTTGGCCAACCTCTTCCCTCAATTTCTAAAATTATTTATTATTTATTTACTTCAAAAGCAACAACCCCACAGTCCCCTTTCATTGCATTATTTTTCAAAGTTTAGTAAACATGTATTCAGGTATTTCTTGGCTGCTTACTGGGACATGTCTAATTCTGGTTATTGGTTATAGCTCACATTGACATTGTAACCAGGAAGGCCACCATATATAATATATATTTACCATGTCTTTCAGGTCCAAATTTGACAAGTTTTTTAAAGAGTCATTTAGAATGTATCCTCACAAATTAGGATGGCAGAAATGACAGGAAAGGACCAAAAGAGAGGCAAGCTATTTTCCCCTGTAGGACTAACAGGACCTAAAATGCTTCCTGCAGAAGGCTCCTCAGGTTCCCTTTTTGGAAGAATTGGAAAAAACAGTTGAAAGCCCAGTTTGTGACTCTCTAAAAGAATATAATCAAAAGTCAACCTAACAAAGATATGCCAGTAGAAAATTAAAAAAACAACAACATGAATTCAGATGTAGGAAATGCCCAGTCATTTGATGTAAAGGCCAGTAAAATTTCTTTTTCCAGCGTAAGCAAGGTGGAGGTATCTAACACTGAAACTCTACTTAAAGGTTTGATAAAGTTACAAAACAGCTAAAAAAAATCTGGAATGAGACCAAAGAGATGGTGTCACATCTTGAGATGGAAATCAAATTCTGCTATGGGTGTGAAGGCACGAGTCAAAAGGGAAGAAAGGTGTCACAACACAATAACTGACACCGACCTGGCAGAAATGACTAATACAGATGACTAATACAGAAATGACTGATACATCCACTTCAGAAAATCTGTGTTTTATGTTTTGATTGATAATGGGCTAGTCTACATGATTAAAATCCTAGCTAGAGTTTGTGTATATAAAGAGTAATACTCCAGTGTACCATGTGGTGGTGTGGATGTCGGTTGACGGCAGAGCATTATGCTGGTTTGTGTAAATATTGCTGTACTGTGATTGTAAATATTTGCTGCAACTGATTAAAAGCCTCTTTGGAAGAACCTCAGCAGTTGTGAACTACTTCCAGACTTGTCAGTGGTGTTTGTCTTCCTGGCTGGCAGTTTTCTGCATGTGGACACAGTTGTAGCCTAGCGTTAACAAGAGTTATGAGCCCAGAAGCCACCAGGACAACACTCAGAGTTCTGTGTGAGTTTACCAGTTTGTGCATGTTCAGCCAAAGTTCTCAAGCAGCCAGAGAATTTGGCAGAGCAATAGTTAAAGACTAAGTGCCTGTTTGCTAGTCTTTATCTGTGAGCTGTGGTTTGGAGGTCTGCCAAATGATTGCATCCTTGGCAAGTTGCATAACCAAAACCAAAACATGGAGTTGAGCCTCTGTTTTGAGAAATTAAGGGCTGACAATTATTCTCCCTGGTCAGCTTATGCTGAAGCCTTGTTGATCAGAGAAAATTTATGGAGTGTTGTGCAGGCCCAAGTGTCCGATGAGGAAGATGAGGAGGACAGGAGGGCAAGAGTGACCCTTTTGCTTACTTTAGAGCAGGGGTAGGCAACCTGTCCCTTTTAAGGGCCGAGGGACTTCAGCTCCCAGAATCCCAGGAGCTATTGGCCAACATGGGACTATTGGCCAACATGGCTGAGGCTTCTGGAAGCTGAAGTCCCTTGGCCCTTAAAGGGGACAGGTTGCCTACCCCTGCTTTAGAGCCATCCCAGTTGACCCACACATGAGAGAAGAATACTGCTTATGAACTTTGGAATGCACTGAGAGCAATCCACCAGCCTGATAGCTCATTATCTCACATGATTTGGGTGAAGTGTTTGTACTGCTACAAGCTGCAAAAGGGAGCATCTGTTGCACAACATCTCAGCAGCATGCAGGAAATGTTTACACAAGTTGTTGTCCATGATGTAAACATCCCAGAATCTAATAAGGCTTACATCCTACTCAGCAGTTTGTCCAAAGTTTGGGATTTCCTGATGTACAGCCTGCAGTGGGTTGCAGAGAAAGACCTGATCCTGGACCTGGTATCAGAGCAGATCCTGGAGGTAGTCCAGAAGCATGATTTTGAAGCCAGGCTACAGAGTTCTGCGAGAAGAAAGTGAGCCATTTCAACAATCCATGAAGTAAAGATGTCTCCCACAGAGTCTGAGGGTGAGAGAGCAGCAGTCTGCAGAGACAGAGATGCTGTTTCAACTGTGGGAAGGTGGGGCATCTTCAGAGAGAATGCTGGATGTCTTCAGCAGCACAGAAGGGAACGTCAGCCAGCTGCAAGAAGAAGAAGCCACAAGGAAGGAGGGGCATTGCTTCTCCAGCAGATGGGAGTGTTGCTGTTGCCAATCAGGCAAGCACTCCAGGGGATGTTTGGCTTCTGGACAGTGGGGCTACTCATCACATGGTGAACAGTCCAAAGCTCTTGAAGGACTTAAAACCTGCTCCAGTGTCCACTGTGTGTTTGGCAGATGGAGCTCCTAGCAAGGTTCAGAAAATGGGAACAGCTTTCATGCCCAGTTTTGGCAAGACATTTAACAATGTACTTTGTACAAACAATGTTGAAAATTGTTTAGTGAGTGTTTCCTCACTAACATATGATGGGTATCAAGTGTTGTTTCAAGGGGATAGTGCACAATATCTTCTAATGGGTCTGTCTGTGCCAGAGGGATAAAAAGGAATAAGCTTTATCACATGGTGGAAAAAGCAAAGTGTACAAATGTGTCTAATGTACCATTTCATTTGAATTGTGTCCATTACTTGCATAGATTGATAATAATAATAATGATAATAATAATAATGATAATGATAATAATAATAATAATAATAATAATAATAATTTATTTTTATCCCACCCCTCTGCAGCACAATCGAGGTGGCTTACCAATTAAAAACATCCATAATACAACAATTCCCTAATGCAACCACCCCTTAAAAAGTATTAAACTAGTCAATTTTAAAACAGAGGATAGAATAAAACCAAGTCACACAAAGGGAATAACACAGCAATGGCAGCTTCAAGGGCTGGTGGCCGAATCCTAGGGCTGTGAAAGCTAGCCAGGGAAGGCCTTCCAGAAGAGATCCATCTTGACAGCTTTTTAAAAGCTGTCTAGAGTGGTAATGAGACAGATCTCATCTGGCAGGCCATTCCATAATCTGGGAGCGATGGAGAGAAGGCCCTCTGGGAGGTTGCCAACAGCCTAATTTTCTTTGGCTGCAATAGATTCCTCCCAGAGAACCGAAGTGCACAGGGAGGGTCATATGGAAGGAGACGGTCCTGGAGATAAGTTGGACCCATGCCATCTAGGGCTTTAAAAGTCATAACCAACACCTTGTACTGTGCCCAGAAACTAATAGGCAGCCAGTGGAGAGATTTAAGCACAGGTGTTATGTGCTCTCTCCTAGAGATACCGGTAACCAACCTGGCTGCCATGTTCTGAACTAATTGAAGTTTCCAGGTTAAGCACAAGGGTAGCCCCATGTAGAGCGTGTTACAGAAATCAAGACGAGAGGTTACCAAAGCATGTACCACAGTTTCAAGATCCCTAATTTCCAGGAAAGGGCGCAGCTGGTGTATCAGTCGAAGCTGATAACAGGCATTCCTGACTGTCGCATTCACCTGATTTGTCATGTGAAGCGACGAATCTAGGAGTACCGCCAGGCTGAGAACACAGTCCTTGGAGGAGAGTGTGACTCCACCCAGGACTGGAAGTTGTATTCCCAGACCTGGTTTCAGGCCCGTAACTGTTAATACCTCCGTTTTGTCTGGATTCAGTCTCAGTCTGTTTTTCCTCATCCAGTCCATTACTGCTTTAAGACAATCATTGAGAGGAGAGACGTCATCTGAAGTCAAAGCCGATGACCGGGTCATGGAGAAGTATATCTGGGTGTCATCAGCATACTGATGACACCACGCTCCATGCCTCCAAATGATCATTCCCAGCAGCTTCATATAAATGTTGAATAGCATCGAGGACAGGATGGTGCCCTGAGGGACACAACAATTAAGCTCTATTCTAGTAGAGCAGCTGTCCCCGAGCCTCACCCTCTGGGATCTGTCCGAGAGGAAGGAGTGGAGCCACTGCAGAGCAGTGCCTCCAATTCCTAACTCTTTCAGGTGATTCAAGAGGATGGAATGATCTATTGTGTCGAAGGCTGCTGAGAGGTCCAAGAGCACCAGCAGGATCACACTACCTTTGTCGATACCCAAGCGGAGGTCGTCGGCCAGCGCAACCATGGCAGTCTCAACTCCATATCCTGTTGTAAAGCCAGTTTGAAATGGATCTAGATAATCGGTGTCATCCAAGACAGCTTGGAGTTGGGAGGCAACCGCCCTCTTGATCACCTTGCTTAAAATAGGCAGCAGGAAAACTGGCCTGTAGTTATTCCTGTCCAGGGGGTCCAGGGAAGGTTTTTTCAGGAGCGGTTTCACCACTGCTTCCTTTAAGCAAGGTGGAACGACGCCTTCCCTAAAGGACGCATTGATAATATTTCTAAGAAATACCCTCAGTGCGTCACCCCCCTGGATGGCCAGCCAAGATGGACATGGATCAAGGGGGCAGGTCATCTTCCTCACTCTCCCAAGGAGCTTGTCCACATCATCGGTACTCACAGGTTGAAGTTGATCCAGTAAAATTACATCAGTAGAGTTGTTGGACACCTCGTTTGTAGATTCTGTTGTAACACTGGCATCTAAGTCGGCTCTTATCCAAGATATTTTATCTGCAAAGTAGTTGTTAGACACGTCACAGCAGGCCGTTGTTGGGTTAAGTAGAGAGTTCTGCACAGGAGGAACCTGCGTCAGATCCCTCACCCCCCTAAACAGTTCTGCTGGACGGGACTCTGCAGACACAATACATGCAGAGGAGAAAGACTTCTGCACTGTACGTATTGCTTCTCGGTAGGAATCAAGAAAATTCCTATGATGAGTCTTGTTGGATAAGGGTTGAGTCTTCCGCCAGACACGCTCTAGTCGTTGTCCAGCCCACTTCATCTTCCTAAGCTCCTCTGTATACTAGATTGATGGGGCATGCAAGTTTTTCAAGCCTGTTTCAGCTAGAAAAAGTATGTCCAGATTTAAAGATAAACCCCTGTGCAAGGTACTTGGATTGTTCTGTGTGCAAAAAGGTAAATCTGAAAGCTTTTCCTGTGTCCAAGGAAAGTAAGTGTGCCACCCAAAGGCCATTCCAGGTGGTCAGTGCTGATTTGTCTGGCCCCTATAGGCCCAGTGAAGGAGGCAACAAATACATGTTAGTCATTGTTGATAGGCACACAAGGTATGGGTATGTCAGTTCAGCCATTCACCAAACTCCATATTTCCTATTGTATAGTTGTACGCCCAATTTGAACCATTTGAGCTTTTTGGGGGCAATATGTAAATGTGCTTGTTCCACCACAATTTCATAAAAAGGGAGAGCCAAAGTGGAGGAGGCTTTGCTTTGTTGGGTATGAAGGGAAAAAATACAGGTTTTTGATGGGCAATGACAAAGCAATGTTCTCTAGAAGTGCAAATTTTGAAAAACACTGTGTTTGGGAAAGAATCCATTGTAATCCACTGGGCATTATGCCACAAAAAGGCCAGAAATGGAGGGGTGGATTTTCCTGAGGCTAAAGAAGATGTAAAGCTAGGCACATCACAGGAAACTGCCACCATGCCACATGCACAAACACCTTTGCAAAACATTTTCACACCCACATTTGAGACTAAGCCAGAGTCTGTTGTGGAGGTGCAGACTAATAGTGAGGGCAGTGGGAATGAATCGGGAAGGACAAGGATGATAATTCCCAGAAAGACTCACAGAGTCAGAAGGAAACCAGACAGGTTTGTAGTTCAAGAAGCAAAGGTTTGCGCTGCAGTGGCCGAAGAACCTGAAAGTTTTCAGGACATGTTGAGAATGTCTCAAGAGGAACAGGAAAAGAGGAATCAGGCCATGGGCTCTGAGTTTGAGTCACTTGTAGAAAGGAAAGCTTTTGAAATGGTGGATAGGACAGCAGATCACAAGATTGTAGGATGCAAGTGGTGTAGAGAAAGAAAAATGCCAGATGGTACTCAAAAGTACAAAGCCAGACTTGTTGCCAAAGGTTTCTCACAAGAAAGGTTTGAGAGTTATGACATGACTTTTTCTCCAACAGCCAAGCCTGAGAGCTTGAGGATGGTGTTGGCAGTGGCAGCAAAAAGGAACCTTGAGGTGAGGCATTTTGATTTTGAGACAGCATGCCTAAATGTGTGTTTGGAGGAGACCCTGTGTTCATGGAACAACCTCCTGGGTATGACTGTGCTGGTAACAACAAAGTATAAAGGTTGAAGAAGTCCCTGTATGGATTGAAACAGAGTGCTAGTGTTGAAACAGACGCATTTATGATGAGCTTGTCAAACCTGGATACCAACGCAGTATAGCTGATGCGTGTGTGTATACCAAGGGTAGTGTCATTTTAGTGATCTATTTTTTTCCAGGGTATAAAATCCTTTATTAGTATTATAACCTACATACAATAATATTAAAAAAACAACCCTTTGCATAATATTCCACATATATGGTAAATCACATTAATTATTCATTCTTTTCTGCCTTATCTAAATCTAATTCATATAAAACCATTTAATATTGATTAAATCAGTAAATTAAAAAGAACACATACAATTGTTGTTAATAATAATAATAATAATAATAATAATAATAATAATAATAATTTATACCCTGCCCCTCTGCATAGCAATCGGGGTGGCTTCCAACATAAAAATACAGCACAATAAGATCAATCCCAAACCCCAACCCTCCCACCCCTTAAAAAGTTATTAAACAAACATCAGTTAAAACAATTTAAAAATAAGGCAAAGTATCGACAAATACAATAACTCAAACAACAACAGTTGTAATAGTGGCTGGAATGGGGGGAAGAAAAAGAAGTGCAGATCGGCAGGCTCTATGACCGGGAAGACTAGTCAGGAAAGGCCTACTGAAAGAGATCCATCTTGACAGCCCTTTTGAAGCTGTCTAAGGTCGACATATGATGGATCTCATCTGGCAGGCTGTTCCATAGTCTGGGAGAGGTCATCGAGAAGGCCCTCTGGGAAGTAGCTGACAGTCTAGATTTTTTCACCTGTAGCAAATTCATCCAAGAGGACCGAAGTGCATGGGACTGATTATACGGGAGGAGACAGTCTCGAAGGTAGGTTGGACATAAGCCATTTAGGGCTTTATAGGTGATAACCAATACCTTGTACAGGGTCTGGAAACTAATAGGCAGCCAGTGAAGAGACTTCACTGTACAGGTGTTATATGGTCTCTTTTAGATGTACTGGCTACCATATTTTGCACTAATTGAAGTTTCCGAACCAAGCACGAGGGTAGCCCCATGTAAAGTGCATTACAGAAGTCCAGACGGGAGGTTACCAGAGCATGTACCACAGTTTCAAGGTCCCTTACTTCCAGGAAAGGGTGCAGCTGGCGTATCAGCCGAAGCTACTAACAGGCATTCTTGCCCATTGCATTCACCTGATTAATCATCTGAAGCGATGAGTCCAGGAGCACCCCCAGACTGTGAACACAGTCCTTCATGGTGAGTGTGACCCCATCCAGGACTGGAGGTTGTATCCTGATACCTGGTTTCAGGGCCGCTACTGTAAGTACCTCCGTTTTATCTGGATTCAGTTTCAATCTGTTTTTCCATCCAGTCCATTACTGCCTTAAGACAGTCATTGAGAGGAGAAATGCCATCTGAAGTCGAGACTGAGGACCGGGACATAGAGAAATATATCTGGGTGTCATCAGCGTACTGTTAACACCCCACCCCATGTCTCCTAATAATCTCACCCAGCGGCCTCATATAGATGTTAAATAACGTTGGGGACAGAATGGCGCCTTGAGGGATGCCGCACTTGAGCTCCTTCCTAGCGGAGCTACTGTCCCCGAGCAACACCCTCTGGAATCTACCCGAGAGAAGGGAACGGAACCACTGCAAAGCAGCGCCTCTGATTCCCAGTCCCCTCAGGCGATCCAAGAGGATGTTGTGATCGATAGTGTCAAAGGCCGCTGAAAAGTCTAAGAGCACCAGCAGGGTCACACTATCCCTTTCGATGCTCAAATTAATGTAATCAGTCAAGGCAACTATGGCAGTCTCAACTCCAAATCTTGTCCTAAAGCCCGTTTGAAATGGATCTAGATAATTGGTTTCATCTAAGACAGCTTGGAGTTGAAGAGCCACCGCCCTGTCGATCACTTTGGTCAGGAATGGTAACAACGAGACCAGCCTTAGTTATTCATATCCAGGGGGTCCAGGGAGGGCTTTTTCAGGAGCGGCCTAACTGCCGCTTCTTTTAAACAAGATGGAACAAGACCCTCCCTGAGGAATGCGTTGATGATGTCCTTGAAGAATACCCTCAAGGCATCCCCCCCTGGATGGCCAGCCATGATGGGCAAGGATTGAGAGGGCAGGTAGTTTTCCTCACTCTACCAAGGAGCTTGTCCATGTCATCGGTACTCACAGATTGGAACTGATCCAGTAAAATTTCGGTTACGGAGTTGCTGGACTCCTCATCTATAGATTCTGTATCAATACTGACATCTAAGTCAGCTCTTATCTGAGAGATTTTATCTGCAAAGAAGTTGTTAAATGTGTCACGGCAGGCCGTTGTCAGTTTGAGCAGTGGGTCCTGCGCAGGTGAAACCCGCATCAGCTCCCCTACCACCCTAAACAGCTCTGCTGGACAGGACTCTGAAGACGCAATATGTGCAGAGCAGAAAGATCTCTGCGCTGCATGTATTGCCTCTCGGTAGGAATCAAGGAAATTCCTATGATGAGTCTTGTCAGATAAGATTTGTGTTTTCTGCCAGGTGCACTCTAGTAGTTAACCAACTCACTTCATCCTCCTAAGCTCTTCTGTATACCAGGGCTTACGGTTGGGAGCAGGTTGGAAAGGACGCTTGGGAGTGATTGTGTCGTTAGCCTTGGCAAGATCGGTATTCCAGGTATTAACCAAAGCTTCAACAGAATCACCAGCCAGTCATTAAACCCTCCAAGGCTTTCTGGAATCCAATTGGTTCCATTAGCCTTTGAGGGCGGACCAGTCTAATGGGTCCACCATCCCTGGAGGGGCGGACTGTGGCTCTTAGTTCAGCCTTAACTAGGAAATGATCCGTCCATGACAATGCAGAGGTTTTAATAACCTCTGCCCACAGATATTCTTGTTCTGTACTAAAAAACGCATCGAGAGTATGACCTGCACAATGAGTAGGCCCGATGACCAATTGGGATAGGGACATGTTTGTCATGGATTCCATGAACTCCTGAGCTGCACCTGTAAGAGTTGACAGACTGGTCTCCAGAGGGATGTTGAAGTCGTCCAAGACTAAAAGTCTGGGCGATTCCAGCAGCAACTCTGAGACCAGATGTCAGCTCCGTTAGGGAGTCTGCTAGACAACAGGGTGGTCGGTATACTAGCAGAATCCCCAAACTATCCCTGGTCCACAGGCTTAGGTACATGCACTCGAAGTGGACTGTGTTAATATCTTCATTCTTCTCACTGTCTTCTTTTCACCATATACTTTTCTCAATTCCACAAAGGTATAATACTGTTAATTTATCCCTAATTCATTTCCCCCTTTTCTTTTCTTTTCTTTTCTTTTCTTTTCTTCTCTCTCTCTCTCTCTTTCTTTTCTTTATTTCTCCCCCCTTCCCCAAGTGCTCCCCATCACTAGTATCTTCATTTTACTCTCCCCTCCAAAATTGTAACTCTTCCTGTGGAGGTGAAACACCTCCCTCCTTTACTAAAACCTTTTGTACAAATATTTTCCATATTGCTCATTTTAGTGATCTATGTTGACAATCTTTGTGTGGCTGCAAGTAGTTTGGATGAAGTGAAGCATGTGCAGGAGGAGTTAGCAAGAAAATTCAAACTGAAGGATTTGGGCAGTTTGAAGAATTACTTAGGAATTGAAGTGGAGAGAACCCAGGATGGGGAGATTCTGTTGTGTCTGAAAAAGAAGATTGACAAGGTTGTGGAGAAGTGTGAACAACGCAAAGATAGAAGTCCCATGACATCTGAGTTTGGCAGTTTAGTCAGAAAAAGTGTTTGAACATCCTGAACTGAGTGCTTGGAGGTCTTTTATACATCACCAACAACACTTGGCCTGATGTAAGCTTTGTAGTGGGGTTGTTGAGTAGGAGAACCTCAAAACCTAGATTAGTGGATTGGGCTGCTTTGAAGTGTGTGGTGCAATACCTCAAGGGATCAAGGGACAGATGTCTGGTGATGACTGGAGTCATATCTCAGCTAGAGTGCTATGCAGACAGCTCCTTTGCATCAGAGGTAGCAGATAAAAAGTCAGTTTCTGGTTTGGTCACCAGATTTGTTGACAGTCCTGTTGTGGGGAGGTCCAGAAAGCAAAGTTGTGTAGCTTTGAGCACCAGAGAAGCTGAATACGCTGCACTTTCAGAAATGGCTAGCAAAGTTCAGTGGGTCAGGTAGCTATTGGGGGATCTTGGTGAACCATATCCTACACCAGGGGTAGGCAACCTTTCCCCTTTAAGGGCCGAGGGACTTCAGCTCCCAGAATCCCAGGAGCTATTGGCCAACATGGGACTATTGGCCAACATGGCTGAGGCTTCTGGGAGCTGAAGTCCCTCAGCCCTTAAAGGCGAAAGGCTGCCTACCCCTGTCCTACACCAATAGTAATCAATGAAGACTCACAAGCCTGCATTGCGATGGCAGAAGCAGTAAAGAGCACCCTGTTGGTGCTCCTAGACCTCTCAGCGGCTTTTGATACAATAGATCATGGCATCCTCTTGGACCGCCTGTGGGGGTTAGGTATCAGAGGCACTGCTTTGCAGTGGTTCTGGTCCTTCCTCTCGGGCCGGTCCCAGAGGGTGCTGCTCGGGGACTGTAGCTCCAGCAAGAGGGATCTCACTTGTGGGGTCCCTCAGGGAGCTATTTTGTCCCCAATGTTGTTTAACATCTATATGAAGCCGCTGGGTGAGATTATACGGAGTTATGGTGCTGGGTGTTATCAGTACGCTGATGACACCCAAATCTATTTCTCCATATCTCGTTCATCGGTCTCGAATTCCAATGGCATCTCTTCTCTCAATGAATGTCTTGGGGCGGTAATGGGCTGGATGAGGAAAAACAGATTGAAGCTGAATCCAGACAAGACGGAGGTGCTCACGGTAGCGGCCCCGAAACCAAGAATTGGGTTGCAACCTCCAGTCCTGGATGGGGTCACGCTCTCCTCCAGTGACTGTGTTCGCAGCTTGGGGGTGCTCCTTGACTCGTCGCTCCTGATGACGAATCAGGTTAATGCAACGGTCAGGAGTGCCTGTTATCAGCTTCGGTTGATACGCCAGCTGCGCCCTTTTCTGGAAGCAAGGGACCTTGAGACCGTGGTGCACGCGTTGGTAACCTCACGCCTCGACTTCTGTAATGCACTCTACATGGGGCTACCCTCGTGCCTGGTTCGGAAACTACAACTGTTACAGAACATCGTGGCCAGGCTTGTTGTGGGAACATCTCGGAGGGACCACATTACTCCGGTTCTGAGGTCCCTCCACTGGCTGCCTATTAGTTTCCGGACCCAGTACAAGGTGTTGGTTATTACCTTTAAAGCCTTAAATGGCTTGGGTCCAAGCTATCTCAGGGACTGCCTACTCCCATATAATCCTCCCCGCACTCTTCGGTCCTCCAGAAGGAATTTGCTGCAGCCTCAGAAATCAAGGGTTGTGGCTACCTCCCGGAGGGCTTTTTCAGTTGTCTCCCCTAGCCTCTGGAATGGCCTGCCGGACGAGATCCGTCTATTAACATCTTTGGATAGCTTTAAAAAGGCTATTAAGACGGATCTCTTCCGGCAGGCCTTTCTGGACTAGTTACCCCCACCCCGGACATAAATAGCCGCTAATGATGCTCCTATGTGGCCCCATCGGTCGATGGAGGGGATCATTTAGTTAGGCATTAGTTATTCTGTGTAGGATTTTAATTTTTAATTACGTTGTTTTTAAATTTGTTTGATTTAATATTGTTTTAAGGGGTGGGTGGGTGGGTTTTTCTGTATTATATGTTTTATCTGGATTATGCTTTTAAACTGTAAGCCGCCCTGATTGGGTCTCCATTGGGCGGGGTATAAATAAATATTATTATTATTATTATTATTATTATTAGAAGCAGAAAATCTCAAAAGCAGGACAAAGTACATTGGGGTAAGGTATCAGAATGTGCGTGAATTAATACAGCATGGAATCCTAAAACTGCAATACTGTGTTTTTGAGGAAAACATTGCAGATTTACTCCCAAAGGCATTACCTGTAGAAAATAATGAGAGACTAAACAGGTAGGCTGGGCCTTGGGATGAAGAACTGTACTCAATGAAAACACTTGGGACTGTATGAGTAAAAATGTATTCTGATGTAGTTTGTTTATCATGCATAGCAACTAAGACATTTTCGAGGGGATTATTAGTATATTTTTGCTCCAGGCTGTATAAAATGTCTTAGGTGCATGCAATGGGTTAAAGAGGAAATGCTGCCTCAGAGGAAGCTGATGCAACTTGAGCATGGAGATGAGTCATAGCAAGTCCAAACTGCACTGTCACTTTGGACACATGACAGGAAGCTGATGAAACACTAGCAGGGGGTTGGATCAGAATCCTAGGTAGAGTTTGTATATATAAAGAGAAGAGTTCTAGTGTACCATGTGGTGGTGTGGATGTCAGTTAATGGCAGAGCATTATGCTGGTTTGTGTAAATATTGCTGTGTTGTGATTGTAAATATTTGCTGCAACTAAGATAAAAAGCCTCTTTGGAAGAATCTCATCAGTTGTGAATTACTTCCAGACTCGTCAGTGGTGTTTGTCTTCCTGGTTGGCAGTCTTCTGCGTGTGGGCACAGTTGTACCCCAGCGCTAACAAATCTGTAGCAATTTATATAATACATTTGTATACTAGTCCAATGTTATTGCAGGATTAACTATACATTTTAATACTGTCAAGTGATTGGCTAAACATTTTTTATTTCTTGTGGAAATATCCCAGTAAGTCTTGCTAAGTAAGAAAGGCAGCTTAAAACAAAAAAGAGATGGTGTTTACAAGGAATGGATACAAGTCTTTGGGAATTACACCGATGGTGGCAGAATCCCTTCCGAACAAAACTAGGAAGCAAACAAAGATCATCCAATATCTCGAAAATAAAATAGATGTTGCTCTCCCTGAAAAACCTCCAAATCACTCAAATTCTATAGTGGACTTACAGGTACCAATGGATGCATTTTCTTCTGGACATCACACAATAACAATGAGGGATGCAGATCTTGCATCAGTCCCAGAAAAAACACAACCCAACGATAATGAAATCCAGTTAAATAATGCAATTGCTAAGCAACTACAAGAATTTGCTGAAGACAAGAAGAATCTAAACCAAGCCACGCCTCCCACTTTTACAGAGAATCTACCAATCGCAGGATGGATTTTCTTGCTGATGAAGGAGATTGAGAATATAAAAACTTTCTTGCTAGCAAGCAACAATCTTATAACACTATTAGCAAATAACATAATCAGCTCAATTGCTCCAAGAAACAATTCAACAAATAGTAAAATTAGTCCAAGTACTCCGAGAAACAAATCGTCAAACAATATAGCGTTTATAGTACAAGAGTAACTAAAACAAAGGGATCAAGAAACCTCAGGGGAAAAACTAAAACTATCATGAGAAAAAGACCCAAAAAGTCAAAGCTATTACACTATACTGAAAGTAAATTACTAAGAAAAAAGGTTCTAAAAGAAAATAGATCAAACAATATTGAAACTCCCCAAATGAAAGAAATAGCTAAGATACAAGAAGAAAATACAGAAGAGCCCGAATTAATAAAGAAAATTGGAGTACATACACACTCAACTCAGTCAAGAACAATGGAAACACAACGAGAACAGTCAATCTCTCAAGATCCCTGGAACCTTCTCTCGTTAAAAAGGAAAGCCTCTACTGAGAAGAGCACTAACGCTGCTAACAATGGAAAATGGAACTTAAAATTAAACCATCAAAAACTGGTCCTGATTAACTTCCCTAAGCCTAAAGGTCTCATATCACAGTTTAAACGAAAGCACCACCTACTAACCATATTAAACTTAATAAAACCCTACAAGTTCTCTATAAAGGATATAAAGCAAGTTGAATATATTTTTTACAACTATACCCACGCGTGTGCAGTGATTACCTTTTCCGAAAAGGACACAATCAACATAATTTTGGCTTGCAAGAGCGCCCCAGCAAAATATGGAGTTTTAGTCTCTAGATTCTTTGAGAACCAAGCTCCCCCACAGGAACTATTTCCCACATGCAAAGTAAGTCAGAGCAAAGACGACCAACAAAATTTAATAGCTCTCGAAACACCTAAACACTCACACTTGGACGAAATAAAGAGCTCTTATTCAATCAAATTACTTTCTCCTAAGAATACTCTGATTGACAGAGAAAAAAACAAACTAGTAAATTCTTTTTGTGCTCTCCCCACGGAGGCACAAGTTGAAATAATTTCGAGACTAGATCTTTTGAAATCCCACTTAATTGGGTTGTGCTCTGATAAAAACACAACTATATACAGTACAATGAAAAATAATATCACAAAGTACCCCATCTCTCCCGAACATGTAGCCATGTTTAAATATTTGAAGGGATGTCATATCGAGGAGGGAACAAGCTTGTTTTCTGCTGCTCCAGAGACTAGGACCCGAAACAATGGATGCAAGCTGCAAGAAAGAGATTCCACCTCAACATTAGGAGGAACTTCTTGACAGTAAGGGCGGTTCGAGAGTGGAACACACTCCCTCGGAGAGTAGTGGAGTCTCCTTCCTTGGAGGTCTTTAAGCAGAGGCTGTATGGCCATCTGTCAGGGATGCTTTGATTTGGAGTTCCTGCATGGCAGGGGGTTGGACTGGATGGCCCTTGTGGTCTCTTCCAACTCTATGATTCTATGATTCTATGATTCTATGTAGAAACCCTTAAAGGAGGAGAACAACACCCTGAGTCAAATGTGGTAAACAAGGCAGATCCTATTCCTGTATCAAGTGTGACCCAGACTAGGAAAAATGGAATTTACCTATCTGACAATATAAGAAAGATGGAACCCTCTATATGGCTTGAAATGAGATTCCTAGATGAAAATGAGCTAGGATTGCCAATGAAACAACCATTTTTGCCTACTTGTCAATCTAATCAAACTAAAAAGATAATTACAAATGTGGGTAGGCCAAGTCTCAATTTTGAAATTATCAAGTATATGGAAGACCCTGAAGAAATTCCAGGAAAGATACACTCAATACATCATTTTGAACAGAACAATAAAAAACTGACAAATGACAGAGAAGAACTGTCTTATCAAACAACAGAGCAAACATCACAAAAGAATGTTCCGATAACCAAGGCAGTAATGGAACATCCTCAGAGATTATCTATGAATGTCCACGTCCCACCCCTACAAACATGACAAGAAAAGAACACCAAAAATCCAGAACCAAGGAAAACAAGACCTGACCGTATTATCTTGGAATATAGCTGGCTGGCTCAGTAAAGCAGTGGACCCAGATTTCCTGGACTTTATATCTAATTATGACATTATACTATTACAGGAAACTTGGGCAAGAGAAAATCTAGCTGTAAATGGATTCTCTGCTTTCTCATTGGATGCAGAACCTAGCCTCCGAGGAGGACGCTCAAAATGTGGCTTAGCCATTTTGATATCTACCAGCATTCAAGCCAAAATTACGAGATCAACTTCCTTATTAGGCCGAGCAATGTCCTTGCTTATCAGCTTCAAGTTGCTCAGTTTACTGATAATAAACGTCTATCTCCCCCCATCAAAACTCCAACAACTGACTAAAATAAATTGGGTAAATCTAGAAGAATATATCTTTAATCTAACAAACCTTTATCCAAAAGCACATATTATTATGGCAGGTGACTTGAATGCCTGAATAGGCCAATCAGATCAAACTCTTTACTCTTATTTCAAACTAAAATGCCCAGAAACAGACATCGATCATCCTATACCCATAAGACATTCAAAAGATAAGGGTTGTAACCATGCTGGACTTCATTTAATGCAGTTGGTAAACAAATTTGATTTAATTATCCTAAATGGGAGCATTAAAGACGACACACCTGGAGAATACACTTTTCTATCTGGAACAGGAGCTTCCACCATAGACTACTGTATAGCTTCATACCATATCCAGTTACCATGTGACTAAACAATTAGAGAGTGATCATTTTCCTCTAGTAGTAAAACTCAACATCGCTAACCAGAACACTTCCATAAAGTGCACTGAGATGCTAAACCTTGATGCTGAAAAAAGATTTACAAGGTTGAAATGGTCAAACATAGTAAGTCAAAAGACAATAACACTATTACATTCTGATACCGTTCGTAGCCAACGCAAAGCTTTGTTGACTGCAGATTCTCCAGAAATAGCTTTTTCTATATTCCATGAATTAATTGCAAACCTGCAAACGTGCTTGAAACCATCAAATGTATCAAAAATCCCCAGAAAAAATTCCAAGTGATGGTTTGACCATGAATGCATTGCCATGAAAAAAATCTCTAATAATGCAATATCAACAATATAGAGAGCAAAATTTACATACTCTACCCCCTGAATGGTTTACGTTAAAAAAGAATTACAAAAAATTAATCAAAAGGAAAAAAGATCAGGATATAAGATCAACATGCAAATCTTAATAAGTGCAGCAAGGACAAAAGACTCTGCAACCTTCTGGTGTCCATGGCCTGGCCAAAAACAAGTCCAAATATAGATTACCACATCTCCCCAAATTGTTGGGAATCTTACTTTGGTTCTATTTTTGCTCCATACGGGTCCAACTATCCAGCTCTCAGGACAGATACAAGTAATCTTCCAAAGTGGCCCCCGGTTTCTGAAAAGAAAATACGTCTCCTGATTTCCAATTTAAAATTGGGCAAAGGTCCAGGTTGTGACAATATCCCACCAGAGCTATTAAAAACAAACACAGATTGGTGGGCACCTGTTCTTTCAAATCTGTTTACCTGGCTTGACCACACGGCATATATTCCTGAGGATTGGGGATTAGCCATTATTATTCCTATTTTCAAAAAGGGAGAAAAATCAGACCCAGCCAACTACAGACCCATTAGTATAATCAGCAAATTATATGCTTTATATCTCCATGAAAAACTGATTGACTGGATAGAGCAAGAAAACATTCTTGCTGACGAGCAAGCCGGTTTCAGAACAGGTCGAAGAACAGTTGACGAAGGACTTATTTTTCAACATCTGGCTGAAAAATATGCACCAGTCAATGAAGGTCTTCATGCTGCATTTATCGACTTCAAGCAAGCATTTGACTCAATCTCCAGGGAAAAACTTTGGATAAATTTTGAGTCTTATAACATCGACAAGAGATTGGTGTTACTTATAATGAAGCTATATGAAAACACTTCCTTGAAAGTCAGATGCAGTCCTGTGGGTCATCTAACAAGGAAAATACCTACTCACGTTGGTGTAAGACAGGGCTGTATTTTAGCCCCTACCTTATTCAATTTCTACATCAACTCCTTAGTTCAACATCTGAATTCGATAAACTCTCATCCCCCCGGTTAACCGACAGGCCAATTTCTGTGCTATTATATGCGGATGACGCAGTACTCTTATCTCAAACAAGAATAGGTCTGAGACGTCTTCTAAGTGCTCTAGCTTGTTACTGCAAAGAGGAACTGACTGACAATAAACTATAGTAAAACAAAGATACTGATATTTAACAAGAAAAAGATTAAGCACAAATGGCAGATAGATGGCCAGCCAATAGAACAGGTTAACTCATACAAATATCTAGGTCTAATAGTCCAGTCAACAGGTTCTTGGATTCTGCAAACGAAACACATCATTGCAACCGTGCAAAGAAGTACTAAAGCACTCCTTTTCTTTTTTCATACCAAAGGCGGCCAATACATCCCTGCAGCAATTCAAGTTTTCATCAGTAAAATAATATCACAAATGCTGTATGGCTGTCAGATTTATGCAAATGAGAACTACAAGCCTTTTGAAGTTGTACTTACTAAATTTCTAAGAGCAATTACAGGAGTCCCGACCTGTGTCCCAAATGTAATACTTCGCCTGGAGAATGGACAAATTTCTATGGAGGCCCGAATTTTGATAATGACAGTAAATCTTTGGTTAAAATTGACTTTTTTGCCTACGGGTCTTGTGCCACTAATTCTGACGGACACCTTCCAATCTAAATGGAAAAAGACATTGACTACAAAATTACAAAACATGGGTCTTCCGCCAGATACTCTTAGATCCATGGGTCACTCAAAAGCTAAAACAACTATTCTCCAACGTATAAAAGATCTAGTTCTCCAAGATCATCGTAGTCAGTCCGCGAGATATTTTAACTATTGGGATTGTGCTGGCTCATTTGTTATGGCAAATTATTTGACGAACCTAACAATACTCAAACACAGGAAAGCATTTTTGTTAGCTAGATTAAATGTATTACCTTCAGCACAGCTTGAGGGTAAATACAATAAGACTCCTGTGCTTGAGAGAATATGCCCTTGCAATACAGGAAACACTGAAATGATCAATCATGTATTATTCCATTGTCCTTTTTACAGTGACGCCCACAAAGATATGATCACCCCAATTCTTCTAAACAAACCGGGGAGTTCAGAAACTTTCTACTTAAAATAATTTCTGTCAGACTGTAACCTACAGATAACTTATAAAGTGGCACAATTTTGTGCCTCTGCAATTACTTGCAGGAAAAGAAAAATTAAATCCAAGATAGAAGAACATAGTGCATCTGAATTACTTTAATTTAGCTGACAGAAGTTGTTTTTTATTTTTACTTAAATTTACTTTCTTCCTAAATTGATCTATTTTACCTTCTTAGCAGACAGATTTATCCTCCTGAGATTTAAAAACAAAGTACCTAGTGTACAAACTATCCCATGTATGCACTATTTTACTGTATTGTTTGTCAATGTAATACTAATGCATTACTATTTATGCATTATTTTATTTTATTATTTTATTTTAACCTTACTGTTTTAATGTTCTTGTTTCTTTTATGCTGGTCTTTGACCGTAATAAAGTATCATCATCATCATCCCAGTAAGGCTGCATCTGCACTGCATAAATAATGCAGTTTGACACTGCTTTAACTACTGTGGCTCAATGCTATAGAATTCTGGGATGTGTAGTTTTGTGAGATATTTAGCCTTCTCTGTCAGAGAGCTCTGGTGCCTCAACAAACTACGTATTGACTAATCCACAGTGGTACCTTTGAACTGGGAGAGCAAAATCTCTAGAAGGAAAAATGGTCCAGTCCTTTAAGCATCTCTAGTCAGTTGAGGATAAATAGTACCTGGGTATACACCTTCATTTCTGAACAGGACACTGCATTTCTCTTAATTGTCCAGCTAGATATAAAATTAATCAAAAACAAGGAATCTCTCTGAGTCTTCTGTTAAGGTGCCTGACAGAATAAAAATATTCTTCCCTTTGTTTTAACCCAGGATTTATATCTGAAAAGCACCAGAGAAGGTAACCAGAAGTTGATTAAATAAAATGGCGACTTATGGATGTTTTGTGGTCTTTGGGCCTGGGGACACAAGCAAAAACTCTGCTCCTGGAGACATTTAGGAAAGGCTATTGTCAGTATGGGGCTCTTTCTCTGGTGATTTTTGCCCCCCACTGATGTAGGTGGGAGGACGTTAGGGAAGTTGGGGCATGTGGCATCACTAGGGTTGCTTTCACCAGGTGCAAGGGGGGGGGGACATGAACTGCCTTACCATCCCCCCTTCCTAGCCAGACCACTGCAACCCCCCCAGGGGGGGCGGACTCGGAAGGCAGTCTACAGGCCTTTTGAGAGAAGACAGTGACCTTACCATAAGGGCTCATCTAAAAACCAGGTTTGGTGACAGTGGTGTCACTAGGGGGATGTGAACCACAGCAGTGACATCCGGGGGGGTGTCACTCAGTACAGTCTGCAACCCCCCTAGCCCCCTAGTGATGCCACTGGTTGGGGCCATCGGGCACACACACACATAAAAGGGGGTTGAGACTGCAAATAGCCTGCAGAACACACTTTCCCAACCTCTGTTTTAGCCACCCAAAGTGCAGCCTCAAAGCCATTGAGTTCCTTCTCCCCTTTGTCTTGAGTCTTATACCTGCCTTGAATTTTGAGCAGTAATTGTTCATTCTTTCTCCACAAACATATGCCTGTTTATGTGGTCCATTTGGCTTCAATATCATTCCTCATAATTCTTTACTATCACAATTCTCTGTTCCACTGCCAACGGCACACCCCACAAGCTTCCTTGTGCTTTCCTTACTGAGAGAAAACTGTTTCTTGTACTTTACAAAGAAAGCTTTTTTTTCCCATGGGAGACTGCCAATGAATACCAGGTGCTATGGGCTATATTTCAGAGGAAGGAACCAGCAAAACTATCTCTGAGTATTTCTTACCTAAGAAAATCCTATGAAAATCATTGGGTCACCATATGTTGACAGGTGACTTGAAGGCACACACACACACACACACATTGCTGCTTTAAATTGTACAATATTTGTGTATCCCAGTGTCTTGGGGGTGACGAGAAACAATTTATAAATACTTTTCATAATTATTTGTCTCTTCTATCAACCTGAAGAAAATTTCGACTACAAGTTGTGCCTGGACATATTCTGTGTTAGAAACAGATTATAGGAGGTTGAAGAACAGACAATAATCTATATGAAGTGTACTTCCTCTGATTTCCAAATGTCCCTATGCACACAATTTCTCCCTGGAATAACAAATGCAACCAATGTCCACAAATTTATTATTTTTATATCTAGCTCCTGAACCATGTACCACAAGAACTGTGAGGTGATTGGAAGAATGTTTTGTGGATAAATGTACAGTTCTACCTTGGGCTGTAGTTTGGGCTACATATCCTTTGCCACCCATCCAATTTTAAACGTAAAGGCAAAGGGTGACTAACATCTCCTTTCATCAGTTATAAAAGATCATTTGCCATTGGCAAAATGGCAAGAAACTGGAGCACATCCCAAGCACTTTTTAAACCACAATTAGAACTTTACTTCAACAATGAACACAACACACTATAACTTAAAATAATAATTTATTCTGCCATAAAAATACCAATAAATTAGTTTATAATATATATTATATAAATTATTTATAAATTATCAATTATTTATAAATTAATATTATAAATAACAATTTTCAGAATTATCAAAAAGAGCACTGCCTGAAAGAGCTTACTTTTAAAAAGGGAAATGGCTAGAGCAATGGAGGAGGGAGTGTCATACAGGGAGGCACATAATGACAGTACCAAATTTAGCAAAAGGAATAGAGCAGCTATTGTTGGAGTCCTGTATCTTAACTCTATTGCTGTATTGGTATTATGCACATGACAGGTTTTGCAGCACTGGTCATATGTCTGGCAGAATGAGGTTATAACTGCAAGATCCTAGCCATGGCCCCATTTGGGAGGCGAATCCTGGTTGCCCTAGCTGTTGGTAAAAACCATCCAACTGGCAAATGTCTGCACAGAGACTCTCACATTTAGGCCACAAAATAGTCAGATGATCCAGGAGTGAATTTTCCTTCAAATGAAATTGTCTGGGATGATGATAAATTTTCCCTTCTCCACCTCCTCCTCCTATAGCATATGTGGCTCATTAGTTGCAGCATGTGGATTTGCTGCAAACACATTTTACACTCTATTAGTGACACACCATAATCTAGATCAGGTGTGGTACTCATGTGGTCTTCCAGGTGTTGTTGATTGCAACTCCTAGATGCTCTAGTCAACATAGCCCCTGGTGAGGAATGCTGCAAGCTGCAGTTTAGAAGCATCTGAAAGATCACATATGAGTTCCACCCTGATTCAGATAATATGTGACAAACTGTTATGGATGATGCTATTCCTTTTTCAAGGCACAGGACTAGGATAGACGAGGTAAGTTGGAGATGATACAGTCTTCAATTCTCTTTCTTTTTTTCTTTTACATAACTAAAATATCTGAGGATCATTATTTCTTTCAACATGATGTTTACATTTGTACTGATTTCTGGTAGCACAAGATTCTGTGAATTGTCTGAGTAAGCTGTTGCAAAATTAGAAGATTTCTACACTGCTTCATCTGCACTTCAAACTTTAATGGGTGCTGTGGCGAAGACAGTGGTTGTTCTGTGATCATGTAGTTGATATTTAAAGCCTGGAAAAAAGATGGAGCACCATGAATACAGATTTACATACACGTTTAAACATAATTGGTACAGTAAATAAGTGCTTAAGACCAGGGGTAGGCAACCTTTCCCCTTTAAGGGCCGAGGGACTTCAGCTCCCAGAATCCCAGGAGCTATTGGCCAACATGGGACTATTGGCCAACATGGCTGAGGCTTCTGGGAGCTGAAGTCCCTCTGCTTTTAAAGGGGAAAGGTTGCCTACCCCTGGCTTAAGACAATAGAAAAGTGCCTTGCAGCTACTATGTTGAACACATGGCATATAATTGCCAGAGCAGACTTTTTCAGAGCCCTGCAATACAGGTGAGGAGACTTTTTTGTCTGCTGCTCTTAGACTGTGGAATGACCTGCTGGGAGAGATTCGACAGCTAGATATGCTGTCTGAATTTAAAACAGTGTTAAAGACCTATCTCTTCTGGCAGTTGATTTTAAATTATGAATTTTAAATTGGCATATTATTAATTTTATTAAATTGGCATATTATTAATTTTATGTCTGGATGACTTTAAAGTGCAATGGTTGTAATAATCCTGTGTCTGTGTGTTTTAACCTATGTGTGTAATGTAAATGGTTATTGTATTTTAATCTATGTTATACCCTGCCTTGAGCTATGGGAAGAGATGGGTAAGAAGAAATAATATTAATATTATTATTATCTAAGGGCAACTTTGGGATAAATCTCAGAGTTTTGAAATGTTCTTTGTTTGAACTGAAACTCTCAGAATCCCCCAGCCAGCTTGACCCTTGCAAGATGGGCTAAAACACTTTTGGACCCTAGTGAAGCCAGGGTAAAATGTAGGCAGGAATACCCCTTTTCTCTCTTTGAGTTGCCCTATTTTACTGTCCATCAAGCTGCCAAGGGAGGGGAAATGATCAGTGGTTTCCACTTTACCCTATTAGATAAGCCATCATCATTATTATTCCTGTAGTCCAGAAAGTGGATTGTGAATGAGAGTGTGGATTCTCTAAAATCACTTTACGGGAGAACCAAACAATATTTATACAAATGTAATTAAGTGTCAATTTTAATTAATTTGTTTTAATGAATATTATTTGTATATAGATAAATGTAATGATTACATTCAAACTACAATTCTGGACCCAACTGAGTCCTAAAGCCTATTGCTAGTCCCATCTAGTACAGAATAATTGAATCAATTGGGTTTAGCTACATGTTAATAGGCTCACATGGGTCTATTCTACTTGGGACTAACCAATAGCCATTTTTAAAAATAAGATTTGCTTTACAGGATTGAGGACTATCCAGCTTTCATTCAATGCAAAGTCAGCCCTTATGTTAATTCAAAAGAAATATCTTTTGTGTTCAACATCAATTCCTGCATAAATGATTATGGCTACATTTGCACTGCAGAAATAATTCACTTTAACTGCCATAGCTCAATGCCATGGAATTCTGGGAATTGTAGTTTGTTGTGGCACCAGAGCTTTCTGACAGAGAAATGTCTCACAAAATTACAGTTCTCAGAATTTCATAGATGGAACCATGACAGTTAAAATGGTGTCAAACTGGATTATTTCTGCAGTGTGGATGCAGTCAATGATGATTTATTTATTTTACTTACAGTATATCACATCTTTCTTGTGGTATGTGACCCATGGTGGCTTAAAACAAATTACAACAAAGCACAGCTAAAAGGTATATGACATAAACATGTTGGAAAAACAATAAATAACAGCTAAGAATAAATAACACCACACTAAAAGAATTTAAACTAAGCCTACAGCTCCTTTTTTTTTTTTTTTTACCATTTAATCATTTCCACAATTTTCTTCAAAGATATTTTCCCTTTTGCACTTAAACTAAGAAGAATCTTTTTCTATTGCTGGGAGGAAACTAGATCAATTATGAACTGATATGAAAATTCAATAACAGCATTTCTTTTTGTCGGAGATGAATCTCAGAGGATATTCTGAAAGGACGCTTAGGGTTTGTAGTTTACAAATACTGCAGATGATTTATTTGTTAAAATATAAGATACGTTTGTGCCAATATTTGTAACTGCTACAAACCACTAGCTTTTATTAATATTATATCCCATCATTTAAAATACGAATGCATACACATGTGCATACATGCATGCCCATTATTTAGGCCTTTGACATTTTGTGTTTTCCTCCCATGAAAAATTGAGATAGAGTTAGGCAGTTATGCAATATCACATGGCTTTACACAGGCAAAGGAACAGGGTTGCTAGATATCAGGACCTGGCCCTGCATCTCCAGTTCTTGTGGGTCATCTCGTGATGGGAGATGAGGGTTCAAGTTCTCCAGTTTTAGGGGGCTTAACTCCAGGCAAGAGGAAAAGACTGTGCAAATCTCCAGTTCAGCTACTGTTTTCAAGACTTAACTGACTTGTTGCTATAACTTGCAAAGACTCCCATAGAGTTATTGTTGTTAACTGCCCTTGAGTTGATCTCGACTCATGGTGACCCTATGGATGAGACATTTTCCTCTGTCCGCCACTGCTCTGCTTAATTCCTGCAAACCCATACCCATGACCTCATTAATAGAGTCCATCCATCTAGCATGTGGCCTTCCTCTCTTCTTACTTCTCTCCACCTTCCCCAGCGTTATTGTTTCTTACAATAATTTAAAACATTTACCCATAGAGTTTACCTACTTCCTCCTTCCCTTCTAATCTGTACTGACAGGACTCACCCTCTGCTCTGTTCCGCATGTACCTTCTGGCTAGAAACAAATAGGCTAAATTAAATGTTCCTTATCCTGTCTCCCTAAATAAGTGTGAAGGAATAATCTCTTCATTCATCTGGAGACAGCTTCTTTAATTTAGATTTCTGTTCTAATTTTCAAACAGGAAAATATATTCTCTTTGTCTGTTTAAATGACAAGCTATGAGCAACAGTGATTCATACTTATGAGGGCCCATTTCAGATTTTGGCCCAGAAAATTCAGGGCCTGGGATGATTCTGAACTAGTAATCCTACAAAGCAGTATTCTTGCCCACTCCTTATTACAACCCCCCCCACACACATACCCCATACCTTCATCATCTGTCTGATAGCATCCAGAAGATGTGGAGAACCAAAATCCTTGATTTTCATTGAATAGCCCTCCAGAATTTTAAAGATGGTATCCATGCATAAAGTCTACAAGAGGGAATAGCAATTAAAACACATGAAGATGCTGGAAGATTCCTTTACACAATACAATCACTTGCTTCTATGGCAATGAATTACCTGATTAACAGCATTGTTTCTTCCTGAGGGACAAGATCCAGACTGAAATCAAAGATAAAGATTAACTCAACTGAAGCCATGAATCGAGAGTATACCATTAGATTTTTAGAAAGTTTTTATTGTAAATACCATTGATTTTCCTTCCATACAGGCTCCGATGATATTTTCTTCATTCTTAGGGTCTTCAGTGTGAATATGATCAATAGAACAATTAAATCCTCCCTGTATGAAAAATATCTGTGAAGAGAATATCAACATAAAGTGCAACCAGAATTACACTAATGATCTGTACTCTTTCACTTATGATTGCTTTCTCATAGCTGCTGACAACTATCCACGGAAGACAGAAATGTTTTAGCTTTCTGAAGAAAAGAAGGAGACACAAAGTACAAATGCACTTCCTTTTCTCCTGCTTGTTTGTTTAGAAGCTGTGCCTGCACATTGGGGCATGTATATCTCCATATCTGGAGTATACACATTAAGACTATGGAACCAATTTGGGTTAATTTGGATGGTGTCCAGATCATAACATAGAAACCCTTATTCTTAAAAGATTCCAAGAACCAATTAGAGTAGATACAATCCACTGCCAGGGCAGGAACCTGCAGCTAAAGCATCCTTGGCAGCACGCTTCTGTTTAAATACTGCCAACAAAGGAAAGTCCATCACCTTCCCAACATGGGTGTGGATAAATCTGAATTACTTCAGTGATCCAGACAGTAAAAGAAAGCCAGATACTAACATTGTTCAAGTATGCAAAAAGGGTTACAACAGCACACAACAGTTCTAAAGAAGAGACCATTTTCTACATGTGAAGGGTCTCCATGTAAGCTGGGACCTGGATTTTCTAGGATGATGTGAGGGTGACCAGATGGTAACATTTGTCTCAGAAGAAATGTGTGTGGGGGGAGGGATTCTCAAAATGTTCAAAAGAAGGTTGTTTTATTAGTAGGAACAGGTGTTTGGGCTTTTTATTAATAGAACAACCATACAGTGGGCCCTTGGTATCCATTGAGGCTTGGTTCTAGGACCCACCACAGATACCAAAATCCATGGATGCTCAAGTCCCATTAAATTCAATAGCATAGTAAAATGGTGTCCTTAGACAAAATGGCAAAATCAAGATTTGCTTTTTGGAATTTTTGGGAATATTTTCACACTGTGGATGCTTGAAGCCATGGGTAAAAAAATCCATGGATATGGAGGGATGACTGTATTTTTATTTTGAGATGTAGCTTCAAGCTCTGTTGTGCATTCCATTGGAAGCTCCTAGCTTTGGCTTCTTTCTGAACATCTGCCACTCCATTGATTGCCAAGGTTGATTTAATTGATATGGCTGACTAGGTTCATGTCCCCTTCTACCTTCACCACTCATTGGACATCACCCCCAAAATTGCATGGCTGGTGGAAGAGGACAACCATCCCAGAGTATGTTGTTCTTTGGCCAAAGGTATATAATAGCTGTGCTCTCCTCCTAGAACCTCTAAACAACCTCAAGGCCCATGTGTAGGATTGTGCAGGGTTACTCAGATACTACAATGTTAACATACCCAACTCACCATGGTTTGTAGAGAGATCTTGTAGCACCTTTGAGACTAAGGGCCTTTGCAGACTGCCAGAAATAGTGCAAATTGAGTCCACTTTAAGGGTTAGGGTTAATGCTAGGGAATCATGGGAATTGTTTTTTTTTCCTGAGACATTGAGCCTTCTCTGTCAGAGAGCTCTGGTGCCACAATAAAATACAGGTCCCATGATTCCCTAACCCTAACCCTAACCCTTAAAGTGGACTCAATTTGCACTATTTCTAGCAGTCTGCAAAGGTCCTAAGTGAAAAAAGAAATTGGCAGCATGAGCTTTCGTAGACTTCAGTCTTCTTCCTCAGATGCATCTGAGGAAGTAGACTGAGGTCTACAAAACTTCATGCTGCCAATTTTTTCCTTTCAGTTAGTCTCAAAGGTGCTACAAGATTTCTCAGTAGCAGCCAGGATTAAAAAAGAGTCCCCCCTCAAATACTAATAATTATGTACATTTTATAGATGTAAGGAAGGACTTCACACATGTACAGATTTAACCTATGGAGCTGAATAATTCCCTTTTAGTAGGCAGTGTGATCCTTACCAGCACACATAGCTTTTCAAGTGATTGAGGAATCATCCATACACCTAACTTGGAAATGGATGGTCTACAATACAAGCTGGGAGGGTCACCTAATCACAAAATGCTAGTAAGGAGGCACCCCCTGTTTGGATCACAAACCACCCATACTTGGAAGTAAGTCCCATGAAACAATCATAATTTGGAATAAGTAAGCAGGACAAGTCAGTTATTAGTCAGGGTTCTAGCTAGTTCAGTACAATTACTCACCAAGACTATTAACCTTAGACATACCCTCGATAGCTGGCCTTAATACCCTGCGGGCACCAGATCTAATCTTGGAAAGTAAGTAGGGTCAGCTCTGCTCTGGTTGGTACTTGGATGGGAGATTGCCTATGAATACCAGGTGCTGTAGGCTGTATTTGAGCAGAAGGAACTGGCAAAACAACCTAGTATTCCTTTCCTAAGAAAACCCTATTAAATTCATGGGGCTGCCATAAGTCAACAGGCAACTCGAAGGCACATATGCATGCTTCCTCTATAATAGCAATTCGACAAGTCAGATTTTCATGCCTGAGACTGTATTTTACAGTCTCATTTTATGTAACTTGATTAATCAGAAGTCAGTCCTGTTGCATTCAATAGTGTTTACTCCCAAGTAACTGGGTGTTGCAGCCTTTATGGACCCACTCTAGTAACACAGCTACTTAGGAGTCCTGTTGAATTCAGTGGGATTTATACCTGAGCAAATGGGTATTGTAGCCTTAAAACCTCTCCCCAGACCTCCATGACTATCTGCAACCCACTCTGATTAGTAAAGCACAGGTACACCTGTACCTGTACCTGAGGAATTGGCACATGCCTTGGATGATTCAACGTCTTTTCCTGGAATGGCCAAGGGAGCTGGGCAGAGCTGCTTCGCTTTCTCACCCATGTGATCTCTTCTTCAGAAAGAGCAAAGAAAGCCCTGCAGGTGGGGCAGCAGTCTTAAAGCAAAAATATTTTTTTGTCCTTTATTTTCCACAACTCTTGTTGGTTCCCCTTTCACTGATGAGAATTATGCCACCAATGGTACCCAGTTTGGGAACATGTGCTTTTTGGACTGCCAGTGCTTTCATGATTCACAGTTTAAAGTTTAACATCTGTCCAGGACAGGATTCCAAGAGTGACACCCCATGGCATAAGTTCAGTATGCCTGTGATGCTCAGGGCCGACAATGGCACATGGGTAGTAAGATGCTCAAGTTGGGCCCCTGGGAGTGGTGGCAAGTGGAAGGATAGGTCTCACCATTGCTGGCGACAGCAGTCTGGACCTGTCTGTCACTCATGTTCCCCCAAAACTGTATGCAGCAGTAGTTGTGTTGGCCATACAACAAAACCCCAAATCCACACAAAGAGTGATACCTTTAGGGGGACAACTAAAATGCACAAAACACATCATACAAGCTTTTAGTTGGTTTCAGTTGCATTTTAAAGGTATCGCTTGTAAATTTTGGATTTTGTTGTCTCATGTCTCCTTCTTTCTATATCACACTGAGACTCTGTTTCTGGCACATGTTTTCCATTCCGTGAAAGAGGTCATCTCTTTTAATTATAGATATGCAGAACATGTCTGCAAGCATGGAAGATGTCTGCTTGAAAGCTATCTTTTATAACCCCATGTTCCACTTTTGAGCTCTAGGGTAGTGCTACTCAAAATGGTGGTCCTTGTGCAGCCAAGGGGCACAAATATGGCGGTGGTCCTAGACACACTGGTGAAAAAATAATCGCCATCTGATAACCAGAGAAGCACTGCTCTAGGGTATTAAATAAAGTAATCAGTTAGAAGCAAGTTTAGGATCCATGTATTCTTCTCCTCTTCTCCATGACATATTATTTATCTAAAATATGATATACCATTCACTTGGCAATGTCCTTGGAGCATTTTAGAAATATAAAAAGAAGAGCACAAGCAATGCAACAGAAACAGCTGAAACTGAATGAAATTTTTATCATATCAGAATGTCAAGATGTTACAAAATGTTAAGAGCCACAAAAAAAATCCCACCAGCAATAAAATGAAGGATCTAGCTATCTGCCAGCAAAGGAAGATTTCAGCCTGGCATTTAAAAGCTGCTACTACCTCTAAGTACACCTTGCCTAAGAAAACCCTATGAAACTCATGGAGTATGGATTGAATGTGACACCAAATAAGAGGAGTAGTTCATACCCCAAAGGGAGGATCAGAATTCAAAATGACTGAAAATCAGGGCCAAAACTAAAAAAAATGAATTTCAACAGGGATAAATTTAAGATACTACATCTAGAAAAAAAAAATGAAATGCAAAAATATAAGACAAGTGTCATCTGGCTTGAAAGCAATACATATAAAAAGGAACTAGGGACCTTAATAGATCACAAGCTAAATATAAGTCAGCAGTGTGATGTGGTGGTCAAAAACAACAACAAAAAAACAGTGCAGTTCTAGGCTGCATCAACAGGAATATAGTGTCTACCTCAAGGAAACTATTAGTGATGCTGTATTCCAGTGGTTGCCAATCTTTAGTCTGCCAGATGTTTTTGGACTTCACCTCCTAGAATTCCTATTGACCAAGCTAGCTGGGGCTTCTGGGAGTTGAAATCCAAAACACCTGGAGGACCAAAGGTTGGGAACCACTGCTCTATTCTACCTTGGTCAGATCTCACCTGGAATATTCAAATACCTTGCTTAGTTCTGGACACTACAGTTCAAAAAGGATATAGAAAAGCTAAAATGTGTGTACAGGAGGGTGACTCAGATTATTGAAGTTTTGGAAACCATGTGAGAGAGCTTGAAGGAAAGAAGACATGACAACCATCTTTAAATATCTGAAGGAGTGTCATGTAAAACATGTAGTGCACTTGATTTCTGCTACTCTAGAGACTAGAACAGGAATCAATAGCTTCAAATTACAAGAGATTTTACTTAAACATTAGGAAGAACTTCCTGATTAAAAGGGTTATTTGACAGTGTAACAGACAGCCTTGGAAGATGATGGACTCTCTTTCATTGGATGTCTTTAAACAGAGGCTGTATGGGCATCTTTCGGGCGGATGGCAGGGAGTAAATGGCCCCTGTGATCCCTTCCACTTCTTAAGATTTTATGATTCTATGATTCTCTGACACATAATCGCTTAGTCTAATTTAATTTACAGTGTTATTGTGATGTGATGTCATTATGTACATCACATTAAGCTTGCAGGTATGACATAAATCCAATGCAGGAGGGTATGTATACAGCAATAGTCCTACTTGCCAAAGGACCCATAAATACTTGAAATCATTTTGCCCCCATTCCATCATCATTCAGAGTGTAAGCATCTAGGGTACAGGGATCTATGTAATTTTTTTGCCAACTAAACCCAGTGTACATTAATGGTACAACAACAACAACAGAAGCAACAGCAACACTGCCAAGGAAACATGCCATACCTGGAATTGATGGAGTGCCATATCTGCTGCCTCCATCAGGTGTGTGGAAGCAATCAGGCAATTACTTAAATTGGTTGTTGGTCCTCTAGTGGTTAGTCCTCTGGTGGTTAGTCCTCTGGTTTGAGCATGAGTGGGGTAAGCCACTAATGAACTGGGTAGGCTTAGGCAAAGGAAAGTCACCAGTAGCCAGGAACCTGGAATAAAACCAAGGACCACATAAGGAAACTGGGACACAAAGAGATCTGACACCTGATGCCTGTTTGTCCATGTCAGATACTCATATTTTCTAATTTTGCTTTCAGCATGCTCCTGACTGTATCACAAAAGTCATACTAACTCCCCATACAATGCAAGCATCCTAGGTAGATACTGCCATAGAATAGAAAACCCATGGTTCATTTCATGGCAAAAGCAGAAAACTGATACCATATGCCAAGTGAATGCATAATGAATATATTCATCTACTGGGACTGAAATACAAAGTAGGTTGTAATATTATGTTGTTGTGGTGTATCTTCAAGTTGTTTCTGATTTATGTTGACCCTAAGGCAAGCCTATCAAGGGGCTTTCTTGGCAAGATTAGTTCAGAGGAAGTTTGCCATTGCCTTCCCCTGAGGCTGAGAGTATGTGATTTGCCCAAGGTCACCCAGCAGGTTTGATGGCTGAGCGAGGAATCAAACCCTGGACTCCAGAGTCATCTTTCAGCACTCAAACCACTATGTCATGCTGGCTGTTATTATATTATAGTGACTACATATAGCAAGCAAGGTTATTTGGCAACAGTCAAAAACTGAGATATTCTAATGAATAATCAAAATATTGGCATTTTTAGATTTCTTTACCTAAAGTGTTGTGTCACCCAGGGAACACATCATGGAAGAGTGAAATAAAACAGATAATTTGGAAATGACTCTCTCCTTCTGCATGTGTTGGGTCAATCCAGAAACTGTTTCAGAGATGAGGATGCTTACCAAATGCATTCTCTCTTTCTTCCTCTGAGTTCTTGGGTGAACAGTTGCCACTTACTATTCTCCTGCATGTCCCACAAAGCATCATCATTGGCAAACATGTATCCTTTCTCTGACCACCCTTTCTACAAGCTTTCCTCTTAATGCACATTTATCACGACAAAGCCTTCTCTTTTAAAGCAGTGGTTCTCTAACTTTGGTTCTCCAGATGCTTTGGACTTTGACTCCCAGAAGCCCCATGAAGCTTAGTCAACAGTCGGGAATTTGGGGAGCTGAAGTCCAAAACATCTGGAGGACCAAAGTTTGGGAACCACTGCTTTAAAATATCGCAAGTGATATGTCATACCGTGCATTTTCATGACAAACTATGAAAGCAATGCAGTTCAAGTGTCCACAGAAAAAGAGGAGGTGAAGTTACCAAGGGAAGAACACAGTAAATAGAAGAGTTCTTTGTTGTGGTTGTGTGCCTTCCAGTCATTTCTGACTTATGGTGGCCCTAAGGTGAACCTATGATAGGGTTTCCTTGGCCAGTTTCTTCAGAGGAGGTTTGCCTGTCATCCCCTGAGTGAGTGTGACTTGCTGGAGGCTGAGAGAGTGTGACTGAGAGTGTGACTTGCCCAAGATCATCCAGTGGGTTTTTCATGCTTGAGTAGGGAACCTTGGTCTCCAGAGTCATAATCCAACCTTCAAACCACTCAGTGATTCCCAAACCCTGGCCTTCCAGCTGTTTTGGACTTTGACTCCCCAAATCCCAGATCACCGGCAGAGATGACTGAGGCTTCTGGCACCTAAAGTCCAAAGCATCTAGAAGACCAGAGTCTGGGAATCACTGCTGGCTCTCTAGAAAGGCTCTAGGGGCCAAGGATGTTCAGCATCTCACGCTCAGCAATGCTAGAAATGTGAAGACTGGAGGAAAATTAATTTGGGGAGTCAGAAATCTTAATGGGGGAGGAATAGACCTGGCTTTGACGCTGCATCCACACTGCAGGAATAATCAGATTTGACACTACTTAAATTGCCATGGATTAATGTTATGGGATTCTGGGAACTGTAGTTTCTTGGGGCACCAGAGCTCTCAGGCAGAGAAAGCTAAATGCCTAGTATAACTATCTAGGTCTTGTCTAGGTATACTACCTATGTCTATCCCTAATCATATTTATTTCTTACCCACCCCTCCCCATGCATTGAGACAAGGAGCAGCAGCCTAGATATACCTAAAATAATAATAATAATAATAATAATAATAATAATTTCTTACCCAACGCTCCCCATGGATTGAGGATTGGGCAGAGGAATGACAACAATTAACATACTAGTTCAGTATACCTATTTCTAGCCCTAGATAGGTATATCTGAAATAATAATAATAATAATAATAACAATAATAATTTCTTACGTCTCTCTCCCCATGGATTGAGGTGGGGAACAACAACAACTATTATTATTATTATTATTATTATTTCTTACCTACCTCTCCCCATGGATTGAGGCGGGAGACAACAACAACGACAATTATTATTATTATTTCTTACCTGCCTCTCCCCATGGATTGAGGTGGGGGAGAACAAAACAACAACTATTATTATTGTTGTGGTTGTTGTTATTTCTTACCTGCCTCTCCCCATGGATTGAGGCGGGGGAGAACAACAGCTATACCCAAATCCATCAGTGATCCCTTTATTGGCCAACCAAAAGGCCAACAAAGGTATCCCTGATGGAGCTTTGTTTGCATTCGCTCCATGGCCCACAGAGCTCCCCCTGAACGTTTCCTACAAGTCCACCTTGACCGAGGAGGATACCTGTGTCTAGCCCTGGCCAGGTATACTACTATCACTACTACTACTACTACTGCCATCTTACCCCGCTCTCTCTACGGCGGGGACAACAGTACCAATTAGCAGCCCCCCCCCGCCCCACTTCAGTTAGAAATCCCAGAGTGCCACAGCCTGGCAGTTCAAGCGGTATGAAGCCGGATTCTTCCTGGAGTGCGGGATGCGTGTCTTTGGAGCTTCCTGCAGAGAGACCTGGGGAGGGAAGAAGGTGAGGTCCAGGGGCATCTCCTACCTGGAAAGAGGACCCCGATCCTGGATTGGCACATGAGGATGCTGAGCCTTGGCATCTTTGAGGGCAGGAGAGGCAAAGGAGGAGGAGGGGGGGGGGTCTTTCCTAAAAGAGGGCCCGATCCTTTCTCTCCGGCTGCAGTTGAAGCGGGATATTTTATAGGCAAGAGCCTCTCCAGGGGTTTCCCGTTTTCTCTTTCTCTCTCTTTCTTTCTTGCTCTGCCCCAAAAACCCAAGTTTTGCTATTCGCTCTCTGGAGCCCCAGAGCAAGAAGTGTGACTTTTCTCTCTAAGTCTCTCTCTGTCTCCCAGAAAGTGACTCAGATCGATGAGCGCCTTGGTTTTTTGTTTTTTTTTTGCGGGAATTTTAACAGCCTGCCTTCATTGTTTCCTCCACACACATCCCCACCCAAATTTTTTACAATCCTTCCAAAATAAGGTGCTGTCCTTGACTAAGGGGAAGAACAAGTGCGCCTCGATTCCGAGTGGAAATGACTAAGGCAGGAACGGGTCCCCTCCGCCGGCATCCACACTGGAGAAAGGATCCAGTGTGATACCACTTCAGCTGCCATGCCTCTGTGCTAAGGGATTCCGGGATTTGCAGTTTGTTGGGGCACCAGAGCTCTCAGACAGAGAAGGCTAAATGCCTCCCCTACCTATCTAGGTGTATGTCTAGTCTTGATATACCTATGCCTGTCCCTACATAAGAACAGTATACCTAAAATGATCATGATCATAACAATCATAATATTTATTTCTTACCCATCTCTCCCCATGGATTGAGGTGGGGAACAACCAGAAACATAATCCTCTAGTATACCTATGTGTACCTAAACACGTAAGGATACTAATAAACAAAACTATATTTGTTTCAACATTCTAGTCTAGTATACCTATGTCTCGCCCTAGATAGGTATACTTAAAATTGTAAGGATACTAATAATCATAACCATAATTATTTCAACATACTAGTCCAGTATAGCTATGTCTCACCCTAGACAGGTGTACCTAAAATTGTAAGGATACGAATAATCATGACCATATTTATTTCAACATTCATCTAGTATACCTATGTCTCACCCTAGACAGGTGTATCTAAAATTGTAGGGATACTAATAATCATGACCATATTTATTACAACATTTGTCTAGTATACCTATGTCTCGCCCTAGACAGGTGTACCTAAAATTGTAAGGATACTAATAATCATTACCATATTTATTTCAACATTCTAGTCTAGCATACCTATGTCTCCCACTAAATAAGTGTACCTAAAATTGTAAGGATACTAATAGTCATGACCATATTTATTTCAACATTCTAGTCTAGCATACCTATGTCTCCCACTAAATAAGTGTACCTAAAATTGTAAGGATACTAATAATCATGACCATATTTATTTCAACATACTAGTCTAGTATAGCTATGTCTCGCCCTAGATAAGTGTACCTAAAATTGTAAGGATATTAATAATCATGACCATATTTATTTCAAAATCGTCTAGTATACCCATGTCTCGCCCTAGACAGGTGTACCTAAAATTGTAAGGATACTAATAATCATGACCATATTTATTTCAACATTCTAGTCTAGTATACCTATGTCTCGCCCTAGACAGATGTACCTAAAATTGTAAGGATAGTAATAATCGTGACCATATATATTTCAACATTAGTCTAGTATACCTATGTCTCACCCTAGACAGGTGTAACTTAAATTGTAAGGATACTAAAATCATGACCATATTTATTTCAACATTCTAGTCTAGTATACCTATGTCTCGCCCTATATAGGTGTACCTAAAATTGTAAGGATACTAATAATCATGACCATATTTATTTCAACATTCATCTAGTATACCTATGTCTCACCCTAGACAGGTGTACCTAAAATTGTAAGGATACTAATAATCATGACCATATTTATTTCAACATTCTAATCTAGTATACCTATGTCTCGCCCTAGATAGGTGTACCTAAAATTGTAAGGATACTAATAATCATGACCATATTTATTTCTTACCCACCTCTCCCCATGGATTGAGGCAGGGAACAACAACAAATTAATAAACACACCACATTAGTTAAAACACATCAGTTAAAATTCACATTGATTTAAGTACACCTATCTTGGGCTGCATCTGCACTGCAGAAATAATCCAGTTTCATCCCACCTTAACTGTCGTGGCTCATGGTTGTTCAGTTCTGGGAATTGCAGTTTGTAGTGCGGTCAACCTGGATTATTTCTGCAGTACAGATGCAGTTATAGGTAGGTATACTCAAAAGCAAGCCCCCTTAACTTCAATGGGACTTAACTCCCACTTACCATTAACCTTCTGCCAAAATAAAGCTGCATCTGTCCTGCAGAAATAAAGCAGTTTGACACCGGTTTAACTTTCATGGCTGCAGCCTATGGAAGCCTGAGATTTGTCCTCTGCTGTGGCACCAGAGCACTCTGACAGAGAAGGCTAAATATCTCAAAAAACTAGAAATCCCAGGATTCCATAGCATTGAGCCATGGCTTTTAAAGCAGTGTCAAACTACATGATTTCTGTATTGTTGTCGTGTACCTTCAAATCATTTCCAACTTATGGCAACCCTAAGGCCATAAAGTTATCATGGGGTTTTCTTGGCAAGATTTGTTCAGAGGAGGTTTGCCATTGCCTTCCCCTGAGTCTGAGAGCATGTGACTTGCTCAAGGTCACCCAGTGGGTTTCATGGCCAAGCTGGGAATCAAACCCTGGTCCCCAGAGTCATAGTCCAGTGCTCAGACCACTATGCCACGCTGCGGCACCATAGTTGTGTGGCTTCCCTGAGTGCCTACCCGCCTGTTCGCTTTATCAGTAGGCTCAGTCTTAATCCTTTATAACTTCCTTTTGTTGCAGTTTTACTTGAATCTACCTGGGAGGGAGACCCATTGGCTTCAGTGTGGCATACCTCTGAGAAGAGGCAGATAGGATTAGGCTGGGAAAGAGAGAACATTCATGGATGAACTGAATTTCTTACCATCCCATCACCTTCTGGGTGAGACTTGGCAGCAAAGAACTGACCCTCTCAAAATGAGGCAGCTGCCTCAGGTGGCTTTATGGAAGGGTCAGACAGTGGCTGGCCATTTAAAGAAATTGTACTGCTGGGTAAAAGCAATTTGGGCAATGTTACTGCTGAGTGCCCCAGATGCCCAAATAATGTAACTAAGGGTCTTTTCAGACTGCCAGAAATAGTGCACATTAAATTGAGGCACTGCCCTGGCTCAGTGCTAGGGAGTCATGGGAATTGTATTTTTTTTCTGGGACATTGAGCCTTCTCCATCAGAGAGCTCTGGTGCCACAATAAATTACAGTTCCCATGATTCCCTAGCATTGAGCCAGGGCAGTGCCTCAATTTAATGTGCACTATTTCTGGCAGTCTGCAAAGGCCCTAACTTTGGCCGCATCCACACGTCAGAGATAATCCGGTTTGACATCGCTTTAACTGCCCTGGCTCAGTGCTATGGAACTCTGGGAATTGGACTTTGTTGTGGAGCTCTTATCTTCTCTGGGGCCACAACAAACTCCAGTTCTGAGAATTCCATAGCATTGAGCCTGCTATGGGCAGTTAAAGCAGTGTCAAACTGGATTATTTCTGATGTGTGGATGCAGGCTTAGTGTATTATACACCTGGATTTGTGGGAAGGGGGCACCATTTGCAGCTCCACCTCAGGAAGCATGGAATCATAGATTTGGAAGAGACCCCAAGGACCATCCAGTCCAACCCCCCTGACATGAAGGAACTCACAATCAAAGTACCCCAACAGACAACCATCCAGCCTCTGTTTAAAGACCTCCAAAGAAAGAGACTCCACCACTTTCCGAGGGAGTGTGTTCCACAGTCAAACAGCTCTTATTGTCAGGAAGTTCTTCCTAATGTTGAGGTGGAATCTCTTTTCCTGTAGTTTGTGAATGGTAAGGGGCCTCTTTGCAGCCCTTGCTACCAGTGGCATCACCAGGCTTGGTGACACCCGGTGCCAAGGGGTTGCCAAAGGGGGTTAGTGGTGGCCTGCCCTGCTCTCCCTTCCCGCTGCCTTGCTCACCTGCTGCTCCCTCCCCGGTGAGAGCGGGGCCAGCAACAAAGCCACGGGAGTTGAGTTTGCCCCTCTGACACAGCTGAGTATGGTCTATCCCCCCCCATCCATCCAGAGATGCCTCTGTCTGCTGCCTCTCTTCATTTTTCACCTGCTTACTTGTCATCCAAGCCTAAGTACAGTACTCCATGAAGGTTGCAGCTGCTCTACAGAAATAATGGAGCTTGACACCACTTTGACTGCCCTGGGTTTGTAGTTTTGTGAGAGCCCTGGTGCCACAGCAAACTACAAACTCCAGGATCCCATAGCATTGAGCCCTGGCAGTTAAAGGGTATCAAACGGCATTAGTTCTTCAGTGCAGATGCAGCCTTTGAAGGCTCAATATCTGATACTTAGGATTCCGGAGCATTGAACCAGGACAGCTAAAGTGATGCCAGACTATATTATTTCTGCAGTGCAGATGCAAATCCCAGGATTCCATAGCACTGAGCTATGGCAGTTATACTTTGTCATATAGCATAGCATAGCATAGAGCCATGGTAGTTATACAGTTGTACTTTGTTGTGGCACCAGAGCTCTCTGATTTTGTCTGCATCTGCACTTCAGAATTGATGCAGTCTGACACCTCTTTAACTGCCATGGCTCAATGCTATCGACTTCTGGGATTTGTAGTTTTATGAGCACTCTGGTGCCACAGCAAACTACAAATCCCATACCATTGAGCCATGGAAGTTAAAGGGTGTCAAATGGCATTATTTCTGCAGTGCAGGTTGCAGACTTCAAAGGCTAAATATCTCACAAAACTACAGGATTCGATAGTATTGAAACATGGCAGGTAAAGTCAAACTGCATTATTCCTGCAGTGCAAATGCTGCCAAAGACAGAGAACATGGGCAATCTGATGCAGGTTCATTCAGACATTAGGTGTTGTTTTTTTTAGCGCAACAATGCGAATCTTCTCACTCACACATTCCGTGTTTGTTATTCACACTATGGATCCACATCAGTGCTCATCTCTGCAAGTTCAGTTGCTCGCATGTGCAAGCATTCGAATAAAGATGGAGTTGATGATGCAAATGCCTAAAAGAACTTACATATATATAGTCTCGTGTGGTTGAAGTGAAAATTTGGTAAAATGTGATGTTTTTAAAGATTTTTTTTAAAAAATACTTTTTAAAAAAAAAAATTAAAGACCGAGGCCTTTCCTTTCTCCTCCCACTATGCCTCACCCCACTCACCCCATCTCTTCAGCAAATGATACTACTCATTTCTGCCCAAAGGCTAATGTTTGAAGAGTAGTGATGTCACCTCTCTTATGGTGTTACCTGGTGTGATCTGCACCCCCCACACTAACTTAGTGACACCACTGCTGACATGTAGGATATGTCCTGGGAAAGGAAGCCATCTGATCACCCTGACTTTTTTGAGTTACACAGAAGTGCTAGTAAGGAAGGAGGAGAGAAATAGGCAAGGCTGTTGGAAGCAGCACAGATTCACTCTGGACCGTGCATAAAGTCACAGTGGCAAAGATCTATACAGTCTCTACGTGCCGGCCTTTGCCTTCTGGGCAGCAATGCTGAAGAACAGGTGTGTTAGTAAGCAAAGATTCTTCCTTCTGTAATTATGTTTGATTAGCCCAAATTTGTGGCTTGACTCATCAGGGCCAGCTTTTCATTCTCATTGTATTACACTAAGGCTCCAGTCCTTTGATTCATGGGACAGTATGAAGGCCATAGGATTTACCCTCTGAAGTCAGAGACAGAGCTGTGGCCTAGGTTGCATCTACATTGCAGAATTAATGCAGCTCAATGCTATAGAATTCTCGGATCTATAGCTTTGTGAGATATTTAGCTTTCTCTGCCAGAGAGCTCTGGTGCTACAACAAATTACAAATCCCAGAATTCCATAGGAAAAAGCCATGGCAGTTAAAGTGGTGTCAAGCTGCATTAATTTTCCAGTGTGGCAATAGTCCTAGTAGAGGGAGACAGAGGGGGGTTGCAGACTGCCAGAAATAGTGCAAATTGAGTCAACTTTTAGGGTTAGGGTTAGTGCTAGGGAGTCATGGGAATTGTATTTTATTGTGGCACCAGAGCTCTCTGACAGAGAAGGTTCAATGTCTCAGAAAAACAAACAAACAAAAAACAATTCCCATGATTCCCTAACACTAACACTAACCCTAAAAGTGGACTCAATTTGCACTATTTCTGGCAGTCTGCAACCCCCCAATATCTTTGGTACTCCCTTCCTTGTTGTTGTGGGAAAGAATTAGATCAAGCCTAGATGGTTATTTTTCAACAAAGTCATGGTCATTGTCTCTTCTGCACTTCATTTCCCTCTGAGCTAACTATTTTACACACATAATTCCTGCAACTGAGGAATACAATCCATGTGTCTGATGAACTGGATCATTTGTATGAAAGCTTACAACATAATACATTTGAGTTTTAACACACACAGCCCTGATTTCACAAGACACCATTTTTGCTAAAGAAGACTAATATTTTAGTCCTCGGAAAAATGCAAACTTGTTTTCAAGTAAATATGCATAGGATCTCCCTGTACATTTCTCCAGGTTTTAAGTGTAATGTTCTTTTAATATTGTGAGCTGCTGGGTCCCAGTTTTGGGACAAGAGTAGGATACTACTACTACCACTACTCCTACTACTGCCCATTGACTGTAGTCATTTGGATTATGCAGAAAACATATACTTTTATTTGACTGATATCTCAGTCAGGAGTGGCTGAATATGACCTGTAGCAGTGTCTAGAATAGATGCAGTGGTGAGCACAGTGATGATCAGCCAACTGAAATAGAAACCAAGATAAGATGGAGATTTTGTGGATGGGTCTGGGAATTTCTGCAGTTCTGATGCGACCAATGTTATCCAGATAGCCATGTCTGTTTTAGTCTTTTCTTTGCATGTCTGCAAAATCTTGGCAAAATGTTTCTATAAATGTAGCTCTTCATGTATGCATCTGAGGAAGTGGATGAAATCCACAAAAGTTGATGTCTCAGAGGGGCTACAGGATTCCTTTATATCTGTTTATGTTGAAACAGACTAAATAGTTAAGTCTTTGAACACTAGTTCAAAATCTTTAACAGTTTCATATGCAGAAAGGCTTCAACCTGTAAACAATGGAAACAATAGATTACAAATCCATCAGTTTAGGTAAACACATATTCAGGTCTTAAAAGACATCACCTTTTAACTGGAACTTATGAATACTGTTGCTCTCCTAGTCTTTGAGATAGGATCTACTGTCCTGTTCCCTATCCACCAGAAATTAGCAGGGGATGCTAAGCAAAAGGGCAGACTTGTGAAACCAGTTGTCCAGTCTATGATATCATTGGGTATATCCACATTGCACAATTATAGCCAGTTAATATCAATTTCAGTGCCATAATTCCATCATAAGGAATCCTGATATCTGATTTTTTTAAAATTAGAATTCTCTTCATGGGTGCTCTAGTGTACTTCCCTGAATTATGATAGAGAATCTTAAGTACCAAACTACAAATACCATGTTTCCATAGGTCGGAGTTATGGCAGTAACTGTGTGTTGTGGATACGCCCGCAGTCCCTGTTGCATTTTTTTTTCATTGCACATGAGCAACTTCCTGAATACAATGATGCAATCTGTTAAGTTTATTAATACTTTTGTTTGTAACTCTTCCTTGTGCAATAGACATTCCTCAGAAGACATGGGTGTCGTGAGATGTTAGGTTATAGTTTTATAATATCAGAGCTTAGTACAAAAATGCCACTTTGCTCTGTCACTGGCATGATCCTAAAATGTAGCTATGGCTCTTATCATGCCAAATGAAATATAGCTTTCCAAGATTTAAAAGTCTTACAGTTATATTAGGGTGGGAAATCTCCACCCCATAACAATATGTGATCTTCTAGGCCTCCCCTTCTGGCCTGCTGGGATTCTGCTTTAAGACCTTCAAAGCTTCATCCCTTGGAGAAGAGTGAGCAAAGCCCACTCAGCAAAGAGCTGCTTGTCAAGGTGCCTGGAGTCAGTAACATCACTAGGGTTAGTGTTACTCCAGTGCAGTAACTCATACTTGTCACCTTCACCAGGCTGTGGGGTAACAGCCCCCAGTCATCCCCCTCTGCCAGTCAGACTGCTTCTGCCGTGGTGGGGATACAGTGCTGATGCCACCTGGCATCTAGTTCTGGGTCTGATGCAGCTGCTGGGTATGAGAGCAAAGAAGATGATATTCTTTCTCACTTGCCCAGCAGCTGTGTCAGATCTGGAACAGGTTGCCAGGTGGCAGAAGCACCTCACCCCCATCAGAGGATGCAGACAATGGATGGCAGAGGTGCCCCGGCTGGTCGAAGTGGGTGATGGAGCAAGCCTGTTTTCTGCTGCTCCAGAGAAAAGGACACAGAGGAATGGATTCAAGCTACAGCAAAAGATATCCCACCTCAATATTAGGAGGAACGTCTTGATGGGAAGAGATGTTTGACAGTAGAACACGCTGCCTTGAAGAATGGTGCAGTCTCCTTCTTTGGAGGTTTGCAAATAGAGTCTGGATGGCCAACTGTTGGGAGTGCTGTGACTGTGTATTCCTGCATGGCAGGAGGTTTGACTGGATGCCCCTTGTGGTCTCTTCTAACTCTATGCTTTTATGGTTCTTTGATTGTTGTGGCAGGGTGATCAGACATCTTCCTTTTCCAGGACATGTCCTACATTTCATCCTTCTATCTAGAAGGAATTCCAAAATGTCCTCCATTTTGAGCATGATTAAGAGGCACATTCACTAACACCACGTTTGCTGTTCCCCTTTGAGAAATTTGTCTACTTGGCAGCCTGTCCTTATTGTAAATAGAGGAACAGGATGGATTCTTCTGAAGTTCTTTTTTCCTAGGAGCAGCAGCAGACAAGACTTGCCCTCAGAGCTCAGGGAGCAAATGACAGGCAATGGGCTGCTTGAAGACACAATGCAAAAATGTTGAAAGGGTTTTCCCATTAATTTCAGCATAATGGACAAATGAAAGGAATAATTTAAATGTAGACTGGGGCTATACAGATGGCCCCCAAGGGTGACAGGACACAGCCCCTTTCCTTGCCAGATCGAGGCTGTGACAACCACACGCTGCGGCCCTGATCTGGCCTTTCCACAGCACAAAAAGAAGCTGCAAAAAGTGGCTCCTTTTTGTGCCACAGAAAGGGTGTTTTGCTTGTGGCGGCAGTGGCTTTTCACTGCTTCTTCAGTGCAGTGCATGTAAACACTGTGCCAAAGACACGCCTTTTTGCCGTCCACAGTGCGGTTGCTTTGGCGGCATTATGGTGGCATTGAGGCAGAGTCAGGGCGGCCGGCGTGCATTTCCCCCATCCCAACTCCACCTCTAGGCTGTTTCTTTTGGCCAGTCTGTACAGGCCCTAAGTCAAGGGATTGTTGCTAGTAAAATCCAATTTTAAGCATTTGTCTTGCTCAAGAGTTCTGTAAGTATATTGCAAGCTAACAAGGCATTTTAACAAAGATAAGTACATCAGAAAAAATATGGTTGAGTATATAGTAAAATACAGTATATGTAATACAGCTGTAAATAAACCATGTGAAATGAATTTATATTTGTATTACGTAGTGTTTTTAACTTTTATTTTGTCATGGCTTACATTTTTCTTGAAGGCCCTGCATTTTGTGGTTCCTTCTCCTCCTCGGCAGTTATGACATCTGGTCCCCCTGCGTTGGGATCTTGGGACGGACAAGAGCAACTGCCCCACTAGTGAGGTGCCATCCTCCCACTCTGAGATGCCAGTGTGGTCACACACACCCCGAACCCCCTAGTGATGCCCCTGTGTGAAGTAAAGTTTTAAAGTCTTTTCTCATCCACTTCCCTCTTTGATGGAGAAGTGCCTAAAGCAGTGGTTCCTAGAGAAGGAGTTCCCTCTGCCAGTTCCCAGCTGAGTGGGATGCTCTGGTGGTTTCTCTCCAAGTACACTCACCTCCTGGTTTGTCAGATGGCTGTTTATATTCCTCTCCAGGCACTAAAAAAAAGAAGCTGTCTTTTAGTTCATGGAGACGAAATAGTTCATAGAGAGGAAATAGAAATAATTTTCTGTTCCTCTTGCTGCTGCCTTGTGTTTGACTGAGACAGAAGTTGTTAACTTGCTTGCACGTGATCTCTGACAAGTTTTTCTGGATGTCATGCAGTCTCAGGCCAAACAGGTATCTCTACCACTGCAGTACACATATACTGGTTTTCTTTTTTCTTTTTCTTTTCTTTTCTATGCTGCCTTTCTCTCAGAGTGGGACCCAAGGTAGCTCAAAGAAGGAAATCAATCAGAATCTATCAATGGGATTTTAAAAACAATTAAAATTTTCACAATTAAAACAATATAAAATCAATTAAAAACAGAGAAAAGTTAAAAGAGAAATAACATCCTCCCCAATTAAAAAGAGCCTCTCTGTCGCAGTTTCATGTTAAAAAGTCAGCTTAAACAAAAACATCCTTGCAAAAGGAAAGCCAGGAGAGGGCCAGCTTAGCTCTCTTGGAAGGGTATTCCAGAGAGAAGAACAGCCACCAGAGAAGGCTCTCTCTTGTAGCCTTACCAAGTGAGCCTGTGATGGAGGCAGGACTGAGAGAAAGCCTTCCACTGAATATCTTAGAGTTCTTCCAGTCTTGTATAAGAATAGGCACTAGAAAACAGCTAACCTTGTTGAATCATTAATCTGGTAAGAATTGTGGTGGAGGTAAAGCTTAAAGTGAGATGAAGCTTAAAGACAAATTGCATCACTTCTCTGAAGATGCCAGCCACAGATGTTGGTGAAACGTCAGAAAGAAACTCTTCTAGAACATGGCCACACAGCTTGAAAAACCCAACCCCCCCCTAAAAATTGCATCACAATTTATGTAGCCAAAACCTCAGTATTTACAATTAAGGCAATTTTCCTTATTTGGACAAAGTTTCTTTACAAACAAGGACAAGAGATGTCAAATCATTAATGACTTATTGAGACACAACATTAACCAAGGAAAACCCTATGATATTCAAAGGGCTGCCATAGATTGATTTGAAGGCACGTGCACACATACACTTTACCTGTTTGACTATAATCACTGAATAATAATTTTAAAAGGCTCAATGGAAATTGGTAAAAATTTCTGAAATGTTGCATGAGGCTGGATGTGACAAATGATGTATGAGGGAGAAAGAGAAGGACTCAAGGGAAGGAAGAAAAGCCAGAATATTTCAAGAAAGAGACTAAATGCAGAGTCATTAATATGCAGATACAATCAAAACAAAAGAATGTGAGTCTCTATACTTCCTGATTTCCCCCTTATTACTCAGCTGGATGGTTTCTTAGGATGGTTTCTTAGGAGCTTATTGCACACCTGAAAGAGGCGTCTTACCTCTTCTGGGTTCTATCCTCAATCTGGGATACACCTGGATGTGATCACACATAAGTCACTGTCGATTCTGCTGTGATGCCGCCGTCTGCATCCAGCCCGGGTTAAAGCCGTGCTCAGCCGGCACTTTTTTGATAAAAGAAGTTTTCCGAGTTTAAAAATTGGCTGGCTGAGCACTCCTTGGATTCAGGCTGGATGTGGCCGGGGGCATTGCGACACATTTGGTGATGAATTATGTGTGATAACATCCGGGTGTATCCCGGATTGAGGATTGAACCCAGAAGAGGTAAGATGCCTCTTTCGGGTGTGTGATAAGCTCCATAGATAAGGGATATCAGAGATGGTTTTACCCATTCTGAAATATTGCCTACAGCACCTGGTATTTATTGGTGATCTCACACCCAAGTATTAATCAGGCCTGACAAGATCAGATCAGATTAGATGGGTTAACGTGACAATTAATTTCTTTCTAGGTAGGATGTGCATGTGTAGCAAAAACCCTGGTATGAAGGTCTTTCTTCTTCGGTTCTGCTTAGTCATTTGAACCCTTTCTCTTTGCTCTGGCTTTCACCTCTCTCTTTCACCTCAACTTTCCTCTCTTCCAACTGCTGGCTAAATGTCTTCACTTTGATCTCTTTTATCTGTCCACTCCTTTTTCCATCTCCTTTGGCCACAACTGTTGGCTAATCAACATTATCTTTTCATCTCATTCTTTCTTGCTACTTTCCTCCACCTCTATCTCCTAGTTGCACTTATGTTTCCCCTTCCTCTCTCTGTCCTCCTCTCTCATCATCTTTCTCTTTCTTTGCGCTTTCTGATTCTCCTGTTACACCTGTCTTCTCCCTCCTTTACCATTTACCTCCTTTACCATTCCTCTCAATTTCTCTCATCCTCTTTCTTCTCCTGCCCCCACTTCGCCTAACTACACTCACCATGTACCTCCTTCTTCCAGCCCTCCCTTCTTTGCCTCATCAAAGAAAGCTTTCAAAGCATGACAGGAGTATGTTAAATTCTTAGGATTTTAATGTTGTTACATCCCATTTGGGTCCCACACTTAGAGAAAAATGGGATATAAATTGAATAAATAAATTTTTTTAAAAAATGAAATTAATACTCTCTCAGCATTCTTTGAGAAGAATCATCAAAGAGCTGCTCCTGTCACTATTTTCCCACCAAGGCATTCAAAAAGCTCAGGAGTAGTGCTGTGGAGAGAGTAGAGCAGGGGTAGGCAATCTAAGGCCCGGGGGCAGGATGCGGCCCCACGAGGCCTTTGGACCGTCCCTAGGCCGGTCCTGCCGCCTCCGCCTCTGCCCCCCGCCACCGCCCACCATTATGATATTGATTATTGTTTTTATTACTTGTTCTTGGGGTTTTCTTGGCAAAATCTCCACAGGGGTTTTGCCATGGCTTTTCTGGGGCTGAGAGAGTGTGCATGCATATTTTAAATTTTTTTTAATATTTTAATTTTTATTTATTTATTTATTTATTTTTGGTGCTTTGGCCCCCCAATTGTCTGAGGGACAGCAACCCGCCCCCGGCTCAAAAAGGTTGCCTACCCCTGGAGTAGAGGGAATTGGTATTTCCTTTAGGTTCTCTCAGGAGCGACTAAGGGTGGGATGTAGACTGGCACTTTAGGACAGCCTGGGGGTGGAGTTGGGGTGGGGCAACCACATGCCAGCTGCCCTGACTCCACCCTGACTCTGCCCCAATGCTGCACATCCAACCGCATGGCACTCAGCGTCAGGGCGCACTCTTGGTGCAGCGTGCATACATGCTGTGCCAAAGGGGTGCAAAAGAGCTGCTGCAGCAGCTCAAAGGGTGGCTTTTTGCCACCCCCAAAAGGAGCAGCATTTGCTCACTCTTTTGGGGGCGGTAAAAAGGAGGATCAGGGCTGCAGTGTGTGGTTGCCATGGCCCCGATCTGCTGCTCCCAGGGGTGGCCCAGAGACTCCCCTTATGGGCCTTCTGCATCAGCCCTAAGCCTTTCAACACTCTACTTAGAGAAGGGGATGGTTCCTTTTTTCATGTATTAGATTTCAGGTGTCCTGTTTTGCCCTTGGGAACCTAGCCAAACTCCCAGCTCCCAAACTTCAGTGTCTTAAGCAAGGAGACAGTGTAAAATCTCAGCTCCAAGGAGGTTGCAAAGAAAATAGTGGTCATTTTATCCAGTCCAGGTCCTTCATGAGTCAATCCAATATAGCAGTCGAAAGGGGTAAACAGTACAGTTGTCCCTCCCCGTTTGTGGACTTTGAGTCCACGATCTCGCTCTTTGCAGGGAGGGACAAGAGCTATACTTTAAATGGCCGTGTGCACCATTTGTTTAAATGGGGCTTGAATATTTGTGAGCCACCACTTCCACAGGGAGGGGGTCTGGAACAGATCCCCCCCGAATTGGGAGGGGCAACTGTAGTCAGAATCCAGGGAGAGTCCAAGGCAATTGGCAAACAATCCAGGAACAAGATAACAGCAAGGCTTCTCCCAAGGAAGATGGATAATTGTCAGCCATACTGGACCAAGGGAGGTGCTGGGCTATTTATAGCCCATCCAGATCGCACAGGTGTTCCATATTAGTAGCCTGCTTTTTTCTTAATCTCAGAGAATGCAAGCATCTCTCCCTTTCCTGGTGTCTCTCTGCAGGGGCAGGTACTGGTAAATCTGGCTCATCTTCTAGGGGGAAGCTGTGGTGAACATGGTTCTAATGGCTGATGGAACCAAGATCCCTGTGCTGGTGACATTGGCTCTGGTGGCTGCTGGGAGCTTGATCCTTGTGCTGGTAAACTTGGCCTTTGTGGCTGCTGGGAGCTAGGTCCTTGTGCTCGCTGCAAGCTCACCTCCTGGAGCTTCTCTGGCATGCCCCTTGGGCTCTCAGCTTCTTCATCTAATATCTCACTCTCAGAAGATAGGCAGGGCATGACATAAGGCACAGTACTTACACTGACTTGTGGATTATTTTACCCAGGGTTTTTTTTGGGTTGTTTTTTTTTTACTAAAACTTCTCAATGTATACACTATATATGATATTTGAAGAAATCACAGGGTGTGTGTGCACACCACAAAGGGACTTGTCAGACCCAACAAGCTAACACATTTATTTTTGCATAAGTTTTTGTGGACTGCAATCCACTTCATCAGTATGGATGTTTTAGGAATAGAGGCTCCATCATTTTAACAGCTTCCATACTGATTTAGGCCTTACAGACCAGCCAAAAGGACCAGCCTGGGGGTGGAATTGGGGTATGGCGACCACACGCTGGCCACCCCAACTCCGCCCCAATGCTGCCGTCATGCTGAGCACCCCACCACATGGTGAGCAGTATCAAGGTGTTCCCTTGGTGCAGTGTTCTGACATGCTGCGCCAAAGGAGTGCAGAAAAGCTGCTGTTGCTGCGGCAAAGGTGGCTTTTTGGAGCAGCAAAGTGTTGGATTGGGGTTGCAGCGTGCGGTTGCCATGGCTCTGATCCAACAAGGAAACACTGCCCCTTAGGAGCTGTCCGTTTAGCCCCTGAGTCTCCCTTATCCAAAATTCCAAAATATTCCAAAAACCAAAACTTTTTTCATGGATGGCTTAGAAAGTGACAGTTTTGCTTTCTGATGGTTCATTGTACACAAACTTTGTTTCTTGCACAAAACTAAAATGTTAACATATAAAATCACCTTCAGGCATGTGTATAAGGCAGGGGTAGGCAACCTTTCCCCTTTAAGAGCCGAGGGACTTCAGCTCCCAGAAGCCTCAGCCATGTTGGCCATTAGTCCCATGTTGGCCAATAGCTCCTGGGATTCTGGGAGCTGAAGTCCCTCGGCCCTTAAAGGGGAAAGGTTGCCTACCCCTGGTATAAGGTGTATATGAACCATAAATTAATTTTATGTTTAGATGTGGGTTCCATCTCCAGGATATCACATTATGTATGTTTATGCAAATACAGGTGTTCCAAAATCCAGTAAATGAATTAATAAATAGATAAATCCAAAATCCAAAACACTTCTGGTCCCAAGCATTTTGGATCAGAGAGACTCAAAATCTAACAATGGAAAACATTCCCATCCAAGCATACCAAGGTCTGCAAAGCATTTACATGCTGATTTAAGTTCTTGATGGCTGGATATCCTGGTGCCTGTTGTCATAATATCAACAACAACCGGGTGGAGGTAAATGTTTTGCTATGGGTAAATATGCAAAAAGCCCCCACATTCTAAGAATTTTAAAAAGGATTTTGTTTTGTTATGTCTTTCTGCTGAAATAAGAGATAACCTTTAAAGCAGTATTTCTCAAACAGTGGGGTGGGACCCATGGGGGGGGGGCATGGGAATTGATTGCCCAATGGTGTGTGTGTGCAAGACTTGGGAGCCCTGATCCCTCTTCGTTCTCCTCTTTCCAAACTTTTTTATGTATAAAATTTACACATACATTGAGATAAATATTGAATTTACATTTAAAAAACTATTCTATGTTATTTCCTTATAAAATGTTAAAATATGTATCTACATGAGAGTGTGAATAAAAATATGCATATTAAATAAACAAAATATTTTGTTGTTGTTAACTGCCCTCGAGTCAATCTCGACTCATGGCGGCCCTATGGATGAGACATCTCCAAGACCCTCTGTCCTCCACTGCTCTGCTTAATTCCTGCAACCCCTTAATACCCATGACCTCCTTAATAGAGTCCATCCATCTGACATGTGGCCTTACTCTCTTCCTACTTCCCTCCACCTTCCCCAGCATTATTGTTTTTCCCAAAGAGTCCTCTCTTCTCATGGTGCGTTTGAAGTACAACAGTTTGGTCATCTTGGCTTCCAGGGAGGTTTCCGGTTTGATCTGCTCTAACACCCACTTGTTTGTCCTTTTGGCTGTCCATGGGGTCCTCAACACTCTTCTCCAGCACCACATCTCAAATGCATTGATTTTCTTCCTATCATCTTTCTTAACTGTCCAGCTCTCACATCCATACATGGTAATAGGGAATACAATTGCTTGTGTGATTCTAACTTTTGTTCTGAGTTGCATTTCTTTGCATTTTAGAATCTTTTCCAGTTCTTTCATAGCCTCCCTCTCCATTCTTAATCTTCTTCTGATTTCCTGACCGCAGTCCCCATTTCTATCAATGTTTGATCCCAGGAATTCTTTTACTATTTCTATTTCTTCATTGTCTAGGTTGAATGTGTGAAAGTCCTCGGTGATCATTATTTTTGTTTTCTCTATGTTCAACATAGGGACCTTATCACACGGGGCCCAAAAGAAATCCTGACCTAATACGTATTATTTTCCTGTGTTTCCACACGACGTCGCTCAGAACCCCGACAGAACCCTGACACAATGCGGAATGATCCGTGATCTTTTGAATTTCGGTTTCTTCAGGAAGTACAATTGCGCGATGGGATTAATATCGCTTTTACCATAAGTGCGATCACCAAATACGTATCGCCAAATACGTATTGGGGAGCATTTCCCCGTCATTACCACCTCGGAGCGCCGGCGCTCCGAGGAGGACCCCCTCGGAGAGCCGGCTCTCCAAGGGGGACCTCCTCGGAGCGTCGATCCGACGCAGGGCCGGCGCTCCAAGGAGGACCTCCTCGGAGAGCCGGCTCTTCAAGGTGGACCTCCTCGGAGCGCCGATCTGATGCAGGGCCGGCGCTCCAAGGAGGACCTCCTCGGTGAACGCTGCGGCGGGAGGTCCTCCTCGGAGCGCCGGCCGTGTGGAGGGCCGGCTGCACCGAGGACGACCTGGGAAAAGGTGACAGCCGCGGCGAGCATAGTGCGCATGTGCAAGAACATCATTGCTTGTTCATGTACGGGATTTTCTCACTTGTGTGTGAACGGCAAATACGGTTCCCGGGAGCGCTTTCCTTAAATGCGCGATGAAGGTAATTGCGTGTGAAAACCATTTGCGGAATGAAAGTTTCTTTTCGGTTTCTTTTCGGAATCTGTCATTTCAGGATTATTATCGCTTTGTGGGCCACGTGTGATAAGGTCCTAAGTCTGCCTTTACACTTTCTTCTTTGATCTTCCTTAGTAGGTGTTCCAGATCTGTGAGGTTTTCTGCTAGTATTATGGTGTCATCTGCATAACTCAGATTGTTGATATTCCTTCCTCCTATTTTTACTCCTCCTCTTCCTTTGTCCAAGCCTGCTATTCTTACAATATGTTCTGCATACAAGTTGAATAGATAAGGTGACAGGATGCAGCCTTGTCTGACTCCTTTGCCAGTTGGGAATCATTCTGTTTCTCCATGTTCTGTCCTGACAGTAGCCTCTTGTCCTGAATACAGATTCCTCGTTAGGACTATCAGATGTTCTGGCACTCCCATGTCTTTGTACTGTATGGTGTGTGTGTGTGTGTGTGTGTGTGTGTGAGAGAGAGAGAGATATCTGCATGTAGATGTAAAAAAAAAAAGGGGGGGGAATCCCATGGGTAAAAAGTTTGAGTACCACTGCTTTAAAGTAAGACAAAGGAATAATGTGTATTTTCTATCTGTTCTCCAGGTGTTCCTGACTAAAAGTGTGGTCCAAAAGTGTTGGCCTGAATAAATTACAGTCTACTGCACTTAAAGGTATTTCTTTTCTCTTACTCCTGTTTTGTCTTCCTTTCTTTCTGGCTTTCTAGTGAACTGATTTCATGTTAAGATGTGAAACAGGAGCATAGGAAGCTTCTATGTGGCTACTCCTGATACATGGGAATTCATGTGAATTTTATAACAGAAGTTTGAGATTTTAGCAGTATGAGTGTTTCTGATTGGTATATCCCTTCAATGACTAATCCACAATTAATATGAAAGTTGTGTAGCCTGTTTGTCACTGTAGTATGTTGTCATGCTTTCAGTTCTTGTGTTGCTGGGGGAAAGTGAGAATACTGAGTGAAACTGCTGCCAAATATACCGGTAATATCAAACAGCTTCTTTACACCTTGAACATTTAGTTGAACATTGTTTTGTTGATATCTGCTCAGCTTGGCTGGGACTAGGTGCCATGCTTCCTTTTGCAGAAATTTTACATGTGTAGTTTTAGTCCATTGAAAAAGTAGTTGTGTTGAATATCTACCTAGTTTCAAAAATCCTCCAGATGTTGTTTAATTGCAGTACTTATTTGCACTACCCAGTGGAGTCAGTAGTAAGGAATATGAAAGCTGAACTATCACAACATTTGTAGAACCACATGAGTCTCATCCTTGTTTTTGATGGTATTTTCCCATTAGGTAGTTTGTCCTAGATGTTTTCCTTTTGGGAAAAGATGGTTCCAGATGAAATAGTGTAAATGTAATCTAATGCACAGATTTGGATTGGCTGAGGACTTTATGGAAGCAAGTGAGACTTGATAAATAAATAAATATGATAGTAAAATGCAATATTAAAATACTACATGTCTTGTTAGTGGTTTATTATGATTTTACAGTTTATACACTGAATATTGGCTTCTCCTTTATATACTTCTCAGAAAGCATATCTATCTTTTGATATGTGTTCTATTAACATGTAAGCAAAGAGATCTTGAAGCACTTTTGAGACTAACTGAAAGATAGAAGTTGGTAGCATGACTTTTCGTAGACTTGAGCCTACTTCCTCAGATATATTGGCTGAAGTCTATGAAAGCTCATGCTACCAACTTCTATCTCAAAGGTGCTGCAATATCCTTTTGGACACTGATTTTCCAAACTAAAACAGCTATGACTGAATATCAATAAATAAGTGCTTTTATACCTGCTATGAAAAGAAGATGTATTTAGTGCATACTTCTGCAAGTAATTTCTGAATATGTGTTATCTTCTATAGAATAGATAATTCTAGGTATGTTCACATTAGAACTTCATTTTAGACAAATTCTTAATTCGGGGAAAGCTAGCTAGGAACCTCAGTGGAATCTTGCACCAATGGCATTTGTTTGTTCAGACGAAATAGCCCACATTTAGTCTCCTTTCAGACACATTTTCCATGCTGAATTATTAGGGAAGAACGCAGTCTTTACTTGGAGGTGTTTTCACTGGTGTTGCAAAGTTTTAATGCACTCATGAATTCTTAGCTAGAATTCATATTAGAATCCTAGAGCTTGAAGAGACCACAAGGGTCATCCAGACCAATCCACTTGCCATGCAGGAATACACATTCAAAGCATTTCAGACAGATGGCCATTCAGCCTCTATTTAAAAACCGTCAAAGACAGAGGGTCTAATATACTACGAGGCAGCACATTTGACTGTCAGACAGCTCTTACTGTCAGGAAGTTCTTCCTTATGTTGAGGTGTAATCTCTTTTCCTGTAGCTTAAATCCATTGCTCCATGTTTCTGGAGCAGCAGAAAACAAGTTTGCTCCACCTTCAACATGACATCTCTTCAAATATTTAAACACAGCTATCGTGTCACCTCTTAACCTTCTCTTCTTCAGACTAAACATACCCAAATCCCTAAGTCATTTCTCACAGGTCATGATTTCCAGACCTTTCACCATTTTTGCCCTCCTCTGGACATGCTCCAGATTGTCCACATTCTTTTTCAGTTGTGTCCAGAGTATTCCAGATCTGACCAAAGCAGAATAGAGTGGCACTATTTCTTCCCTTGCTATACTTCTATTGATGCAGCCTAGAATCACATTGGCTTTTTTAGCTGCTGCATCACAAAAGTTGTCTGTGTTGCCCTTTTGTACTTTTCCTGATCAGGGGCACATATTTGCAAATGAATATTTGGCTAATATTACAAGTTTAATCATGGTTTTTAATATATTGTAGTTTAATTGATCTTGCATACAGGTGGAACAATGTTGCAGCTGAAGAGATATTTCAGTCATAAACATTCAATGAAACGGTAGAAGCTGAATTTACCTTTGTAATTTTAAGCATTTTATAAAACAGCACATGTAAATATTTTCAATATGTTTTACAATAATAACTACCTGTTTTTTGATTCTGAGTAATTACAAATTGAAACTCCTCACAGGTGATTGACTTTGTGGCAATTTTGTTATTAGCTACAGTGGAAAGAGAGATTAAGGGTTCTATCTGTTCAGGTTGTCATTTTCATTTTCATTTCCTCATTTGTGTTACTGATGTTGACTTTGGTTTCTTGGGAGTCCCTGTAGTGTGTGTAAAGAGAACTGCTTGTTTGGTCTGCTAATATTCTACAATTTTCCAGTTTTGCTGTGTATTTCCCAATCTTTGGCTAAAGTCATTGAGATTCTTGCTTTGGTGGAAGAAGCTTAGGAGACAATTTTCTCAATAGAAGTGAAAGTGTTTATAAACATATTTGAATGTGTTTTCTTGAAATGACATTTTAGATTTCTCAGAATTGTAATAATTTTCATGTTTTGTATGAATGGAAATTTGTCAGGCTGTTTCTGATGTCATTTGTATGGAAACAACCAGAAAATAGTGAGATATGTTTTTTTAAACAGTGATGCATGTGCGCTTTACATCTTGCAATGTTCTCTTATGCCAATTTCCTACCCCCATTACACTCCTTCTAGTACCAACATCTGCCCCACTGAAATCACAGTGGCTTGCTTCCTTTCCTTCCAGGAAGTAGACACTTTCCTCTGCAATCTTCAGAGCTCTGTGATGCAAGAGACTATAGTAGCACCATCCTGAAACATAGCTGCTACTAAATTTCAGTAGTAGTGTTAAATTTGTTGGTAGTGCCAAGTTTTGTCTGATGTGATGGCGATTCTGCCGCTGAGTTATTCCCACTGGCTTCCAGGAAGTCCAGTGAAGCTCCTGTAGCTCAGTGGTATAGATGGTGTTGCCAGCAGGGATGTCGTGGGCATGGGAAATGGGCATGAGAGAATACAGGACGCTGCTAGGAGAGAACAGTGATGTGTTTACAACAGAGATGGACAACTGCTGCGGACTGGACAGTTATGTCCCTGGCACATTCTGGAGGCTGCATGAACTACAAAAATACCCAACAACAACATTGGAAGTGGAAGAATTGGTGTGATATAATTGAATATCTGGTTGTATTAGAATCGGAAAAATGTAGACTCCAGTTTCCGCTTAGCTTGCATTATTAACGGCAGACAGCGATCAATTAAGCCAGAAGCAGATCAGTTAATCCAAATAGAAGGTGGGCAAGCCATTTTAAGAAAGGGGTATCAGTTGGAAGCTCATGTGCAGCTTTGGTTGTGTCCTTTGAACAGCGTAAAATCAGAGTGAAACAGACACCATCTACATCAGACTTTTAGTTCCTTCCTATGAAACATTGTTTCTGAGTAAATTCTCCATAATCCTTTACTCTTGAAAAATCTGTTCTTCTGATAGAATAGCTGTACTCCACTGAGAATGTTTCTAATTGGTGAGAATTATATAACTGCAATTCATACATTTATCTTGGAGGGTTCCTCTTTTTGCTGCTTCTGAGCAGTGCGTGAAGAACCCCTGCTCTGTAAAACCACAGCAGTAAATTCAGACTTCCTTCGCGTATTTCACAACTAAATGAATAAGCACATGCAAGTCCCTGTCTCCATGCTAAAGATCACTGCCCAGCTCCCAAGCTCATGTGCAGCCTTATACATACACTGCTTATGGTAAAGATGTGTTACAAATTTTTATTACAGAGTAAATAAGGTAATATATGAAGCAGGAAGGAGTGTGTGAGCATACTAGAAATTGGAGTGATTTGGATGCCAACTGACGAGAAAGAACAACACACGAGAACTGACGAGAAAGAACAACACATAAGATTACATGACCATGCTTTTAGTCAATGTGTCTGTTTTACATATTGTTTAATAAAAGAGTACACCAATATTGTGTAGTGGTTTGAGCACTGGACTACAATTCTGAAGATCAGGGTTTGATTCCCTGTTTATCCATAGAAATGCACTGGGTGATCTTGGGTGCATCACACACTCACAGCTCCACATTGTGATAGGTTTTGCCTTAGGGTTGACTTGACAGCAGTTAATAACAACAAATCATGGGCGTTACTAAAGCAGGGAAGGAAGAATAAACTGGCAGCAGATTATGAGTCTAAGAGGTGGAGAAGTAAATTGTGTTATTTTTAAAAAATAGATTGTATTTTATCCTCTTACTCCTTCCTGAGTGGAATGGACACAGATAGTAAAGGCATAGATCTCATCCCACCATTTACACATTGATTCCTGGTGAGGGACTATGGGAATTGTATTCTAGTACATTTGGAGGGGCATCAGGTTGGGGAAGGCTGATGTGCATTAAAGACAAGGTATATCCCTCTTCCAGCACTTAGATTTAATTTCCCACAGATCTGGCCAGGGAACTAGACCTAAAGAATGGCAAATTGCCTGTCTTATGTGAATGAATTTTTAACAAATCAGCCAGAGACAGAAAATAGGAACAGTGACCTACCAGAGATGAGTATCAGAAAACAGAGAATGTACCGGGTTCTGTCGTCGTCATCATCATAATCATTTATTTGCTTCCTTTCTCCTGTATACCCCCCCCCATCGTTTATGTGATACAGCAGTTAGGGTTTGGAAAACATGAAATGGGTGGATTTGTAACCAACCTCATACAGAAACATCCATGCCAACAAGTTTTGATATAGTTTATGTCAATTATTTAATCTCTGCCAGTTTGGATGTATAGCTTTTCTAGTTCAGCTTTAATGCAAGGTGACATCTAGAGTACAGGAAAGTGTTCTCGCTATCTTTTATGTAAGAATATGGTGACAGTGACCTAATAAAAGAAGATGTATGCTAATGAGGGTGGTAGGGGAGCTCCATGGAACTGAACTGCCACTTTAATGAATGCTCTTAATTGGCTCTATTTTATATACACTTTGTGTATATAAAATAAAACCAATTAGGAGCCTTCATTAAAGTGACAATTAAGTTCCATGGCACTCCCTAACCACCCATATTAGCATACATCTTCTGCATCTCCACCTACACACCCTCCCACCCAGTTCAAGAGGCATAGTACCCAAATCCAGCCAAGTTGTTTAAATGTCTGAAACAGAAAATCCCGCAGGCATCGTCCTACTCCAAAATTCAGTAGTAACAAATTAAACAAGCAGTGACTTTCTGTCCTTTCATGATACCCAATATTTTTTGCAGTGCTGTTCAATACCTGGTAGAGCTGAACTGGCCGTTTTGAGGCCATTTTATTATCTTCAGTCTTATTCAATAGCTTTTTGTCATATGGGCCAGCTTTTGTCCCATGGCCCAGCATTATCTCAGAAACATATGGGAAGAGATGGCTGCAGCCAGAACAAGGGTAGATTGGGGAGAATGGAGGGATCACAGGGAAAAACAACAACACCTTAGGAGTTACATGTAGCTCCAGAGCTGCACTTTGTCCACCCCTGGTTTAAACCATACCATCAGCATGCAAATCAGCAACAATAAAAATCAAATATATGTATATGTATATGATTTTATTGTTGCTGATTTGCAATACACACACACACACACACACACACACACACACACACACACACACACACACACATTAAATGTCTTAGTGAAAAGGGAGGGCTTTAACTTGTCTCCTGAATAATGGAAGAGATGGCACTTTCCTTACTGGTAATGGAAAGACATTTCAAAAAATGTTGAGTGAGAAAACCCTTTCTCTGGTTGCCATTTATGTAATTTTACCAGGTAAAGGCACACAAAGAACAGCATTTGGGGAGGGCTCATTCAGGGGAATTTAAGTAATGGTCCATAGCTTTAAAAGCAGGTGTGTATGTGTGCCTGTTTTTATACATGGTATAAAAATACAGCATGGATATTTGACCTATATATAGTTGCTACAGGGAACTAGTGCATTAAAGACCCCAGTTGTGTAAAAGCATGGTAAATGCCCAGAGACTCTTTCTGTATGACTAATGTATGATGTACTCATAATAAGTCATGCATCCAGAATGGGCATTAGAAAAGAAGTTTGAGAGAGAGGAGAAGAAAGCAGACATATAAATGAAAACTGGGGTTGTGATATGGAGCTAGATTTACAATATTGAAATTATGTCCATGAATCTAAAATATTCACTGAGAACTTCCATTGAGCAAAAAGAACATACTCAATAACATAGTTTTCGTACCAACGTAAAACCAAAGTCGTGCTGTGCATGGCTATATTTTCCCACAGGTCCTTCTTTGTCCTTAAATGACTTTAACTGAGGACAGCAAACTAACTTTAAATTAATGTCCATCAGATCAGATTAGAATCAACTTTGTGCAGATGAAGTCAAATGAGGTTTCTAAAATAACTCGCCCACAAGAATAGGTAAACATGCTTTAGGTTTGGTAAATGAGAGAAGAAAAATGCCCCAGTAGCCAGCTTCCATCTCACCCCATGGGATGGCTGCCAACTTTATAAAGGGATGACAGAGATTTATGAAGGCTACCAGTGGCTACTAGTTAGATATATATCATTCTATTATTGGTGGCATTGTGCCTCTAAGTACCAGTTACTAAGGAACACAGGTTGGAAATTCCATTGTGCTTATGTGTCCTTGCCACAAGCAGGGGCAGCCAACCTCTGAATTCATGGGTCCAGTCTGGTCTCACATTATGCATTATGCTTAGAATTGATGGGGCTCTGTAATGTAGTTGTCACCATCCAGAATCAAGGAATATGCAGATGTAGATTATGTGTTCTTGATTATAATGGTTCAAGAAGGCTGAGAAACAGCACACTAGCATATATATATTAAAAATGTATAGATTCAGGGTTCCATTGCCTTATAAACAAATCTAGGATCTTACTTCATCTTGCTTAAATTTTTATGGGAACACTAGGAACCAGAATATATTATTGCAGGGAATAATATATGGATCCCAAGCCATTTTTGCTGTAAAGCAACAGAAGGCAACTGCAGTGAATCTGGAAGCCTAGGATGAGGTAGGGAATTGGAGCCACAGTTGTGTAGTGGTTTGGGTGTTGGACTAGGACTTTGGAGACCAGGATTCAAATCAGTGCTTGGCCATGGAAACCCATTGGTCACCTTTGGCAAATCACATTCTCTCAGCTTCAGACGACAGCCATGGTAAAAAACAACAACTCTGAAGAAATCTTACTGAGAAAATGCTATGATTGGTTTATTTTAAGGTTCCCATAAGTCAGAAAGCACTTGGAGGCACACAACAACAAAGGGAGTTAGGGTTATTGGAGTGCCTGGAAATAGGACTTTGGTTCTTCCCCAGAGATTAAAGTGACTGCATCTTAAATACTGGGACTAAAATGATAGGTGTGGTTGAGATTTGGTGCTGATTGGGAGGCAGATAGCTAGGAAGATTTGCCAATATGTCACAGGTGATTTAGAGACTAAACAGAACTTGGATGTCTAACTTCCTCTTAATGTGCTTGCTGAATCCATTTGCATAGGCTCTGGGTTTATTGCATTCCATTCCATTTTTCAAGCATGTATATGCAAGTAGACTTGTAGCATAAAACAATCAGGCTTTGGTTTGCAGCAGGAGGGGGGGGGTCTACCTGTACCATTTGACTCTCCTGCCATGTTCCAATCAATCACTGAATCTCCCCCTCCAATGTTAATCATACCTAGAATAGACACATTGAAATGTATGATACTTGTAAGTCATTTCTAAGTCCTATTAATTTTAATGGGTTTGCTTTAAGTAGGACCGGCACTGGATTTAGTCCTTTAACCCCCACATGTGTCATTTTTATTTTTCTCTAGGATTTCAGGGTAAGTAACATGGGAGTATTCTCTGGAATGAACACTGATTTGCCAAAGACTATTCTATACATTTCATGGCCAAGTCGGATTTTCTGGGGATGGAGCTGTGAAATTAATTAATATGCAGGAATGGGCAGACAGAAATTTTACAGTATAGGTGAGGGATGTGTGAATCCCAGATGGACTCTATAAACTCTATCATCCTTGAGGAGTTTATCACATGTGAGGGAAGTGCCCAAATCCCATGGATAAACAGAATTTAAATCTGGGAATATCCCACAAAAATGGGATTGTTTTCAGATGACATTAGACTAATTGAGCATTAACGCAACATTAACCTGTGCAGAAAGTTGCAAAATCGCACCGCTTTTTTTATTTTCAGGAAAATCCTGAAAGGAAAAAACAACATGATTTTGCCCACTTTCTGCACAGGTTAATGTTGCGTTAATGCTTAATTAGTCCAACTATCCAGCTTTTGCGGGATATTCCCGGATTTAAATCCTGTTTATCTATGAGATTTGGGTACTTTGCCTCCCGTATGATAAACTCCTATGGGCCATGATGGTTGGAACTGATGACAGCGGGAGTCCAACAACAGCTGGAGAGCCATGTGTTTCCACTACCCCTGAAATATCAGAGATAACATTACATGAATGGATTTGGTCTTTGGCCTCTGTGTAAAAGTGCTGCTTAAAAGAATGGTGGATTTATATGTTGTATAAATGCTGAGAACTCGTGTGAGATTACCAACCCCTTCAATAAATCAGAAGACCAAAGTTGGAATTAATCTTATTTGCATGGAGCAGGGGTGGGCAACCTTTTTGAGCTGGGGGCCGGGTTGCTGTCCCTCAGACAATTGGGGGGCCGAAGCACCAAAAATAATAAATAAATAAATAAATAAAAATAAAATAAAAAATAAAAAAATATGCATGCACACTCTCTCAGCCCCAGAAAAGCCATGGCAAAACCCCTGTGGAGATTTTGCCAAGAAAACCCCAAAAACAAGTAATAACAACAATAATATCATCATGGCGGGCAGCGGTGGCAGTGGCAGGACCAGCCTGGGGCCGGTCCAAAGGCCTTGGGGGGGGGGCGCATCCAGCCCCCGGGCCTTAGGTTGCCTACCCCTGGCATGGAGTGTAAAGACAAGTTTATGTAAGTTTTTCAATGCTTTCACATGGTTAATATTTGGGAGAGGGATCACAAACAGCAATTGTGGGGAGAAACTGTGGAATTAGACAACTGTTTCTCATGATCTTTCCTATTCAAAATTAATATAGCCCACTCATGATTTAAATGTGCATAAATTATATGGTCAACCAGGAGAAATGTATTGCTACTTTCTGAATAGGCTTAATCGAGTTTTCAATCTTTTCTGTTCCTCTGTCAATTTCCTCTGTATATCAGAAGATTTCTATTACAATTACCTATGTCTGTCTAGATTGTTTCTTGAAAAGGTCATTTTACAGAATGAACATTTCACAAGTCGGTGGTTTCCTCTGTGGTTAACTAATGTTGGAAACAAGTGAAGAAGCTGTCGGTCACAGTGGAAAGGACCGAAGAAGACACTGTAGTCACAACTCATGATTTCATTCAGAAAGCAATGCTTGTGTTTATTAAGGAACATATATAGGGAATCCTTTCAAAACCAGTAAAATACACACGCGTGCGCACGCACGCACGCACGCGCACACACACGCACACACACATTAACTGAATACATGCACTGAACAGAGCTTGAAAGATGGTAAACAATGACCATATTTGTTGGAGTCTTGAGAAATGGTGATAAAAAAAAGCAATGTATCCAAACTTTTCCTGCAAGAGAAACCAATTTTATACAAAAAGGCTCCAGATGCATTCAGATTGAGAATATTAAGAATACAACTATAGCTGAGCCCTGCTAGATGACACCAAAGGCCTGTCTAGTCCAGCACTCTGGACTAGCCACAGTGGCTAAAACCAATTTTGATGGCATGTATAGGAAACCTGTGGTCTTCCAGAATTCCAGAAAACATGACAGGAGGGTTTCACATAAAACACTGAGGAAATAGCTAGGGAGAATCTAACACTGGTAATACACTCTATTACAACAACATCCCAAAGGAATCCAAGCAAGACTCCATAATAGATAAAATTAACCATAATATAATGCAAATAACCACATTGTAGTGATGCTAGCAAACACATAAATACATAATGCAAAATGCCATGAAAAACTGTATATTCCAAACAATCATATGGATGGAGTAAAGCAACATATAGACATATAATAAATCAGCAACACTGAAAACCCAGGAAGACCTTGATTACTACTGTGAACTACTTTCTAAATGCTTTCTAAATGCTCATGGAGCACACTGGACTAATTTATTGCAGGATTTTGATCTCAGTGTATATTCTATTACAGGGACATTTACTCATCTCCAGGATATACTGTTCACAGTAGTGATTAAGGTCTTTCGGGGTTTTCAGTGATGGTGATTTATATTATATGTCTATACTATAGTTTGCTTTACTCCATCCATATAACTGTTTGGAATATACAGTTTTCTATCGCATTTTGCCTTATGTATTTATGTGGTGGCCTAGTGGTTAAGACACCAATTGTGATGATTGTAAGGTCAGCAGTTCGAAGCCCAAGTGCCACATGATGGACTGAGCTCCTTTTGCTAGCTCCAGCTTCTGCCAACCTATCGGTTTGAAAGCATGCAAAGGCAAGTAGATAAATAAGTACCACTTCGTTAGGAAGGTAACAACGTTCTGTGCAGTCATGCTGACCACATGACCACAGAGTCGTCTTTGGACAGCACTGGCTCTCTGGCTTGGTAATGGAGATGAGCACCACCCTCTATAGTTGGTTATGACTAGACATACATGTCAAGGGGAAACCTTTATCTTTACCTATCACTACAATGTGGTTATTTAAATTATATTATGGTTAATTTAGTGTATTACAGAGTCTTGTTTGGATTCCTTTGGGATATTGTTATAACAAAGTGTATTACCAGTGTTAGATTCTGTACTGTTCTGGCCTATACTGCAGCCACTCACTCATAGACCACAAGGTTGAGAGTTCAATACTAGCCAGGGCTCTGGCTAGACTCAGGCCTGCATCCTTCCGAGGTTGCTAAAATGAGTATCCAACTGCTGGGGGGCAATGAGCTTACAGTTGTAAACTGCTTAGACATTCCATAGCGCGATATGAAGCACTATATAAATGAAGCTGCTTTGCTGCTTTGCTAGATTCTCCCTAGCTACTTTCAATTCCAGCCACCCAGTGAGTGGCCAGAGGTGATAAAATGTGTAATCCATAGAAGTTTGGAGATCAACAGGACCCCCCACTCCTACCCTATGAGAAATCAACAAACAAGACAGGAGGACACCAGACTTCTACAGCTGCCCTTTCCTTACAACTGGTATTGAGCTGCATGAGATCTTTGATACTAGATATAATATGTAGATATCATGATTAGTAGCCACTCATGATCTTATCTGCTGTGAGTTTGTCTAACCTGTTAAAACCTTTTTTTGATGACTATCACTGCCTCATGTTGAAATCAATTCCACAGTTTCACCTCTTTGAGTTAAGAAGCATTTCATATTTCATTTTCATGTACTGGAATTAAAAAATTCAAAGACTTTCTCTCTGCTGCGCAAAATGAGAAAAACATTTGCATTTTTGGATGATTTTTCACATTTCAGGACTTTTTAAATGAAAGTTTCATTTTCACAAAAGCACTTTTTAAAAAAGCAAACTACCTTCTCCACATTTCCTGCAAATCCCACTGTGAGGGTGCGGTGGGGTGCCTTTTTTCTCCCTTTCTTGCCCATGGGGCAACCCCCCCCCCAATACCTAGGGGGAAGGTCAGAAAAGCAAAAGTGTAGAATGAGTTCAGACTTGCTAGAGAGCTAAATAGTTTCAAACATCACTATCTTTCCTATATAAAGATTCTTCAGATTGTTTTGGTTGCCCATTTCTTTTCCAGCTTAGCAATATTGTTTTTGAGGTGTGGTAACCAGAACTGTACACAGTGTCCAAGTCCAATCATAGAATCACAGAGTTGGAAGAGACTACAAGGGCCATACAGTCCAACCCCCTGCCATGCAGGAATTCATAATCAAAGCATCCCTAACAGATGACCATTCACCCTTTGTTTAAAGACCTCCAAAGAAGGAGACTGCACCACTCTCTGAGGGAGTGTGTTCTACTGTCAAACAGCTCTTACTGTCAGGAAGTGCCTCCTAATGTTGAGGTGCAATCTTTTTTCCTGTAGCTTGTATCCACTGCTCCAGGTCTTTTTCTCTGGAGCAGCACAAAACAAGCTTGCTCGATGCTCAATACGACATTCCTTCAAATACTTATAAAGGGATATCATATCACCTCTTAAGCTTCTCTTCTTCAGGCTAACATAACCAGCTCCCTAGGTTGTTCTGCATAGGGCATGGTTTCCAGACCCGTCACCATTTTAGTTACCCTCCTCTGGACATGTTCCAGCTCCTTAACATCCTGGACACAGTATTCCAGGTGAGGCCTGACCAAAGCAGAATAGTGTGGCACTATTACTTCCCTTGATCTAGACACTATACTTCTATTGATGCAGCCTAGAATTGCATTGGCCTTTTTAGTTGCCTAATCACACTGTTGACTCGTGTTCAACTTGTGGTCTACTAGGACTCCTAGATCCCTTTCACACAGTCTTGGTAAGCCAGGTGTCCCCCATCCTATATCTAAGCATTTGTTTTTTCACCCTTACATTTCTCTGTGCTAAATTCATTTTGTTAGTTTTGGCCCAGCTTTCTAATCTATTAAAGTCATTTTGAATTTTCATCCTGTCCTCTGGGGTATTAGCTACTGCTCCTAATTTGGTGTCATCTGCAAATTTGATAAGCATGTCCTCTATTATTTCATCCAAGTTGTTGATAAAGATATTGAATAGCACTGGGCCCAGTACAGAACCTTGTGGCACCCACTGGTCACTTCTCTCCAGGATGAAGAGAAGCCATTGCTGAGCACCCTTTGGATTTGGCCTGTCAACCAATTACAAATCCATGTAACAGTTATATTGTCTAGCCCACATTTTATTAGCTTGTTTGCAAAAATGGCATGGGGAAACTTGTCACAGGCCTTACTGAAATGCCATAGATTTGAACAAGGGACCTATGCTACTGGCATTTAATTTTTGATATATTTCTTAATGAACCTCAACAAGAAATTTGCCATTTTCACTGAGCAATTATCTAAGATTCCTTTCCTAGTCTGTCACCATCCTCATCACTTGATTTCTGAAGTTAGCATTTTTGGTCCTCATATGTACCACTTTAAATTTACGTAAATAGAACCACATTTTATATATTAATTTCCTATTTTTATTTATTTATTTTTTTGTTTTTGTTTTGAGAGATCTTCATATGCCTTTTTTATTCATATCACCCTGGACAATTCAGTGTCATCTACAGACTTGGCCATCTCTAAGTTGAGCTCATTCATGAACATGTTAAAAAGTATCAGTGATAATGCAAAACCTTAGAGCAGTGCCACTCAAAGTGGGGCTCCATGGCTTTGTACCCGGTTGATGAGTTAGTAACTGCTAGTATGCAACAGGTTTCCAGGAAAGCTAATGGGCACAAATATGGTGCCAGTTCCTGGCTTTTGTTGTAGTGTGCCTTCAAGTCATTTCTGACTTATGGCAATCCTAAGATCATATCCTGGAGTTTTCTTGGAAAGATTTGTTCAGAGGAGGCTTGCCATAGCCTTCCCCTGAGGCTGAGAGAATGTGACTTGTCCAAGGTCACACAGTGGATTTCATGGCTGAGCTGGGAATCAAATCCTGGTCTCAACAGTCATAGTCCAACACTGAAACCACATGGCACATTGGTGGAAAACACCTGACTGTCCACCTTAAGAAGCACTGCCTTGAGGGATCTCACTGTTTCCAATCCTACATTGTGATCACATAATTCTTTATTGTGAAAACTTTTATTCTCTACTTTCTGTTCAAAAACTAGGTACCAGCCCATCAGAGTACCTCTCTTTGTATATGTAAGAGCAAAGTATTGTATGAATTGGTAACTCCACAGATTTCAGAGGCAACATTTTCCACTTTGTGAAGAAGCTAATCAGGACTCCATTCCTAAAGAAAATCTCTTAGGACCTTGATGATATTGGGAATCATTAAGTAGCAGCCTACAGCAGTGGTTCTCAAATCCTTTACCCTTGCAACCCCCTTTACATCTACATGGGGATGTTGCATAGTATACGAATAAAATCTAGAGGAAATATTCTCTTTTTAATTGAGGGACTCAAATGGATAGTGGCATCTTGGCTGCAGTTGATATGTGTTGTTGTTCAAGTTGTTTTGGACTTATAGCAACCTTAAGGTAACCCTATTATGGGGTTTTCCCATGTTCAGAGAAGGTTTGCCATTGCCTTCCCCTGAGGCTGACAGCATGTGATTTACCCAAGCTCACCCAATCAGTTTGATGGCTAAGTTGGGAATGAAGCTCTGGTCTCCAGAGTCCCAATCCAACACTCAAACCATTATCTTGTAACTGCCTGTTTCAACAAACCTATTAAAACAAAGGACAGAAAATATGTAGTCACTGGGTCCATCAGAAATATGAGAATACTTAAGGAATAATCACAGATATTCTGAAACAGGAGGCCTTCCTAGAATGGGACATATCTTTTTAGCGTTCTCAGAAAGGTGAGTGTTAAATTGATCACAGCCAATGCATTTCTATATTTATTTATTTTATTTTATTTATATCCCACTTTTCTCTCAAATGAGACTGAAAGGGGAAAAGTGTGAGGGTAGGACAAACTCCCTACATACAGAACAATAGCTTATCAACCAGCTATCCTTACCAAGCTAGTTCTTTATCAAGGAGAAGTCTGAATTTTCAGAAAGGACTTTGTTACAATTTGGGTGGGGAAGTATTCACAAGATCGAGACCCGAGAAAAGCTTTCCAACTTGATTCTACTGGATGTATTGACACTAGGAAAAAGGGGCCTTCTGCATTCATTATTATTGTTGTTTTTGTTTATTTATATGCCACCACCAATGCACATGGTGCTTTACACACAGTTACAGAATAAAACATGTATAATTATTCCAACAATATAAAATACTAATACTAATTAATACTAATATTAAAATAAAATAAGACACACACATACTTCAGAATAAAAAAATCAGTACAAATAATCAAGTATACTAAAGATATAAAGCATTAATTTGCCTGAGTAAAGATATTTAGAGAATGGTATAGGGGTCCGAGCACTGGGCTACAACATTGGAGACCAAGGTTTGAATCCATGTTTGGCTGTGGAAACTCACCAAGTGACCTTGGGGATGTCATACTCTCTTAGCCTCAGAGGAACCTCCTATGAACAAATCTTGCCAAGAAAACCCCACAATAGGTTTGCCTTAGGGTCATCATAAGTTGGAAAAGACTTGAAGGCACACAACAAACTAAAAAAAAAAATTAACATTTTTTTGACATAGTATCCACTGACTAATTGTTAGTCCCAAAAGAATAATGTCCCAATAATGTAATGTTTGAGTTCCCAGACATTTCTATGTCTGCTCCTTTTTATTGTATTGCTGTGCCTTTCCTGAATTTAATTTCTGTAGGTGTAGAGACTGACAACTGAGAAATGCCTTTCCTTTCACTTGCTCCCCTGCTTTGGAGGAAGTGAAAGTTTTTTGTTGTGCCGCAAGAAAACATTCATAGCATTTTGACTCATATTTTCTTTGTATTGTTTTCAAATGTTTAATATGTGCCTCTTTCCCCCCTCTCATTCACCAAGAGCAATGAACAGCTTATATTAGTAGTTTCATTTTTTCTTCTTCCAGCAATAACATCAGAAGTGCAAGGTAAAATGCCCAGCAGAGAAAAATGATGTGCAGAAAGCCCACACTGCCAGAAATCAAGCCAGTGTATGTTTCCCAACGTCACCTATTGGAGACACAGTCTTATTTTCTGTGTGAGTCACTGGGCTCAATTAGATTGCCTCAAAGTACTGAAAGCTACCAGCTCTTTTTGTTTTTACTGTACCTACATATTCATGAGTTTGCATCCAGGACTATGAGTGTATGAGGTAGATTATATGGGAAAAGGTGGTCTCATGTGTAACCTGGATCAAAGAATGTAGTGCTTTAATGGTAACAACCAACTTGTGATACCTTGGCCAGAAATTCATTGGCAGCCAGTGGAGGGATTGTAATATTGATATAACATGATCACTCCAAGATGTACTAATAACAATCTGGCTACCATGGTCTGAACTTTGATCGAGTTTCCAAACTTGGTATAGCACATTGCAAAAGCCCAGCCTTGAGGTTGGCACATGTGCTGCCATTTTTAGATTTTCCATCTCTGGGAAGGGGCACAGCTGCCGTAATAGCCAAAGCTGATAATAAGCACCCCTAACAGTTGCATTTATCTGGGTTGTCATTTAGAATGACAGATCCAGGAGCACCCCAAGCTGTAAGCACCATTTCAGGGGGAGTGTAACCTCATGTAAGACTAGTTGTCACACCTCCAAACATAGGTTAGGACTCTTGACAGTAGGCACCTCTATCTTGTCTGGATTTGGCTTCAGTTTGTTTTTCCTTATTCAGCCCATTACCTCCTCCAGAAATGCATTCAGAAGAGACACACTGTCCTTAGCTGATGCTATAATTGAAGGAATAGAAAAGTATATTTGGGTATAATCAACATACTGATAAGACCTGTCCCATGCTTCCAGGATTTCCCTTAGTGATTTCTTGTAGGTCCACCATCATTTCATGTAGGTACACCATCATGTAGATCAACTGCATCATGGGATGCAGTGGCTCAAGTGGTTAAGACGCTGACTCTGTTGATTGCAAGATCAGCAGGTTGGCAATTCGAAGCCTGGGTGCTGCATGATGGGGTGAGCTCCTGTCACTAGTCCCAGCTTCTGCCAACCTAGCAGTTCAAAAGCATGCAAATGCAAGTAGAGAAATAGGTACCACTTTGGTGGGAAGGTAAATAGCATTTTGTGCAGTCATGCTGGCCACATGATCACAGAGTAGTCTCTGACAACGCTGGCTCTTTGGCTTAGTAATGGAGATGTTTGTTTGGCAGGCCTCTTCCCTGTGCTTACTTGACTTCCCATCTAGAGGCTTATGGCTGACATCCCACAGAGGTCAGTTTGGGGTCATGGAGGGAACTCTATATGTCCCAAAATTTTATTAAAATCATATATGCTAACAATATGTGGGCCCCAAGACCAGTTGGGATAACCCCATGTTTGCCTTGGATGCCATGAATTCCTGAGCTGCAACTGACAGACTGGTCACAAATGAGATGTTGAAGTCATCACCTGAGAGGGTTAGGAATTAGAAGCACTGCATTGCAGTGGTTCCATTCTTCCTCTCGGGCAGATCTCAAAGGGTGAGGTTCGAGGACAGTTGCTCTACAAAAAGAGAGCTCAATTGTGGCGTCCCTCAAGGTGCCATCCTGTCCCCAATGCTATTCAATATATATATGAAGCCGCTGGGAGAGATCATTTGCAGACATGGGGTGCGGTGTCATCAGTATGCTGATGACACACAGATATACTTCTCCATGTCTCGATCCTCAGCTTCTACTTCACATGGTGTCACTCCTCTTAATGACTGTCTTAAGGTGGTAATGGACTGGATGAGGGAAAACAGATTAAGACTGAATCCAGATAAAATGGAGGTACTTACAGTTGTGGTCCTGAAACCAGATATGGGAATACAACTTTCAGTCCTGGTCACGCTCTCCTCCAAGGACTGTGTTCGCAGTCTGGGGGTGCTCCTGAATCCATCACTCCAGATGTCAAATCAGGTAAATGCGACATTTAGGAGTGCCTGCTATCAGCTTCGGCTGATACGCCAACTGCGCTCTTTTCTGGAAACTAGGGATCTTGAAACTGTGGTACATATGCTGGTAACCTCATGTCTTGATTTCTGTAATGCGCTCTACATGGGGCTACCCTTATGCCTGACCCGGAAACTTCAATTAGTACAGAATAATGGCAGTCAGGTTGGTTTCGGGAGCATCTAGGAGAGACCACATTACACCTGTGTTAAAATAAGTTCATTGACTGCCTATTAGTTTCCGGGCACAGTACAGTGTTGGTTATTACCTTTAAAGCCCTAAATGGCTTGGGCCCAATCTAACTCCGGGACCGCCTCCATCCATATAATCCCCCCCATGCACTCAGGTCCTCTGTTAGGAATTTGCTACAACCTATTAAAATAAGGCTGTCTGCAATCACCCAGAGGGCCTTCTCTGCAACTGCTCCCGTATTATGGAATAGCCTGTTGGATGAGATCCGTCTTATTACCACCTTAAACAGCTTCAAAAAGGCTGTTAAGATGATCTTTTCTAGCAGGCATTTCCTGAATAGTTACCCCGGCTCCAAGAGTTAGTCCATCTTTTCTCCCTTTCTGTGCTGCTTTGATTGTGATTGTTTTTATGCTCTGGTCGTGATCTATTTTAGTATGTTTTTAAATTGTTCTATGTTTAATATCTTTTTAAGGGGTGGGTGGGTTGTTGGGTTTTGTATGTATTTTGTTCTAGTTTTAATGCTGTAAGCCACCCCAATTGCGCTGCAGAGGGGCAGGATAAAAATAAATTTTATCATTACCATTATCCAAGATCAAAAGTCTGAGTGACTCCAGTACTAACTCTGAGAGCAGTTCTAAGAACTCAGCCAGGGAGACTGACAGACAGTAGGGTGGCCAGTACACCAACAAAATCCCCAATCTATCCCTCATCTTCAGATTTATGCATACACACTCAGTGTGATTCAGTCTGATAATGGTTAATTTGATTGAGTTAAGATGGTCCACACAGCTACTCTACCACCCTCTCTTCCCTCAACTGTAAAATAAATACAGATGAAATATTTAATTAAAGTGATTACCAACATATTGATACAATTTAACAATCACCAGACAATGAATTTATAAAAACTGAGCAATTGACTAGTCCAGCATAACCTTACCCACACTATGGTGAACTTCTATAGCTAACTAGCGAATTTTCCGGCGTATAAGACAACTTTTTAACCCAGAAAATCTGGGTTAAAGTTGGGGGGTCGTTTTATATGCTGGGTATAGGGAGGAGGAGGAGGAGGAGGGTGGGAGGAGAACCAGGGTCCAACTACCAGCCATGGAGACCCGCTGGGTGACCTTGGGCAACTCCCACTCTCTCAGCCTCAGAGGATAGCTAGGAAGCAGGCGCCTCAGCTCTGGGTTCGAGTCCTGGCTGCTCCTGCGGCTCTGGCTGGCACGTGTGGCTCTGGAGCCCTCAGGCGGCAGGCAAGGCGGCCTAGGTGGTGCTGGTGAAGATGCTGCAGTTCGTGAAGAGTGTCCCTTGCTTCCAAGAGCTGCCCCTCAACGAGCAACTGGTGCTGGTGCGGAGCTGCTGGGCGCCCCTCCTGGTCCTCGGCTTGGGCCAGGACCGCATCCTCCTGGAGACCGTCGAGGCCGCCAAGCCCAGCATGCTCCGCCACCTCCTCACCACCAAGACATCCCACCATTGAGACACCCTAGAGGACCACCAGGAGGAGGACCAGGAGGAGGAGGAGGAAGGAGAGGCGCAGCTGCCCCGATGGGCCTTGCTCCTCCGGCCCGAGGCCTGCCAAGCAGAGCTGCCCAATGGCACCAGCTGCCCAAGGCTCCCCTCAGCAGTGGAGAACTGAGCCATCCTTGGCTTCCTGGCCAAGTGCTGGAACCTCGGGAGTACGCCTACCTCAAGAGGACAGTGCTCTTTGATCCACGTAAGAAGGGCTGGAGGAAAGGGACGGACAGACACACACACACACACACACACACACCCTCCTCCCCGCCCTGACCAGGGGTCCACCTTTTTCCAGGGTGCATCCTCCATTTCAGCCTTCCTGTCCAGGAGGAAACCCCCCAAATGTCCCCCCCCCTCTCCCTCCTGAAAAGCGTGGTGAAAAAGTAAGGCTTGATCTTGATGGGAGTGTTCTGAGCTTTTCTTTGGGCACGTCCTCCATTTCAGCCTTCTGTCCAGTAGGAAACCCCCCAGAGGTCCTCCATTTGGAGCATGCCTTGATCTTGAGAGGAGTGTTTTGAGCTTTTCTTTGGGCATGTCCTCCATTTCATAGAATCATAGAGTTTGAAGAGACCACACTGTCTCAGTCTTCTCTCCAGGAGGAATCCCCCAAAGCTCCTCCATTTGGAGCATGATTAAGGAGCATGGGTTGATCTTGACATGAGTGTTTTGAGCTTTTTGTTTTCGGCCCAGGAGGATTTCCCAAATGTTCCCCAGGTTGAGCACGATTAAGAAATATGGGTTTATTATCATATTAGTAATTTTAACTTTTGTTTTATGCCCAGGAGGAATTCCCAAATGTTCTCCATGATGAGCATGACAAAGAAGCATGCATTTGCATTGATATGAGCATCTTTAGCTTTTATTTTCTACTCAGGAGGAATCCCCAAATGTCCTCCATGTTGAGTATGAAGCATGAATTGATACTGATATGAGGGTTTTGAGCTTTTATTTGAGTATGTTCTACATTTTTCTGGAAGGTCCTTAATTTTGCGGTACCTTGTTCTCCTTGGAGGTGAGGATATCTGGTCAACCTGGGCTAGCAGGATTCCTTGGAGCCTTCTTAGGCGAGTCCACACTACAGAAATAATCTAGGTCAATCCCACTTTAACTACCATAGCTCAGCACTTTGGGATTTCAGGACCTTGTAGTTTGTTGTGGCACCATTGCTCTTTCTAAATCACTCAAGAAAGTACAAATCCCATTTCAAAGCATTGAGCCATGGCAGTTAAAGTGGGGTCCATCTGGATAATTCCTGCAGGTTTTTTTGAATTGGACTCTGCAGTTATAGGAAATATAACTTCGAGCAGTGCATATTTTTATATGGGGTGTCTGGAAGGTCAAGTCCAAAATAATAATAATAATAAATTTTATTTTTAACCCACCCCTCTGCAAACCAATCAAGGAGGCGTACAAATTAAAACATACAACAGTTAAAACAATTCTGTCCCCCCCCAATCCCTAACCCACCCACCCCATAAAATCGAATTAAACCAGTAGAATAATTAAAATATCAAACTAAAACAATTCAATAACTTAAACCTAGACAAACAGTGGTGGCTAGGAGCAGTGCCCACCCAACTCTGTTAGGGCGGGAGAGTTATTCTGGGAAGGCCTGCCAGAAGAGATCCGTCTTTACTGCTTTTTTAAAGCAGTCAAGAGTGCTAATAAGATGGATCTCCTCAGGCAGGCCATTCCATAATCTTGGAGCGGCGACAGAAAAGGCCCTCTGGGAGGTCTGCGACAGCCTAGTTCTCATAGGCTGCAGCAGATTCCTCCCAGAGGACCGAAGTGCGTGGGGGGGGATTGTACAGGAAGAGGTGGTCCCTGAGATAAGATGGACCCAAGCTATGTAGGGCTTTAAAGGTCAAAACCAACACCTTGTACTGTACCCGGAAACTAATTGGCAGCCAGTGGAGAGATTTCAGCACAGGTGTTATGTGCTCTCTCCTAGATGTTCCCGTAACCAACCTGGCTGCCATATTTTGGACTAATTGAAGTTTCCGGGTTAGGCACAAGGGTAGTCAAACAAATAGCTAGCACGTGTAGGGGTAAAGTCAGAAAAGCTAAAGTGCAGAATGAACTCAGGCTTGCTAGAGAGGTTAAGAACAATAAAAAGGGCTTTTTTGGGTATGTCAGCAGCAAAAGGAAAAAGAAGGAAATGGTAGGGCCACTGTGTGGAGAAGATGGCAAAAAGTTAACAGGGGATGGAGAAAAGGCAGAATTACTTAACACATTCTTTGCTTCAGTCTTCTCAGAAAAGGCAAAGGGTGCTCAACCTGAGGATAATAGAACAGAGGACAGAATAGGAGAATTTCAGCACAGAATAAGTAAAGAGATAGTACAGGAATACCTGGTTAATCTAAATGAATATAAGTCTCCAGGACCAGATGAATTACATCCAAGGGTACTAAAAGAACTGGCAAACATAATATCGGAACCATTGGCAATAATCTTTGAGAACTCCTGGAAAACAGGAGAAGTCCCAGCGGACTGGAGGAGGGCAAATGTTGTCCCCATCTTCAAAAAGGGTAAAAAAGAGGATCCCAACAATTATCGTCCAGTTAGTCTGACATCAATACCCGGAAAGATTCTGGAGCAGATCATTAAACAGAGAGTCTGTGAACATCTGGAAGGTAATTTCATAATCACAAAAAGTCAACATGGGTTTCAGAGAAACAGGTCATGCCAGACAAATCTGATCTCTTTTTTTTGATAAAATTACCAGCTTGGTAGATGAAGGGAATGCTGTGGATATAGTATATCTTGATTTCAGTAAGGCCTTTGACAAGGTTCCCCATGACATTCTTGCAAACAAGCTGGTAAAATGTGGGCTAGACAAAGTAACTGTTACATTGATTTGTAATTGGTTCACTGGCCGAACCCAAAGGGTGCTCAACAATGGCTCCTTTTCAACTTGGAAAGTAGTGACCAGTGGGGTGCCACAGGGCTCTGTCCTGGGCCCAGTGCTATTCACTATCTTTATTAATGACTTGGATGACGGTATTGGGGGCATAGTTATCAAATTTGCAGACGACACCAAATTAGGAGGAGTAGCTAATACCCCAGAGGACAGGATCAAAATTCAAAATGACTTGAACAGACTAGAAACTGGGCCAAAGCTAACAAAATTAAATTCAACACAGAGAAATGTAAGGTACTGTACTTAGGGCGGAAAAATGAAAAGTACAGATATACGATGGGGGACACCTGGCTGAATGAGACTATGTGTGAAAGGGATCTAGGAATCCAGGTGGACCATAAGTTGAACATGAGTCAACAGTGCAATGCAGCAGCTAAAAAGGCCAATGCAATTTTAGGCTGCATCAGTAGAAGTATAGTGTCTAGTGCCACTCTATTCTGCTTTGGTCAGGCCTCACCTGGAATACTGTGTCCAGTTCTGGGCACCATAATTCAAAAAGGATGTGGAGAAACTGGAGCGTGTCCAAAGGAGGGCAACTAAAATGGTGAAGGGTCTGGAAACTAAGCCCTATGAGGAACGACTTAGGGAGCTGGGAATGTTTAGCCTGGAGAAGAGAAGGTTAAGAGGTGATATGATAGCCGTGTTTAAATATTTGAAGGGATGTCATATTGAGGAGGGAACAAGCTTGTTTTCTGCTGCTCCAGAGACTAGGACCCGAAACAGTGGATGCAAGCTGCAAGAAAAGAGATTCCACCTCAACATTAGGAGGAACTTCCTGACAGTAAGGGCGGTTCGACAGTGGAACACACTCCCTCGGAGAGTAGTGGAGTCTCCTTCCTTGGAGGTCTTTAAGCAGAGGCTGGATGGCCATCTGTCGGGGATGCTTTGATTGGGAGTTCCTGCATGGCAGGGGGTTGGACTGGATGGCCCTTGTGGCCTCTTCCAACTCTGTGATTCTATGATTCTAGTCCCATGTAGAGTGTGTTACAGAAATCCAAACATGAGGTTACCAGAGCATGTACTACAGTTTCGAGATCCCTAGTCTCCAGGAAAGGGCACAGCTGGCGTATCAACCGAAGCTGATAACAGGCACTCCTGACCATCGCATTCACCTGACTAGTCATGTGAAGCGACGAATCTAGGAGTACCCCCAAACTGCAAACGCAGTCCTTGGAGGGGAGTGTGACTCCATCCAGGACTGGAAGTTGTATCCCCAAACCTGGTTTCTGGCCCATCGCTGTAAGTACCTCCGTTTTGTCTGGATTCAGTCTCAATCTGTTTTTCCTCATCCAATCCATTACTGCCTTAAGACAATCATTGAGAGGAGAGACGCCATCTGAGGTCTGGGCAGACGATCTGGTCATGGAGAGGTATATCTGAGTGTCATCAGCGTACTGAAGGCACCGTGCTCCATGCCTCTGAATGATCTCTCCCAGCGGCTTTATATAGATATTAAATAGCATCGGGGATAGGATGGCGCCCTGAGGGATGCCACAGTTAAGCTCTATTTTGGAAGAGCAACTGTCCCCGAGCCTCACCCTCTGGGATCTGCCCGAGAGGAAGGAACGGAACCACTGCAAAGCAGTTCCTCCAATTCCTAACTCTCTCAGGCGATCCAAGAGGATGGAGTGATCTATTGTATCAAAGGCCGCTGAGAGGTCCAAGAGCACCAGCAGGGTCACACTACCCCTGTCGATACTCAAGCGGAGGTCGTCAGCCAGAGCAACCATGGCAGTTTCAACTCCATATCCTGTCCTAAAGCCGGTTTGAAATGGATCGAGATAATCGGTTTCATGCAAGACAGCTTGGAGTTGGGAAGCAAACGCCCTCTCGATCACTTTGCTTAAAAAGGGAAGCAAGGAAACTGGTCTATAGTTATTCCTGTCCAGGGGATTCAGGGAAGGCTTTTTCAGTAGGGGCTTAACCGCCGCCTCCTTTAAACCAGATGGAACAATGCCTTCCCTGAATGATGCGTTAATTGTATCCTGAAGGAATACCCTCAACGCGTCCCTCCCTGGATGACCAGCCATCATGGACAAGGATCTAGAGGGCACTCTACCAAGGAGCTTGTCCACATCATCGGTACTCACAGATTGAAGCCGATCCAATAAAATGCCATCAACACCTCACCTACGGATTCTGTCAAAACACTGGCATCCAGGTCGGCTCTTATTCGAGAGATTTTATCTGCAAAGTAGATGTTAAAAGCATCACAGCAGGCTGCTGTAGGGTCAAGTAAAGGGTTCTGCACAGGGGGTACCTGTGTCTGTTCCCCCACCACCCTAAACAACTCTGCTGGACGAGACTCTGCAGATGCAACGCGTGCAGAGAAGAAAAGTCTCTGTGCTGCACGCAGTGCCTCCCTATAGGAATCAAAATGTTTCCTATGGCGAGTTCTCACTTGGATAACCAAATTTGGAGAGCCACAGGCAGAGGCAGTTGATTTCATTCATAATAATAGGGTTTTAGTCTCTGAAATTAATGGCAAAATTTCAGTTTATTTCAATGGAGGTTAACCACATGTTTTGAGATGCATTTTAAGTAAGTATGTATTAATCCACTTGCACTGTTTTATGTTTACATGTTTGATGACAAACAGCCTTATGTTTATAAGTGACAATTTTCCTGCTAAGTACCTGCATGCCATAAGCATTTAAATTAAAATTACCATATTGGAATCAAATCTGATGTTTGTTTGTTTTTTAATTTTTATTTAGTGTGCGTTGGAAGAGGGGTCGTCTTATACAGCAAATATATCCCAAACTCTATATTTTGGCTGGAAAAGTTGGGGGGTTGTCTTATACACCCAGTCGTCTTATATGCTGGAAAATACGGTAGCTGATACCAGGTTGTGCTCTCACTAAGTAAATAATATGGTAAATGTTATGGTAAATAATATCCTGATAGAGGTACCCAGTCATGTAAATTCTCAGTTTTAAAATGTACTGAGGGATTGTAACATACAACAGTACAACACATCCCAAAACACAACTTCTGAACATGGCAATAATTTGAAATAAATTATTTTTTTAATCAATTTTAAAGCTTTGTATGCTCTCATATGGCTTTTTTTGTGAATACAGTGGTACCTCTACTTACGAAATTAATTCGTTCCACAACCCATTTCATAAGTAGAGGTACATTTTGCAGAGAAATGCCCTAATCCGTTCCAAGCCCATAGAATAGCCGAGGCTGCGGCTGGAAGGCTGCCTCCTTCCAGCCCCTTCCAGCCGCAGTCTCGGCTATTCCTTGGGCTGACTCTGGAAGCGGAGGATTCCTCCACTTCCAGGATCAGCCCAAGAAACGGCTGTGGCTCCAACTTGAAGGAGGCCTCCTTCAAGTCAGAGCCACAGCCGTTTCTTGGGCTGATCCTGGAAGTGGAGGAATCCTTCGCTTCCAGAGTCAGCCCAAGGAATAGCCGAGGCTGCGGCTGGAAATTTTCGAGTTACAAAATGCTTCTAAAAAATATTGTCTCTACATACAAATATGTCTCTACAGCCATTCGTATGTAGAGACATATTTGTATGTAGAGACAATATTTTTTAGAAGAAGCGTTTCGTAACTCGAAAATATCATAACTAGAGCCTTTCGTAAGTAGAGGTACCACTGTATTACCTTCTGTTGCTTTGCTCTTAGTGTATGTTGTTGTTGTTCTACTCTTACCTGTCTTCCTAAATGAAATACAGTATAGAATTGGCTTTCATCAGGGTGTCATGTACCAGTTTCAATGCCTTATATTAAAATGTATCTAAATAACTATTTTTCCTACAAAATGCACACATATACTAGGGAAGAATTTTCTTGCAAAGCCAAGGTTTATGCCTAAAGAGGTCAGGTTTTTAACTTGTTCTCTGCCTCTAGGTCTGTTGACTTTAATAAAGACACTGATTGACTGACTAACTGATACAATGTCTATGCTTTAGGTACACAAATGAAAGCAGAGATGGGAATGTTACTTTTCATAAGTAATTAATTATGTGCTTGTTAAAAAGCCCACCTGAAATAATTTGATACCATTAACATAATAATTAGTCTGTAAATAATTTGTTTATTTTTTCATGACCTGGGTAGGGGGGACCCCTTGAGAATAGCTTAACATTTGACAAATTCCACTCAAAATGACTCTGTAAATGCCTTTAAGAAACAACTAGAATGTTATTAGAAAATGTTACTCATTACTTCAAAACTAACCTTCCACTCATTTACATTCACTTTGAAATTTAACTTTGCTACACTCTCATCATTATCTCCACCTTTGTTACAAGTAGCTACATTACTCATAACTTGTTATTTCTAAGCTTTGTTTGGAATATATCTAGTGAGAAAAATCTCACTTTCTCTTTTATTACTTGGAGCATTGTGCTAAAATAACTTTCTCTAACTCCTCTGACCTTTGGGAGAAAGTTTTAGTTTGTTCTATGAAAAGGATCTGCTTATCATAGCTTATTTTGATCTTACTCTTCCGAATGAAAGCTATTCACTAGCACCTCCTTGAATCTTTTTGGGGAATCTGGTGACCAAATTCTTTGTGAAACTGTTGTTGTTGTAAACTGTCGTCAATCTGGCTTTGACTTACGACAACCATATGATTCTTCTTTGAATGAAACTGTCACACTTTTGTACCTTTTATATAGTTCTTCTGTGTATTGTTTCCATCATTTTTATTTCTACTTGATCACGTAATGTCTTTTTCTACTGGTTGTAGAACATTCCCACTCTTGGTTTAAACTTTGCTTTGCTTCCTTGGATCTTGTGGACAAAGTCTCTTGTTATTCCTTTTTTATTGTCATTTTCTATTTCTCTGCATTGATTATCACAGTAATTCTCCTTGTCCCTGTGCACAAGTTGTTGAACAGTTGTGTTTAGGGTTCTGACTTTATTTATGTCCTCTTTTAATTTTGCTTCTTATCTGTCCTCCATGTTTTGCCTCTACATCCACCAAAATATTTCTGATGCAAAAACATGGAGACTTCTTGTTCTCTGCCACAAAGAGGCCTGTGGCCTCATTGGAATGGAGATAGATTAGATTGCAAAAGAGGGGTCCCTGTTGAGATGCAAATGGATTTTAAATTTCCTGCACTTGGAAAATCTCCGTATAGCCACATGGCCAGAAGGAGGAGGAGCCAGCCTGCAAATGATATCCTCCCCACCATATACCTTCCTAACTAAAGTCTGAAACAACATGTAGGCATCTGACTAACATCTCCAATTGTTTTTCTCCTGTTTGGTTTGTAACATCTTGCCCGATGAAGAAGCCCATGGAGCTTCAAAAACTTGCAACAAGTATATTGTGCATTTTGGTTGGCCAATAAAGGTATCATTGATGGATTTCTGTTTGAATATGCACATAGGAAGTGAAACAATCAGGTCAGGGCTCATACAGCCAGCATGGTGTAGTGTTTGAGCGTTGTACTATGACTCTGGAGACCAGGATTCAATTCCCGGCTCAGCCATGAAACTCACTGGGTGGCCTTGGGTAAGTCACTCTGAGATCCTCTGTAGATGAAGAACAGGGTACAAATACTCTAAATAAATAAACAAATAGGTCACACACTCTCAGCCTCAGAGGAAGGCAATGGACTAAATATTGCCAAGAAAACTCCATGAAAGGAGTCACCTTAGGGTAACCATCAATCATAGTAAACACAAACATTTTGGATCTTCTAAAAAGCATCTGAAAACATCTTCCAAAATGCATCCAGGGATAAAGTTTTCTTTCACTAGTCTTGTGAGGGGTCTCTGTCACATTTATTATTATTTCCATTTTGGTGGCCAATCTTATAGATTCATGCTTCTTCAATATGCCAGGGTAGCTGGTGAGGCAGGCTTATCCGCTGTCCTGTTTTGCCATTTAGTGAGGGATTCTGGAGGCAGCTGCTGTTTACTTTACCTCTTGCAGGCAGTCACACATGGCTACAGTAGAAACCATAGAATATAACCCCACTCTTTACTACCTCAGGCTTTTTTTTTTTATTGTCTTGTTTATTGCAGATATACTGCTGCAACCTGACTGCAAAAGTCTAGGTTTCTCCAGCCCTCCTTCACCATCCTCACGATGCTGATGCTGCTAAAAAACTTTCAGCTTGATAGAGCATAAGGAGGAAAGCAAATAGTTTTTTTTAAAACCCTTTGTAAAAATGAGCTTTACTAGCAGAGGTTAATTGAGCTATGCCTGGTTTTTGTTTTGCTTTTAAAGGATGAACTGGCCTACCTCTTATGTACGGGTTTTTATGAACTCGTCTTCCTCCTCCTCCTTTCCCCTTCTGCCTTTGAAGTTGAATTTTGAAACAAAAACTACATGGACAGTGAGAAATGTCTAAATTACTGGGTTTTGTTGTTGTTTAAAATCACTTCAGCTGTTACTGGGGAAAAGGATAGATACTTGAGAAATTGTAAAACCAAAGAGCTATGGACAGAAGGAAGGATACTATCAGCAGGGAAAAAATCCACTATAAAAGAATGTAAATGATGCAATCCTGTACACTGGTTTGTGTACGATAGGACATATTTTAAGGAAAGGATGGATTACAGCCTAAATGTTGCTGATATATTATAAGCATTAATTGTTAAGAGCCATTAGAATTCCATTATCTGAACTTTCTCATTATTCATATTCCCTGCATACTAACTCTTACCCCAAATTGCTTCACTATTTCAACAAACTTTGTTTTCCAAAGCTTTTGAAATTTTACTTTAATTTTGTTTCATAATCTTTTATATGTCAATTATGTGTTTGTTAGCATGTTTGTGTATTGTATTGCATTGGTATTTATATTTGTACAGCCTGTTTTGCAATTTTCTTATAAACGGTAAATACAAATTGACTATCCATGTAGCTATATTACTCCTTTCTTCATACACACACATATGAATTGTATGCCTTTTGCAGGACTGTCTGTCTCTTTGGTTGTTTTATGCTGTGAAGTGCTATGGATATTTATGGCACAAAAACTTCCACTTTTCAAGAAAAAAAATGTTACTGATGAAACTGGAGTATTTATATACCATAATAGCTAAATCTTATGAGGATATAAAATTTAAAAATGCATTAAAATAAATTTCCAATAGCTAAATTGAGTTGCTAGTCCCAGATTGAGTAGATCCACTGAATTAGTGGGACTTTAAAAAATATCGCTATATCTGCTTAGCCATGGAAACCCATTGGGTGACCTGGGGCAAGTCACACACTCTCAGCCTCAGGGGAAAGCAAAGCGAAACTCCCTCTGAACAAATCTTGCCATGAAAACCCTGTGATAGGTTTGCCATAGAGTTGCCGCAAATCAGAAGTGACTTGAAGGCACACAATGACAATCAAGTGAACAATTTATTCTCTGGATTTACCCTAGCTGGGAATATCAATTTGATTTCACTGTAAGTCATTCTGTGAAATTAGTCATTATGCATTTATATTTCTAATATCTTTCTTCTATGGAAATCAGCGACAGCATATAACTCCCAGGAAGTTTCTCATCCTTCTCCTAAGAAACCCCAATCTTGCTTGGTTTCAACGATGGATGAGCAATTGCTTTGACCAAAAGAGTTAACAAATAATTAAAAGGCACACTGGGAGGAAACAAGAAATGAATAATTAAAGGATTAGTTTAGTAACATGGCCTGAAGAAATAAAACAATTAATCCAATTGACAGTAGTGAACAAGGAAAAGTGGCTGATTGTAAAAAAAGAAGGGAGGATCTTGCAGATAGTAGGATCCACTCTATTGCTTTGCCAGTGGATATGAGAGAAGATGACACTAAGGACTGTGCTTTCTGGAGATTCCTTTAAACCCTACTTTTTCAATCTAGGTTCGCCCAGGATATTTTATTATTCTTTCTGACCATTACACACGATAGCTGAGGATGATGACACTTGTAATCTGAAAACAATTGAGGACTTGAGGTTACAAAAGATCTGCTTTAAGGCCAAGGACTATTAACACAATACATTCAATATAGATTAAATCAACAGATGACTTGAAGGCACATCTCTCTCTCTCTCTCTCACACACACACACAGAGTGTGTATTTGGATACATATTGATCTGTATACAGGCAAAGCTCTCCATACATAACATTCAATATGTGTACACTATATTGAGGATCAGAGTTTGGAACATTAGTACAAAAAGATTATGGGCAGTATTCCATATCAGCTATTTATTGAAATGTACTTACTTAATATGCTTAGTTAAGTGTACAGTCATAATCAAAATGGGCAACTTCAATATTCATGATAGCTACTAAGGTCCAAAACAGAAACAATCCTGTTTAAGACTGCTTTAACTGCCCTGGCTCAATCAATGCTAGGGAACTCTGGGAACTGTAGCTTTGTGAGACATTCTACCTTCTCTATCAGAGACCTCTGATGCCACAATAAACTACAATTCCCAGAATTCCCTAGCACTGAGCCAAGGCCGTTAAAGTGGTCTCAAACTGCAGTGTGTTTTGGACCTTAGTTATGACTGTGACTTTATTGGCATGGTTATAATTCTTGCCTCTCTGATCGACTTTATCGAGCATCTGCTGCATGGGGAGAAGGTGGTCTATTCTGTCAGCAATCAGAGCATGAGTGAATGATGTTTCTGAAATGTTTGGAGGGGTCAGGCTAGGAGAAGTTTCCAGGGGCATCACTAGGGAGTGGGGGGCGGATGTGGACCAGCTGACACCCTAAGGAGGGGTGACACCACTACTCCCTAAACATCTTCCTTTGGGCAGAAATGGGATGTGACATTTGCCTGCATCCTTAGTTTAAAACACTGAAGATATGGTGTCAGTGGGGCAAGGCATTTCAAATTTAAATTTTTAAACATATTTTAAAACAAAATTAATTTAAAAAATATTTAATTTTTTTATTTAAAAACATCACATCTTACCAAATTTTCACTTTAACCATATGAAGCCCATGTAAATGCATTTAGGCTGTGCATGTGATATTGTAATTTAAAGGTATACTTTTAATTTTGCTAGTCGTTTATGTCGCAACATTTGAAAAGAGCCATGCTGAGCAGCACTAGGTGTGGGGATAGCCCTGGGATGACCCTGGGTGGTGATTTCGGTAGCGAAGCCCTTGTGATAGTGTCTGGACACCACCCGCATTTATTTTTAAGCCAGAGCAGGTAAAACAGTTTATTTAAGTGTGTGATAAGCTCCATAGTCAGTGATATATGGGAATTAGGCTTTATGAGCAACATTAGGACAAAAAACATTACTAAGGATTCTGTATGGTTTGGTACAAGAGGAGGTTAATGGTTTGTGTGTGATGCCATGGGTTACCACACTGGGTGATACCAACCCTAGTTATGGCACTGGAGGTTCCTGTATTAACTAAGAATACTGGCCTTATTTGTGAAGATGTTAGATACAGGGTCCCACTACCTAATTCAGTTGTTGTCTCCTTCTCCTTCTCAGAATAATTTTCTAATTTGTTAAATGAATCCTCTACAAAGCCTAGATCTGGCCTAGGCCTAGAGTAGCCCAGTAGCAAAGTCATATCATAGAATCATAGAGTTGGAAGAGACCACAAGGGTCATCCATTCCAACCCCCTGGCATGCAGGAACTCAAAATCAAAGCATCTCCGACAGATGGCAATCCAGCCTCTGTTTAAAGACCTCCAAAGAAGGAGACTCCACCAATGTGTTCCACTGTTGAACAGCTCTCACTGTTAGGAAGTTCCTCCTAATATTGAGGTGGAATCTCTTTTCCTGCAGCCTGCATCCATTGTTCCGGATCCTGTTCTCTGGGGCAGCAGAAAACACGCTGGTGCCCTCCTCAAGATGACAACCCTTCAAATATTTAAACAGGGCTATCATATCACCTCTTAACCATCTCTTCTCTAGGCTAAACATACCCAGATCCCTAAGTCGTTCCTCATAGGGCATGGTTTCCAGACCCTTCACCATTTTAGTCAGCCTCCTCTGGACACGCTCGTTTTTCAACATCCTTTTTTCATTGTGGTGCCCAGAACTGGACACAGTATTCCAGGTGGGGCCTGACCAAAGCAGAATAGAGTGGCACTATTACTTCCCTTGATCTAGATACTATACTTCTACTAATGCAGCCTAAAATTGCATTGGCCTTTTTAGCTGCGGCATCACACTGTTGATTCATGTTCAACTTGTGGTCTACTAGGTTAACTTATTAACTGATTAGGATTTGGATCGTTTTAACTGTTGTATTTTAATTGTTGTACGCCGCCCCGATTGCGACGCAGAGGGGCGGGTTAGAAATAAAACTTATTATTATTATTATTAATAATAATAATAATAATAATAATAATAATACCACACCCCTCTGTCAAAACAATCAAGAATACAAGCTAAAAACTCCAAAACCCCACCCTCCCCTTTAAAAAGTATTAAACTAAGCATCTAATTAAAATCTAGTAGAATCTTAAAAATAACATAGAATAATTAAAATGAACATAATAAACCAAGTAGTAGGCAAGACAGAGATTGAGAGAGAATGAGAAGCGCAGCTCCTGAGGCCAGGATCTAATCAGGAAAGTTCCCAGAATGATCCCTGGTTTCCCTAATTCTATGTGTGACATTCCTCCAGGTGTCCACCTCCTGTGTGCATGAAATTATCTCCTCCTCAGCAACATCCTCTGTGTGGTCCCTGTCCAAGACCATTCCTTCCGCTCTGTCCAGGAAAACCTCTTGCTCCCTAATATGCTGAAGCATAGCTACCCGGGCCTCCAGCTGCTTAATTTTCTCTTCCAAGAGGGCTACGAACTTGCAGTGGTGCAGGTGAAATTCCCCATATCTCTTGGCAAGTGTTGCAGGTGACTGCAGCAACTCCCTCAGTGTCCATATTGAGAAATCTGAAGTAAGCAATAGAAGATGACTGTGGGCTTCTCCCTCAAAAAGTCCCCTGGTAAAGACTCACGTAAAGGGCCCCTGTGCTCTTGGTCTTTTCACCAGGCTCAGTGAGCGAGCTCAATCAACTGGGTTTCTAACTCTACAGAGAGCTCCTGGATGCTACCTTATTCTGGAGGCAAGTCTCTGTCTCTCTCTCCCTCTGAGCAAAAAGCAACAACTTCAAAGCTCTTTAAATGATGATGATGATAATGATAATGATGATGATTAGGAGAACCTGTAAAAGGAAAGGTCACAGCCCCCTGTCTACCTGTGCTGTGCTTTCCCTTGTTCTATGAAAAAATGTGCACCATTAGGTGCGCGCCTCTGGGAGTTGTATAGAGCTACTTGCCTAGATCAGCAACAGTCACACTCTCCCCAAGTGTTTTTCAAAAGAATTTTAAAACTCACCCACTCAAAATGGCTGCCCAGAAACTTCTTTCCTCCTCCTTCCTAGCAGGAACTGACCTAGAAAGCCTCTGGGAGGAGTTGTATAGAGCTAATTGCCTAGCTCAGGAACAGTCACACTCTCCCTAAGTGTTTTTCAAAAGAATTTTAAAACTCACCCACTCAAAATGCCTGCCCAGAAACTGCTTTCCTTCTCCTTCCTAGCACAAACTGACCTAGAAAGCCTCTGGGAGGAGTTGTATATAACTAATTCGCCAGCTCCGCCCCATATTGACTCACAAATGTGACTCACCAAGGCCCCTCCCACTCAGCAACAGTCACACTCTCCCCAAGTGTTTTTCAAAAGAATTTAAAAACTCATCCACTCAAAATAGCTGCCCAGAAAATAGCTGCTTTCCTTCTTCTTAGCAGAAACTGACCTGGAAAGCCTCTGGGAATAGTTGTATAGAGCTGATTGGCTAGCTCCACCCCATACTGACTCACAATGTGACTCACCAAGGCCCCACCCACTCAGCAACAGTCATACCCTCCCCAAGTGTTTTTAAAATGAATTTAAAAACTCACCTGCACAAAGTGCCTGCCCAGAAACTGCTTTCCTTCTCCTCCCTAGCAGGAACTGACCTAGAAAGCCTCTGGGAGGAGTTGTATAGAGCTAATTGGCTAGCTCCACCCCGTATTGACTCACAAATGTGACTCACCAAGGCCCCACCCACTCAGCAACAGTCACACTCTCCCCAAGTGTTTTTAAAATGAATTTAAAAACTCGCCCACTCAAAGTGCCTGCCCAGAAACTGCTTTCCTTCTTCATAGCAGAAACTGACCTGGAAAGCCTCTAGGAATAGTTGTATAGAGCTGATTGGCTAGCTCCACCCTGTATTGACTCACAAATGTGACTCACCAAGGCCCCACCCGCTCAGCAACAGTCACACTCTCCCCAATTGTTTTTAAAATGAATTTAAAAACTCACCTGCACAAAGTGCCTGTCCATAAATTGCTTTCCTTCTCCTCCCTAGCAGGAACTGACCTAGAAAGCCTCTGGGAGGAGTTGTATAGAGCTAATTGGCTAGCTCCACCCCGTATTGACTCACAAATGTGACTCACCAAGGCCCCACCCACTCAGCAACAGTCACACTCTCCCCAAGTGTTTTTAAAATGAATTTAAAAACTCGCCCACTCAAAGTGCCTGCCCAGAAACTGCTTTCCTTCTCCTCCCTAGCAGGAACTGACCTAGAAAGCCTCTGGGAGGAGATGTATAGAGCTAATTGGCTAGCTCCACCCCATAATGACTCACAAATGTGACTCACCAAGGCTCCACCCGCTCAGCAACAGTCACACCCTCCCCAAGTGTTTTTAAAATGAATTTAAAAACCTACCCACTCAAAGTGCCTGTCCAGAAACTGCTTTCCTTCTCCTCCCTAGCAGGAACTGACCTAGAAAGCCTCTGGGAGGAATTGTATAGAGCTAATTGCCTAGCTCAGTAGCACTCACATTCTCCCCAAGTTATTTTAAAAATTTTTTTAAACACTCAGCCACTCAATATGACTGCTCTGGAACTGCTTTCCTTCTTCCTAGCAGAACTCATCAATGGAGTTCTTTGTCCTGCTTCCATGAGACAAGAGTAAACATAGCAATTTATTCTTCTTCCCAGCCTTTCCTTAAAACACTGGGTCTGCTTGAAGTTTTTTTTAAATTTATTTGTGGTATATACTGATTGTAGTGAAATTAGGGCTGACTGGGCTTAAGGTTAATGAATTATTCAAATGAATTCATAATTAATTAGTTTGTTCCATGCTCTGCACAGAATTCAGATATATGCACTGGTAATTATTCACAAGGAATAGAACGTACATGGGTTCATCCAGGATTTTCTCAGTTTACACTGTTGTTCAAGTATTCAAGGTTCTTGCTAGAAATAAGGACTATTTGAGTTTCATGTCAATTGATTTTTCAAAATGTAAGTACATATTCATAAAAATATATAGATAAACAGTAGGGCTTGCACAGGGTCATGCTCTCTAAAAAGTTACTTGTTTTACCATTATAAATATAAATAATTACATGATGCAGTGATTTGAGTTTTGGACTATGACTCTGGAGACCAGACTTTGATTCTGTGCTTGACCATCAAAGCCACTGGATGACCTCTCAGCCTCAGGGGGAGACAATGGCAAACCTCCTCTGAACAAATCTTGTCAAGAAAACCCCATAATAATGTTGCCTTAGGGTCACCATAGGTTGGAAATGACTTGAAGGCACACAAAATGCACAGGGTGCTTTTACATTATCTTTTATCTACCCACAAAAAATACTTATGACATTGTGAACTTAAATAAAAGTCCTAAGGGAATTCAAAAGTTCTTGCTGGCAAGAACTTTAAAATAAATTTTAAAAGAATGAGATAATTGTGTAAGATGGCAATAGAATCAGTTCCAATAATTGTATACTTATCTCTGAGGTCAAACAGAAAAGGACATTATGGAGTCCAGTAAATTAGATATCCACTTAGCCTCTTAGGCTTTCATTCAAGATTGATTCACTCAAACACAAATAAAGGTCAAGATCCCACATAGAAGTGTACAGTCAACCCTCTACATTTTTGGCTTTGACTTTTGCGGATTTGATTATTCACTGATTTGACTAATATGTTATCTCTAGAAATCTCTAGGTCCTCCAGCATGACTCTGCTGGAAGTTAACCATGGGGGTCACACTGGAGGACCTAGAGATTTCTAGCAAAAACACTTCTCTAGGCATCTGTATGTCCTCCAGCACAATTCTATGGTGAACCTCTGGTGAATGGCAAAATGCTGCTCCCTTTAGGGGTGGCAAAAGGGAGGATTGGGACCGTGGCACAGGGTTGCCACGGCCCCAACCTGCTGCTAGCAGGGGTGGCCCAGAGCCGCCTGAAATGGGCCATCTGTAAAGGTCAGAAATGCTACACATCTGGATTTACCAAAGAGTAAGCTAAGTAGACTCAAAATTAGGGAGATCACGGATAGGAATTTGCAGGACCTAAGCAGAGCATTGGAGCATAGGGAGTCTTGGAGATATCTCATCCACAGTGTTGCCATGAGTCAGTATTGATTCAAGGACAGTTAACAACAACACGTTTCTCCATTAAACTGGTTTGTATTTTGCTACAAAGTCAATTTTGGGTTAAAAAGTGGAGCTATAGGCATACCTCTGTTAACAAAATTCCTTTCTATAGCCTTTTTATGCTGGGAGAGCCCCCCCTTTCTCCTAATTTTCTGTCTAGTTGGAAGGTTTTTTTTAGGACTGGGAGGAGAAAGACAGATTTTCAGTATGGGGTTGCAGCAGCATGTATGAAGTAAATAATGCAATAAAGCTTGAGCTGGGAAACAATGGGATTCTACTCCATCTGATTCTATTATAGTTGTGTGTGCATGCCTAGAACAGACAAGGTTACAGTAACTAACTCCAGAATCCCTTATTGAGTGTTTGTGAACAGCAACATACAAAGAAAAGGGAAAAGCAGATAACCCTGACACACCAACTACCAACGGGATACTAAATAACACATGAATCTATAAGCTAGGGCACAAAAATGGAAATAGTAATAAAAGTGGAAGTGGTGAAAGAAAAAGTAATCCCTGGATACATTTTGGAAGAGGCTTTCAGGTGGTCTCTAACAGATCCAAAATATTTGTGTTTACTTATACAAGGCTTATCTGACCTGGTTAGATAATTTCACATGTGCATATTGTTATTCTTGAATAAAAGGGTTGTTGAAAGTTGTTGAAATGCTGCTACTGCTGCTGCCTTCCTCCTCCGTGCTGGAACCTATCCTTTCCATGTTATTTTTTTGGTATCAAATTTTTGTTAAAGAAGTAATGCCGAGGGACATGTCTACTTTGTTAACTGAACTATACCTGCATTTGATGCCTAGAGGGAAAAAATGAAGCAGTTTGAAGATGTGCTTTTTTAGTGGTAGTATTAAGAAGACTGAGAGAGATCAAGAGAAAGAAAGAGAGAGGACACATTAGAGCAGATAATTATTTTCTATTACGTTCAAATTTGCAGTTTCATGAAGAAATAGGATTACTAACACAAATGTTAAGAAATTAGATTCCCTTTGAGAGTTCAATTCAGACAATTTGAAAAACAAACCAAAAACTCCATGGATGGTTTGTTTTCAATTCTGCCCCACATCATTCTACAGTCAGCTTTCTAAAGTAAAGCAGTTTCTACATCTCATTGGGAGAGAGACTTTTTGTACCACTTGTAGAAGAGCAAAGTCTCTACACAACGTACAGAGACACAGCTGATATTTAACAGAACAATCCTACTTGTATCTATAGTGGGTTTTTATGCTGGTCCATCCAAGCAATCCAAAGCCATGCCAACAGGCAGGCAGCATGGCAGAAGGAAGGAATGGCATACTTTTTTCTGCTTTCATTTTCTATGAACTGTTCCTTTCCTTGAACCTTTCCCTCCTGCTAGTATCAATAAGAAGGAGATTTACTATGTTAGTTCCAGGGTTTGTATATTCTTATGCCCCCCCCCCGGCCCTCCCCCTATATTTTCTCAGGGGTCTAGGAGGACTTTTGGCTCTAGACGTCCAAGGCTTCTCCTAGTGTTTCTATGCATGGGTTAGTAATCTGATTTGTGGATTGTACTGAACATTTGAAAGTTCTGGATAATAATTATCTCTGTTTGCAACATCACAATTCCGGCCTCAGAAAAATAAAGGCTGTGGGGATTCCCACCAGGTAGGAGTGGCATTACAAAGTCACATCTCACCTTCCTTGGTTGGATACTTCTGCCTCCGGAGCAGGAGATCTGATCCAGTCTGGGGTTTGCTGGGTTGTCTCCCAGGGATCAAAGACTTTCTCTCTCTCTGAAAAAAATGAGAGCGCTTCTAGACTCTGTTGGTCTAGATGTAAACAGAATAATTGATGTTTAACTAGCATGGTGACGTGGTTTGAGGGTTGGACTATGACTCTGAAGAATAGGGTTCAAATCCCTGCTCGGCCATGGAAACCCACTAGATGACCTTGGGGAAGTCACAGTCTCTCAGCCTCAGAGGATAGCAATGGCAAACCCTCTCTGAAGAAACTTGCCAAGAAAATCCTGTGGTAGCCATACATTGGAAATGACTTGAAGGCACATAGCACAGCATTCAGAATTTAAGTCCCACTGCGTTAAGAGGAACAATTCCAGGTTTATATAAAATTGCAGCCTAAATGCCTAGTAAATTATAATTTCTGTCCCCATAAATACAGGTTGTATGTCTGAGCATACACAGCATGCAGGAGCCCTGTGGCTGAACCTGGAACAAGAGACTGTGTATGAGGCGGTACAGGACACTTCCATAATGTAATTGGGAGTTACTCTGATGGATTGTCACCTACAGAATCTTGCTCCAAATAACAAATCCCATCAGCCCTGGATATTAACAGCCTTAAACAGGTTGCTTATGGTCAAGTCTCCCAAACTTTGTAATTTTATTACTCGAGAGGTTATAAAATATACTGTCTTTTAGGAAACTTTTCTCATGGGCTGGGATTTTTCTGTCCCCACTGTTGTTGGACTACAACTCAGAAGACCGGGGTTCAGTTTCTTGCTCAGCCATGAAACTCACTGAGTGACCATGGAAAAGTCACAGGCTCTCAGCCTCAGGGGTAAGCAATGGCAAATTTCCTCTGAACAAATCATGCCAAGAAAATCCAACGATAGGTTCACCTTGGACTTCCCATAAGTCAGAAACGACTTGAAGGCACTCAACAATAACAACTATTGATACATAGAATTTTTAAAAAATGAATTAGTTGGTTTTTGATATTTTCCATTTATAAGATTTATTTTTTCTCTTTTCTTTAAATTATCCTCAGAGTTCTGAGATAATGCACTCTACACAATCCAGTCTTTGGTTGATTGATAGAATCAGACTCTGCGTCCCTTCTGCTTGCCATGCAATTGATCCAAATGTGCCACTTGAATATTCTTCCTGGCAGAAACAAGCTTGTTGCACCTGCCCTTTCTTTGGCTGATGAGAGCTGAGGTCAGCATCTCCTGCCCCTGATGTTAATTTTGGGATGCAGGGGACCTCTAAGTTGCCTTTGGTCATCTGTCTGATGGTTCTCAGAGCTTAACCGTTGCCTCTTTTTCAGTGGTGACACTAGGGTTGATGTCACCCGGTGGAGTAATTCATGTTACTCCCATTGACCTCCACCTGTACCACACTATACAGAGTTCTTAGCAATTTTTTTGTATTAATGCAACTCATACATTGTAATTCCTGTATATCAATGAATGTAATGGTAATAACTGTGAAATTAACAACTGACAAAATGAAGATCACACCTTTAAATTACAATATCATACGCACAGCCTAAATGTATTTATATGTACATCGTTTCATGTGGTTAAAGTGAAGATTTGGTAAGATGTGATGTTTTTAAAGAAAATTTTAAAAGAATAAAATGTTTAACGTAATTGTTTTTAAATTTTGATATATTTTTTTTAAAACAACAACTGGGGCCTCTCTTTTCTCCTCCCACTGAGCCTCACCCCACTCATACCATCTCTTCAGCATTTTAAAGAGACACAGGTGAACAACACAGCCCATTTCTACCAAAAGGTAGATGTTTGGGGAACAAAGGTGTCACCCATCCTTAGGAAGCCAGCTGGTGTGGTTCGCGCCCCCCAGTGATGCCCATGCTCTTTTTGTAGTTTTGTTTTGTTAGCCTGGCTCTGTTTTTATGTCGTCAACTGCTTTGAACTGTTGGGTAATGGCAAGAGCAAGAATAATAATAAGCAATCTGCAAATGTCTTAACACCTGTTTTGCTGTCTCATGCTATTTTGAGAGTCAATGTGGTATGATAGCAAGAATGTTTGAAGGGAACATAGAGAAATCCAGGTTCTAGTTCCCATTGAACTAGATTCCAGGTTCTAGTTCCCATTCACTCAGGCATCATCTGCGCAGCAGAAATGATCCAGTTTGACAGCACTTTAACTGCCACGTTATGGAGTTATGGAATCCTGGGAACTGTAGTTTGTTGTGTCACCAGAGCTCTCACACAGAAAGCTAAATGTTTTACAATACTACGGTTCCCAGGATTCCATAGTATTGAAGCATGGCAGTTAAAGTGGTGTCAAATTGGATTTCTGCAATGCAAATGCAGTTCAGTGACCTTTGGCCATTCATTTTCTTTCAACCATTTATTTCACATGGATCATGGGGTTGGAAGCGGGTTCATGGACCATCATGTCCAACTCCCTGCTCAATGCAGGATTTCCATCATCCCTAGCAGGTAGCTGTCCAGCCTCTTTCTGAAGATGTCCAGAGAAGAACACCCCTAGGCAATTGGTTTCATTGCTAAACTGCTCTTCTGTTCAACTGAAATCTACTCTGTTGTAACTTCAAACCATTAGACTTGGTCCTACCCTCTGGAGCAGCAGAGAACAAGCCTGTCCCCTACTGAAGAATAAAACCATCATTCAACTAAATAAACTGCAAACATGTATTAACATGCTGTAATCCACCTTTCCTTTATAAAAAGACTATAAAATGATGTCAGAAAACATTATGTCAGTATAATAAATTATGAACATTAAATGTAAAGCTAACAATTCAAATTGCCACAAAGTCAAAAATGGAATTTTTGCTACAGAAAACTCAAAATATCATTGTAGGCCACCAGGGGGCAAAAGCATGCAAGAACAAACTAGATGCTAAAAACAGTGATGGAAAATGACCATGGGAGCAAATTATATCATTTACACAGAATGTCATTTTTTTTAAAAAAAATGTATTTGAATCTATTCATTTTGCAACATTGTTACTGTACACACTCATTGTTAATGGGCACACCAAGTGACCAGATAATTCAGGAAAGCTGCATTTATCAAACAATTTTTAAAAAGTTTAAACAAACATAAAAGAAGAGAAAATAATTGTTGTAGTAGGCAGAAGTTAACTGACAAATTTAAACTGCCACATCTTATCAATAAAGTTAAAAGGCACTTCTCATGATCACAATGAAAGGCAATCGTTTTCCTGGGTCCAGCCTTTTAATAATGAAAGAACGTGTAAAATGTCATACCATAGAAGTTATTTTCTGTTGCTTGAGGGATATGGTGCTCTTGGGTCAAATTTTGTGAAGACAGCATTCTGTTAGAGAGAGATAGTTGTCAGTGAGTAAGGCCTATTACACTGAAAACTAGTCTCTGTGGTGGTTGTCTTTATGTTGGTGGAAGGCTATTTGTGTGCTTTGCCGGATGGCTCAGGCCATTTTCACTTAAAGTGTTTGTGCAGGCATTGAAAATGGTTTCAAATGGCTTTTAATCTTTGTGAAGTAATCTTGAATTTGGTCTGGTTTGGCTTGTGGTTATCATCATTATTACTACAAGGACGCATTTCTTGTACATAGCAATATAGTTTTTTAAAAAAGGATACAACTTTTATATTTGTACATATTATTCCACTCTTCATCTCAGGTGTTCAGGGTAACATCATGAGAACTTTGTTTTATTTATTTTCTCTCTGTGATTAGAGTCCTTAGCAATTTTGCGTAATCCTGTTATATTAATCTTAACTGGACCAAACCAAAGGCCTCTGGTACATAGAGTCATATGTATAGATTTGTCTGTTTCACCATATTGACTTTGTAATAATCTTGTTTTGTAATCTGCTTCATTTCCTAGTCCTATTGCCTATTACTATTCTTAATCTTATTCAGTTCAAATCTACATAAAGTTTGAGTTTCCCTTATCCAGAATTCCAAAATCCAAAATATTCTAAAAACTCAAACATTTTTCATGAGTGGCTGAGATAGTGGCACCTTTGTTTTCTGATGGTTCAATGTACACAAATTTTGTTTCATGCACAAATTCATTTAAAACATTGTATAAAATTACCTTCAGGCTGTGAGTATAAGGTGTATATGAAACATAAATGTAGTTTGTGTTTAGACACAGGTCCCATCTTTAAGACATCTCATTATGTACATATATGCAAATATAGGTATACCAAAATTCAAAAAAATCTGAAATCCTAAACATCTCTGGTCCCAAGCATTTTGGATAAGGGAGACTCAACCTGTATGTGTTACTGTCCTTGTTGTCTGTAATCTGACAGCTATAGTTTTAAACTGAATTACAGGAAAACAAGCATAACACTCTTTTGCTTGGACTACAATTGGCAGGTTTTAATTTATACAGCACCTACAAGATTTTCCAGATGTCACAGTACAGGGACTTCTTGAGAAATTTAATGTTCTATGCCCAAGAAAGGGGCGGTTAGCTTCACACAGGACAGGGACAACCTCAATCTCAAAGGAAATTGCTTTTCTGTTGCTGATGGAGTTGAAATTTTATTACTTGTCTTTTATTGCCGTTTGTCACCACATAACCAAGAAGGGAAGTGACCTCAGCCTACACTGATATCCCTCTAGGCCATCTTAACTGATAACAGAAATAACATCTGAGACAAAATGTAGACCTGCGACTGTAGCATTGTCACTATTCTTCTGCTGTATGATTTTTAACATCTTTGACTGATGAAGCTTTGAAAAACTACATGATGTACTTTCTGCATTTGGGTTGGCCAGAATTTTGGGTTTTTGTTGTATTTTGCTGCATGGCCAACACAATTATCCTTGATCAGGTATATCTGAGTTAATGCAGTAGATATGTTCCTGAACATTGCGTCTCTATTTGGTACCAGAGGTAGAAATAACATGGAAAGAACAGGGAAATGTTCCTATACCATAAGGGCCAATGCAGACTGGCCTAAAGGGGTAGCACAGAGCCGCCCCTGGGAGCAGCAGATTGGGGCCACGGCAACCGCACACCGCAGCCCCAATCCTCCCTTTTGCCTCACCCAAAAGAGCAACAAAATTCCGCTTCTTTTAGGGGCAGCAAAAGGCTGCCCTTTCAGCCATGGTGGCGGCTTTTTCACACCCTTTTGGCGCAGCGTGTTCAGTGTCCTGGCGCACGGCATCAGGACAGGGTTAGGGCAGAGTCGGAGCGGTCAGCGGACGGCTGCCCCACTCCAACTCCACCCCCAGGCCAGCCCTTTAGGCCAATCTGCAAAGCCCCTCAGAAAAGAAGGCTAATTCAACATGTTTCAGCTAACATTTTATTCACAACTAATAATATGCACATGTGAAATGAAAAAAGAATTTGCCTGCATAAGTAGGCAAAACCCTTTTGAGCCTTCTCCAGATCACCTGAAATCTTCTTCCAAAATGAATGCAGAGATTATTTTTAAATTTCTCCAGCCTCTGCTTTTGCTCTTGTTATGATTTCTATTGTGGTGGCCAAGCTTAGAGCACTATGTTTTTCAAAGTTGTTGGTGGGTAGCTGGTGAGGTGGGTTAACCACCTCCCTCTCTGTTTCGCTGTTCATGCATGCTCAGTAAGGGATTCGAGAAGCAGCTGCTGTTACTTTGTCCATTGTAGGCAGGCATATACAACTAGAACTAGTTTTTAAACCACCATAAAAGTTTGATAGCGGTTTTTGGCGATACCTATTGCAAGACACCTTCTCCCTCTTGTTGCTGCCTTGTCTTGCAATCATGATTAGCCTGCACTTTGCCATAGACAGAAAAACCTGTCAATAAACTCTCACTGATGCCAATGTAATGCTAAGTCAATCCTGTGGCAGTTCTGTGATTGTGCAGTCACACAGTATCAGTGTCTCCCCTTTTTCCCATTCCCATCTCCCCTTCATTATTCCAGAAAAAGCCAAGTTTTCCTTAACTTACTTTCTTTTGTTGTTGTTGTTTTTAAATCACATTAGCATAGCTCCAGAATTGTGTTTAAAAAGTAAAAAACAAACACACTCACAAACACAAACAAAAAGCACTTGGGGTAGAGCATAGGGCAGGGAGGTGAGATTAAGGGCAAAAGTGGAAAAGACTGCAAGGGGTCAGCAACAGCCCAATTACACTAATGCATGAATGTGCTATAGGGAGTGCTTCCAAATCGACCTCTATGCACTTCCCTTCATTAACACGATTGTGTTGAGAATGGGGATCATGTGATAAATCTTAAGAGTATCCTAGATACAAGTATCCTAATCCTAGAGTAGGATCGGTTGAAGGGTATCCCTTTCCCCCCAGCTAAAGCTTGATTACGCTGTTTACTGCAGACATGCTGCTGCAGCCTGGCAACTGAAAGTCTTTATTTCTCTAATTCTTCACTACCCTTCCATCACTATCACTATCATCATCATCATCATCATCATCATCATCATCATCATCATCATCATCATCCAGCTAAACAGAAGACAAAAAAAAAAAAAAAAAAGAGAGAGAGGAGGATCTGGGTAGCCAGAAAAAGACTTTCTAAAAAGGAGATTCTTTGTCAGAGGCTTTGTTAACAGAGGTGTGCCTGTATAGATGTAGAACACTGGGAATCCCGCAATGCCTGTGGACCTCTATTTTCCCCTTACAACAATCCTGTATGATAGATTGTACTGTAAGACAGTGGATGTCTGAAGAAAACCAGATCTTAAGATGGCTTCAGTGCTGTGCATCAATTTGTCTCTCTCCTTGGACCCATTTCTCTACCAACTATACTACTCCCTTTCATGATGATTAACAGCATCTTTTCTGTGGCTATGTTGGGACTTATCGCAGCATAGCCACATAAAAGGCACTGTTAATCATCATGAAAGAGAGTGATATGGTTAAGGCATTGTGTACAGAAAATGCCCTGTTAATGGTCGAGAAAGAGAGTGGCAGAAGAGGAGGATTTTTATTTTTATTTTTATTTTATTTTTTTGGTCTGTGAAGACCTACACTCCTGTGGAGTAATCCTGCAGGACCAAATGCTGGAACTAAGGAATCATCTCCTCTTCCACCACTTGTAATCCCCTTCCCTTTCTCTTCTTCCTGTGGGGGAAGACAGACCGATCTTGTCAGAAGTCTGAATTGAAGGTTTGCAGAGCATTTTTAAAATTAGCCTGAGAGTCGCATGTTGTCTCCCTCCTGGTTATTAGGCCAAGTAATGTTAACAGCTACAGATTGCTTGCTACAATGAGGATTGGTAACTATGATTCTGGAGACCAGAGTTTTAATCTCTGCTCAGCCATGGAAACTCACTGGGAAACCTTAGGTAGGTCAGGCTCTCTCAGTTTCAGAGAAAGGCAAAGGCAAACTGGTTGGCTATCTGTCAGGAGTGCTTTGATTGTGTGTTCCTACATGGCAGAGTATTGGACTGGATGGCCTTTGTATTCTCTTCCAACTCTATGAGACTATGATTCTGAACAGATCTTGCCAAGAAAACCCCATGCCTTAGGATCTCCATAAGTCAGAAATACAATTGGTCCTCCATATCCATGGATTTTTTTATGCATGGATCCAACTATCCACAGCTTTAAAATGTTCCAAAAATATATAAATTCCATAAAGGAAGCCTTAATTTTGCAAGTTTACATAAGGGACACCATTTTACTCTGCCATTTTGTTTAATGGACTTGAGCATCCATGTATTTTGGTATCCATGAGAGAGCCCTGGCACCAAACTTCAGCAGATACCAAGGGCCCACTATGGGCTGATGCAGACAGTCCCTAAGGGGTGGTTCTGTGCTGACCCAGGAGTGCCGAATCGGGACCACGGCAACCATGCACCGCGGGCCTGATCCTCCCTTTTGCCGCTCCAAAAAGAGCTGGCAAATGCTGCTCCTTTTTGGGGTGGCAAAAAGCCGCCCTTAGAGCCACCACAATGGCTCTTTTGCACCCCTTTGGCACAGCGTGCTTGCACACTGTGTCAACAGGGCACCCTGACACCGCACACCATGTGGTCAGGCGCACGGCATGACGGTGGTGTCAGGGCAAAGTTGGGGTGGCCGGTGTGTGGTCGCCCCACCCCAGCTCCACCCCCAGGCCAGCCCTTTAGGCTGGTCTGCATCAGCCCTATAACTTGAAGGCACACAACAACAACCCCAAAGCTTACTTTCAATTACAGATTGAAATAATCTACCAGGGATGATTAAATTTAAGGTACCTGGACTGAAAAGGAGCACAGTTCAAGCGAAGTAGTAGCATCACTCTATTCTGCTTTGGACAGAACCTATCTGGAATGCTATGTCCATTCTATGGAAACTGAGAATTTGTAGGTTCATGAGGTATTTGTAATTTTCTGCTGGAGAGCTTTAGTGCTTCAATGTATAAACCCCAGGATTCCACAGGATAGAGCCGTGGTAGTTCAAGTGATATCAAAGTGCTTTGATTGTGCAGTGTGAAAAAGATTGCAATGCAATATCATTTTCATTGAAGTGCCCTCAGATTTATGTTACGGATAGTGAGAAGACAGCAGAGGCTTCAAATGTCTAGGCCACAGCTGTTCCTAAACTACTGCAGATACATTACACTGCCTCAGGCGGCGAACTCCTGGCTGGCCTTAAACAACTCATTACTTCTCATTTGTGGTGATGTGCCTATCTCTCACCTCTCTTCCAATTATTTCAGTGGCAGTGAACCAAGGCAAATAAAGTGGAGCAAATGACTGGCGGCTTGGCTGTGCTATATATACTCTGAGGCATGAAGCTGCTCCACATAGTCAAGGCCACAAGGTTAAATAAGATTCTGTACCTTTGAAATCAGTGCTCTAGAGCATGGTTGAAGGGTTTGTATCCTTTCAGATTCAGGGTTAAAATGGGAAGGTCTGATTGTGTTTGGCCTCGATCCTGGAACCTAGTACAATTGGAAAACATCTACCAAGAATTCAAAATTAATTTTATATAAAAACTATGTATACTGTTTTACTTTGTATGATGTTTTAATGTGTTAACCGCCCTGATTGGTTTACCAAAGGGAGGTATATAAGTAAAATTTATTATTATTATTATATTTATTATGTGTGTACATACATGAAGTTATGTTAAATAAAATGTGATATAGGATTCTGGAACCCAGCTGATTCTAAGGGCCCACTGTAATTCCACAAATAAAATTGGTTTTGGAAAGTTCCATGATATTCAGGGACATGCATGGCACGATAATTTTTCACTACCTGTAAATAGAAATAGCCTGCCAGATGTCTGTCTGTCTTGCTTTGCCATTTGCTGTGTGACCCTGGAAAAAGTACAACCAGTTGCATAGTTCAGCATCAGGATAGCATACCCTCCAACATTTCACAGATGAAAAATTGGGATATGTGTGGCCAAGCTACATCAGAGTGCGGTCAAGGTGGCAGAAGTTATTAATGAGAATGAACAGACAACTTAGGAGATAATGCAGCAGTTTGTTTTTGCCTACTAGAAAGGGCAGGATTTTGCCCTGTCATCTCCCACCATTTGAGTTGACTACAAATTACTTTTGCACTTTGAACTCAGTTTGTACCAATGGAAGTAAGCTGAAGAGAAAGAAAAAAAAATGGAAGGAAAAGAGAAAAGATGGAACATGTTAAATAAGGATTAATTGGGAATGTCCCTGCCAAATAAGGACAGTTGGAAGGTATCTGATGCAGCCCATATATTTAAGTGCATGCCCACCTTAATCAAACAGCAAAGAGGATACATGACAATAAACAGTGGCCTTTCTTCCCTTGTTGGCTGCTTGTCTTACTACATCCACTACCAAAATGTTTTGGGGTTTTTTTGCCCATCCTGGATGTACTTACCTCTTATAAATGTATTTTTAAGCATTTTAATCTAGTCATTGCATAACTGCTTGCCATATGCTCATTAAAACAGATCCATCCATTTAGGCCTAGGATTCCAGTTACAGTTCAGCAGAGTGCACATGGGGAATAACACAGATGCTATTAAATGGATGTCCTTGCAGACAATTAACGTTGCACAATGAATATGTCTGCAAAGTCTTATTTAGTACAGCTTCTCAGCAGAGCACTGGAGCCCACGCAGTGAGGCAGATGCTGGGTGTGGTTCATTCACCACTATGCCTCAAAGACATATAATCACTACTTATTTATTGTTCCTTATTTTATAGTGTGTTTTATTGATATTGGTATTGTTTTACTGGAGGCTTTTTGTTAGAGGCTGCTTCAAGCCTTGGAGATGTAAGATACGGAACTGTAAATTATAGTGCACAGTAAAAATGTTGCATCAGCTGTACTTCCTTCGATACAGGGGAAGGTGGCATTTATGAAAAGCTTCCACATATTAGAATTTAGAATAGGATCCCTTCTTGTGGATCACTTAAAACCCTGGAAGAAAGATTTGCAATAATCTTTGCAAACCTTGTGTTTGATGCTCTAGTTCTCTGCAAGGGACAAACAGTGATAAGCAAACAGAAGGATAAGGTAAGGGACTGGATGCCACTCCACCTGGTTTTTGAGGACTACTGCCTCAACAAACCTCCAGATCAGGGTGGGGATTTTGTGCTTCCACCATGTTTATGGACTGAAACTCATTTGTTAGGGATGTTGGGAAGTGCTGTTCAGCAACATCTTTGGGAGCTGCACAATTCCCACTTGCATTTCAAGATCTGAAATATTGTTAATAACTTGTTTTCCAACACTACATTTTATATGGAAGAGCAATTTTTAAAGTTCAGTATTAAGAGCCTCAGAAGAGCCATAATTGGCTAGACAACATTCAGTCTAACATTCTGTTCATGCAGTGGCTAATCAGTTGCCTATGGAAAGCTCACCAGTAGGACATGAGTACAATTGCACTTTCATTCCCTAGCAGGTGATAAATAAGAGTCAAACTACTTCTGATTCTGAGAGTTCTCTTACTGTGACTCCTGTGTCATGCAGGCATCCAGCTTGGCTTGCATGCACAAGTGGTGTGCCTGTGGGAGATGGCGCACATGTAAGCCTCACATCTCCAATCACACGAGCACTTCTAAAGGCTTTTGCAGGTTTAGCGTTAAGCTCTCCAGAGGAGTGTAAGCATGTCCAGCTTTCCTGTAACCATTAAAGTCAATGCCGCCCAATCAAAGCTTCAGACTTGGGGGAAGATTGAAACCCTGTTCAGCTTAGCATTTTCATAACACCCCCTAGATAACTTTGTGTGCAAGGCATGAAGATCTACAGAGAGGTTGGGCAGGAGGGGATTTGTTGGTAGTGGAACTTGCATATATGCCCTTGTTTACCCTGCTTTAAATTCATGTGTTGCTTACATGGGGTTATATTGGATGAGGAAGTGTAGAAAACACACATGTAAACTGATGTAATTTCATCCCTATAAATTAGTTATCATCGTTAGTTTATTAAATCTTTTCATTATTAGTAATAATACAAAAGGAGGAGAAAATTTGTAATTCAAATTATATAAACATATTTGTGAAGTGGCAGTTCTTAAATTTTTGCAAGCTGATAATTATCTGTTGTTGTTGTTGTTGTTGTTGTGTGTTTTCAAGTTATTTCTGACTTATGGTGACACTAAGGTGAAATTATCATGGGGTTTTCTTAGCAAGATTTGCTCAGAGGAGGTTTGCCATTGCCTTTCCCTGAGACTGACAGCATGACTTGCCCAAGGTTACCCAGTGAGTTTCATGGCCAAGCTGGGAAACAAACTCTGGTCTCCAGAATCGTAGTCCAACACTCAAAACCACTACGCCATGCTGGCTTCAGAACAGACAAAAGTTTGTTCTGTGTTTAAGGCACAGGCTGAAAATCACGTTCTCAATTCATTCAGATATTTGCTATCCATTTATTTCCTTATACAAACTGCCCTGAAGGATATTCAAGGTCAAACAATCATGGATCCTCTTTTATAAGAACATCTGAGCTGCCTTAATCACACCAAAGTCCAATCTCTAATTACCACCAGTTAACTAGTGCATGTCAGGAAGCTAACCACTGCATATTCGTTGGTGTATGGGGGCTATCCTCTTACAAACCTGACCTGTGGGCTGCATTTGCTCATTTTTCAGAAATTGGCAGTGACCAACTAGTCACTTCGTTTTGAAGATTTAACAACTCAATTTTGCTTCCCTTAAGGTACCATCCCTCACCCCCAAAGAGCTTAAAAATGGGAATTATACAATGTTGGGTCTCCATTTCAGGTCCAAAATGTTATTTGGCAAAGGGGGAAGCTTGGAGAAGGCCCCGGGGATCATCATAAAGCATGGGAAGCAGACTTAAAAGTTCACTGCCTTGATGTCCTGATGATCCGCTGCCTTGTTTCTATCAGAGGGATGAGCCAGTGGAGGCTTACTTCCTGATGCTAGCAGGGTAGGAATTGTGTCAGAACCATGGTAGGATGAAAGGGTTAAACTGTGTTCCCACCCCCATGTTCACATTGCTGCTCATATTCCCCTCTGGTTGATATTTATATTTCAGAGGACTTGCTTATTAGTTGCATTCATACCTATGCTACATCTACAACAGGCCAGAAGAGATAAGTTCCAGCAGGGAAGCTTCAGTGATAGCTATCAACAATTAATAATCCTTCAGAGATCTCTTTGAGTTTGTTTAATCTTTAAAACACACACAACCCAAACATTCATGCTTAACGACAATCACAATATCTTATGACAATTTATGTAATATAGTACTGCATGAAGTACTTCCTTTCTCTTGCCCTGAAATGTTTTCATTCCACAACCCCAATTTCTAGTATGTCTAGATCAGGGGTAGGCAACCTTTTTGAGCCGGGGCCCGGGTTGCTGTCCCTCAGACAATTGGGGGCCCGAAGCACCATAACTAACTAACTAAATAAATATATATTTTTTAAAAAATAATATATATATATATATATATATATATATATATATATGCATGCACACTCTCTCAGCCCCAGAAGAGCCATGGCAAAACCCCTGTGGAGATTTTGCCAAGAAAACTCCCAACAACAAGTAATAACAACAATAATCAATATCATCATGGCGGGCAGTGGTGGCGGCGGCAGGACCGGCCTGGGGCTGGTCCAAAGGCCTCGGGGGGCCACATCCGTACTCCGGGCCTTAGGTTGCCTACCCCTGGTCTAGATGATAATTTCTCCATTTGTTTGTCATAAACAGTTTTAACTATTTCAGCATAAACATTATTTCAGTAAATTGTACATTTCCATCTTAATTACAAAATCACACAAGTAACTCTCTTAAGATCTAAGTTTCACTTCCAGGACTGAAAAGTGGGATATAAAAATGGTACAAATACATTAACAAACATGTATGAAAGTTAGATAATTTCCCACATTTGAATTTTATGTCAAAATGCTAAGCACTGTAGGGAACACACATTACAATTCTCTCTCAAATATCTCATGTTTGCTAATTTTATCTTCTTCAACCTCTCAGTAACTATGATTGGTCTCCAGTGTATTTGGAAAAATAACACTTTTTCTGACCCTTTCTAATTTGGACTTTTCATCCAAAGACCGGCTTTATATGAAAGATACCAAACAAAAACAGGTATGAAATAATGTGGGTTATTAAAATTATAATGCTAGATAAGCAATGCACAGGCTCTATGCTGAGAAACAAGATAAGTTGATATATTATTTGAAGCCAACATGAAACATATATAAAAGCAACTTGCAAACAGTTAGTAGGGCATGTCCAGCAGAAAGCTGTGAAGCTGTCCTGGGGAGTCCTTGTATTCTTAAGAATATATTAATTCCCCTTTGTTGTAAAGCTTCCAAATTCCTGTTTGCTGGCTATCCCACAGCAGACAATAAACAATGTGTATAATTCAAGGACAGGCAGTAGTAGTAGGATGTGAGACTCTGGGAATTTCTAGTCTCCATTTCATCTGTGATTTCTTCAGCGACGTCCTTGTCGTGATACAAAATATAAACATTTATGCATAAACAGCACACTAATAAGATAAACAAAATAGTTACAACAATTTATCATACAAACTACTTACATTTCAGTGATACAAGATGCCAATACCATTAAGACTACAGCATTGAATGGCTTGTGACTAGCTCCCAAGAAGGAGGTGAATAAATGTAATTGTAATCGATAATAGTTACCCAGTTTAACAGGGGAATTAGGCAGGAAAGGCAAGACTTATATTAAAGTAAAGCTTCTACACTCACATGGTATTCACATAGTATTCTTAACAAACTTAGGGTCTTACTTTTCATTCATGTAAATATTCAAAGCAAGCAACTAAAATCTTGTTTATCATTCAGATCATAAGGAAAATAGGAAATTAATGTATGTATCCACCAGCATTTTTGTTTGGATAACAAATTCTCAACATCTTGAAATGGTGCTGGCTTAATTACGTGAATAACAAAGAACCTGATTCAAATTTATGACTTGCTTGATAAAAATGATCATATAATGAGCTATCTTTGGCTCCCGTTCTCATGTTCAATCATTCTGGTCCTCACCTGTCTGGAACATTTTCCTATGTTCAACAGTTTACATGGACAAATTATTACATAAATAACATTATGTGAGAGACAGTTGGAAACAACCTGTAATTTATATTCCTTTTTGGTTTGACGATCAACAAAAGTTTATGACTTTAAGGATTGTTTACAGCAGAGCAATTCCCGCATGGAAAATGTCCTGAGGGGTCCATGAGTGAGTTAGCTACCCCATGGGGCATATCTGAATGTACCAGCATGTCTTTCAAATTCTGAGTCTGACTATAAGCAGTAATAGGATGTTGAATTAAATGCCAATGTTTGTTAACTACTCTTTTAATGTGGTGAGCCAATAGGGAAAACGTTAAAGACCACACTATGTTGTTTCTAGAAGATTTACATTTGGGTCTAAAGGGGTCATAGCATTTAACTTCATTGGTCCTCTGTAATGCATGATGAATGACTTGGGTAGGATAACCCCTATTACAAAATTGTTTAGCCATAGTATCTGTTTCATAATTGTACTCATCTTCTAAGGTACAGTCTCTCTTAACCCTTAAAAATTGCATATAGGTCAAATTTATTTTTAAAGAGTCACTATGGGCCTCTGCAGACGGGCGGCACAGAGCCACCCTGGGAAGCGGCGGATTGGGGCCATGGCAATCCCATGTCATGGCCCTGATCCTCCCTTTTGCTGCCCCAAAAAGAGCGGCAAAATGCTGCTCCTTTTAGGGGCAGCAAAAGGCCACCCTAAGAGCCAGTGCTGTGGCTCTTCCTCAACCTTTTGGTGCAGCATGTTTCAACGCTGCGCTGGGAGGGTGTCCTGACGCCATGCGCCATATGTAATGGCGTGCAGCATCAGGATGGCATCAACGTGGGGTTGGGGTGGCCGGCGTGGCTGCCCTGCCCCAACTCTACCCCCAGGCCAGCCCTTTGGGCCGATCTGCAGAGGCCCTATGGCAACATAAAAAAAATGTAAAGTTGAGTTTTATTTATGAGTTTTCTATAATTACATACCTGAATAGTATTATTATTATTATTACATGCTGAAACATCCAAAAATGGAATAGAGGCTCTATGTGTGTGGCTACTGAATGGAATGTGAGGGTTGTTATTAACCCATTTAACAAAAGGCTCAGTGTAGAGGGGATCTGAATATAAGATGAAAATATCATCAGTGTATCTAGAGTAAAACAATATTTGGCTTCTGCATGGATTAGTATCTGGATTGAGAATAAATTTGTTTTCTAAACAAGACATATAAAAGTTGGCTATGCTGGGAGTCACTGGGCTACCCATGGCAATCCCTTGTATCTGTAGGAAAAATTCCTTACTGAAACAAAAATAATTTTTCTTCAGTATAATGTCTAGCAAACCTAACAAAAAATGAATAGGTGGGGATAATTCCTCCTTTTGTTTAAAGTATCCTCACTAACCTGTCTAGCCTTCTCATGAGAGATGGAAGAGTAAAGGGAATTGCTACCCAGTGTCATTAGCACTGTAGATGGATGGCGGCACTATTTTATTTTCAATCAAGGAAATGAAATGTCTGGTGTCTTTGATGAAAGACAGTGATAGTGCAACAAATGGCGCTAAAAATGAATCCAAATAAACTGCTAGAAGTTCCAGAAGAGAATTGGACCCGACCTGGACACAATGGGTCAGCCTGAGGGAGGAAACCCAGGTTTATGTATCTTTGGCAGGACATAAAAACCTGGCACTCTAGAATAGGAATTGTATAAAAAATCAGCTGTTTTCTCATTAATATAATTGAGTTTTGCCCTCAGATACTGTGATTTGATAACAAACTGAATAGCCTTGGTTGGTCCTGCTTTAAATGAACATAACTAGAAGTATCATTTAGCTGTTGGTATACTTCACTAAGGGCCTTTGCAGACTGCAGAAATAGTGCAAATTGAGTCTACTTTAACTGCCCTGGCTCAGTGCTAGGGAATCATGGGAATTGTATTTTTTTCTGAGACATTGAGCCTTCTCTGTCAGAGAGCTCTGGTGCCACAATAAAGTACAGTTCCCATGATTCCCTAGCACTGAATCAGGGCAGTTAAAGTGGACTCAATTTGCACTATTTCTGGCAGTCTGCAAAGGCCCTAAGATAGTCTAACTTATCTAGGAGAACTATATCCCCTCCTTTATCTGCAGGCTTTATTATGATATTCTTGTTCTCTTTTAAATCTTTTAGAGCTTTACATTCCCTCCACGATAAATTTCACCAATTATGGGTCTTACTCAAGTTTTTGAATGTCCCTTAATACTACATTATCAAAAGTAGTTATGTGATGACTGTTAATATTTGGAACAAATTTGGATTTGGGGTGAAATCTCAATGCCTCTTGTTCCCCACCTGAATGCAATGCAAATACAATGTAATTCAATCAACCTAACCAGCTTAAATATTTCAACTCGAGTTTTGAAAGCATTATAGGAGGGAGTGGGAACAAATGAAAGTCCTAGTGTCAAAACCTTGTGTTCTATATCTGTAAGTCTATGTTGAAATAAATTGACAATTAAGTTGTCCTCTTTCGTCCTCTGCCTTTTGGAGGCATTCTGGTTCTGTTTATGATCTGGTTTCTTGTTCTTTGTGGTGGAAGTGATTCTGTTAAAAAATCTTCCATGTATATCCTATCATTGGTAGAACTATCAGAAGTGGCCCCCTCCTCCTCTGTGGAGTTATCTGTAGTGTCCTGTTGGAACCTAACACGTTTCTTACTGAAGAGGGAGTCTTTTCCTGAGAGCCAATGATAAACATTCTCTTATGTGAGAGACACAGAATTCCCTTTTGAGACTAAAGATGAAATCATGACCTTTAATAACAGCGAGAGAGGAAATACAGTAGCTACTGGTGATAGTCTGATCTTCCTGTGTTGGAAGAAATGATTAACCTGAGAAACATTGGGTGAATTCCAGTTTCCTTTTCGTCAATACAATGAGAGAATAGACAGAACTAAGACTAACTGTGCTAATGTTAGTACAACCTCATACATGGAGGAATTGTTATCCTGTGTACTTCAGATTCATAATAACATTGTAGGAAACGTGTGCTAAATTCTTTGCCACATTGGTTTCCTTTTGCATACAGTTGAAAAGTGGTGATATTTTAATTACTTAGCTCACACACTCATTTTTATGAATTTCAACCTATTTATGTGTCCTGAGAGATTCTAACACTACCTGTTTGTATTCTCTATTAATACAAATTACCAAAATAGTTAAAAAGTGATATACATATATGTATGTAAGTACGTATACTCAGATTTCAATAGATTTTTTTTAGGTATCGGAAAAGTAACAGTTTCACGTAGGGTCCAATAAAGGTATTCAAGGTGAGACTGTACCACTAGTCAACAAAAAGACATATGATATGAAAGAAATTTTTAATTTTTATTTTACATATTTATACATAAAACTTTCAAGGTAGCTCTTTCAACCCAACTGCATGTTAATAGCACATCTAAAAATGAATGTCAGGTAGTCAACATTCACAAAATGTTGAAAACTGATTAAAATATACATATTACTGAAAGCTACGACTTCACTACAAGGCAGGCATTTATGTTTTTCTTTTTACTTGTAATAGCACCGTCAAATTACAGTCTCATTTTTTAAAAACTATGGTGGGACAATAAAAAGTAGTCAATGGTAAAATACAGTTTAACTTAAAAGTCTCTAAATAAACAAAAATAAAAGTTAAACTATCATCTCTCTTCTTCTTTCATGTTTGCAATGTTTATAAGTACTGTACATTTTGTTCTACAATAGGATTATTGAACTGTCCAATATTTAGTGGCACAAGTAAAAAACAAAAGCAACCCCCAACCCCCCCGACGGCAAATAAATTAAAAAGCATAGGCCAATCACTGGACATAAAGCTTCAGATATCAGGAGCAATTCACCAAGCACTGGTGCGCATCCACCATTCGGTTCAAAGGGGGCTCGTGCAGGGTTCCTTGTGCTTGGCAGATTGCACCCGGAATCAATGACTAACACTGGGTTCTTGTGCACCACATGTGGAGCATCAGCGTTTGTACAACCACAGAAGCAAAATAAAGTTCTAGCTCATTCTTCAATCTGATGCTTTCTCTTTTCATTTTGTTGGCATTTTTTCAGCCATGTGCTTCTGCTGACTTTCAGCATGTCTGAAGGGGGAATGGAAAAAAAAGTGACATTACTACAAAGGAACTTCACATGAAATGCTGTTTTTTATTTTAAAAATACAATATTTATGGGCTACATAGGAGAATAATATCTAGAAAGGAAACAGAGTCTGCAGATATTAGTGTTATGTTTTGTTCCTCCTGCTGCAATTATCAAGCCAGCTTAAACATTCTTACTTGTCACCGCTCTGGGCTACAAACCGAACACAGGAAAAATAGTCACCGTCTGAAAACAGTTTTTAAAAATGATGCAGTAATATTGAAAGGAAGCTTGTTTTAAACAGTAAAAGGAAAGGGAGGTGAGTTTCATCTGTTTCCTATAGAAATTAAACTTGTTTCTCTTGATATGACCCAAGGAAGGTACAATGTGACCCCAGCCTGGAACTAGGTTCCTTCAGATTTGCACCAACATTTCAAGACACAAAAGAGCAAACAAAATTGTCTTCCCCCACTGACACACATGAAGCACCAACAATCTGTTTCAATGGAATGTCTCTCAGCAGGTATCTGTCTGAATAACTACTGTATATACTTATGTATAAGTCTAGAAATTTTAGTCAAAACACTGACCCAAAAAGCCTGAGTCAACTTATCTATGGGTCAATGTAAGTACTACGTTAAGTCTTATAAAAAGGAAACCATGTCCTGGTGAAAGGCAAAGGTGTAATCTGTCCTAAAAGCACTGATCCCCCTTTGCTGTCTCATCCATCTAGCCTTTAGTGGGAGCACAAACAGTTATGCCTGCTGGAATTTTGTTAAGTTGTATGGCATTGTTTTCCTTTGCTTCATCTTATAGATCCTTTCTGTCACATGCCCCATAATAATAATAATAATAATAATAATAATAATAATAATAATAATAATAATAATAATATCCTGCCCCTCTGCAGAGCAATCGGGGCAGCTTACAACATTAAAATTACCATACAAATAGATTACAATACAATAAACACAGCCTAAAAATCCTAAAACTCATAGATTATATCAAAATCCATAATTATAGCCCCCAAACCAGCCCTTGACTTATAGATGAGGTCGACTTATAGTCGAGTATATACAGTATTTAAAATTTCATTAACTAAGGACCCAAACTAGCTTAAACATGAGAAAGTGTTTTCAAAGGAAAATGGGAAAGAATGCCATTTATGCTTTCTGGGCTGCATCTGTTCTGCAGAAAGAATCCAGTTTGATACCGCTTTAATTGCAATAACTCAATACTATGTAATTTTGGGAACTGTACTTTTGTGGGACATTTAGCCTTCTCTGTCAGAGAGCTCTGGTGGTGCAATAAACTACAATTCTGAGAATCCTATAGCATTGGGCCATGAAAGATAAAGTGGTGTCAAACTGGATTATTTCTGCAGTGTGGATGTAGTCCTGGATAGACTAAGGACAGAGACACACAATGTTGAATTGTCATGCATTCATGGAGCCAATGAATGACAATGGAAGGACCACTATCTTTCAGCATAACCCCCTCCACAGAGGATAAAATGGAACGGTGGCATTGATGGAATGACAAGACACAAACCATGCACATTGCTTTCAATTCCTGCTTTACATTTTTGTAAACTAATCTGCAATTTGTGGTTCAAAATCAAATGCCACCTAAGAAAATAAACTGCACTGAATCACTTCTAGGTATAGCAACAAACCTTTCAAGTCTGTGTTTCTAAGCATGTTGAAGAGAACAGATATTGTCCATTTTGGGAAATAAACAATTGGAGAGTTGCTTCCTTTCAATGGCACTGATGCTTGACTAGTCCACATTTCAACAATATATTGGGAGTACTCTCTATTGAACACAGGGGCTATTCTTTCTGCTGATGATCTCCAGAGGACAGAAGGGATCTCCCTTCACCCATAGAAAAGTTGCTTCAAGAATGCTGCTACATAGCAACATAGGAAGCTGCTTTATTCAGAGCCAGACGTTGGTCCATCTAGTCCAGTGTTGTTAACAATTACTGACAGAAGTTCTCCAGGGTTTCAGATAAAGAGCTTTGTTTGTATTTATGAGCTACATTTATTTCTTGTCTTTCTTACAGTAACCCTGAGGTGGTGTACATGGCAATTTTCCTTCACACTTTAACTCTACAGCAACTCTGTGAGGCAGGTCAAGCTGAGAGGCAGTGAATGGGCTCAGGTCACCCAGTGAGTTCAACAATTGAGTAGTGGGGACTAGAATCTGGATCCAAATTCCAGTCCAACATTGTGGCCACTGCTATACAAACATTCATCCCTATTAGGAATTGCCAAGAACTGAACCCGGGATTTCCTGCATTCAAAGCTTGGTTCTCTTAATGAACTATTTCCCCCCTCCATTTTATTTCTATACATGCTGCTGTATAGGCCTGAATCCTATTAGAGGGCCCAAGAATCAACTGTTGCATGGTAAGCCAACACTTAGGCAAATCCCATTAATCCAGTAGGTAGAACAGATAGTAGGAGTCATTCCCTAGTTCCCCTTTTTCCTCCACAGTAAGAATAATTCACTACTGCAGCAGTCCAAACAAATGTTATGTATGCTTTCCTTTTTGCAATAAGTGTGGGCATGACACATGTGTTCTGAAGTCTCTGTTGTTTGTTTGCCATTGAGGAGGCAAACAACTAGCAACGTACATACTCTATTGCATTACAAGGATATTAACCAGCCCACTGTTTATCTTCAGCAGCAAAATAGTTGTACAAGAACATACAAATCCACGCCGTGTGACCAGACCGACTATTTCCTGTATAAAGAAGTCCTCTGACACACAATCAGTGAGGACTTGGTCACCAGTTTATTAGGGTTGGAAATAATGTCGGATAGAAAAACAAATGTGAGAACACACAATATTGTGTGTTGGCTTTACAGGAAACTTTCCTAAGATACAAAGCACAGAAAAGGCATCAACTTGACTATTTGATTGGTGGATGAGCTTATGTATCTTGCAGCCAAAACCATGTAGGATCAGGTTGTGAACACAATTTAATGTATTAACAATTGTCTGGCAAAGTTTAAGAAATATTGCTACAGGGATGGGAAGCCCTCACACCTCATTGCAGGTAATCTTCATTGAGAAAGAAGATGTGCAACTGCCCAAGATCTAGGAGTTGTATATGCTGCTCAGCAGACCTGACTAGTTACACCTCACTGCTATGGCTCCCATTCCATTTTTTTTTTTTTTTGCTTTTTGTTCTTACAAAAGACCTTTTGTTTTTATGAGAGACCTTTTCCAAGCATGTTTGTAAAACCAATGTCAATTTTGATTTTCAAAAAAGGTCTTCTTCTTGGCCTGAAAAAGTCCACTTGCCTCCCATAATGCTGAGAATTGATACAAAAAAATCTTCAAAAATATTGTAGGCAGAACCTTTGGAGGACAGAATAACAGTCTTGGGAAGTCACATGCAATTGATATCTGCACTTTCCCCATCCTGCTCTAGGATATCTGTAAACATTGTATATCAAATAAGACTAACCCACCTATCCGATTAGTTCCTCATTTTATGGCAATGGCTCTCCAGGACCACAACCAGAAAACTTTCCTGCCACTCACTTCCTAAGCAATGGGATATTTTTCATGCAAATCATGTGTTCTACCACTAGCTATACTCCTTCCTGCATTCTTGATATTTTCACTAGTGAAGACATCCTAATGGTAGCCATGGAAACTGTGCCACATTCATTGCTCACAGTGCTACCCTGTTGTGTACATCATGCAGGATTTAGTTACTAGTGGTAGTGTAGCAAAAGCCAAATCAGTGCATCGTGACTATATATGTACAACAAATTCACGAGCATAGGCACTGGTCATGGACATTAAAAGCTAAACTACAAGTCATCCAAAACATGACACTAAAAAGCCCTCAGTCTATTAACTTTTCCTCTCAAGATGCTGCATTCCTGCTAGAGACCCATCAATGTATTTCCTATTAATTAAAAACAATGTGTTACATGTGCAGCAGAGCTGGTTTCATATGTAAGCGATTAGTCACATTTTTTCCAATCAAGTTAGAAAGGTATTTCTTACTGTTGCCTATAGATGGCACAAGTGTGTCTTCCAGTGATAGTAAACATCCTCTGCCTTTTTTTTACTCCTTAACTCCAAGAAGAGTTGTAGTATAGAGGAGGGGTGGGAATTATGAGGCCCTTCAGATATTGTAGAAGTGCATCTCCCAGCATGCTTTATCATTTGATGTTGTAGCTACGGCTTTGAGAATTCCACTTCAATAATCTCTGAAAATCTACACAATTTCCCACCTGATCTCTGTGTGATCTGTTGTTTGATCTCTCCTCCATGCTGTCCATCTATCTGTAATTCAATTCATTTTTTAAACTGGGCAGCCTAGATTTTCCAGATGTGTTTACACTGAACTGTGACTAGCAGCTGAAACAATGAAAGCTGCTTCTGTTATCAGTTAGTGAATGCAATTATTGTTCATGGTTTGTTTTCATAGCAAACTCTGAAGTACATGAAGCAAGTATAGGCTTAGCCATTTCATTGTGTTTACCCTATGCAAACTCAGAGTGAGCTAAGATCAGGACTGGTTCCCTGAAACTTGTTCTCATCTGCTTGCTTCAGATATCACAGAATATACAATGAGAAAATAGTAGCTTCCACTTTAAGAGAGAGTAGAAAATATATGCTAGATCCAGAATTAATAATAATCTTTTTTTACTACCATTCCCCAGAAAAGAAGTACTGAACATGCTGGTTGGAGAATTCTGGGACTGGTGGTCAAAAAAGGTAAAATTTCTGAGTTCTGTAAAAATCATTTTGATCAGAACTAGATATGTGATATGTGTAAGAATAAATTTAAGCACTTAATTTTTCACAGCATGAAGTTACTACCTTCTCAAATCTCTTGGTTTAATGAGGGTTCAAAGAAAATAATTTGCAGTTGCCAAGCTGCTATGCGTTTTGTGAATCTCCAAAAAGGATGTGGGAGAAGAAAAGAGAAAGTGGATATGTATATCAGATATTCGGTAGCCACTGAAGGCCCTCACACAAATGGATGGCTTTAAACTCCATTCTGTGTGGTAAGGCAATGAATTAACCATTTGAATTCTCCCAAGCCTTCATAAACAGCACTAGAAGTATTCTGTATGGTGTGGAAAAAATCAGGTTCTAGAAATTGTTTTCTGAAGTTAAAAAAAAAAGTCAGTGCAGTGGATAAGTGGACAGACATCACATGGTGTAAGAAAGGTGATTTAGCATTACTTGCTGTTGAGTTATCAGAGAACCCCCCCCCCCCGAACAGCCAATGAGAAAAACGTGAAAGTAATCTGGAACAGAGGGAAACAGAGGACTGATATAAGGAGAAGACAAAAGGTGCATATGGCATGAGGAAGGGTCTGGATTAAAGAGCTCTGGGTAAGTTGAGGTTTCACTGTATTTTACCTTGTCTGCAGCAATGGTGCTAAATCACCATGGTACTGATAGGGGGCCGCACTGTAAAAGAAATATTACAGAAAAAAATAGTTGGGTTTGCTTTGTTTCAGGTACGTTTCATCTCTGTCTGCAGATGATGAACATATTTTATGCCCCTGACAGTTGAAAATTAGCACAGGATGAGAAGCATTCAGGAGGAAGAATCAACAAGAAGGATAACAAAAGTAATTAATTTCAAGTTGTGTGGTTAGACTATTTGGTAATATGCTACTTTTAAAACAGAAAAGAGCAACTCCATCCAGTCACAGACTCTATCCCTTTCATTATGAAAGATGTAGATGGTAAACTACTTCCCATCCTAATTTTTTTCATCAGGCTCCACCCTCTGAATAGATATGAAATCATTTCTCGATAAGAAACATGAATAGTTTTTAGTTTCTGGCACTGTTATCATCATTTTCTTAGTCTGTCTTGCGATTAGAAAGCTCTGTAGTCAAAGTGTTTCTGAAGACTATCCTTTATGAGTCTTCACAGGTCTTGAAGTCATGTTTGAAATTACTGTAATAGATTTTGGCTCCAGAAGATTTTCTACTGCAGCCAATTTTATACTTAGTCCACTCTCAATATTGTCCAGCATATTTTTGTATGAGGGCATGCTAATAACAGAACATGCCATGTATCCAGTAAAAGAGAAAGGATAGCAAGATCTTCAGATATGGTAATTTTGGAAAGGAAGAAAAGTTAGGAAAATAAGATGACAGATACATGACTGAAGGGCTGCAGCTAAAATCAGAGAAAAGCTGAAACAGTAGTCAAGAGACAGAGGCTTCACAAAGAGAGATTCCAGAATGAAGTTTTTTTTATCCACTATCAGAACCAAGTTCATTTGTCTTCCCAGACAAAATTCAGCTATATGTTTCTTAGAGATAGTAACTTTCCCCAGAGAAAAGTTCTCTGAAACATCTTATTGCAAGCATCTAGATGAAACATCAAGCCTTGGATGTTGATTTATCTATTGGCTCAGTAAATCAAGAAGCTTCATTAAACATCTTATATGAGTGAGAGGGTGAATAACACTGAAATGTTTTTAAATCAGCAATTTTCAAGGAAAATCCACCACCCAACCACCAAAAAGCTGAAGCAAGAGGTGCTCATATGGTTAAAAAACAGCAGCAAAAACATTAGCCATACTCGAACGGGTGCACATTTAATGGTATAAGCTTGTATTAAAGCTGGGGCCAGAATCAGGTAACTATTAGACCTTGTACTTAGTTCCCCAGAATGGGGAAAGAGACACTATTGCTTCTGTGTTCCAGATCTGAAGCATCTGATGTATCCTGCAGTTAATCCAATAAAAGGATAACTCTTCCTCCATTTCACCTTAACACTTATAAACTGAAAGCAATGAGGCAACAATCTCACATGCATGCCAACTTAAATTCTGCTCAACATCTGGCCTCATGAAGAGTTCTGGAAAATTAAAATGTCTGTATGTGATTTTGCTACTTCTTGGTTGGGATCATTGATGGCCTTATTATACAGTGGACGGCTGGATATGAGCTAAGCTGGAACTGTTCAAAAAATGTGTGACCTAAATGTTGGTTGACGACACTTCTCTATCCAAAATTCAGGGAGCTTTATTGCCTGATTCAATGGCATGCCACCATCAGCCCCATGACAGATCATTCCAGCAAAAGATATAACATATTACCAACCTGGTCAAATCTTCAATGTCTACCAGCATAGCATCCTGTTCTGTGTGCAATTCATCTCGAATAAGCAGCAGTTGCACCAATTCTTCATTCAAGCCTGACAGCAGAAAGGAGAAAAAGGATTTAATTTCACTTCGGTCTCCTGTGACTAATGTTTTGGAATCTATTAGTCACTGTAGTACAGAAATTCAAGAGCTCAAAGAAACAGAAGGTCTCTCAGTAGTTTTTTGGCTTGCATATACAATAGGAAGGCTATGAAATAATGAATTGGGAACAATAGCCAGTATTGCTTTTCATTTTTTTTTAGCAAAATAATGAAATACTTGCCATGATATAACCAAGGGTAACATTTAAAAATCTAATGCACTCTTAAATACTGAAGCTTATGAGTGGGTCATGGAACAACTGATACTTCACTAGTTGTGGGAGGAGAAATCCTCAAATTTGCATAATCCACTAAAGCTGTATTTGCATGAGCCCTATAGGCTAGAATTCTGTTAGGAACAAGTTTCCAGGCAAGGTACAAAGTGTTGGTTATTACTTTTAAAGCCCTATATAGTTTGGGTCCAGGTTACCTACAGGAGGTCCTCCCATACAATCAGGTCCTCCCATACAATCAGTACACTCAGGTCCTCTGGTGGATGTTTATTCCAGTCTGCCAAGACTAGGGTGGCAACTGTCAGCCAGAGGACTGTTTCTTCAGCTGCCCCTAGACAGTAGAATGACCTGCCCGAAGAGATTCAACAGCTGAATAGGCTGTCCAGATTTAAAATAGCATTGAAGACCAGTGTCTTCCAGCAGGCTTATCCAGTTGATTTTTAAATTGTGATTTTTTAAAATGTGAATCTTTTTAACATGTGTATATGTTATTTGTCATTTTAAATTGATGCAAAATGATGACATTAGGACTGAGGTTCTCCACAGGTATCAGTGCTGTTGCGATCATTTTGCATCTGGCTATGGGGACGTGGCTAGACGCTTATCTAAACCTGCCTGTTTGTTGCTAAGCACAGAATGGCCATGGCAATTAGGGGCTGGGGGGTGACCTCCCTATGCTCAGGAACATAAGGTTGATGCCATGGTGTACGAGCACAATGTCAGAGACGCAAACTCCATTATCTCACATGGGGGCTGACTTTCTTGCAGTGCTGAGCTATACTGTACCACTCCTCCACCCAACTACAAAGCTCAATATGTAATTTTTTCAGAAATTTTAAAGCCATTAAAAGAAGCCTGATTTTCATAGGGGGGGAGATAGAAAAATTGAAATGTATGCAGAACCTATTTTTATATCAAATCCAAACTTGTTCTTCTGTTTTAGTAACACAAACAGTGTCACTGATAACTTAATTATCATATAATATTTTAGTATTCAGTATATTGATGAAATGTAAAAATATAACAAATCTTTTCTGTACTAATACAACTGTGAATATACCCTGTACTAATGAAACAGCTGTAAACTGCTGCACACTGTGCTACCTAAGCACACGTAGCATAACTTTTGCCATCTGAGAAGGAAAAAAAAAATGAAAACAATAACTATATGTTTTTTGGTAAGAAAAATAAAGTGTATTATTTAGACAGAAATAATCAAAACCTAAAGGTCTAGGCCAGGGGTCAGCAAACTAGGTCCGGGGGCTGAATCCGGCCCCTCGAGGCCTTTGAACTGGCCCATGGCCGGTCCTGCCGCTGCCGCTGCCGCTGCCACCACCTTTCTAGCGTGAGCGCGACACAGGGCGCCATTTAGTGTTCCAAAATGGCGCCCGCGCTCGCATGTGCACGACGGCGGGCACCATTTTGGAACACAAAATGGCACCGGCAGCGTGAGCATGTGCTCACGACGTGCAGCGCTGTTTTGCATTCCAGAATGGTGCCTGCCGCTGTATGCATGCGTGTGTGAGTGCAAGTGCCATTTTGGAACACAAAATGGCCCCTGCACTTGCGCATGCATGCGCATGACACTGGGAGTAGTGCGTATGCACGCGCGCGTGCCTCCAGCACCATTTTTTCCCCTTCAGCCCACTGACAATCTGGGAGACAGCGGAACCGCCTCCCCCACCCCCCCAAAAAAGGTATACCAACCCCTGGTCTAGGCTATCCACAAGTAAGGAAATAAGACTTGGGTCAATGCTGAGTATATTTAAGGGCTGTTGCAGACCGGCCCAAAGGGCAGGCCTGGAGTTAGAGATGGGTTGGGGCAGCCACACACCAGGTGCCCCAACCTCACCCCGACGCCATCCTGACACCGCATGGCCGTACGCACGGCGTCAGGATGTCCTTCCAGCGTAGCGTGAAGACACATGCTGTGCTGAAAGGGCATGGAAGAGCCACAGCGCCGGCTCTTAAGGCGGGCTTTTGCCATCCCTAAAAGGAGTGGCATTTTGCTGCTCTTTTAGGGGCGGCAAAAAAAAAAAAAAAAAAAAAGGATTGGGGCCATGGTGTGGGGTTGCCGCAGCTCCGATCCACCACTCCCTGGGGCAGCTCTCTGCTGCCCCAAATGGGGCATCTGCATTGGCCCTAACTCTTCAATAGTGTATTATTATAACAATGAAGGGTCCCCAGTATAATGCACAGATTCATTTTCAGTTTGAGTAGTATTGATGTCTAATGTATGGAGAAGAATGATTATTCATCTAATTATGCAGATTATCTCACATATGATGCAGTTCCTGGCAACTTGAGTAAAACTTCATTGTAAAAATCATATCACTAATTCCAAACAATTTTTCCCATGTTCCCCAAACTTTCCAGTTTTCCCCACTGGCAATGGGAAAAATTGAAAATCTGTTCCAAGTTTTAGAAAATGGAAAAAATAACTAGGTTTTCCAAAACATTTTCTATATACCTGTATCCACATCAGTGCCAGTGCTATTGAAATTTGGTGACTGTTTTGAAATTTGCACAAGCACTGAAATTCAGGAGAAACTGTAGTTTCTATAGTGAAGAAAAGTAACTTATAATGATAGCGACTCTGCATATATCCTCCTGAGTGATAAAGTGCTTAACCCTGGATTAAAATGTCACTCTCTATCCACAATGGCACAAAAGCATATTTTACCACAAGTGTTGCCAATGGTGTGAAGAACTACCACTGCATTTAGTTCAGTGATGCCAGTAGAAAACTGCAAATATTTTACACTGGCTATTTAAATAGGCTGTTCTGCTATTGATATGGGTACAAGGAGGAGGATGCTTCCAGCCCCCTCCCTGGAAGGTTGTGGCAAAGAATTGTGAAATAGCCTGCTTTTGATTTTCACAGTCTCACCTGCTGGTGGGGAGAGGGCTGAAAATATCCTCCCCCAGTCCCGATTGGCAACTGAACAGATCTCCTTAGCCCCATCTGGCTGCTGGCTGTTAAGGTGGGCTTGGGAGTCACTCATGTAGTGTTATAATAAGACTGTTTTTGTTGTTTTATGCCTTCAAGTCATTTTTTCCTTATGGCAACCTTAAGGCGAACCTATCATGGGGTTTTCTTGGCAAGATTTGTTCAGAGGAGGTTTGCCATTGTCCTCCTCTGAGGCTAAGAGCATGTGACTTGACCAAGATTATCCAGTGGGTTTTATGGCTGAGTTGGGAATCGAACCCTGGTATCCAGAGTCATAGTCCAACACTCAAACCACTATTCCATGCTGACTATGTAGTCTTACTGAATATGGAACAGTTACAGATCTATAACTCTAGGTGACAAATCCAAACTGCAATACAGGATGCCAGTCCACATCTATATTAATTCCTCACTTCCTAGTTAGAAAAATGGCCTTTATTGCACAGGACAACAGAATGCAATGTTGCCCTCAGAGGTGCTATTTTGCATGCATTAGATTCAGACACACTTACTAGTTTGTTGGGTTGTGTTATTAATCTATCTGTTTAAAAAATTATATAATTTGTGTTTCCCTTTTTTTAAAAAAAAACAGGTAGACAAATTAAAATATTATTTTACAGATTTTAAGGCATTTTAACATAAAGAAGTTCACAGGAAGAAATTTTCCAATCTCTTTCTCTCCTATAATCCACCTGTATCCCTAGAAAAACTCCTCCCAAGACAACAGCATTTTCTCCTACATCAGAGATGGCATAATCCCATAAGGATTGTGACATATATGCTCTTTTGGTGCTGTATGAGCCCTTACATACATAATTACATAAGAGATATCTTTTTATATCTGTTGAAATGAACAATGATAGATGCAAAAATGTAATGCCAGAGCAGAATTGTTATTTTCCACTTACTTTCTATTTGTGAATGTAGATCATTAACTATCACTTGTAGCTGCCCAATTGTCATATCTCTCAGGTCTGTAGGCTTTAAACTTCTTTTCATCAAGCATTCACTTATATGAGGCATATGTGGCAGCTAAAGATCACAGAAAAAACACTTTAGGCCAGTATCATTACCAGCAGGACACATTTTCACAAAGTGGTCACATTCAAAGACATAGTTGTGTTAGTCTGGAACATTAGTACATAAAGGGATCATGCAGCACCTTTGAGACTATATGAAAGTTTGTAGCATGAGCTTTTGTAGACTTGAGACTACTTCCTCAGATGTATTTGCTGTCAAATAAGCATTCATACGATAGCAGCCTAAGTTACTTGGCTTCTCTGGACCAGTGTTTGCTGTTGATGTATGAAAGCTTAAAATAATGCAAATGCATCTGAGGAAGTAAGGGGGGAAGCAGACGGGCGGCATGGGGCCACCCCGGGAAGCTGTGGATCGGGGCCGAGGCATCTGCATTTCTCGGCCCCGCGGCACAGCGTCCCTGCTCCAGGAACGAGCGCTAAAATAGCGCTCCTTCCACAAGACGCTGAAGGTGCACCGCAAAAGGTGTCCGGCGCACCTTCGGCGCCTCTTCCGCTGCACCGTGTGTGGACGCTGCAGTGGAAGTGCGTCATCAGAGCACCAGCCATGCGGAGGGTCGGCCGCTCCGCCGATGTTTTGGGGAAGGGGTTGGGGGGCCCAGCGTGAGGCTGCCCCTCCCCTTCCTGGCCTCGAAGACGGCGCTTTGCGCTGTCTGCTTAGGCCCTAAGTTCAAGTCTACGAAAGCTCATGCTACCTACTTCTATCTTTCAATTAGTTGCAAAGGTGCTGCAAGATCCCTCTGCATACACATTTTCACAAAAGTAAACAAGTTTTTTTAATGTTGTAGTAATAACAAAACATATCTCATTTTTATCCTAAGTACTGGGCATAATACATATATAATTCCTCAGTATAGTACACCACATACTAAGATATTTTATATATGTATTACAGTCTCACATTAGATGAATTATACACCAAGGATAAGACATCTCCCCAACTCTACTGGAATGGGTATACTGGCTGAATTTACATTGTTGCTGTTGTTGTTATGTGCCTTGAAGCTCAGATTTACAGTAACAATATCATAGGGTTTTCTTGACAAGAATTATTCAGAGGAGGTTTGCCATTGCCTTTTGCTAAAGCTGAGAGAGTATGCCATGCCCACTGAGTTTTCATGACTGAGTAATGATTGAACCCCGAAGTCCCAGAATCCTAGACCAACCCTGAAACTACTATGCCATATTGGATCTTGAACAGTGTGCTAGCTGAATCTACATACCCGCCAACATTTCATATATGAAAACCATGACAACCATGGCCAAACAACATCAGGATGAGGTGAGTTATTTTTTTTAATGAGGAAGTAACACACGTTAGGAGAGGCTGAAAAAAATTACTTTTTCCTGAGCCTATTGCGAAGGGCAAAATTCCATCCTCCTTTCCTCTCTCCCCCACTCAGTTAACTGAGCACTACAGTTGCCTCTCTGTTTTCACAGGGGATCTGTTCTGGACCCCCTCCCCACAAAAATGGAAAATTGCCAATATTCAAGCCCACTGGCTTAAATGGTGGCATGTGCCTGTGGGTGCATGCCCCATTTTGTCCATTGTGTCCCTTCCCGGACGACTCCGTGGACTCCAAGTCCACAAAAATGGAGGGACGCCTGTAATTACTTTGCACTTTGTACTCATTTCGCAGCAAGTGAGGTAAACTGAGGATAAATGGCAGAAATGGGAGGAGGAAAGAAAAACTGGAACATTTTAAAATGTCTGAACAAATGGGATGTCAGAGAATTAAGCCAGAGTGTCCCTTCCAATTTGGGACAGTTGGGAGCATGCATTGAAATTATATGGTGCAATTATTGTCTATGAATGCAGATGGGTTAATCTTATGTTACCATGTGAAAGTGGTATAATTTCCTACACAGTGAATAACATAATTTCCTACACAAGAATAACTGTCAGGTCAGATAAAAAAGCAAAAGGCCTGGTTCTCTTTCAAAAGGAGCCACAGGGCACAGAAAATCTATCACTTTGTTGTTTTAAAGTTCTGCTGTCAAACACCTTCCACACTCCTATTTTTTGTTTGAAACCAGGAAGATCTGCAGGACATGGGATTTGTTTCAAGACAGCTTTCCTAGAGTAATTTTAGCTGTAAAGACTCCTCTGGAAGCCAAGCATCAAGGAAATAGGCAGCTTGGAAGCACGAAGCGTTATCTACAGGCTTTCTTTGCCTTCTCCCTACAATGCATTCCCCCCAAAAGTGCACATACTCTGGTTTTGTAGAGGAAAAGTGTAAACCATTTAATGGCATGAATTTTATTTTCCTTGTATGAGTAAACACTGATGCTACAAGCTTTTCTAAACCCCCAAATTAAAAAACAAAGAGATTTATGGTAAGTCAAGTGATGCTTAAAATTAAAACAACTAGAATACATTGAGGGTTTTTTGTTTTTGTTTTATATACATACAAGATCAGCTACTGGAGATTTTTTTCTGTTTTGCTTTTCCACCTCTACTTGCATTTTGGCCATTGGTTTTGCCATTGCCAATGCCATTTTGGCTTCAGCTTGAAGTTTCTTTTGCCTTGTGAGAAAATCCATGTCATCCAAGGACTCTGATTCTTCTTCAGTAGTGTCTCTGTCCGAATAGGAAGAACTTTGCTTGCTCTGGAAAAGTACAAAACATAAGATGCCAGCTCTAATACCAGGCATGTCTGATTCAGCAACTAGTCCATTGATCAATCAGTTAAAATAACATTAGCACTATCATAATGTCAGTGACTTCTGAATTTGCTCATGTGAACTGGAACTGAATTGATTGGTTCAGACGACCTGAATCCGTTCCTGAGTCACTGCCATGAAATAGAAACAAACTGCAACACCAGCCTTGTATGACCAGAAGGGTTAATAGTTTGATTCTCTGTTCCTAAATTTTAATGTTTGGCATTTCTAATGAAAAGAATCTTGGCTATCAGCTAGGAAAGAAGTTTGTTTAAGACATCAGAGAATTGCTCCATTTGATAGAGGTCTAGAAAGATTACTGTATGACACATTTTAGGATAGTTTCTTAGTATAGTTACTCTGAAAAGTATACCCACCTTCCAAATTAATTGGCCAAAGCCATAAGGAAACACTTGCCCTGTATTATTTTTAAATTATTTTAAGATTGGCCTACATGCAATCCAGGCCCAACAGTCTGGCAAGAAAGCCCGAGCATCCTCCCCTGCCATTCATGTAACCTGTAACAAAAAGTGAAGGCTACAGAACTCATTATAGGTTATAACACAATGACTTTAGCACCACTTTAGCAGTCTTAAAGTAAGCTTGTAACTGTGACATTCCATTTGAATTGTCCACAATGTAAAGACTGGGTAGCTCTTGAGCTTCTCTAAGATTGCAAATGAGACTCACCATGGGGGATAAAGGTGTATCCAAACTTGTTTCAGTCTTGCTGTCATCTGCATCACTGTCTTTGTCACTGCCACTGTCATTTACAAAACATATTTGCAGATTCATCCCACTTTGTAACCTTGGAGATGAGAAGATAAGAGAGAGTGGATTATTGCTTTGTGGAACTAACCCTTTCTTGAAGAAGAGCTCCTGCCTTCAGATACAATTATTTTAAGCTTTCAAGGCACCCAAGTAATTTAGGCTGCAATCCTATGCACGTTTACTTGGGAGCAAGTATAGGATTATGCAATTAAATCTCATATCAGCTTGACTTTAGCAACAATGGGGAATCTCTAACCTTCCAGATGTTTTTTGGACTCTAGTATCAGTACCATTAGTATCAGTTATCATGGCCAACAGTCAGGGATAATGAGAGTAGAATTGAGGAACATCTGGAGGGCCCCAGCATGCTTAGAGAAATTAGAGAAATTACACAGGAACCCTAAGTGAAACAGTGATTTTCTTTCCATTAAAAAGAAAGAAATCAATTTAGTAATCTTCTTCAGTATATACCACTTTGTTATAGCACTTTAGATAAATAAAAGAAGGCAAGTTATCTTTAAAATTGCCATGCCAGAGAACTCTATGACTCTTTAATGTTTTCTGTGCTGCAAACAACTTCTCCCATTCAATATGTGAAGCAACATCTCTGATCACTTTCCTGCACACCTCCACCTCCAGACCCAGCTTTTCAGCAAAAACCTTTTCTAAGCAGCCCATTTCCCATCCACTTCTATGTAACCTTTCCCACTCAGTTTCCATTATTCATCTTCCAACAATAGCATGGCACCATCTGTTGTTGGATTGCCCAGGGAAGATTGTGAATCCTTGAGACAGGAGCTGCCATATTTCTGTTAATGAAACAAGATTCTAGTTTGCAGTCAGTGCTATTTATCAACAACAACAACATAGAAAGCTACTTGCCAGATGTTGCATATCTGACAATGTTGTGAAGGAGGACAGTATTATTAGTATTTAAACATTACTCTCTTTATAGTTCAGAAATGGATTCTAAAACACAATAAAGACCAGAATAAATGCAAAGAGATATATCTTTCATACTATGTAATTATAGCATGTTGGTCCCACTTTAAATGTCATTGCTTCATCCTACAAAATCCTAGGATTTATAATTTGGGGAAGCACTAGAATTGTGTGGTGGAGAATCCTAAATTACTCACGAAACTACAGATCTCAGGATTCCTTAGGATAGAGCCATAGCAGTTAAAATGGGATCAAAGTGCTATGATGGTGTAGAACAAAACAAGACTACAGTAACTATATGTAACAAACTAGACCTGTCCATAAAGGTAGTCACAGCACACTCAATGAATGTCACAAACATCTAAGTAATACATGCTTTTACCAACTGCGTCAGCTTCCCAATGAAGAAAATTCTACAAAAGAAGCCAGCATGGAAAAGGCTGTGATTTTGGCAACTTTCATTTAATAAACAGGAATTGGGATACTTGAAAGAAGGGTAGGAAGTACCATTTTTTGCACCAAGACTCACAGAAACTTCAGTTGGCCCAAAGAGCTGCAGCCAGGTTGTTAACTGGAATTCCCTTGTTGCAACAGCTCCATTGGCTGCTGGTCCATTTCCAGGCACAATACAAAGTGCTGGTTTTGACCTGTAAAGCCTTACACAGCTTGAGTCCCTGAAATTTGAAGGAATATATATCCCTTTATGAACCCATTAGAGCACTAAGATTAACAGGAGAGGCCATTCTCCCTGTCCCACCAACCTCTCAGGCTCATTTGGTGGGAATAAGGAGAGGGTCTTGCTCCCAGGCTCTGGAACTCCTAGAGAGGCCAGGATGGCTCCATCCCTGTTCTCCTTTTGGCAGCAGGTAAAAATATCCTTGTGCTGTCAGGCTTTTTTAAACCAATGAGGGTTTGGCTTTTAAATGCTGTGTAACTCAGATTTTAAGATTTGTATAGAATTTTAAATACATTTTAATTTTTAATACTAATAAAACAAACAAACAAACAAACACACAAATAAATAGTATTAGGCAGAACACTGGGCCATTTGGGTCCAATACTGTCAACACTGACTGGTCATGTCTCCCAAGGCTTTTTGGGAGGAGATTTTATTATTTATCTGTATGTTACATATATACTAGAATTTCCCAAGGAGGAATCCGTGGAATCCTTGGGTTCTGCAAGAGGTTGCTAGAGGTGCCCCAAGATATTATGATTGGGGGGGGGGGAAATGAACATTTGTTTTTGAGCTATAATAATAATGTTTCTGCAGGCATTCTCTAAAACCTGAACATTATTTCAAGTGTTCTCCCAGAGTAAAAAGAAATGCTGAATATGCTGCATTTTCTTTATTGAGCAAGAGCATTCATGGTTTTCTCCCATATTTATACTAACAACTCTGTAAGGCAGGACAAAGTGAGAAAGTGCCTTATCTGAGGTAATGCAGTGGATTTCATGGCTCAGAAGGAACTTGGATCTCCCAAGTCCCAGTCCAATACTAACTGCTACACAAGACAAGTCTCTAAACTTTCTAACAGAACAAAACAAAGATAAAGTGCTTCTTCCTGCAGTCCCAGATAAGCTTTAGAGAGTTATGTGCCTACATTCCATTTCTTAACTCTTAATGTCGTTGTTTGGCTATCTGATACTCTTCCCAGTGTTAAATTTGGCCATTATGCTTTCAGAGACCTTTGAAGGCAGAGTCAGGACATAAAAGAGGCCACTATCCTGGTGAAAATCACAGGTGGGAGGGAGGCTTAAAAATATGGAAAACCATTGCACCACTCTATCCCTGTGGGAAAGTAGGCAGGCCTTTTTATGCCTTAAAACCTGTTATTCTTTTACCATCTCTTGTTGAGATAATAACCAAGAATGCTACATTCAGGAAGAATACAAGACTGCAGTTAAGAGCTCAGAAAAGGCTCCTGGTATAAGAGCTTTGTAAACAAATAGGTTTAAGGTTCAAAGTGAGTTTGCTGGACTCTGAGATCACTTGCTGGAAATATATCTTTAAATGTACTTTTTCCCTCAAGTGGGGAAAATGTGTTTCTTGCTACATATTTTGCCAATATATATATTATATCTGAATGAAAAGATTAATGCACAGATGATGGTTAATGGTTTGCCATGACAGGAATGTTTCCTTTCAGGCTTGATGGCAGCATATTAACAGTAAACACATCAAATGTGAGAACTGAAAAAACAAGAAGTGGCACGTAGCACAATTATAACAAAAAACATGATTAAATGCAAATACACATGACTATCAGTGTAAACAGCTGTGTGACTGAAAATACCGTATTTTTCGGCATATAAGACGCTCCGGCATATAAGACGCACCCAATTTTAAAGGAGGAAAATCTAGAAAAAAAAGATTCTTAACCAAATACTGTAGTAAAATATTTTATATCAACTGTATAAAGTTAACAGCAGTTTAAGAACAATTTTAAGTTGTAAATGTAAATTTAAGCCAGCAGCAGGGCCAGGTATTGCACAAATTCCCTGCCCAACTTTCTTGCAAGTCTCCTGTCGCCTTATGGTGACTCCATGAATTTCTTAGGGATTTCTTAGGCAAGAAAGACTCGAGAAGTGGTTTTGCCAGTTCCTTCCTCTGAAATACAGCCTGCAGCACCTGGGATTCTTTGGCGGTCTCTCATCCAAGGACTATCCAGGGCTGACCCTGCTTAGATTCCAAGATCAGATGGACTGGTACCTTTGGAGTTTTTAGGCCATTGTCTTATGGAGTAATTTATGGCTTATTTTGACCCTACCATGAGGGTTTTCTTGTAAGATTTCTTCAAGGGTTTTTTTTTTGCCATTTCCATCCTCTGCACCCTCTGAGGCTGAGACAGTGTAACTTGGCCAGGGTACTAATCCAGTGCCTTGGAGTAATTTCTGGATCATTTGGATCCTACCATGAGCGTTTTCCTGGCAGATTTCTTCAGAGGAGGGAGTTTGCCATTTCCACCCTCTGAGGCTGAGACAGTGTAACTTGGCCAGGGTAATAATCCAGTGCCTTGGAGTAATTTCTGGATCATTTGGATCCTACCATGAGCGTTTTCCTGGCAGATTTCCTCAGAGGAGGGAGTTTGCCATTTCCACCCTCTGAGGCTGAGACAGTGTAACTTGGCCAGGGTACGAATCCAGTGCCTTGGAGTAATTTCTGGATCATTTGGATCCTTCCATGAGCGTTTTCCTGGCAGATTTCTTCAGAGGAGGGAGTTTGCAATTTGCACCCTCTGAGGCTGAGACAGTGTAACTTGGCCAGGGTACTAATCCAGTGCCTTGGAGTAATTTCTCGATCATTTGGATCCTACCATGAGCGTTTTCCTGGCAGATTTCCTCAGAGGAGGGAGTTTGCCATTTGCACCCTCTGAGGCTGAGACAGTGTAACTTGGCCAGGGTACTAATCCAGTGCCTTGGAGTAATTTCTGGCTCATTTTGATCCTACCATGAGCGTTTTCCTGGCAGATTTCCTCAGAGGAGGGAGTTTGCAATTTGCACCCTCTGAGGCTGAGACAGTGTAACTTGGCCAGGGTACTAATCCAGTGCCTTGGAGTAATTTCTGGATCATTTGGATCCTACCATGAGGGTTTTCCTGGCAGATTTCTTCAGAGGAGGGAGTTTGCCATTTCCACCCTCTGAGGCTGAGACAGTGTAACTTGGCCAGGGTACTAATCCAGTGCCTTGGAGTAATTTCTGGATCATTTGGATCCTACCATGAGCGTTTTCCTGGCAGATTTCCTCAGAGGAGGGAGTTTGCCATTTGCACCCTCTGAGGCTGAGACAGTGTAACTTGGCCAGGGTACTAATCCAGTGCCTTGGAGTAATTTCTGGATTATTTGGATCCTACCATGAGCGTTTTCCTGGCAGATTTCCTCAGAGGAGGGAGTTTGCAATTTGCACCCTCTGAGGCTGAGACAGTGTAACTTGGCCAGGGTACTAATCCAGTGCCTTGGAGTAATTTCTGGATCATTTGGATCCTACCATGAGCGTTTTCCTGGCAGATTTCTTCAGAGGAGGGAGTTTGCAATTTGCACCCTCTGAGGCTGAGACAGTGTAACTTGGCCAGGGTACTAATCCAGTGCCTTGGAGTAATTTCTGGATCATTTGGATCCTACCATGAGCGTTTTCCTGGCAGATTTCCTCAGAGGAGGGAGTTTGCCATTTGCACCCTCTGAGGCTGAGACAGTGTAACTTGGCCAGGGTACTAATCCAGTGCCTTGGAGTAATTTCTGGATTATTTGGATCCTACCATGAGCGTTTTCCTGGCAGATTTCCTCAGAGGAGGGAGTTTGCAATTTGCACCCTCTGAGGCTGAGACAGTGTAACTTGGCCAGGGTACTAATCCAGTGCCTTGGAGTAATTTCTTTCCACCCCCGTCCTGGGTGCTCCAATGGACTCTTCCTGGGATGGGAGGATGTCCTCTGACCCCAGGAAGACTCCATTGAAGCACCCAGGATGGGGGTGGAAAGAGGAGGAGCACATTCAACTAGCCAGGAAAAGAGGACTCTTTCCACCCCCGTCCTGGCTGCTCCAATGGGCTCTTCCTGGGATGGGAGGAGCCCACTGGAGCACCGAGGCTCAGGCTGAAATGAGGCCTACTTTTAGCCTAGGCCTCGGCAGTTTGCCCTCAGCTTTTATATTCACTTCATTAGGCGCAGCAACTTCCCCACCCTCGTTTTGGGGAAGAAAAAGTGCGTCTTATATGCCGAAAAATACGGTACACATGGTGCGATATATTGAATTGTGGGTTGGTAGAATCAAAGGTCCAGTTGACTCTCCCAGCCCACAATTTAGTATATTTGTACTTCTACTTTTTGTTCCTGAAAAAGAGTTGAAAAAGAAATTAACTGGAAATCAGTTGGATATTACAGCTATAAATGTGTATTTTCAATAACATTATACTGTTATATGGTTATGGTTATGCATACTTGTAAAAAGATTTATCATCCTCACATGTTTCTATTATAATTAGGTTGTATGTACATCTTTCTTTTTGTTCATTGCACTTGATGGGTTTACTATCAGTTTGCCTTCTGGAACCAGTCTTGGTTTGTGGTATTGTTTCAAATATCAATGATGACACATACAAATGCCTTCTGCTCTAAAGGTCTATTAACACAATATATTCCTTTTGCATGATAACTTCTGATATATCCCATGTGTGCAGGAATCAGAACACTGCTAGGCGGACATAGATCTGGATAGTAGCAATTCACCTGGGGTAAATGCCGACAGGATCATATATTCACTAACCATATTACCATTTTTCTGCACAACCGTATGAAGATGAGATTATCATACTGACTTTCCCCCAGCTGACTCTGAGGTAGTCCAAAGACTGAGCTACTCCATCAATTCTTATTCAAAGTGAGTTGATGTATTTTCCTTAATTGCATCATGTGCAGCAGTGTAATCTCTAACATAGGCCTGATAAAGAGTTTCTGAGGACAACAAAGTAGTGCATTGAGACTTTACATTCTCCCAGGGCTTGTTTCCAGAAAGTTAAAATGGATCAGAATAATGTATTATACACAAGAAGAAGCTGCTATTGTTGAAGGTGGTATACCCATGTTGTGTGCTCTCCCTTCTTGCTGTTGTGCACAGTGCCACTTATGCCATGCCATGACCACACTGCATGCTTAAAAAAAATCACATCATCACCAACTGCTGTTGGTAGAAATGGGAAAAGGTGACATCACAACAGAGGCAAGAAATGCTGTGCATCTCTGCAAATGGAATAGGTCACAGAGCAAATACAATAGAAAATTGGCAAAGACCTTTTGTTGTGGGGCAGTGAAGGTGGCAAAAATAACTTATTATGCCTCCACTATTCTGCCTTCAGCACACTGTCCAGCAGACCTTTTCCTAGTGATGAAGAACCTATTGTGGTCAGGCTTAGAGAGGCCAGGATTAGAACTTCCAGTTGCCTGCTGTTATAAATTTGCCAGGTACCTTAAGCAAAAAGTCGTTCATATTTGTTCATGTAAACTGTGATGTCATAGTTATTGCAGATTCTAGAAAAGTGCCCAGTGCACCATCTTGTAAATTTCCTATTTTTGGGGGGATAAGTTTCAGTTTTTACAGCCTGTTGATGTGGACAAGCTTGGATTGGTCCATCTCATTACATGTAGTCTAGACCCATGACCATCTTGGCTCTTAAAATATAGCACAGGGGTAGGCAACCTTTCCCCTTTAAGGGCCGAGGGACTTCAGCTCCCAGAATCCCAGGAGCTATTGGCCAACATGGGACTATTGGCCAACATGGCTGAGGCTTCTGGAAGCTGAAGTCCCTCGGCCCTTAAAGGGGAAAGGTTGCCTACCCCTGATATAGCAGATGTGGATTGATGTGTGTGTGTGTGTGTGGGGGGGGGGTCCAAGGTGTGATAAAATGCCTGCTGCCTTGAAGGAAGCTGTAATGCACCCTCTCCTGAAGAGGACTTGCCTGGACCTAGAGGTATGTGATAACTATTGCCCTAGCACTAATATCCTATCCCATATTTGGGCAAGGGGCTTGAACGTGTGGTGGTTGGACAGCTTCAGAGGATGTTGGAGGAAACAGATTATTTAGACTCATTTCAGTCTGATTTCAGGCCAGGGTATGGTACTGAGACAGTCTTGGTTGCTCTGATTAGCAGCATATTTTAAGGGAAACATTTATTATCATTTCAAAGGGGGTGTGCTACCCTGTTGATCCTCCTCGATCTATTAGCAGCTTTTGATACAATTGATCATGGTATCTGGCAGATAGGAGTAGGAGAAATTGTTTTACAGTAGTTCTGTTCCTATCTGCAAAGTTGGTTCTAGAGAGTGACATTGGGGGATGCTTCCTTAGCCCCTTGGCTTTTGTGCTGTGGAGTGCCACAGGGTTTAACATCTATATGAGGCCACTGGAAGTGGTCATTGGGAGTTTGGGGGTTGAGTGCCATCAGTATTATTTCTCCTTGTCACTGGAGTCAGTTGGGGCTGTGGAGGTGCTGGAGTAGTGCCTGGATGCTGCAATGGGCTGGATGGGGGTAAATAAACTGAAGCTGAATCCTGATAAGACAGAGGCTCTATGGATGGTAGTTTTCAAGTCTGGGAACTGGGTAAGTTACCTGCCTTGAATGGGGTTGCACTCTCCCTTAAGGAGCAAGTGGACAATCTGGGAATACTCCTAGATCCATCCTTGTCACTAGTGGCCTAGACAGATTCAGCGGTTTGGGTCCAGCCTCAACTGGTCTGCCAGCTACAGTCTTGCTGGACAAGGGTAACTTCGGGACAATGCAGACCGGCATTTTAGGCCAGCCTGGGGGTGGAGTTGGGGTGGGGTGACTGCACGCCGGCTGCCTCGACTCTGCCCTGATGCCGTGTCCCCATCCACACCACTCTTTTGGGAGTGGCAAAAAGGAGAATCGGGGCTGCGGCATGTGGTTGCATCGGCCCTTCGTCATACTAGTCCATGCATTGGTAACTTCCTGGTTAGGCTACTCTACATGGGGCTACTCTTGATGACGACTCGGAAACTGCAGCTAGTGCAAAATACAGTAGCTAAGCTGCTTACTGGGATTCTATTTACATATAATGTAACACCTGTTCTGATGTAATTGCACTGGCTGCTAATATATTTCCATGCTGAGTTCAAAATGCTGGTAGTAACATTTAAAGGCCTAAACAGCTTGGGAGCTTGATACTTGAAGGAGTGTATCTCTCTATATATGCCCATCTGAGAGGTGAGATCTATTGGAGTGGTATTCCTCTGTGTCCCATCAGTAGGGAAAATACACTGTGGGAGGGCACGGGAGAGTTTTTTTTTCTGCAGTTGCATTCTGGTTGTGGAATTCCCTCCCGCTGGAGGTCCAACTGGCACCACTGTTAGAATAATTTCGACACTAAGTTAAAGCCTGGCTTTTTATTAAAGCTTTCAGATCAAACTGTTTTTATATGGGTTGCACATGTTTTATGGCTACATTATTCAAGGTTGTTTTAACTGGTTTTAAACTGTTTTTAAATTGAAAAAGTACTTAATGCATTTTTAATCTTTTAAACTTTTGCAATTATTTATTGTTTTAAGTTCATTTTATTGTAAGTTACCTTGAACTCTTCAGATAAAGGAGGATATAAATACTTAAAGAAACAAACAAGGATGGGCAAGCAGAACTGCTGTGCTTTATTTTTATTCTATTTTTATTTAGAATATTAACACCCTCCCCCTTCAGGTGACAGGATACAGGCATACTTTTTTTAGTGGAGTTTGGGACAGCCACATGACTTCTTTTATTAAAGTCAGGCCTCTGTTTGAAGGTGTTCTCCTTTGAACTGCTGACCAGTCTGATTTGAGTTGAATGATACAGAATCAGGGAAAGCAGGTCTTGAAGCTGTTCATCAAGAATAAGCATCTGGACAGTAGCTAGACACCTGGACCCTGCCCCATAAATAGGGGGAAACCTGAAAAACCACTGGCAATCAATGTTGACAATCCTTGGCTAGACAAACCAAAGGTTTAACCCAGTATAAGGTGTCCTTCTATGATACAATTTTAATTTCTCTGCTGGCCCCTTAACTCAGAATACAAATGGGCTACAAAAAGCAATGTACTTGAGCTTCATTTCATTTACAGTTGGACTGACATAGGGGTGTGCGTGTTACATATGCAGGTTTATTATTATGACACTTTGAGATTTTCTCAACTAGACAGATAGATAATTTACTGGATTACTTTAACAAAAACGTTTCCAAGCTGTAGCTGTTCTAAATTTGGAATTTTAAAATACCTCAATCATTCTGTGAGAGAAAATGAATGGAAAAACTATGCATGTAAATCATGGATGTTCCTACAATGAAAGCAGTTTACATGCTTGAGTAAACAATCTCTTTGAATAGCAAATTTGCTGTTACATTTTGATTTATAGTCATCCAGGAAAAATAGAAAGCAAGAACAGACCTGTTTCTCTTAACACCATTTTGGAAAGATGTGACCAGCTGCTGTTGTCCATGTGTCTGAGACAGTCATTTTATGCTCACCTTATTAGTTTTAAGAGCTTTTTTGAAGTAAAGAATGGCTGCCATCAATTTCAAAAGGTGTTTCTTTACACTCAGGAGCTGTCTATCATTTTTGTAGCTTAAACCCCATAATGTTGGCCAGTGACCTTAATAAAAATCAAACCTAAATCACTTTGCATATATTACTGGGCCAGACATCACTTTTGTTGTTTAAAAAACAATTACAGAAAGCAAGCGGGGTCTTTTCAAAAATTTGTCAACAGTTATTTAAAGCAGAATATCTGGACAGTGAGCAATGTACCTGGACAACATATATAAATATACCACCACTTAGTGTAAATGTTTCTTTTAAGAAAGAAAAGAGCAAAGGAGTTGGTAAATTCAGAGGCATGCTCCTCACTGCTTCCATGACATAACCTCTGTCCTTCAGATGTGAAGATACTGGCAGTCAATAACTGCTTACTTTCGCCTTTAAATCCCCTGTGGATCTCCCAAACTGTGTCAATAAAGAGGCTTTAGTTAAAACCCATGTAATAAATCTGTTCACACACCCTCTTGTCAACCCTAATCACAATAATTATGTGCAGATGCTCCTTACCATATGGCTTTGCTTTATCTTCTCATTGTTTTAGTGTCGGCCTTCCCAGTTGCCTCCACCCCACCCACTGGACATTTCCTTTTCAAATGAAATCTTAGGGAACAAGGGAATACCATTTTTCTGTATATGTACACTCCACACCCATCCAGCCCATTTATTGGAACAAAGGAGCTTCCTGTAGCCAGGCCCAGTTAACAATATGGCTGCAGCTGTTTGCGCCAACTGAGGTTTTTAAGTACTTTTCAAAAGCAGCACCATACAGTAATCCAAATCGGATGTTACTAAGGCATGTGTCATCATAGCCAGATCAGACATTTCCAGGAACAGACACAGCTGGCATACTAACTTTTAACTGTGCAAATATGCTCCTGGCCACTGCTGGAACCTGAACCTTCAGGCTCAGGGCGGACTTCAGAGGTACACCCAAACTGCAAGTGGAGTGTAATTCCATTCAGAATAGGTTCAATCCTTATTCCCTGATTTGCCTTCTGACTGACTAGGAGCCTTTCTGTCTAGTCTGGATTAAGCTTCAATTTGTTCACCTTCATGCAATCCATTATTGATAACAAACACCAGTTTAGCAAGGAAACAGCTTTCAATGGAGTTAGGTACAGAGGACAAACAGTATTGAGTATCATCAGCGTGTTAGTGACTCCTGGCCCTCAAACTGCAGAAACGTCTCCCAGTAGTTTCATGTATAATAAACAGCACAGGACAAGGAACACAGATTCAAACAGGAATGCCACAGCACCACTTTCTTCACTCTTCTGTTCAGAAAAGAAGAGCCAATGTAAAATACCTAGCATTTTCAAGTACCATCCCAGTGAAGCAGCCTAGGATACCATGGTCAATGATACTGAAAGTTCATGCAGAACCACACTCCTTTCATCTAGGGACACACACCTTCTGTCCAGTTCCCAGCACAGGTCATCCAAAAAGACAACCAATGTAGTCTCTGAAGCCTTCATTCAAGGACCCTGGAGCTGAGAGATTACCACATGCTTCAGTATTTTGTCAAAAAATGTAAAACTGGAGACTGTCCAGTAGTCATCCAGTATAGGGGAATCCAGGGAAGAGTCCCCCCCTGCAAACAGAGGTATTACAACAACTTTTCTTAGGCATGCTTAAACCTTGCCTTGCTGTAAAGTGGCATGGACCATTCCTTTACTCACTAGGCTGGTCCCGTTTTGGCTTGTTTAATGAACCACAATGGGCAAGGATCTAGATCACACGTGCTTCTTTCCAAGCATTCTGACTATCCTCAGGTTATACTAATTGAAAAATATCCATTTGCATTTCATAAGCAGGGGCCAGTGTTACATCCACTGGATCTGAACCAACTATAACATCAAAATCAGAATGAATCCAAGCAATTTTTTTTGCAAAGTGCTTGCCAAATTCTTCATAACAGGCCATCGAGATGTTTGAGTTCTCTTGTGGGCCAGGTTGTAAAAAAGACTGCTAACCACTTGAAATAGCTTGCTAGGCAGCTCTTTGCAGATGCAGTGGTGGCAGAGGAGGGAAGAAATCCTTAGCTAGACTCAAGTGCCACATGATGGAGTGAGCTCCTGTCACTAGTCCCAGCTTCTGCCAACTTAGCAGTTCAAAAGCATGTAAAAGTGCAAGTAGATAAATAGGTGCCACTTCAGTGGGAAGGTAACAATGTTCTGTGCTGTCATGCTGGCCACACGACCATGGAAGTCATCATCGGCAATGCTGACTCCCTTGGCTTAGGAACAGAGATGAGCACCACCCCCTACACTCAGGCATGACTTGACAACCTTGTCAAAGGGGAAACCTTTACTTTACTACACTGCCTTAGCATATGTCAAGCATTTGTTTAGACTCACTCTGAGTTTTCTGCTAGCATAATTCTAATTATTGTTTCACACATTTTATTGCTTCTAGCTCCCTAAAGAACATGAAGGTCGGTTTAACTCCATAAGAGTGGATGGCCAGGAATGATCATGCTCACCACCCAGGTCATTCTCCATTCCAGAGATCAAACAGGACTTCAACAGAATTGCCTGCCAAAGTGACAGAAAAATCCTCAAGAGCCATCAGAATAACGTCCAGATCCATCAACCTCTGGAGTAGACCAGGTGCGTGGGGGTGGCAGTAGCTCAAAGCCCCACTAAGTTTAAGCCTCACCAGGCAGTGATATGTCGGTAATAATGGGACTATAGAAAGGTCCTGCATCCTCAGATCATCCTCATCCAATCCAGGACAGAAAACAAGGTCAAGAGATTGAAACTGAATCCGGACAAGACGGAGGTGCTCATGGGAGCGGCCCTGAAACCAAGAATTGGGTTGCAACCTCCAGTCCTGGATGGGGTCACACTCTCCTCCAGTGACTGTGTTCGCAGTCTGGGGGTGCTCCTTGACTCGTCGCTCCTGATGACTAATCAGGTAAATGCGACAGTCAGGAGCGCCTGCTATCAGCTTCGGCTGATACGCCAGCTGCGCCCTTTTCTGGAAGTAAGGGATCTCAAGACTGTTGTGCACGCACTGGTAACCTCACGCCTGGACTTCTGTAATGCACTCTACATGGGGCTACCCTTGTGCCTGGTTCGGAAACTACAGCTGGTTCAAAACATGGCAGCTAGGCTTGTGTTGGGAACATCCAGGAGGGACCACATCACTCCGGTTTTGAGGTCCCTCCACTGGCTGCCGATTGGTTTCCGGGCCCAGTACAAGGTGTTGGTTATTACCTTTAAAGCCCTAAATGGCTTGGGTCCAAGGTATCTCAGAGAATGCCTCCTCCCATACAATCCTCCCCGTGCTCTCCGGTCCTCTGGGAGGAACTTGCTGCAGCCTCAAAAATCTAGGCTTGCGGCGACCTCCCAGAGGACTTTTTCTGTTGTCGCCCCCAGACTCTGGAACGGCCTGCCGAACGAGATCCGTCAATTAACATCTTTGGACAGCTTCAAAAAGGCTGTCAAGACGGATCTCTTCCGGCAGGCCTTCCCAGACTAAAATATCCTGGCCTCGGGATCTCCCCCCCTCCTCCTTAGCTGTGTCTCCATAGCTCCCCTTTTATAACTGTAGTTACAGGGGTTTTAAATTGTTGGTATTATTTTGTTTTTAATTTGTTATTATGATTTTAATTGATATATAGTTTAATAACTTTTTAAGGGGGGAGGGAAATATATTGTTTATGTTGTATGTTCTTAATATTATAAACCGCTCGGATTGGTTCGCCAAAGGGCGGTATAAAAATAACATTTATTATTATTTATTATTATTATTAAGAGTGTGACTGAGGCCAGATACCAGCAACAAGGTAGCATTTCCTCTGTCTTTCAGTTAGGACCACTAAAGCTGTGTGGATACTGTAACCTGGCTTGAAATCAGGGCATTGAAATGGTTCTATATAACTCTTATCCTGCAAGAACATCTGAAGGTATCAGCAACATGGTTTTAATTTCTCACATGCCTTTAGTGGAGAGGATTTGTTACATACTCCTTCAGTACAGCAAAGGAGATTGTTCAGGGCTGAGAAGTTCTTTTTTGCATGTTTTATCAGGAGGTTGCTTTAATAATGCATTTAATGGCATATGTGAATACTGCATAATTTTTTTTTAAACCAACACTCATCTCAGCCACAAGATGGCTTATAATAGTTTCTGAGCTTTTCAGCATCTAGTATCAGAAATAAGAAATGTGCCATAATGGAAACCAGGTACATTTAAAAATAAACTTAAAATTCAATGAACACATGGCTTATGCACATACAGGGCTAAATTTAACAGTTGTTCTGTTTAGCATATACATTAAAAGGAACTGGACTTCTCACTACCTATTGATTTAAGTGGAGCTACTCTAGATAGAACACAGAACTTGGGCATTTTTTGTGCTCAGCGACAGGGAGATGCTGACAAATTCTGGGAGTTATAGTCCAAAAATGTAACTTTCCAAGCTATAAACTATAGTTAGTTTCAGCCAGCAAAGTGCATCTGCTAAAGTACTATTAACTTGCATGTAAGGGAAAAAGAAGAGATTGTTTTGAAATGGTTATTTTAGTGACATATTCTGCTAGAATGAAACAATTCTTCCATAAAGGTGTTTATTATGATTATGCTAGTGTTACACTTTTGACCATCTGGACTTATATTCAGCCAACTCCCTTGACAGAATTCCTAAACTATTTAATGCCATGCCATAAAAATGCTAACTGTGATTTATAGCCACTGAGCTTTTATAGACAACACAAAAGCTTATGTTTTTTTCCAGACAGATATGGAATATCCATGCAATAGGATATTGTAATTTGTTATTTCATTAGGAACTTGAAATATGATGATAAGCAAAACATACCAGGCAGACAAGACATGAGTAACTAATAAACATAATCTTTGATTCATGCTATTTCTTGCTGGTTTTTCACCTCAAGAGAGTTAATCTTATATTACTCTTCAGTGGAAATAGACAGTAAAATATTATTTTCCATTTACTTTAATGACTTTTTGGATGCATTATTAATATGCAATATATAATGAATAATTGCATACTTACATTTTTATGCCAAGTCTTTTTCTGCTGCACCAGGTTTTCCATAGATTTTAAGCCTAAAGCATAAATTATAGCTTCCCAGGGAAGGGTGTGATTGCATATATTGTTCTTTTGTTTATTATAGTATTATTTGCAAAGGATTTGGATGAGTCTAAGTGAGCTCCCTTCATGCTATAGTTAAAATGTCCAAAACCTCAGCCAGAGAATAAGAAAGTTTCAATTAGATTAAGGAGTAATCATATATTTGTGGTTGAGTGCCTTCAAGTCATTTTTGACTTATGGAGACCTTAACATGACCCTTTCACAGGGTTTCGTTGTCAGGATTTTTTTCAGAGAGGGTTTGCAATTGCCTTTCTTTGAGGCTTACCGGTAGGTAGAATTTCACTTGCTCCCTCCCCACTACTTTCCATGCCAGAGAGGACATTTGAACCCTGGTCTCCTGGAGTCCCAGTCCAACACTCAAATCACTCTATCATGCTGGCTCACTATACAGATAGTATTAAAATAAAAATAAATAAATAGCTGTCTAACGCTAACAACCCAGAAGGCAAAACAGCAGCAGGGGAAAAAATCATACTTTGATAATGCCATAAAACCATAAAGAAATATTTCTGGAAGGCAACTTTTATACCTCTAATTAAGCAGAATTTCCCATGTGTTTGCTCTTCTTGCTGATAATAACTACTAAACATCAAATCCCGACTAACAGAAAATTCTCCAAATGCACAAGCACACACAATCTATTACTTATGTTTATTTTCTGGTAAAATCAGATGCCAGTTCCACAATTATGCCCATTTTATTGGAACAGTGAGGTCCTAGGAATTCCTCAGTCTCTTGCATCATCTCTATTTTTAAATCTGAAAAACGATGTTGACACAAACGATGCTGAGGTGTCCCCAGGCTACATATTTTCCAGGACTGTATCAGCTTTAAAATGTAGGAGCTGTTTTTCTGTGCATTCATATCACATAGTGTTAGGTGTAGTACTGAAAGACCTATTCTCGTAGGTTGGACTGATCACAAAGTAATAGTCAACTGGCTAGTAAATCAGAGGCAAGAATCCTGTCTGCAAAAATTAATGCAAATTATACTGTTTTCAGACCATTAAACATTATAGCAAGTGTCATCTGTTGTCTCCCTATCAGTAGGGTGGTGACTCTATTCCAAGTTTTGTCCAAACATGACAGGAGCTATTTAAGACACTGCAGAAATAATCCAGGTTGACATCACTTTACCTGCCAGGGCTCAATGCAATGGAATTCTGGGAATCATAATTTTGTGAGATATTTAGCCTTCCCTGCCAGAGTGCTCAGTTGCCACAACAAACTACAATTCCCAGAATTCCACAGCACTGAGCATTGGCTGCTAAAGTGGTGTCAAACTGGATTATTTCTGCAGTGCGGATGCAACCTAAGATGCTGAACCTCTCTCCTCCCAATAGGCCAGCAACTTGGGTAGGTTTTTTAAAAGTTTAGACTAAAGTTGGGAGTGGATTCACCAGCCCAATATCATGGGACCCTTCAGCTGTCAGTGATTATTGCTCTGTTGTGGGATGAACCCACAGAAAATCGTAGTATGGTAGTGTATTGTGTAGGATGGAAGAAATGGTACGAATATGGCTGTATACTTCCAGGCTGGTATTCTCTAGTTTAGTTGCTGGCAGCCACCCATAAAAAAGTTTTGGTTTTTGGAGTATTTTGGATTTTGGTATACCAGAAAAGGGAAATTCAGTCTGTACTTTGTTTTTCCCTTGACAGAGCAGTGACAAATTAATGGGCAGTGCAGAAATGAAGAACATGGTAACAGAACCCCACTTGTATGCAAATCCTTTTATTGACTACTCTAATCTTGTTTTCCCCATACCACTGGGAGGTAGAAATCTTTATTGATCTACAAATAACTTTGGGATCTACCAGTAAATCATGATCTATGCTATAGCTCATGGATTTTGGTTGACTGAGGACAATCTGGTCCACCGTAGGGGACATTCCCTGTGGGTTCTTAGCACAATCACTGCCATTATGGGAGCTTCAAGCATTACCAATCAGAAAGCCATGCACATCTATTCTGTTTTTTCCATCTTGATGACCATACTTGCTTACTAACAGGAAAGAGGTATAATACAGACTTCAAAAAGTAACCTATCAAGTCAATTAATATCCAGCCTTAGTGCCCTGAATTCTTTTTAAAAATTAAATACTGAAGAAATTATTCATAAAAAAGTTACTGACATTTCTTGAAATATTTTTACCCTTCTACACCCAAGTTTGTGGTGGCTTCAGGAAAAGAATATAAAGCCATACATTTATCAACACATCTTAGAGCAGGGGTAGGCAACCTAAGGCCCGGGGGCCGAATGTGGCCTCCCGAGGCCTTTGGACCAGCCCCAGGCCGGTCCTGCCGCCGCCGCCACCGCCCCCCATTGCCCACCATGATGATATTGATTATTGTTGTTATTACTTGTTCTTGGGGTTTTCTTGGCAAAATCTTCACAGGGTTTTTGCCATGGCTTTTCTGGGGCTGAGAGAGTGTGCATGCATATTTTTTTTAAAAATTAAAATTTTTATTTATTTATTTATTTTTGGTGCTTTGCCCCCCCCCCCCAATTGTCTGAGGGACAGCAACCCAGCCCCCAGCTCAAGAAGGTTGCCTACCCCTGTCTTAGAGAAACACAGAATGAAGTTCTGGAAAAATTATCTACATTTGTTGGTATGGAAGCAGACATTTTGCACAGAACTTTGGAAATGCAGACTATCTATGACAGGGGTAGGCAACCTTTCCCCTTTAAGGGCCGAGGGACTTCAGCTCCCAGAAGCCTCAGCCATGTTGGCCAATAGTCCCATGTTGGCCAATAGTTCCTGGGATTCTGGGAGCTGAAGTCCCTCGGCCCTTAAAGGGGAAAGGTTGCCTACCCCTGATCTATGATAAACAAATCCCATTAGAAATAAAAGAAGAGGAGAAGCTTTACAAAATGGTGTTCAGACTGCTGAGGGATTCCCTTTTGAGAGAACACTGAAGATAAACATCATGCATCCACAAAGCCCTGAACTTTAGCTTGAGATATTTGGTAGAAACTGTTGGATATAATGCCACATGGAAGCCATTAAAATGAGAAATGTGCATAATGCAATTTCACTCACCGAGAAGAAAGACTTGGCTTGCCGCTTTTACTACAGCTGGTGTAAATTCCTGGGCCATCATCAAAGAAACTTCCAAGTGCCAGTTTTTGCCTGATAGACTCTCTCTCATTTTTCTGAGCCTAAAAAAATTAAATAAAAAATTAAATGGAGAAGTAAACAATGTCCATCAATCCACTGACAGCAGTTCACATTCCAGTCTAAGCAGTACATTCAAATTAATCCAGCATGCCACCATTTACAAAACAGTACTGTAAGGTTAACCCAACATGTCAACACATAGCAAGAAATGATTAGATTACCATTACACTGAATCTTATTTAAAGAGATATTTTTTCCATAGTTCCTTACAAGTACTGAATGTGTGACTCTTGACGATTCAGTCTTTGAAGTTGATCATGATTGTAAATAATGGTTAAAACAAGGATTATACATATGCGCACACACTCTCACACACTAACAAAGTAAATAACTTTAATGAGGGTGGCAAGGCACCCTCATTTACTAACTCTTCTAATGAGTTACTTATTTCATGTTTCAGTTAATGTATGTCTGTGTGCGTGCGTGCGCACACACACGCACACAGTTCTTGCTTTATCAATATAGTAAATGGTATTGTAAAAAACAAAACAAAACACCCACCAACTTGCTACATTCTTTAGAATCTCAAGACTATTTCCTTAAGTACCCTTCGGTTCTCCCATGCCCCTTTATTTGTATACCTTGCCTCATAACCGTACACATTTTAAGGGTTTCTACCAGAGAATAAAGGATGCTCCTGTCCCATGTGCCCTTGATCTTTTCTTTGGTCTTCAACAGAAGATGCCACTGTAACCTGAACATCTTGGTTACAATTTGAAGGAGAGTACAAGTGGTGGGCTTGTGTGGCTCACAATTAATTCTGACAACCTTTTGGTCTAGGTCTTGGATTTCTTCCAGGGAAAACATTAAGGGGAGGGGGAAGGAGAAGAGTTATTTGCAATGCTTGGTTGCCTTGATGTATGACCTATGCAGGGAACTGAACAGGGGGAGTGTGTCCCTATTGGTTCTGCTGGACTTCACAGCTTTCGATATCATTGACTATGACATCCTTCTGGGATGGGTTTGGAGGCTCTGTTTTACAGTAGCTCCCTTCGTTATTAGAGGGGTGCTCTGAGAGAGTGATGTTGGGGGATTCCTATTCAACTCCTTGCCCACTGGCCTGTGAGGTCTCTCAGGGTTCGGCCTTGTTCCCTATGCCTTTTAACAGCTATTTAAAACTGCTGGGAGAGATTGTCTGGAGTTTTGGAGTAAGATGTCACCAGTATGCTGGTGACAACCAGTCTATCACTCCTTTCCATCTAATTCCAAATCAGCTGTTTCTGTCCTAAACCAGCATCTAGCAGTTGTAATGGACTGGATGAGGGCAAACAAATTGAAGCTTAATCTAGATGAGACAGAGGTGCTCCTGGTTAGTCAAAAGACAGATCTGGGAATGGGGATTCAGTCTGTGTTGGATGGGGGTCACACTCCCCCTGAAAATACAGGTTCATAGTTTGTGAGTATGCCTGGATTCAGCTCTAAGCTTGGAGACCAGGTTTCAGCAGTCACCAGGAACGCTTATACACAGTTAAATACAGTGCACCAACTGCAACCATTCCTGGAGAGGTCAGATCTGGGCACAGTGGTACATGCCTTGGTTTCTTCCCACTTGGATGACTGCAATCGCTCTATGAAGGGCTGCCTTTGAAAACTGCTCAGAAACTTTGGTTGACCTATAAAGCCCTATATAGCTTGAATCCTTGTTATTTGAAGGAGTGTATCTCCCTTTACATACCCATTAAAATACTAAAATAACTAGGAGAGGCTTTTCTCTCTCTCCCACCACCTTCTCTGGTTTATTTGGTAGGAACACGGGAGAGGGCCTTCTCTGTGGCTGCTCCAAGGCTCTGGAACTCCCTCTGGAGGGATGGCCCTATCCCTAATCTCCTTTTGGCAGCAAGTTGAAAACATTTTTGCATCATCAGGCTTTTTCAGTGATGGTTGGGCTTTAAATGCTATGTAATTCAGATTTTAAGGTTTGTGCAATTTTTAATACATTTTAATTTTTAATGTATAATGTTTTTAACTTTTTAAAATTGTTTAATTGTTTTTAAATCTGTCTATATTTTTAAAGCTTTTGCATTATTTTTAATGTATATGGTTTTGAATTTGTTGTTAGCCACCTGGAGTACCTATATTGGGAGAAAGTCAGGATATAATAAAATACTACTGCTACTCCTACTCCTACTGCTGTTATAACTCAATACTATTTCTCTCCTTGTTGAGATAGATCTATTTTATGTATTTATATATATTTTTGGTTTCATCTCCATTTAATGCATGGTTTACATGGATATTGGGGCAAACATGAAGGTTGTAGAGTGGATAATATTATGTACAGACATAATATCAGATTTGGGTGATCTGGGGTGAAGTTCCTGCTTAGCCTTTTAGTTCATTTGGTGACCTTGTGTGAGTCAAAATCTCGCAGTCTAACCTACTTCACAGGATGGCTGTGAGATAATGGAAATGGAGCATGTCTGTTACCATATACTCCCCCCCCCCCCGTGTGTTTAATACAATATATAAATTGTTCCCTTTCCTGTGTAATTTTACTTTTTAAAACACAAAATTGACAATAGTAGTTTAGCTTGTAGCTGGTTCAATGTGCTTACATCTAAAGATTGTTAAATTTGTGGTGATGGTACAGTCATAGTTACTCCTATATTAAGTTTCCTTCATGCCTTTATTTGCTCTGAAAACTGACATTTTTCAAGGCTCACAAAAGTGGCAGAAATGGAAGCATTTTCAGCAGGATGTAAGATTGGATGGTGGTGGTGGTGGGCTCTAATGAGGGAGTCCTCTGAGATTTCCTTTATGTTATAGCAGTACTTGTGGTAAAGTGAAAATGAATGTACCAGCTTATTAAGTTCAGCAAATGTGCTTTTAAAAGTATTGATTTTTCCCTAGGGATGCAGTTTGTTTGCCTCTGCACTTTTTGAGACAGAAAAGCAATATGCCAGATGTATGATACATTGCTGAAAATCTTTCTTGAAGGTGTAGAACAGGGGTAGGCAACCTTTTTGAGCCGGGGGCCAGGTTGCTGTCCCTTAAACAATTGGAGGGGCCGAAGCACCAAAAATAAATAAATAAATAAATAAATAAATATAAATAAAAAATATGCATGCACTCTCTCTCAGCCCCAGAAAAGCCATGGCAAAACCCCTTTGGAGATTTTGCCAAGAAAAACCCAAGCACAAGTAATAACAACAATAATCAATATCATCATGGCGGGTGGTGGTGGCAGCGGCAGGACTGACCTGGGGCCGGTCCAAAGGCCTTGGGGGGGCTGCATCCGGCCCCCCAGGTCTTAGGTTGCCTACCCCTGGTGTAGAAGAAAGCCTGCAGTTAGTTGCAGCATCTACTTGCAATCACTAATGAGTACTGCTAATGGTGTTACTGCTCAAAATCGCTGGGCAAGTACATTTCACTTAAATGGAAAGACTGCTACAACAACTTTGGATCAGACAGTTTGGCATCAGTTTCCAATGCTACTGTATTTTTTGCCATATAAGGCGCTCCGGCATATTGGGCGCACCCAATTTTAAAGGAGGAAAATCCAAGAAAAAAGGATTCCTCCCTTTAGCCGGAGGCCGGTTGTTCAATGGGCTGGTGCTGGGATCGGAGAACTTCTCCGATCCCAGCACCAGCCCATTGAACTGAGGTCGCGGGGGGAAGGAGGGCTCCTTCCCCCCCGCGACCTCAGTCTTTGAATCGGCTCAGCCAGCCCATTGAAAGACTGAGGTTGCGGGGAGAAGGAGCCCTCCTTCCCCCCCGGCCTCAGTCTTGGAATGGGCTGGTGCCGGGATCGAAGCGATCCCGGCACCAGCCCATTGAAAGACTGAGGCCGGGGGGAGAAGAAGCCCTCCTTCCCCCCCCCCCCCCGGCCTCAGTCTTGGAATGGGCTGGTGCCGGGATCGAAGCGATCCCGGCACCAGCCCATTGAAAGACTGAGGCCGCCGGGAGAAGGAGCCCTCCTTCCCCCCCCGGCCTCAGTCTTGGAATGGGCTGGTGCCGGGATCGAAGCGATCCCGGCACCAGCCCATTGAAAGACTGAGGCGGGGGGAGAAGGAGCCCTCCTTCCCCCCCGGCCTCAGTCTTGGAATGGGCTGGTGCCGGGATTGAAGCGATCCCGGCACCAGCCCATTGAAAGACTGAGGCCGGGGGGAGAAGAAGCCCTCCTTCCCCCCCCCCCCGGCCTCAGTCTTGGAATGGGCTGGTGCCGGGATCGAAGCGATCCCGGCACCAGCCCATTGAAAGACTGAGGCCGCTGGGAGAAGGAGGGCTCCTTCTCCCCCCGGCCTCAGTCTTTCAATCGGCTGGTGCCGGGATCGAAGCGATCCCGGCACCAGCCGATTCCAAGACTGAGGCCGGGGGGGGGGGGGGGGGGAAGGAGGGCTCCTTCTCCCCCCGGCCTCAGTCTTTCAATGGGCTGGTGCCGGGATCGCTTCGATCCCGGCACCAGCCGATTCCAAGACTGAGGCCAGGGGGGGAAGGAGGGCTCCTTCTCCCCGCGGCCTCAGTCTTTCAATCGGCTGCTGCCGGGATCGCTTCGATCCCGGCACCAGCCGATTGAAAGACGGAGGCCGGGGGGGGGGGGGGGGGGGGAAGGAGGGCTCCTTCTCCCCCCGGCCTCAGTCTTTCAATCGGCTGGTGCCGGGATCGCTTCGATCCCGGCACCAGCCGATTCCAATACTGAGGCCGGGGGGGGGAAGGAGGGCTCCGTCTCCTCCCGGCCTCAGTCTTTCAATCGGCTGGTGCCGGGATCGCTTCGATCCCGGCACCAGCCGATTCCAAGACTGAGGCCAGGGGGGGGAGAAGGAGGGCTCCTTCTCCCCCCGGCCTCAGTCTTTCAATCGGCTGGTGCCGGGATCGCTTCGATCCCGGCACCAGCCGATTCCAAGACTGAGGCCGGGGGGGGGGGGGGGGGGGGGGAAGGAGGGCTCCTTCTCCCCCCGGCCTCAGTCTTTCAATGGGCTGGTGCCGGGATCGCTTCGATCCCGGCACCAGTCTATTCAAAGACTGAGGTCGCGCGGGGAAGGAGGGCTCCTTCTCCCCGCGGCCTCGGCCCTTCGCCCTATAGGGCGCACTCACTTCCCCACGCACATTTAGGGGAAGAAAAAGTGCGTGTTATAGGGCGAAAAATACGGTAATGAGCAAGGGAGGAAATAAAGCATGTTGCTCCTTAGTAGAATTTAGACTGCGGTGGGCATGCTCTGGAGTCAAAAGTGTTGCACTGCCAGATTTTGTGCTCTTCTAGAAGGTTGTAGAGTGTTGACACAGCTGCCATTTTGCCTTTTGAAATTTGTTTTGCAATAGGCACTCTTCCCCCTTCCAAGAACATGCAATGATTCCACAAAGGGGCTTCTACGCCCTTAAAAGGTAATTTTGGCTGAAAAATGATTTTCATCATTTTTGAGTGGGGAGTCAGTGAAGGTCCCAAGGACTACATGATTCCCACCTCTGATTTAGGGCAATCATTTTACCAATCAAGAAAACTCATAGCTTGATAAGAAAAGGGTTTCAGACTTGGGTCTTATGAGAAATCTTTTGCATCAGTAATACGTGCAATCTTTTCATTAGAGAGGAACCTAGGACTTCATATGCTATGTATGAGGATTAGAACTGAGTTTACATCCAGGTCCTTACAGAACTTTCCTCCATGTAGTCAGCTCTTCAGAAAACTTTCAACAGAGTATTGCATGGAAAGGAGCTGGTTAGACAAACTCTCTGTTTTGGCTAGACCTCATGGATCTTTTGCTGACGACCAACCTAGCATTTATGTTTTGACCTAAGCAAAAGCTGCAAGCAATGCCATTTATACATACAAACTCATTTATGCAATCTCATTCATAACTGGCCATGCAAAGAGGGTTGAATTTCCTACTATAATCAACATACTCTAATCAGACTTTGAGTGATCAAGTGAATTTGTAGCTAGAATGGTGGAAGCTCACATTTTGGCACCATAAGTCCTTCAGTCATCGAAATCTTCTTCACTGATTATACTTTGAGCACATACTCCATTTCTCTGATGAACAGCCTCTTGAAACTTGTTTCTAGTTTTTGTGCATACATTTTTATAGCCCATAACCATGTAGCAAAATATCATCAATGATGTCCTATGACTAAAGAGGTTTTCTAAAAATACCACCTACCATGTCCATTGTGGAAGCTAATTTTTAACACAGGCACAACATCTGCTCAGTCTCCTTCTTTTGTAAAAATCTCTAATTCAAGTAAGCACCATTATTCATCAATTAAGCTGTTGACAGCTATTTAACTGAGAGCTTTCTACTCATTATAAAGCTCATGAATATCCCAACTCCCCATTACACACAATCTTAATTATCCAATCAATCTTTACTGCATATCAGGTATAGGGAAACTAGGGTACTCCAAAGCTTTTTGGGCTCTAACTCTAATCCGTTCTACTCAGCATGGCCAATTATAAGAGACTAGTAGGTTGCAGTTCAAAACAATTGGAAGAACAAAGTTTCCACACCCCTGCAATACAAAAACATCAAAAATATTGGCAAAGATTGTATTCCCTGTGCATAGCTTTGAAGGTTATAATAAACTCACTCTGTTTAAGGCCACGAATTAAAATAATGTATCCAATTTTAGGTCCCAGTCCTATATATATCTACTCAAGGTAATCACATTTTACCTACAATATAAATAGCACATATGAGCAGACAATGACCATTACATTATTATGATGATGAAAGTGCAGACAGTGTTGCAAGGACAATTCACTTTAACTAACAGGACCATAGAAACTGGCATCAACAGCCTCATTATGAAGAGCTAAGCAAAAACACAACCTTTTGGCTGCAGCAAAAATTCACAGCAGGAGACCAAATAATTATTAGAAAATAATTTGGTGTGCTTTAAAAAATGTGTACATAATCTTATGCCCCAATAATGTTGGGTTGGTTTTTTTGTTTGTTTTTGTTTTGGTGATATGGTAGTGGAGGTCATTGGATCTTTCCAGCACATTCAAAAAACTATGTTACAGTGACATATTAGAGGTTTGGAGTTTATGCTAATAACACTGGCAGCTAAACTATAATTAAGGAACCTAGCCAACTTTTTAAAAAGAATTCAAGTGTGAGCTAGTCTATTAGGTTTACAGGTCTTCTAGCCAAATATTTATACCCAATGCACTGTAAGGTTGTTTTGCAGTAAGGTTGTTATATACTTTTTAATAATAATCCCTCTCCAAAATCTAGATATTTAAAAATGCAGTTTTTTAGCCAATAAAACACTTAGTGGCCTTCCTGATAAAATGCCCCTGAAAGATTTAATAAGCAATGGCAGGTTAGTGTTTCGATTCACAAACAATATGATGAATTTAAACACTAATAAGGACATTGTTTCATACCTACCTGACTGGACATACGCAAAGGAATATTGGATACATTGTCATGTTCAGGGTTGTGTTGCTGACATGTTCTTGTTGCTGTGTGCCTTCAAGTTGTATATAAACACTATAAGGAGAAATCTAAAATACTATGGCCTGGATAATGCTGACTATGATATATCTTTACATTGAGGATCTTATTTATTCCCTTCAAATCTTTACTCCCTTTCCAAATCTTTAGTCTTATTCTGATTTCTTGAGTACACTTTCTATTTTGTTGAAGGACTGAACCAAGGCATAGGGAAGTTTCAACATCTTCATTACCCACTTTATAGTTATGTAAATCATCTGTAGTCATTATTTATGTCTTTTTAATATTCAACGGTAACCCTGATTTTGTACTTTCATAACCTCTACTACATACTCATATACATCTAAAAATTATACCCTGCTATTAAAAATTACATCCTGCTTTTTCATTCAACAGCTAACAAAATATAAAAATAGGCATAAAACATCAATCCAGGTTTTAGTTTAAAAAAAAAAAGGAAGCAAAACAAAACTAAAAGCAGCAGCAAGGGCAAAAATTATACAGAGCCCAATTAAAAAAAACAAGTATAGTTAAGCAACAATAGAATAAAAACAGTGTTTACAAAGAAACATTTTTGATTGCTGGCAGAACACAAACAGAAAATAAGATAACCTAACCACACCAAGAACTCTCCTTTAGCTTAAAAGCGTGATTTAGTGTTTTGTGAGGGAGCCTCAGTTTTATATTTTCATCTTGTTCCCTCATGAATTATTATTTCCTTCCAAATGGCAAGCCATTTACCATTATCTTCAAGTTTTCCAAACCAGCAAAACACTGTTTTAATTTTCCATTAATATGAACTGCAAATCACATAGAAACCATAAGTTACTGGTCCAGACTTAATGGAAAACTATAGCATCCCATGAAAAACAAAGGGGGAGGAAGGCTAGAATGTTTGAGCTAAGATTGCTCACCCATTATTAACCAATCATATTCTGGAATAATCATATTATAAAATTATAAGAAGTGCTGTGTGGGATCTGTCCAAAGGCCTGCCTAATGGAGAACAATATGATCACACAGCTGCCTACAGGAAGCCCACAAGCAGGACATGAATGCAATAGCACCCTATTGCCATGGACCTGTTGCAGTCATCTTTGTAGAGTACAATCTGGTTTACTAAAGTGAATGGATGTTTTGCCACTTACAGTTTAAAATCTGCAATAACTGCCTGGACAGAAAGGTGAAATCTCAGCATGAAAATATCTGGTAAGGGTTCTTCAAAATCTAGATTTTTTAAAAAATCCCTAAACTATAGCTATGGTTATAGAGAGTCAATTTTGTTCTGTGTAAGAGAAAGATAACTTGACTTTCCCCATATTCTAGGTATTGTTGTTGTTAACTGCCCTTGAGTCGATCTGGACTCATGGCGACCCTATGGATGAGACATCTCCAAAACCCTCTGTCCTCCATTGTTCTGCTTAAATCCTGCAACCCCTTAATACTCCTTAATAGAGTCCATCTATCTAGCATGTGGCCTTCCTCTCTTCCTAGTTCCCTCCACCTTCCCCAGCATTATTGTTTTTTTCCAAAGAGTCCCCTCTTCTCATGATATGTCTGAAGTACGACAGTCTCAGTTTGGTCAACTTGGCTTCCAGGAAGGTTTCTGGTTTGATCTGCTTTAGGACCAACTTATTTGTCCTTTTGGCTGTCCATGGGATCCTCAGCACTCTTTTCTAGCACCACATATCAAATGAATTGATTTTCTTCCTATCATCTTTCTTAACTGTCCAGCTCTCACATCCATACATGGTAATCGGGAACACAATAGCTTGTGCTAAGTTGTATATCTTTGTATTTTAGAATCTTTTCTAGTTCTTTCATAGCCACCTTCCCCATTCTTAGTCTTTTTCTGATTTCCTGACTGCAGTCCTCATTTCTATCAATGCTTGATCCCAGGTATGGGAATTCTTTTACTATTTCTATTTCTTCATTGTCTAGTATGAACTTGTGAAGGTCCTCAGTGGTTATTATTTTTGTTTTCTTTATGTTCAGCATTAAGCCTGCCTTTGCACTTTCTTCTTTTATCTTCCTTAGTAGGTGCTCCATATCTGTGAGGTTTTCTGCTAGTATTATGGTGTCATCTGCATATCTTAGATTGTTGATATTCCTTCCTCCTATTTTAATTCCTCCTTCTTCTGTGCCCAAGCCTGTTTTTCTTATAATATGTTCTGCATACAAGTTGAAAAGATAGAGTGAAAGAATGCAGCCTTTTCTAACCCCTTTGCCAATTGGGAACCATTCTGTTTCTCCGTGTTCTGTTTTGACAGTAGCCTCTTGTCCTGAGTACAGTTTCCTCATCAGGACTATCAGATGTGCTGGCAATCCCATGTCTTTAAGGGCGTTCCATAGTCTTTCATGGTCTGCAGTCAAAGGCTTTGCTATAGTCTATAAAGCACATGCTGATTTCCTTTGGAATTCCCTGGTGCACTCCATTAGCCATCACACATTTGCAATGTGACCCCTAGTGCCTCTTCCTTTCCTGAACCCTGTCTGGACCTCTGGGATCTCTCTTTCCATGTATGGTTGGAGTCTATGTTGCAGAATTTTGAGCATGATTTTGTTTGTGTGGGAGATCAGTGCTACGGTCCTTTGGTTGCTGCAGTCTCTTGTGTCTTCCTTTTGGTGAATGGGGATGTATATTGATCACTTTCAATCTGTTGGCCATCGTTTTGTTTTCCATATCTGTTGACATATGTTGGTTAGCACTAGAATTGACTCCGTCAATGTGGATTGCAGCAGTTCAATTGGAATATCATCTGTTCCTAGTGATTTGTTTTTCGCTATTTTTCTTATTGCAGTTTCCACCTCATATTTGGGGTTCATCTATATTCTAGATATACAGCATGGATTACATTTTGTTCTGTGTGAGAGAAACATAACCTGATTTTTCTTATATAACAGACATATTTTATAAGACATGAAAAAGAATTCTAAACTGTATTATTGGGATAGTACAGTTGAAGTCACAGATGTTGTACATATTTTTTCAAGATGTTTAACGTTAATAATCAGAAAATTAAGCAAATAAAATATAGACACAAACCTCAGATTTGCAATAGCAATAGCAATAGCAATAACAATTACATTTCTATACCACTTATCAGTGCACTTAAGCACTCCCTAAGTGGTTTACAATGTTTAAGACAATACAAAATGGAGATAATATTCTATTCAGAAGGGCATACTATAAGCAGATGATAGCAGTCTACATTCTGATTTTGTCATCATCTTTATCCTGGCTTCATGTTATTTATTTACCAGGATATAGGATGGTGTTTTCTTCATTTTAATGTACTCATTTTAGTATCAAAAGAATTTATACGTCCAGCCCATCTAGAGCTCTGTTAGTACTTGTTGTGTGCCTTCATGTCATTTCTGATTTATGGCAACCCTAAGGTGACCCTATGGCAGGTTTTTCTTGGCAAGTTTTGTTTAGAGGGTGTTTGCCATAGCTTTCCTCTGAGGCTGAGTGAGTATGACTTGCCTAAGGCCACCCAGTGGGTTTCCATGGCCAAGTGGGGATTCAAACCTGCCCAATAACCAAACGACTACACCACACTGGCTCTCTCTGGTAGCACTTTGTTGTTGTTGTTAACTGCCTTCGTGTCAATCCCGACCCATGGCAACCCTATGAATGAGACATCTCCAGCCCCCTCTGTCCTTTACTGCTCTGCCCAGCTCCTGCAAACTCATATTCGTGGTCTCTTTAATAAAGTCTATCCATCTAGCATGTGGCCTTCCTCTCTTTCTACTTCCCTCCACCTTTCCTAACATTATTGTCTTTTTCAACGATTCATGCATTCTCATGATGTCTTCAAAGTATGACAGTCTAAGTCTTGTCATCTTGGCTTCTAGGGATATTTCTGGCTTGATCTGCTCTAGAACCTATTTGTTTGTCCTTTTGGCTGTCCATGGAATCCTCAGCACTCTTTTCCAGCACCACATCTCAAATGCATTGGTTTTCCTCCTGTCTTCTTTCTTGAATTTCAGCTCTCACATCCATACATGGTAATAGAGAATACAATGGCTTGTATGATTCTGACTTTTGTGCTGAGTTGTATATTTTTGCATTTTAGGATCTTTTCTAGTTCTTTCATAGCTGCCCTCCCCATTCTTAATCTTCATCTGATTTCCTGGCTGCAGTTAGCACTAGCACTGTTAGCACTCGCTATTCACAAATCAGATGTGAGAACACTCTCATCATCCTCTTTGAGAGACACACTTTTGTGGTTCTTGTAAAATCACAGGGCCCCTAGACAGTGTGCTGAATGGATATTTAATTAAGTGTATGCACTCCCCCTTTTCCCAAATAACTCCAAGTAGAATTTTAGCATGAAAACAACCTGTAATATGGGAGATGAAGAAAGCAACTTAAAGCCACCCAGTGAGCAAGTTGAAGAGGGATTTAGCCCATACTTTCCATATCTAATATTCCAGCCAGCAAATACTACAAACTCCTCATGATCAACCTAAATCCAGTTTCCTATAAATCAATTCTGACTTTTCTTACCCTCAAGAGGGCTGGTGAACAAAATTGTGCTTTTCAGTATAGTATGCAAGTCAAACTATAACACTGAAAGAGCAAATTATCAGACAAGATTTGCTTCTTAGCTTGAGGCAGGGGTAGGGGAGCATCCAGTGATGAAGTCTCTAGAAATGTTATTTTATTTCCAAGAATGTATCTTGATCTGTTCCTCTCTTGATGAGCTTCAAACAAACTTTATTGGACAAGCTTTGCAGCCTCTCTCTGTTTTATTGTTGCTTTTATGGTGTTTCAGAAGTGCAGCCAACCTATTCCCAGTCATTTTGTCTGAATTGTTAAGGAGTTTTTGAATCCCACAAAAGCTACCAGGATCATTAGCTGATTGTTCATCCAGCAGCAATAACACATTAGAAGATAATTTTATTGATTCTTTTAAAGTGCACTTTATTTCATATATTACCAATAAATGAGCTTTATATGTTAACGGTGTAAGCTTTACAATGCATATATGCAAACTGAAAACAGTATTTACATGGGCCCAGCTGGCCTCTTATTGGGTGTCACTGTCTCTTCTTTTTAATCTTCACAAGGAATTTGGGCTAGAAGCATTATTGGATGTTTTCATGCGCAAATACTCTCAAAAACGTCATTTGTTTGGTATTTAGAGCATTAGAAATATGACCACAAATAGATCAACAGACAGATATTCAAGTCCTAGAATTTAGAGCAAGTCAGACTATATTTCTGGGAGATTACTACATGTGCCTTTTAAATTGCAATTAGAATTGGGGGGAAAGCGCCTTCGGCTATACTTATTGCAAGTTGCCACCTCTGCCCCATAGCGGCTGTGTCTCTGAAGCATTGTTAGGACGGCCCTTTTCTTGACAGGGGTAACACATCTATAAGTTCACAATCACACTACTATTAGGGTGTGAAACATCACTGCCAGGGCAATTGTGATATTGTCAGTCATGTGGTTTCAGCGTTTCTTCCTCTCCCTCTGTCCCTGACTCCCACTCCCTAGTCCCAGCAGGCTGATTTCAATCCCCCCCCCCCCATTTCTATATCTTTAAAAAAAAAAAAAAAAAAACTTAAACTGCATCAACAGAACTCTGGAATTGTGTTAAAAAGTAAAAACAAAACCAAAAAGCCCCGAAAGATTTGCTGGGTAGGTCATAGGGAAGGGAGGCGAGATTAAGGGGAATGTGGAAAAGAGCATGGTGACAGACATAGCCCCAGATTGACAAGACATATGATAATGGCTGCTCTGAAACTGGTAGGTTTCCATTTTCATTAACTAGCACAACTGCAGTGAGAGCGGGGCTCAAGTGGTAATGTCCTTAGTGTTACATCTCATTCACTGTTTGTAAGTTGCAATTCAATACCCTTTGCCTGTGAATTTATACTTTAAAATAAGTGGACCAACTCTAATCACAATATCTATTTAGTCCTGTGCTAATAAGGAGTCTATTCAAAGACTGGGTTATTTCACTTTAAACTGAGGACTAGCATTTCAAATGTCTAAGTACTGGAATCAAATCTTGAGTAGCCAGAAGCATTTTTAAAGGTCCCAGTCCTAACACTAGCACTAGTGTTCTGAGACTAGCCCACTAGCATCTGGTATTCTGAGACTTAGGATCTTCCAGTGTTGTGTGGAAGATTATTTATTTTGACTTCAATACTGGAAATTTGTAAAATTAGCAGGTTTAAGCCCTCTACCTATGAATTTAGCACTTAATTACAGCTGATTCAGAACTTTGGCCCATCTAGACAAGCATCATTCTGATAAACGAGGCTTTTCTTGGGTTTCAGTTCTGCTAAAGGAGACCCTACAAATGGAGATGTCAAAGACTGATCTTTGGACCTTCTGCACAGCACTTGTAGCATTAGCCAAATTACATGATAGATTCCATAGCCCTCGATGAACATTATAAATACCACTTAGATAAGCCAGATTTCATTAATCTCACAATTATGGGCCTCGGCAGACGACTAATACAGTCGTCTTGGAGGCCAGGAAGAGGAGGAGCAGCTGCACGAGCGGCGCCCCTTCCTCTTCCCGAGGTTGCCCTCGGAGCAGCCGGCCCTCCACACGGCCGGCGCTCCCAGGGCAACCTCCCGTGGCAGCGTCCGGACACGCTGCGGCGGAAAAGTCAGGGAAAGTGCACCCTACGCGTTTAGGGCGCACTTTCCCTGATTTCTGAAAGGAGCGCTATTTTTGCACTCCTTTCAGGGACGCCGCCGGAGCGCCGCGGTGCAGAGGCTGCGGTCCTGCGGCGCTCCGTCCCAGGGCGTCCCCGACGCCCTGGTGTGCTTCCTCCCTATGATAAGAAATTAGGGTCCTGGTGTCATAGTTCAAAACATTTGAAAAAGCATGAGTTTGGGGAATGTTATATTAAGATAGTGCTAAGCAATCTTGAACTCTCCTGATGTTACTGGTTTGCAACTCATATCAGCATTAGCCAGCATAACCAATGGGCAATGATGATGGGAGTTGCAGTTTAACAACATTTGTAAGGCCACAAATTGCTTTCTTATGCATTAAGCCAGAAGATTAATAAAATATCCTTACACCTTGACAAGCCACTCTCTGGCTTTTGCTGAGAATTAATTTTTGATTCTGCTGCAAAATAATTACTCATCAGATACATACCTTGGCCCTTGTATAGTTAATTGTTGTTGTTGTTGTTGTTGTTCTACAGACGTTGTGTGTTTTACTGTTAAAAACTCAATAAAAATTTAATTAGAAAAAAAGCCCAGTGGTAAACATGTTAGGGTCCACACTATGCAATTATGCATAGCATTCCACTTTGACTGTAGTGGCAAAATCCTACAGAATCTGGGATTTGCACTTTAGGGAGGAGTATTTACAATTCTCATCCAGAAATCTGTTGTGCCTCACTAAACTACAAACCCCAGGATTCCACAGGTTGGCTCCTGGTAGTTAAAATAGAATCACAGTGCTCTAACTGTATAGAGTGAAAGGACCCTTAGTCTTTTAGGTGCCACAAGACTTGCTGGATCTGAGTAAAGCAAGCTATCCATCTGAAAATTATTAACTTTCCATTTAGCCAAGGTGGCAGTATAATGTATCAAACATGAGGAAACTTGCATCAGTGACCATGTGTAACAACCTTTGAACAGATTCTCGGGCAACAAGTAGTGCTCAGAAGAAACACATCAACAGCACAGCATTTTGGCACTCTTGAGGATAAGGACGTGAATATACTTGCAACCTGATGTCAAGACCTTAAACATGCAACTGAAGTTATTTTTAAGTACATCTGTTATTACCAGACATAGACAATTACTATATTTAAGGTTCCATATCACAGCTGGCATGCTTTTTAAAGCCATGCCAATGCAGCAGTTTATATAAACACTCCACACCCTGGCAAACTCACTGAACTGCTCTATTTCAAAGGTTTCTACTAAATTGGGCTTATGGGGAAACAAGGGAAAAGAAAAGTAAAGTCTGACACACAAGTCTCAAACATTTATCTAAATCAAGCATCTCACTGTGTCACAGAAATTGCTTAGTTGACTACAATCCATATGAATATATTTCTAGCAGCTGATTTTAATCAATGTATGTTTTACATAGCATAACAAAAGGCATTTTGAATGCAATGTATGTTTTACATAGCATAACAAAAGGCATTTTGAATGCAACACTCTGATAAAGAGTTTAACAGAAAGTTGGTGTAAATGTTCAACATTACAACAAATGTCATTATGCAGCAAAATAAAGAAACACTATTGTGAACAAGAACACAAGGCTGTGTTTGTAGCCTTCAAGGATGCTTTGTGAATGCCTTTTGTGTGTGTGTGTGTGTGTGTGTGTGTGTGTGAACTGCATGAGTTTGATTTCTTTCCTTTCTGCAAAACCGGAGTGGTTGTTCTAAAACAAAAGAGGCCTTTCTGTCTCTTACCTTTTTATAATTCCCCTCCATATCCAATGTGGATATTTCAGTGATGAAGTCATCCATTCCATCACTGTCCAAATGCATTCTTTAACTTTTAAAGACCCAAAGAAACCAAGCCGACACTTGCTTCTCAGTCTATCCCTTATTATCCCATGCTCCAAGTTTCTTTTGTCATGGCATATTCTGGAAAGTGCAGTAGCAGGTGGCGACTTAAAATCAGGTGAGCAACTTCAGTTTTCTTTCTCATTCAGATAAACAGCACAGTGTGTGTTTCTTTCACTTGGGATGAGAGAACAGCTTCCATTCTGTGCAGTTATAAGATTCCTTTTCACTGACACTTGGACTTGTCAGGAGCTTGATCTTCTCACCAGCTGCTATCACCTACCTCTGAAGTAGGCTGCTACAATACACTCCAAAGTATACTTCTTGTTTTCCCTAATAAAGTAAAGGCTGTCTCTGAGCTGTAGCCAGCTGATTACACTTCTTTGCCAGCTACGCAAGGAGAGTAGCAATCTTCCTCTGGCCACTGGTAGTGCAGGATAAAAATAGATGGATGCCCTCCTAACAGACTACACAGAGCAGGGGGAGAGAGAAAACATACACACGCACACACCCTTGCTATTTTCAAATTAGAAATGTATAAAGAAATCAGGGCTTTATGGGCAATAGCCATAAATAAACAGTGAAATGAAAGGAGCGATGAACATACATCATGGCCATATCTTCTCAAAGCTGCCTCAAAGCTGCCCAAATGTCAGGCAATTCCATGAGACTCCAAGCAATATATAAGGACTGCCCTTACCCTAAGCCCCATAAAAAAGGTAGGAGGGAAAAAAGGACAGGCCTCTCTCTTCCCTGTTTGCATGCAGAAGTATATCTAGTGGAAAGAATTTTAGTTAACTGCTAGTGAGACTCCTTTGCATGCAGAAGTGCACCCAGAAGGTTCAGTTCTAGGAAATCCTATTTTAAAAGACCTCAGGTAGCAGCAGGACTAAAAGAGTTCTGCCTGTGGTTCCAATAGCTGCTGCTTGTCAGAACTGGGAAGATCACCTTAGGTAAAAAGTAGGTTTGAGCGTTGGACTATGATTCTGAGTTTGAATCCTTGTTCAGCCATGGAGATCCATGGCTGAACCTTGGGCAAATCAACCTCTCTCAGCCTTAGAGGAAGGCAAAGGTAAACCTCCTCAGGACAAATCTTACCAAAAAAACTCCATGACAGGTTCATCTTAAGTTTGCCATAAGTGAAAAACAACTTGAAAGCCTGCAACAACAGAGGTACAGGACACCTTCTTAAATTACTGCCTTCCAAAACATCCCTTTAGATTGTGATTGCCAAAACTACTGTGGAACTTTTAGAATCCCCATCTGTTTTGTTTCTCTCTTTTTAAAAAATCTGATGGACAGATCTTTGTGACAATACTGCTTTAGTTAATTAACAATAACAAAGCAAGTAGCAAGGTATAAAGTTTGCCCATCATCATTCTAACATGCAGACTTTTTTTTTGCAAAAGCATTACTCTCATAGACATACCCTCTTGGGCATGTTGCTCACATATACATCTTTGCACAAATATTTTCTGCTTCACATACTTGCTCAGAATAACTGAATTTCTCCTACACAGCAGCAAAAAAAGGTGGTATTTTTGAAGCTCAGGCTATGACATGGAACTACTGTTGCCAAACACAACCTTTCAACAGCAAAAAGAGTATGAAGGATGGATATATATGAATGATGCAATTGTTTAGAGCACTCTTGTCTTCCAGAGTGAAGAGATCCCCACTGATATTAACAAATTTCAGGAAAACAAACTCTCAGTGAATTTGCATGGGCAAAACCTTCAAGATTGAACCCATACTTTCCTTGTTGCCTTTTATTTTGTATATCTGGAGTTTGTGGGTCTTAACATGTAAAACCCATTTGCTGCTTTTGGAACTGGGTCATTCATTAATATTGTAGTAGTCCTTATCTCCCTCTAGATGATGTCAGATTTTTTAAAATTAAAATATTGTAAATGTCACAGAATTCAAAATTAGAAGACAAAGGGGAGGCTGAATAATCATGTAAAAAGCTACTCCTCTCTTTTATTTTTCAGGTAAAAATATGAATGGAATCTTTTATCAGTTTGGAATTTTTCTACATGGTTTTTAGTAATAAGAACAGGCTTAACTCCCCCCCCCAATAATCTGTGGGAAGACTTTAATAAACATATCCCCATTTGTGTATGAAATGAAATAATATTATATTTTCTAAAATTAAGATATTTTAGCTTTAGCTTTAGTTAAATTAAGCCCACACACCAATTTTACTGCCATGGCTATTTGGGTTAATTTCATATACCAGAAATTTGATATCCCAAAACAGTAAGGGAAATGGGAGATGAAATCATAAACCTTTTCAGAAGAGAGAGTAAGGCTTCAATGCAGTTTGACACCACTTTAACACCCATGGTTCAATGCTATGGAATGTTGGGATTTGTAGTTTTGTGAGATAGTTAGCCTTCTTTGCCTGAGACTTCTGACAGGGGACTGCACTGAGCGACACCTCAAGGAGGAATGACACCCAGATGGCCCTCCTCCCGCTGTGGGGATGATGGTGTGTGGTGTTCTGCCAGCCCCTGCCCCTTCTTTTCTGCTGCTGTGGTTCTGCTGCTTGCCAAGGGAGTCAATGCAGTGGAGAAGGACCCACAGGTGGATGACTGTTCTGGCTTCTCCACTGCTTTGACTCTCTCTGGTAAGCGAGCCAAGGCACAAGAGAAGGAGGGGCAAGTGCATGGCCCTCCCAGTTTCTCTTCTGCCCTGGTTCTCTCTGCTGAGAGAGTCAAGGCACCAGAGAAGGAGAGGTAAGCACACTCCCCTTCCATCTTCTCCTACTGCCTCACTTTCCTGTTGCCAGATCTGGGATGCAGGTGCTAAATGGCTTTGTCAAGAGTATATCCAGGTTAGTTAACAAGGTGAGGCATCTGTATTCTTTTGGGGTCTTGTCTTTGACTCCAAAATGACATCAATAATACTTCCCAAGGCTGCTTCCAAATATTTGCTGCTAAATTTCACCTTCTCTCACAGAAAAGCACTTAAAATTACGACACTACTTATATCTGCCTGTAGGTGCTTCAGAAGTGTCTAAAATTTCAAGGGAAAGAAGAATTAAGGAAGGTAACTTTGTGAGATTATCCTATGAAACAATAACAGATTTGTAATCTATATTACAGATCAGATTGTCAATATAGTTTCTTTTAAATTCCTCCTTTTATATCTCTTGTAAAATACACATAAGAGATCTGTTCCTACAGTAAACCTATTTGCAACTCTAAACAAGCAGATTTTAGTCTCTCTAACTCATACTATACAAATATTTAGATGAAGACATTATTATTATTATTATTATTATTATTTATATCCTGCCTTTCTGTAGATACAACCAGGGTGGCTTACAGGATAAAATGAACAATCTCATCCCCCATGCATTAATATATAGGGCTATCTAATTTAATTATTGTCCTAATAGGCTTCTATCCAATTACTTTTCTTCACATAGAAATTATGTTAATATGCTTTACTTTTTTATGGCTCCCATTCTCACAGATGACTCAGCATGTCATTTCTTAGTGTTACTAAAATTAAATTTTTTTTTGCTCTTTCTATGATAACACTGACTTCTACCTAAAAGCCAATTATCAGTGGAACAAAAGAAAAAGATCCTTTCATTTACTGTGCAGCAGCTTTATAAAATATGTTGCAACTTTTATTAAGCAAGAAATTGTGACAAAATGTTTGCACAACATCATTCACACTTTTAAAAACAAGATTAAAAAGCTAATTTCCCTGCACATAAAGGCAACGTGACTGGGAATCAAACCTTTTGCATGTCATGTGGGAGTGAAAAATGAGTCACAATCAAATATGCCTGCATTACAAATGAATTCATTTTTCATGCATGTGAAGTGACAATTCAATAAGGACATGATGGCTATCTTATGCAACCACAAAAGAATACTGAGTACAGGAGATGTAGTAAGGGTCTTACAAAGAAAATATAAAACAGTATGGATTATAAGCAGGTTAAAAAAAATACATGTGCCCATCATAGTATGGTGTCTATAGCGGAAACAATGAAAAGAACATCTTTATACTGTGAGCTGGTTCACATATGTGCAAATGTGCACACATACATGAACACACTCATGAAGTTAGTCTTTCATCACTTGATTAGTAAACAGTTTGGGTTCTCTGTAGCTGGGATCTCATCTTTATTGAGTTGGTTCATGCTGCCAAAGTTCTCCAGGCAATTGTGCATATGAGTACAGAATGATGGCACAGTGAAATAACAGTGTGAAATAGGCTACATATGGGGATCATACTGTGAGAAAGCAGTCATTTCCCTAACTGTGGCTACAATTGTACTCACATTCCTATTTTTTTTTTTAAAAAAAGCAGTATGGCTGCTAGATCACTAAGTGTACAGATTCTTCACACTGTGTGTGTGTGTGTGCATGAGCCTTCAAGTAGTCTGTAGATTTATGGTGACCCCATGAATTCCATAGGGTTTTCTTAAGCAAGAAATGCTCCTAGGTGGTTTTGTCAGTTCCTTTCTCTGAAATATTGCCTACAGCACCTGGTATCTGTTATACCAACTGGGGCTGATCCTACATAGCTTCCAAGATCAGACATGATCCGGTCCTTTTAGGGTTACCCTTTCCTTAACCATTGTGTAATCATATAAGGTCAACTGAAGAAAAGTAGCAACATAAACCAACCTTAGATGATTGGATATGGGAATTCTCTCCACCTGAAAAGAAGCACATGTTACAGAACATCTCCTTTACTTTATATATTTAAAATGATTTGTTACTTTGTTTCTGAATCTCAGGCTCTGGAACCTTTAATAATGTATTTAAAATTATTTATACCTCTGTCCCTCAATCATATTCTCTGAACCTTTCAAAGAAATAGGCATGTCAGGGCCTGAACAGACAGACTGAACGAAGCAGCTTTGGGTCACTATGGAGGTATGCTATTTGAACGCCGGATAAGTCCTAAGAGGCTGGAAGCCATGCCAAAGCTGAACTATGTGCAGCTTCAGCGTGGCTTCTGGCCCCTTAGGACATGTGCCTTGTTTAAAGAGCACACCTCCAAAGTGGCCCAAAGCTGCTTCATTTGGCCTGTCTGTTTGGGCCACAAGTCTGTTGTATCATAAAGGGGGGGAAAGGAATCTAGTAACATCTTTAAGACAGATTTCTGTTTGATCATGAGCTTTCCTTGATAACAACCCACTTTCTCAGATGCTCTGTCAGAGGGACATTAAAGCCACAGGTTTTAAAGCATAATTACGCAATTGTAGGAGAGGAACAGAATGCAACAGGATACAGAAAGATGCAAATCTTGACCCTGGCCATAAATCTTTATAGAGAGCAGTGTAAGGTTATTCAGGTCTTTGAAGTGGCTTGTAGAATTTCTTTTAAAATAGTCAGTTAGTATTGATGAGTCAAAGCCATAAATATGCTTACCAAAAGTTAATTTCCTTGGTGCCAAAACTTTCTCTGGGGAGATGCTTTTTGTTATATTTACAGTTTTGAAGACTTGTGTTTGAATATATGTAGTGTGCCATGAAACTGTTATCTTTTTTTAGATCTTTGCTAATGGATTGGAATTTGTGAATTTAACTCAATACAGCTGTTTTTCTTTCCAATCTTCCTCTATTCTTTTTGTTCAAGCACTGACACTTGTAAGTCCCATATGCTATGTCCAGAATACTACCATTACTTGAAAGACCACTTTTATTTTACTCCATCAGTGCATCTGAAAAGTGGATTAATATTCACATAAGTCATTCTAAAGTATAAATCAGTTAGTCTTAAAGGTGCTGATAATTTCTTTTTCTCCCTTCTCTATCTCCCTTTAGTCTCTGAGACATCTGACATAAAAACAACAAAATGAAAATAGATCTTTTCCTCATGTTTTATCTTTTTTATATTGAACGTGATGAAGCATTCTTCAAGTTACGAGACTACATCTTGCTGGCCTCAAGAATCTGAGCAATTAGATTGGGCAGTTAATTATCATAATAATGTCTTACTTGGACAATTGTGACAGAGAACCCTTTCCAAGTTACTCGGAGCCAAAACAGACTGGCTCGAAGGGACAGTTCCCGGCGGCTTGGGAGCATGATGTACACATGCCCCAAAACCATCGTGAAGCCAGCATCATGCTGCCCCGCTGCCCACATGGGGGGCAGCTTTGCAGCACTCTAGCGGTGTGGTGTTTAGATGCCGTACGCTGCAGGAGCGCCGTAAAGCTGCTGCTGCGGCAGAAAAGCCAGCTTTTTGCTGGCACAAAAGGAGCTGCAATTTGCTGCTTTTTTTGTGCCAGCAAAAAGCTGGATTAGGGCCGCGACATGCAGTTGCCATAGCCCCAACCCGGCTCTTTCAGGCACAGCAGAAAGATTCCACCTTTCTGTTAACATTTAATACTAGGCTCCTGTGTGTTTCAAGTTTTTGGATAGTGTGTGCCTGAGATTAAGAAAGTCCTGTTCAATGAAACAACTTAGGTAAAAGTTGAACAATAACAAGGAACAGTTTCTTTATCAAAAAGTTTCTTTATAACAACAAGCTGATTCACTACCTTCTGCTAGTGTTACACTCTGTATCAATTGCTAACTCTTCTTGAATTCTAGCCTCCTCCCTCCCTTCTTTCAGATGCTCCTCCAGATCTCACTTCAAACACCAACTATAATTAAATGTTAAAAAGTTGACTTTTTCTTTGTCTAGCCACTCTTTCCAATATTCTGAGTGATGTGACAGATTAGCCTACAGAGTGGACAGAGCCCTTTTACACAACATAAATATAGTGCCAAGATTCCATTTTCACTGCAATGATTCTGTCCTATGGAATGCCAGAGTTTGCACTTCAAGGAGTGGTACTTAGAATTCTCAGCTAAAGAGCTCTATTCACCAAACTACAAATCCCAGGATTCAATAAGATGCAGACACAACAATTAAACTGGAAGTGCAGTGCTATAACTGTATAGTGTAAATGGGCCCCGTCTGTGTTGTTCACGCTCTTTAAGTTTTAATCTTTAACTTTTGAATTTTGAAATTGGACTTCCGAGAACCTGTATCTCTGCAACATAGTTTTCTTCTCTTTGTTTTCTTCTTCTGACTTTTGTTTTCTTCTGACTAAAATAGCCACTGGATAAAAGCAATGAGAGCCTACTGCCTGATATTGGGCCATATTATGTGCAGACAATAAATAGTTTGTCTTAACATGACTTGGGAATGTGTGTGCACGTGTGTGTGTATGCACATGTGTAAAAGAAAGATCTCAGTCTTTTTAGTAGGAAATTGTTGATGGGGTGTTTGCCTTCTCCTTCATATCCTTTCTTTAGATGTCAGGATGGGGGCAGTGTAAGGAGTTTAGTACAGACCTATTTCAACCAATAATTAGTTGATATCAAAATAGCTTTTTTAAATGAGCCATTGGACCTGTTCAACTTTTAACAGATATCTATGTTGAACCACCTGGCCACATGGCGTCTAAAAGATTATGGTGGCAGCTAAGAATGAAGAAAATATTTTTCCAGTGCAGAAACAGAGATTTAGAAACTTTCCAAATATTAAAAACATTGGTAGGTGCATAGATCTTAACAAGTGTACTATCTTCTTAAAAAAGGATACACTTTTTTTCTCCCAGTGAAACTGACTTCACAATCAATGACTGTCTTCTCTGATTTGAGATAATTTGTCAGGTCAAGAAACACACACACACACATATATATAACTTCTAGGCTTTAGAAACTAGAGTCATTTGGGAAAACAATTAAAAAATAAACTCTCTCAGCAAGCATATAAACCTTACACCTGACAGATCATTTTCCTCCTGAACTGACAGGCATGCCTTCCACAAAAATGCCATGGTTCAAGGGCAAGTCCAAAGCAAACTTTTTTGAGCCATTCAGAGTATCAAGCCAACGAAGTCAAAACTCAAATGGATGATGTAATTCAGACAATAAACAAACCACTACTTCTTAACAGTTTGTACATGTAAGTCAGAAAATAGGTGATCTCATATAAAAGTTCAATTATAATGATTAATATGTGGGGATTGCAATCTGTGATTTTAAGTAGAAAACTAGAGGAGGTAGTTACACTGTAATAATTAAAAGTGGGGAGGTGATAATAATCTTAATAAGATGTACGTGTGTGTGTGGGTGGGGGGGCATTTATCACCACTGATCTATCCAAGGATAAAAATTATGTATTAAAAGGGGGGGATTTTTATTCTGAAACAACATGGTTCTAAAATCAGGAATACTTTTAGTTCTCTAAAGTAAGCTAGTTATTAGAGTTAAAACCTGCAGTCTGGTCTTCCCTTTTTGTCCTAATGACTTTTAAATAGATTGCATCATTTGTCTTCTTAAAATCAATATTTTTTTTTTAAAAAAAGAATTTGGCATTAAGAAATAGTTATCCCTTCAGAGAAAAAAAAGCTTATGATAAAACCATTACAATTACAGTGGCTGCCCATGAAAATGCAGAAGACTGCCTGTCTTACCCTAGATAGCTTTGCTAAAGAAGACTATGCTAAAGTTCATGGTCATGAGCCCAATGGTGAGCGTAGATGCCATGGTTTGTCTACATTCATGGCCCAGTGCTCCTGTATAATTTGACATGGTGCAGTTCACACCCATTAATTTAAACTAGTAAATTACTATCATTATGATGGAAGGATTTGTGTATAGAGGGAAAATGTATAGATTGCACAAAGCAGATAGGAAGAGTAAATATATGAGCACAATGCTCACTGGACCAAACCCCAAGTGGATTATCTCATTGGACAACTCAAAGACCAGTGCTTCCAAAAAGCTTCAAAGTTCTGCACAAGATGCTTCTGAGTAAACCTGGGCAACTCACACTCTTTCAGCTTCAGAGAAAGGCAGTGTCAAACCTGCTCTGAACAAATCTTGCCAAGAAAATCCAGCGATAGGGTTGCTATGTCAAAAATGACTTGAAGGCAAACAACAAAACTTTAGTGATTTAGACAAAACATCTTCTGCTTGATCACTGACTGGTTAAAGTGCAGGATAATGAAGTTAGGAATAATCAGACAATTTTGACAATGGAAAATGTAAGTAAAAGGGTCCTCAAAGGCCTGTACTAGGAGCAATGTTACCAATGATCTGAAATCAGACATAGCAGTAGGACAGCCAAATTTGCAGATTACACCAAATTATCAGGGTGAAGGTGGGTGTCAAGTGGCAGACAGTAGGCTCTCTCTAAAACAAGCAACAAAATGACAACTGAAAGGCAAAATGTCTTGTGCAAGCGATATATGTTGGGGCAACGTTCACTCAACACCATGGCTTCTGGATGGCTTCTGACAATTCAAAAAGGCACTGGAGCACTGTCTAAAAATGATATCTACATATACATTGTGGGTGAAAAAGGCAAATTTCATACTGGGAACAAATAGAACATGGGACAGCATAGCAATACCTTTACACAGGTCTTAATGGAGCTGCATTTGGGATATTCTATACAGCCTAGGTATCAGGAAAAAGATATTGTAGAACTAGGATTGGGAAGGGCAGTTATGAAAGAACTGGACAGGATTATAAAGACTGAACAATAAAGTGAGGATTGCCAACCCATTGAGGGCCTTCTCTGCGACTGCTCCCAGACTATAGAATGGCCTGCCGGACGAGATCCATCTTACTATCACTCTTGCTGCCTTTAAAAAGGCAGTAAAGACGGATCTCTTCCGGCAGGCCTTCCCGGAACAACTGCCCGGCTAACTGGAGATGATCTGCTTTTACCCCTCTTGCCGCCATGACATGTTAGCCAAAAATTGATTTCATTGTATCTTAATTGTGTTAACCTGATTTTAATTCCATTCCAGTTTAATCTAGTTTTAAGGCAGGGGTCAGCAACCCACAGCCCGGGGGCCGGGTCTGCCCCCCGAGGCCTTTGGGCCGACCCCCAACGACGACGACCCCCGCTGACACACGCGTTGCATCCGCCATTTTGTTTTCCAAAATGGCAGCTGTGGCTCGTTCGCTCATGCGCCGAGTACTGCGCATGCACAAATGAGTCGTGCCGCCATTTTGTTTTCCAAAATGGCGGCCGCAATTCGTTCGCGCATGCGCCGTACTTTGGAAGTACCGCGCATGCGCGAGCGAGCATGTGCGGCGCCATTTCCCACCACCACCATCGGCCTGCGGAAGACCAGGGGACCCCCGGACCGGCCCCAGGTAAAAAAACCCTTGCCTACGCCTGTTTTAAGGGGTGGGAGGGCTAGGGTGCGGGATGAAGGAATGTTTTAACTGTTGTTTTTTAATCTTGCTGTACGCTGCCCCGATTACTGAGCAGAGGGGCGGGTTACAAATAATAATAATAATAATAATAATAATAATAATAATATTCCCCATCATCACTATAGAATGGCCTGCTGGATGAGATCCATCTTACTATCACTCTTGCTGCCTTTAAAAAGGCAGTAAAGACGGATCTCTTCCGGCAGGCCTTCCCAGAACAACTGCCCGGCTAACTGGAGGTGATCTGCTTTTACCCCTCTTGCCGCCACGACATGTTAGCCAAAAATTGATTTCATTGTATCTTAATTGTGTTAACCTGATTTTAATTCCATTCCAGTTTAATCTAGTTTTAAGGCAGGGGTCAGCAACCTACGGCCCGGGGGCCGGGTCTGCCCCCCGAGGCCTTTGGGCCGACCCCCAACGACGACGACCCCCGCTGATGCACGTGTTACAGTCGCCATTTTGTTTTCCAAAATGGCAGCTGTGGCTCGTTCGCACATGCGCCGAGTACTGCGCATGCGCAAATGAGTCGTGCCGCCATTTTGTTTTCCAAAAACAAACAAGCAATTCGTTCACGCATGCGCAGTACTTTGGAAGTACTGCGCATGCGCAAGCGAGCATGTGCGGCACCATTTCCCACCACCACCATTGGCCCGCGGAAGACCAGGGGACCCCCGGACCGGCCCCAGGTAAAAAAAACCTTGCCTACCCCTGTTTTAAGGGGTGGGAGGGCTAGGGTGCGGGATGAAGGAATGTTTTAACTGTTGTTTTTTAATCTTGCTGTACGCTGCCCCGATTACTGAGCAGAGGGGCGGGTTACAAATAAAAATTATTATTATTATTATTATTATTATTATTATTATTATATTCCCCATCATCATGTACAGATGTGAGAGCTGGACAGTGAAGAAAACCAATAGAAAAAAAATCAACTCATTTGAGATGTGATGCTGGAGAAAAGTACTGAGAATATTGTGGATGGCCAAGAAGACAAACAAATGGGTTATAGAACAGATCAAGACTGGATTCTCTCTGGAAGCCAAGATGATTAAATTGAGCCTATTGTGCTTTGGACACATCGTGAGAAGAAATGAGTCATTAGGCAAAGATGGAACACAGTAAAAAGAGAGGAAGACCATATGCCAGATGGTTAGATTCAATCAGGGAGGACACAGGCCTGGACCTGCAGGACCTGAGCAGAGCAGTGGAAGACAGGGGGTCTTGGAGATGTCTCATCCACAGGGCTGTCTTGAGTTGAAGTCAACTCAAGGGCAGTTAACAACAAGAACTGCAAAACAAGTCAAGCCATATGATGGGGGGGGGGGGGAGAGGACAGTTGGAGCACTTTCCTTGCCAGGAAAGACTGAAACATTGGGGCTCATTAGTTTTAGGAGAAAAGGGATGAAAAATAAACTATAAGATGTGATTGAAATTTACAAAATAATGTGAAGTGTTAAGAAAAAGTGAGAAAATTTTGAGTTGGCCACTGCATTTAACCTATCAGACTCAAGGTAAACAAAAGAAAGTGCTTCTTCACATATGGCCTAATCAACTTTCACCACTACAGAATTCATCACCATATGATACAGTGATGGCAGCTGGTTTAGATGGTTTTAAAGGGGGATTAAGCACATCCATGGTCAGTACAGTTTCCAGATAAAATAGAATCTCCAGCTTCAGAAGCAATGTATCTCTGAACAACACTGATCAGGGCAGGTCACACACACTAGAGGAAAGGTGTTGCCACCAAACCCTGCTTGTGAACTTCCCAGAGGTATATGTCTGGAAACAGGATGCATGTCTAGACAGATTCCCATATAAGTCAAGAGTCCCAAGGGACAGTCTGAAGATAAATGATACCATAATCTAGTTGAAGCTGAACAGGTGCGGTCTGGATGGAAAACCACCTGGGAATCCTAGCATCAGTGCATTAAGTTTAATCAAAAAAGAGAAACAAGATGTAAATGTACAAAAGCAATGCATTCAGAGGACCAGTGGCATGTTTATTGTATACTCTGGCTGCATCAGAACTGCAGAAACAATGCAGCTTGATACCGATTTAACTACCATGGCTCAGTGCTATGGAATTCTAGGATTTGTAGTTTCTTGTGGGACCAACACAGTTTGACAGAGAAGGCTAAATATCTCACAAAACTGCAAAATCCAGAATTCCATAGCACTGGGCCATGTCAAACTGCATTATTTCTGTAGTGCAGATTGGGTGACTACATTGGCCAACGTAGAAGGGGGGGAGGAGGCAGAACTGCCTCAATACTTTCCGAGTGTAAGCCATTTACTTGCGTGCACAATGTAAATGACATCAGTGAAAAGTTAGTGAGCTTCTGTATTCATATTCCCCATCCACTTCCTATTTCTTGGAGAAGTCAGTCCGTATACAGCACTAGATTACCCCATCCAAATCAGGTGCCCTCCAAATGCATTGCGCCTCAATTACCATCACACACTGATTGAATATGTTAGGAACTATAGTCCAACACATTAGGAAGGCATCAGGTTGAAAAGGTTGCATCTGCAGAGCAGAAATAATTCGACACCACTTTAACTGCCATGGCTCCATGCTATGAAATATTTAGCTTTCTCTGTCAAAGAACTCTGGTGACACAACAAACTAAAAATCCCAAGAAGGAGCCATGACAGTTAAAGTGGTGTCAAACTGCATTATCTTTGCAGTGCAAATGCAGCCAAAGGCTTCTTTAAATTATGCCATGGACAGTTAGGAGGTTTATATTTGTATATTCTGATAACACACACATACAATCAAATGTTAGGACTGCAAGAACAAACACTCCTAAAAAGAAGGAGGAATGTTGCCAGTTCTATTCAATAGATCAGTTAATTAATTTGTGATGGCACATAAGGAATCCTCATTTTAAGCTGTACTTACACACTAATGCTGGTTGGCTTGCCTGTCTGCCTGCCTCTCTCATGCACAAATTATATTGCTCATTATATTGCTCTCACGCACACAATATACTACTCTTGCACACACAAAATGTGTTCCAGTTTTTGAAGGCTTTCTCTAAAAATAAGAATAAGTACATTCTTTGGGCCCACTGTCATTGTTTCCTTTTTGTTTCTGTTTTCCAATTTAAACTGCCCTTCACAAATCACAATTTATAAGTACCGGTAAATAATGGACCCTGATTTCAATCCTGCTTTGCTTAGGCACAGTGAGAGATATGGAGGTCAGGGGGAAAAACACAGAAAAATTTGAACACCCACCCACACGTTTTCCCCATGTTCTTCCCTAAAACGTTTATTTCCTTGGAAAACTGGAGAAAATAAAAATGGGGGGGGGGGGGAAATGTTTTGTGGAATACTGTCTTTTAGAATAATGAATAACATGTATAAGACAAAGTGTTCATATCTTTATCCCCCCAATTTCTAAAAGCTATGTAACAGGAAGATTTATGAAAGACAATGTAAAGTAATCTGATCATTGCAAATTGTAAATTGATCATGGCAATTCTTAGTCAGTTTCCCTTTTTATTCACTTCCTTTTATGGGAATGAATGCCTGATTGACACTATGGACAATTAATTAGGAAAATAATTTTCTCAATTTTACTTATAGTAAGTACTCATAGTCACACCGATAGTTTCGTTCATTTTTATCATTTTTTGATAGCTAAACTGGAAAAACCAAAGAGGTTCCTTTCAGTTCATCATCATGAAGCTTAATATAAAATTGAGTAAATTACAGGTTAGTATCTTTCACTCTTATAAAATGAGAGATATAATTGTGCTTATGACAGACAGTTATTAAAGGAGAGACTGAAGAAGATAGCTTGCTTAGTTTAATTCAAGCAGATACAGGTAAAAATAAACTGATATGGTTTTATATTAATTTAGGCTAGGGGAGGATTAATAAGTATTAGCTGACAGTAATTTAAAATTTCACTAACACATTTTAATGAATTTATAGAAACATTTTACTGATTCTCTGTATGTTTTCTGTTTAGGACTAAATGAAGGATTATTAATAGAAAGGTCTCTCATATTTATTGTATTAAAGGAGCACTGAGGGCTTTTTATAGTGCAATATGCGTTTATAACTATTGTGGAGATGATTAGTACTCACTTTTATCTCCCTCCCCTTTTTCCCCTTTTTGTATCTATCTTTTCTGTTTTTCTCCTTTTTTCTGAGTATTATTATGCTTTGGAGTGTTAGTGTTGTGTTTTATATATTTAGAAAACTTAACAGGATCCTATAGCTCCATGTGTTACAAAAAAGTACAAAAAAAAAAAAGAAAAAAGAAAGAAAAGAAATTCAATTTGTAATTATTGTCTAAACAAATTAATATTCCAAACACGATAATTTTATATCAAACAAAACTGTAGAATTGTATCTAATCTGCAGAGGTGCTTAAACTGCATTTTAATTTTTCCTGAAAATTTCTATTTTCCATCCCCTACTGAAAACAAACAAACAAACCAGAAAAAAATTGCCCTGTGGCTTCAACATTTTTTGAAATTTTACATGTGTAAACATCTGTTATTCTAATTAGAAGCTTTACGTATTAGAACTTTATATTTGTAATCCTCATTAGAAAAGAAAACCATGTAAAGTGAGAGGCAGTAGAAAAAGAAGAGGACAGCATTTGTTGTTGTTATTAGCTGCCTTCAGTGGGCTTTGACTCAAGAGGGCTTTGACTAATGGCAACCCTGTGAATGAGACATCTCCAAGACCCCTGTGTCCTCTACCTTCCTGCTCAGGTTCTTCCGGTTCAGGACTGTGATCTCTGATTGAGTCCCTCCATCTGACATGTGGTCTTCCTCTCTTTCTACTGTCTTCTATCTTTCCTAGCATCCTAGCATTATTGTCTTTTCTAATGAGTCATGGCCTCTCATCATGCAGCCAAAGTATGACTATCTTGATTTGATTATCTTGGCTTCCAGGAATATTTTTGGCTTTATCTGCTTAAGGACCCATTTGTTTGTCTTTTTGGCTGTCCATGGTATCTTCAGCACACTTCTCCTATGCCACATCTCAAATGACCATGTTAGAGGTGGATAAACTTGACCAAGGAAGCCACAGCTCTTGAGTTTTCAGGACCTGAGCAGGGCTGTTGATAACAAGAAGTCTTGGAAGTCTCTCATTCATAGGGTCACCATCAATCAAAACTGACTTGACAGTAACTAAGAGCAACAATCCTGGGTTATAATACCAAACGTCTATACCTGGATTGTTTAAACAGCTGCATAAAGGAAAGGACCACATCTTGTTCACATTCTGGTTTATTAAACCATCACAGCTTACAGTGGTGTGCAGAAGTGGCCCATGTGTGGCCATTGCCCAGCTTTATTTCTCGATGAAAACTGAAAAAGAGCCTAACATTTAAATATCCATGAAAGGTAGAGCGCATTATCCTTTAGACAGATAGATAGTCCTCTGTGCAATTAAAAGGGTCCCATTCAGTTTAATCATACTCTAGATTAAAGTATGATACAAACAAGGCATTTATTACTTAGCCCCAGATGGCTCCAATGGTAGCAGCAGCTCTTGACATTTTCCCTTCCCACACAGAGAGAAGCCAGCCTTCCTTTCTGGCCTGCTGAAATCTAATCATTTATAGCTCCCAGTTTGACTCTAAAATCCTAGATTTCCCATCACAGAGGGATTAAAAACATGATCTGAATTCGTTGTCTCTGTTTTTGTTGTTTTGTGAGCCATGTCACTTTACTAAGATATTAATCTCCTTTCTCTCTCTCTCTCTCATTCCCCCTCTTTTTAAAATGTAACTTCTGTTTGTTTAAAAAGATTTCACATGTTGGTATACAAGCATACTGACTTTATATTAATTAAATTGAACCTTTGTTATGGACACACAAAGATAAAAAAGCACAAATGTGTCACAAAGCTGTCCATTCCAATATTACAGACTGCTCTTGATGGTGTTCAGTGTACCTTCTCTTAATCACACTTCCCAGAGAACTGACTTCCATTTCAAAAGAAACAATAGGCAACCTTTAACCCCTAGCAGATTACAAAATGTGGCTGTCGAAGCATTCTTTGTGACATAGCATCCAAGCTATTTATTAAAATGCCAAGAAGTGTCAAACCAGAGTAGTGTTATTTATTGACTCACAAGCTCCAATATTCAGAAATCCTAAAACCAAAGAAATGTAAGTGTAAAGAGAAAAATAAGATACAAACTGTTGCATGAATGGAAAAAATTTAAGTATCATAAATGGAAAGAAAAAGCAACTGCTGTTCAGACTTTATATTATTCCTAAATCTCACTATATTGTTGCGTTCCCCATCTAAATGATATATAGAACTTCTCTAAACTGATCTCTCCCTATAACAGCTCCCCCCCCCAACCTTAGACTGTCTTTTTACTCATGTACATTTGAAATTTCTCTGAATAAACTCAACTTATTTGGCTTCTTCACATAAATGTTATACCTATGATATCCAAGACTAAAACAAAAATGTAACAGATAGGGAAAGGAACATGCACACATCCATATTCGTGCAGTACACACATACAAGTGTGGAGTTGATCCCTATAAAAGTAGTCCATTCTAAACATATCCTAGGAAAGTACAAATAGTAAGCATTCTAAGTTTTAGGTGACATCATCTGTAGATCTTAAATTGGAAATCCCATGTATCACCATCCCTTAGAAATCCTACTCTATTAGATCAGTTCAGGTAGTATCTAAATATAAAATACCTTTTGAGATAGAAAACCAGTTATTCTAAGACAGTGTACAAACAATAATGATAGAATACAATTTCTCAAAAAAGATTGCAACCTATACAGTCTATACGTTATTTCTGAAAGTATTTATCCACATAATTTAAATATGCAGCATTTGAAAAATGATCTATTTAAACAGAAAGCTTTTTTTAGCAAGCAAACATGCTATCTTTCCAAAAGCAACAGCAATGTGCTGAAATAGGTTCTCCCTAGAAAAAAAATAGCATCTGAATACTGAACAGACTTGTGGGGGGGAGGAGATGTGGTGATCTATGCATCATCATGCATGTAAATTTCAACATCTCAGGACAGGCTACAATGACTGATGTGTTGTCAATTGGAAATGGATGGAATTTAATGTTCATATTATTATACATTTTTAATAATAACTATATTCTATCAGTTAACCATACACTCTTCTCCTATTCTTCATAAACATCATCATCCATAGGGCATATACAAAACTCTAGTTTTTAAAATGAGTAAAATAATGATACAAAGCTGTTTTGAAATGGAAGTTATTATTTATAGTTTAGTATATGGAGCTTGTTTCCTTTCCTATAAAACAGACACACACATAGCAATAGGTGCTTAAAAGATCGGTAATCTTAAACCAAAGTAAGGATTATTTTCCTCCTCTGCACACTGCACCCATAATAGCTGCATTGAAAAGGGAACAACAGAATACAACCCAGAAATCCTGTTATTTAGAAAGGTGACCCAATTTTGTAAAGCTGAAAAGAAGCAACCTGCTGCACTGAAAATAAACAGGCCTCTTCCCCCCTTCTCTTCAAAGAGGGATGATGCTGATTACTGCAAAAGAGCTTTAATTCTTACCTGATATGAACAGTTTTCCTGGTGTACCATCTCAGTGCATCATATAGAAAGCAGATACCAAGAGCCAAGAATGTATGCAGAAGCTGCACAGTTAAAATTTTACAGCATGTGAAGGAGAAGAGAACGCCCTTGTAAGGCAAGAGGCTTCCCGCAGATTAAAATGGATGCTGTTTCTGCTGTTTCAACCTGCGCAATGGCACTGCCTTTGCTAGAGAGAAGTGTAGCAGAGCTGTTCTCCTCAGGGAACTAGCAACGAGGTTTAATAACATGTAGCCAAGACCGCTCTGGGAGAATGGGGAGGGGAGCCTCACTCATCACTAACACAATCAGCCAATTATATTATACACACAAAGAAAAAGATCAGTCTGGGGCTGGTGTGACCTTCTGGTGCTTTATGAAGGCGGTTAACTGATGTGGAAACATTCTAGTCCTCATTAAAGAGGAAAGGGAATGCAAAAAAAGACAGATCAATACATTGCCTTGAACTGCTAGTGTTATTCTCCCTGCAGTGATTTTACTAACAGTGCACACAAGATCATATGCAAGCCTGTGGCACCATAGTTCTAAGAACTTTAAAGGAGCCAGCAACATTTTAATAAGGCAATAGAACTGGAAAAAAATTGTGGACAGATGTGATATATTCAAAGAATTCTTTTAATTAAAAATGTTCTCATATTAAGAAACAATACATACATTTGATGTTTGTGTTCAGCATTTTACTAATAAACAGCTAATATGTAAAATAATTTGGTATTCATCCAAAATTTGTGCTCTGGGTTTTGGTTACTACAATAATTTCTAAAAATCTTGGTATCACCTTTGGCCAACTATTTTTCATGAATTTAAGCAGCTATACAATGAAACACCATGTCATCAAGGTAAGAAAGGCAAGTGTTGGAGGGGATGGAACAGTTTGTAGGTCAGTTTATTGCGCAAAAAACCACAAGAGGAATCCATCTAAATTCACCCTAAATCTGGGTGAAACCCAGTTAAACAGATAACATGGCAAACTGTAGCCAGGTGGCAACCCCCATTTTTGCCAACTAGACAGGTGGCAAAATGCCGCCAGCAATTGCACAAGTTAATGTCATGCCCACTAGGAGTCACATCCCAAGTGGACCTACCTACAGCACACATGACATGTGGAGAATTTTTCAGTGCTCTATGCTTATGTAGGGACTTGGAGAAATCTTTCTACCAGCCCATGGGGAGCTTTTCCCTTCATGCCACAAACTACTTCTACTGGGCATCTATAACAAGAAGGCTCATGAATCATGACATTGGCATTCTACTCTCTGCTTTGCTCCAACTGGCACAATGACCTCAAGTAGGTGCACCCACCAGCTTTTATCCTAGTCTCTTTCCTTCTTGTTCAACCCCTTCCCTATTTGGCGCATACTCTTGAGTAGAACTTTGTCACCATCTGAGAGAAGATGTAGATGGAATAGTATAGTTTTTTAAAGTCACTTCATGCAAAAATTTAAAAATTTCGTCTCCTCCAGTGAGAGGAAAATGCTCTAAAATTTATAGATTTTTGTGGGTTTTTTGGGCTGTGAGGCCATGTTCTAGAACGGGGTAGGCAACCTTTCCCCTTTAAGGGCCGAGGGACTTCAGCTCCCAGAAGCCTCAGCCATGTTGGCCAATAGTTCCATGTTGGCCAATAGCTCCTGGGATTCTGGGAGCTGAAGTCCCTCAGCCCTTAAAGGGGAAAGGTTGCCTACCCCTGTTCTAGAAGAATGTATTCCTGACTTTTCACCTGCATCTGTGGCTGGCATCTTCAGAGAATGCTCTGAAATTTGTTTCCCTAGTTGGAGATCCAGAACAATACAGTCACTTCCTGAGATTTTAGCTGGTATCCTGACAAGCCTACTGGAGATAAGAAAAATTATTCCTATCTACACTTTGCTCTGGAATCAGTTGACTCAAAGCAATAGAATTCACCTTCCTAAATTTAATCCAACCAAACAAGGACCGTGATGAATCAGAGTGAAGATCCATCAAGTCCACTCTATTGTCTCAGTTGCCTATGGAAAACCTACCAAGCTGAACATGACTGCAAGTACTTTGGTCTTTCTCAGAAGCTGATATACAGAGGCATATTGATGGCTGTGACAAGATTTTATCTAAATCCATTTCAGTGCTGTCCAAGTTAGACTGTTGTTGTCAAGTTGCATATGACTTACTGCAATCCTATGAATAAGAGACCTTCATGAGCTCTGTTCAGCTGTTGCAAACTCTGGACTGTGCCTTCCTTGATTGAACACTCCATCTGTTATGTGGCCTTTCTTGTTTTCTACTGCTTTCAACTACAATTCCCAGAATTCCACAGCATTGAGCCATGACAGTTGAAGTGGTGTCAAACTGGATTATTTGGGCAGTGTGGAAGCAGCAACTGAGAAGGCCTTCTCCCTTGAAACACCTAGTGAACAATTTGAATTTAAACAGAGAGAGGGACTATTCTTCAATAATGAAAAGGGACTTGGAATTTGAAGAAAATTAAGCATAACACTGTTTTAACAATACCCACCCTCCCCATCAGCAGACTTGACTGTGTTTAACTATGAGCAGTACTGCACCCTTAATTCTACTGAAATGAGGCTTAGCTGAAATCAGTAGGAGTGACTGACTACAAAAAGCATGCTGGGGATTTAACTGCCTGGAAGGTTTTACAAATGTACTAATCTGTCCATCAAATATCATCTCTGTAGTGCAGCTGGAAGTAAAAAGATCATGGAAATATAATGCAAGCATCATTCTCTTAAAGGAGCTAAGTAATATCTATGATATTTTTTTTTTCTTGAAAACATGGGTCTGGGATGAGGAATAAGTATTTTTCAAGAAATAAAATTGCCAAAGGCAAAACAGCAGAAAAATTATCTTGTTTGGTTTCGACATACTAAAAGCACAAAAAGCAAGAAAGGTTTCTGTATTTAGTGTTGACAAATAAAACACCTCATCCTGTTTTGTAATGGCTGAATATGTGTATTTAAAGGGGAAGCTCTAGTTTATACTTTAGAGCAGGGGTCAGCATACCTTTTTTGGGGGTGGTGGTGGTGGTTCCACTGTCCCCTGATCGTCAGCGGGCCAAAGGGCGGAGAAAATGGTGCCAGAGGTGCGTGCGCATATGCGCGTGCACGCATGCACACTACTCCTGTTGTTGTGCGCATGCGTGCACGAGCGCAGGGCACCATTTTGTGTTCCAAAATGGCACCCGCGCTCACACACGCATGCGCACAGTGGTGGGTGCCATTTTGAAATGCAAAACAGCGCCGCACATCGCGAGTGCATGCAGCAGGACTGGCCACGGGTCGGTTCAAAGGCCTCGAGGGGCCGAGTTCGGCCCGCAGGCTGTAGTTTGCCGACCCCTGCTTTAGAGGGACTGATTTAGTTTTAAGTCTGGAAATGGAAACAAAAACTAAAAAAAAAAAATCACTGAATGGGAACAGCATCAGAAAAGGGATAGATGAAGTGTGGCAAATGGGGAGTTTGTCCCTAAAACCTTTTTTTTTTTTTTTGGAAGGGTAGAGCTTTTGGAGGTCTCTAGTAGCAATATTATTGCAGCCTGGTGGGTCCTCAATCCCCTAGTCCTCAAAAGTTCAAGCAGCAACAAACCAAAACAAATCAAGTCAAACCAACCAAAATTCCAAAACAAAGCTCAAATGAGAAGTACATGGCAAGCTGTGTTCTTTCAAGTCAACTTTGTATCCTGATGTTTTCTTAGAAAGATTTATTCAAAAGCAGCTTCATTTATATACCGCTTCATATCATGCTATGGGATGTCTAAGCGGTTTACAACTGTAAGCTCATATTCAGAGGTGGTAAGGCAATGTGAGGTAGAGAGTATGACTTGGCCAAAGTCACTCAGTGGGTTTCCATGGCTGAGTGGCAATTTGAGCCCTGATCTCTAAGAGTCCTAGTCTAACACTGAAACCACTCACTATGTCACACTAAATCTCTTGTATGTAAAATTACTTTTATTTTTTAAATTTATTTTTCATTCTTAATATGTGTCTGTGGAGAGTCCCAAGGGCTTCAAATCAGCTCCTGGACCTTCTGAATATGTCTAAACCAGGGGTTCCCAGCCTGTGCTTTGAGGAGCCCTTAGGGCTCCACATGCATTTCCAGGTGCTCCGCAGCTGCTCCAGGAAAATGAAAGAAATAAACACTGAATGAAATTAAAGAATAAAAATATACTCTTCTATATACTCCTAAACACCAATAGCTTGTAAGACATAGGGTAGGCCTCTTAGGCACTCCGCCATAGAAATAAGGGCTCCATGAGTCAAAAAGGTTGGGAACCCCTGGTCTAACCCATATTAGAACAATGGTGGGCAATTTGTTGGGATGAAACTCCCTTCATTCCCACAACTGGCTAAGATGGCTGCGGTTGAGAGCATGTATAATCCAAATACACTGAGAGAACTGTATGGACTGAATTTGATTGTGTATTCCTGCATGGCAGGGGGTTGGACATGATGGCCCTTGAGGTCTCTTCCAACTCTATGATTCTATGCCCACCCCAGCATTACCAAAAATGATCTTAATATGGAAATAATGAATATGGAATATGGGGAAAAATCGAACATCATATGAAGATAACCTTTCTCTAGACCTTGTTTTGATGCTTGTGAGACACTGTGAAGTAGGAGGAACATTAGTTACAAATGTAAAAATCAAATATAATTTTCCTTCCATGTATTTCAGCAGGTGAGGTGTTTTTGTCTCTCCACAGTTCTTTCCAAATTTTTCCATGTGAGTAGATTTTTGGTAGGAAATGAAACACAAAGAATGGTAACACAAAGCCACTTAGATACTTTCGTACATGCAAAATTTTGCTCCACCCCTTTGTTTTCTTTGCATCTCTTTCGTCAACATCCATCAATTTCAAAAGTAATACAATATTACCTAAAGGCATGTACATAATTATTCCCATACAGTTCAAGAGCAGATATTCCTTTCAGTCCATCCACAGATTTCACAGAGATGATGCAGAAAAACTGAGAGTGACTGAGAGGATACCACACCCTTTGAACCAATGGAAATCTAGTATGGCAAATTCTATGGCAGATTTCACTAGTAGCCCCAGTGATGGCAACTCCTAGCACTACTAGGATTTCTGCAGCTATTCTGCCTTTTAACAGGCCACATGTACAATATCAGCCTTATTGGCAGCATATATGGCTAGGACTGGTGGAAACACAATGTTATCCCATGGTTACAGCAAACATGGAAAAGGGAGATTGAGAAACAGTACATGGACCATGAATTGCTCCTAAGTGTGGCTAGGACATACAGTACTTGAGTCATTTAAATAAAGTAGATTAATCCCTCCCTCCCACATAATACCTTCTTCTCCTTCTCTCTCTCTCTTTCTCATACCCACACAAAAACACATACAGGGAGGGAGCAATGACACCTTGAGCATAAACAGCACTTCCATTTTAGGGATAAATATGAGAGCTTTTATTCTTTATATGCATGCAGCAGGAACTAATACATAGCAGTTGTAAATATGTAGCTGTATAATTAGTACAAGATATAGTGTAATAGCCTGGATTAACAGCACACCTTCATTCACAAAGACTGTGTCCCATGGTTATTTCTTTCCCCTGTACTTGGATTCATTCTTGGAGTATGGGAAGTAACAATTTTTAAAGCCATTTTTAAAAAACAAATATCCCATAGCACATTTGGAGTGTACTTAGAATCACAGAATCATAGAGTTGGAAGAGACCACAAGGGCCATCCAGTCCAACCCCCTGCCATGCAGGAACTGATGCCTCATCCATAGAGGAATGAAAATCACGTAGGACTGAGCAGCTGAACTCCAGAGCAGGCAATAGGCAGCCACCTGATGTGACTGATAGGTTTTAGTTACTTCCCCAGCAGAAGTAAATAAAGTGGTTAACTGCAAAATGTTGGCTATACAAATATAAAGTCATTCCCCGCACAGACACACACCTGTCCCATATTCCTTTTTCTTATGATATATATCCATTCTTTCTGTGTGCCATTAACTTGAACCAGTAGTTATGGGCAAGGGTTTCTGACTTCCAAATGTCTAAGAATAAACAACATCTACACAGACTCCTCCTAACTTCCCCTCCAGACTTTCATTGCATTCATTCAGCTCTGTGGCACGCAGGTAGGCTGAGAGTGGAGGTATGGATCTGACTCCATTTATACCAAGGGTGGGCAACTGCACTGGTCATAAGGATCAATTTTCCCTATTGCTTCTCCTCTCCTCCACTGGACAGGCTTCACTGACGCATCTTAGATGGCCTGGAAGTGATTAGAAGTCACTTCAAATTGGATTTTAAGTTATGTGTTTGGCTATTCTTGCATATTTTTGTGATTTTCAGGGATTTTTCTGCTCACTTTTGGTTTTGGGTTCCGTGGGGGATTGAAAAAATAGGGTTGGGCTGGGTTGATATATTGTCCACAGGCTGTATTTTCCTCATCTTGCTCTTGTTGTTGTCTCCTTTTAAGTTGTTTCTAACTTATGGTGACCTTAAGCATGGGGTTTTCTTGACAAGATTTGTTGCCGGTGGGGTGTTGCCTTTGCTCTCTGAGGCTGAGACTTGCCTTATGTCATAACTTGTCTTATGTCACCCATGACAGACCAGGAATTTGAACCCTGATGTCTACAGTCATAGTCCAATGCTCAAACCACTACACAACACTGTCTTTCATAATCCTGGCTCTACATACTTTAAACAACAATTTATGAGGTGGGCTAGTACACCCTCAACTATTACTAGCCACCCTGAGCTATTATTTTGCAGGCTTTCCCACAGTTTAATGATCACTCTTAGGATTTTAGCATTTTGTTTTGTTTTTGAAAAAGCAGACCCCTCAAGCCTGACTTCTGCCAACTTCTAAACATTTATTCTTACAACATGCATAACATTTTCCCAAAATCATATCAACGGCTGGTTTTCTTCTCTATTCTGAAACTGCCTCAGACAGTTTAGCTGTGTGTCTGTGGCCTGATTTAAATGTTCAGGCAGAAGTTGGAAACACTAAATTGTCAGACTAAATTTCCCAAATTCCCTTGCTTCCTGTTTTGGACCACAAATCCCATTGTCAGTTTCAACTACATCTGACCTGCTGCACTCATTTAGTCAACACACAAGTAAATTGCACTGATTCAGTGGATCTACTCTATTTGGGATTATCTAGTTGGGATTATCTACTAGATTAAATTCTCAATTTTCAGTATGTGTGGTTGCCACTAAGAATTCTCTCCTTGGCAGAACTCCACACAAATGTGATTACATCTAAATCTGCTTGAGGATCCACTCGGGAAGCAGCTATGTAGATCCTGAGAGAATGAGATGATATAGGCACTTCCCACGCAATCTAGGGATACATATACTAAATAGATTTTAAAAAACCTTCAATCTCATAAAGCTTTACTCATTTTCCTTTTTTAAAACATGGCTTTGAAGTGAATTGAAATGTGCTTTTTATTGTATTCAGTAGTACTCTATAGTCTGGAGCGTGGTACGAGGAGAAAGCTGTACATTTAAAATTATGTAGACTTAAAAATCCTTTTATATTATTTAACTTCTTCATGACTAATATAGGTATGTCACAAAAATCTGAAATAAATTATTTCTTGCTTTACACATTACCAATCAATTAAAAAAAGAAATGACTCAGAGCTGTTTCATATCTTACAAATTTTTGACAAGACTGGTCTCTTTTTTTCCAGATGCAGTGCTGGGTTAACGTGTAAAACCCCCAAACAGCAGCCCATATAACAGCTATTTCTTTCTACAGATACCCGTTTGGGAAGGATTTCTTTAGTTTCTCTTTCATCTGAGGAATTTAGAGCATTTTATGGGGTTAATTTATAGGGTTAATGAAACCAATTCAGCTGTAGAGTCAGGCCTTAAATATAGAATCCATGGCTAGGTGAGTAGGACAATTTGGGGGCGATAACAGAAAAAGCCCTCTGGGAGGTAGCCGAAAGCCTAGATATCTGCTACAGCCTCAAAAATCTAGGCTTTCGGCTACCTCCCAGAGGCTTTTTCTGTTGTCGCCCCCAAATTGTGGAATGGCCTACTGGATGAGATCCGTCAACTGACATCTTTAGACAGCTTTAAAAAAGCGATCAAGACGGATCTCTTCCGGCAGGCCTTTCCAGGCTAGAAAAATCCCGGCCTCAGGCCCCTTCTCAGGCCCTTACTTTTTCCCTCTTTTCCTTTCTTTAAGGGAACTCTATCTGCCTCCCTGAAAGCCACCAGTTACATTGCCACAGTCCTCTGTTTCGCTGTATAATTGTGACTGTTGTTTTAATGTTGTTTTAATTTTAATTATTTTAATTTGTAATAGATTTAATAACTTTTTAAGGAGTGGGTGGGATGTAATTTGTTTTTACTATTGTATTGTATTTTATTGTGAGCCGCCTCGATTGATCCCAAAGGGGCGAGGTATTATTATTATTATTATTATTATTATTATTATTATTATGACTATGAAGCTAATGACAGAAAGCAAGGGCTTCTTATTTTTCTTTTAAAAATATGCCTATAAGATGTCACCTATAAGTGATATACACTCATCCCTCCTGATTTATGGGGGTTCCGTTCTGGACACACACACACACACACACACACCCCACGAATTGGAAATATTGCAGATATTCAAGGCCCATTAGTTATACTGGTGGTGTGCTCCTGCATGCGTTGCAGTGCGTGGCCATTTTGTTTCTCCTTGCTTGCCATCCACAAAGGACCAAAACTGTGGACTCCCAAGTTTGCGAACGGGGAGGGACGAGTGCATATTAATGTGTTCTGTATACAATATGGGTAATCTCCTTTAGCCCGCAGTTTAATGTCATTGGCTCTTGGCCTAATATGAAAATCCCTCTACCAGTAGTAGTTCTGACACTTTGGAAAGTGACTTTTAAAAAGTAACCAGTTACACTTAACAAAGTAATTAACATTATAGTGAGAACTTCAAAAAGAACTCCTTCCATTCTTGTTATTAAAATTTTGCGGACTTTGAATCCACAGCCTCGCTTTTTGTGGGAGGGACAAGCAGGTAGGTATAAAATGGCCGCCTGTGCCATTATTTTCAACGGGGCTCAAATATTTGCGAGCCACCATTTTCGTGGGTGGTGGTGGTTTGGAACAGATCCTCTGCAAATTGGGAAGGGCTACTGTATCCATGGATTCTGCATGCATGGATTCAACCATCCATGGTTTGAATATATATTAATATCCATGGCTTGAATATATATTAATCCAAAAAGCAAATTTATTAATCCAAAAAGCCATATATATTAATCCAAAAAGCCATTTTAAATAAGGGACATCATTTGACTAAGCTATGTATATAATAGGACTTCAACATCCATGGATTATGGCATCCAGAATGGGTCTTGAAACCAAACCCAAGCAGTTACCAAGGGCCCATTGTATAGTAATTTACAGTTACTTTACTTAATATTTTGAGGAGAACAAAACCAGAATGCCAAAAGGGCACTGGACTATGACACAAAGCATGCCTAAGCAGGGAGGCATACCCCTGTAACTATAAAAGTAGCCAGAGTTACAGTCATCTTGCAAGGGGAATGCAGTTATGCCTTACTTCAGGGGTAGGCAACCTTCCCCCTTTAAGGGCCGAGGGACTTCAGCTCCCAGAATCCCAGGAGCTATTGGCCAACATGGGATTATTGGCCAAAATGGCTGAGGCTTCTGGGAGCTGAAGTCCCTTGGCCCTTAAAGGGGAAAGGTTGCCTACCCCTGCCTTACTGCATTGCAATCCTAACTTAATTTAGAGCCATTGCAGACCAGCCCAAAGGGCTGGCCTGGGGGTAGAGTTGGGGTGGGGCAGCCCACACCGGCCACCCCAACCCCAGCCCAATGCCATCCTGACGCTGCACAGCTGTATGCACGGCCACACGGCATCAGGACGCCCTCCTGGCGCAGTGTTTAAACAGGAAGACAGATTTAAATAGTGTTTAAATTAGGAAGAGCAGTGGTGCCAGGTTTTAGGGCGGCCTTTTGCTGTCCCTAAAAGGAGCGGCGTTTTGCCTCTCTTTTTGGGGTGGCAAAAGGGAGGATCGGGGCTGCGGCATGTCTCTGGTCTCCTCTACCAGAAAGTGCAATGCAGTTTCTGAGAGATGTGGGGCTCTTATCTACTGGAAATTGACATTTTACAGGTAAGAGCCAATGTCCATCTCTCCATGAAAGATACTTAAGGCTGCTGACAGAATCATATAGTTGGAAGAGGCTGCAAGAGCCACCTAGTCCAACCACCTATCATGTAGGAATACAAAGCTATAGCATCCATAAAAGATGCCAATCCAATCTTTGTTTAAAGACATCCAAAGAATGATGATGATGATCATGTTGATGATGACTTTTAATTATACCCTGCCTTTCCCCAAAACTGGAACTCAAAGCAGTTTATGTGAAGACTATTCCAAAGAAATGAAGGCTTCAAAAGAAAAGAAAAAAGTTTAAACTGGCAACATGTTAAGCAATTATTGAACTGCCACTATACAATACAGGAAATGAAATCAATGCTTGTTTGTCCGCAGGAAGACGATATTGGAAACAGTAAAATAATAATAATAATAATAGTCTGATACAATAAAACTTAAATTGTTAATCAAACAAATAACTCCATTACAAACTAATTTTTCCCCACAGACCAGTGCAAACATATTTTAAATATGTTCTCCCTCCTTTTTTCCAATACATATCCTTGTCTTTTTTTAAAGCTACAACACAGCTCACTTCCTGTCTTCAGTGACTTGGTTCCAGCCTCAGGTTTCCTGATTAATCAGCAAAGGAACTTAGCAATGGAAGGAAATTGCTCAAAGAAGCAATTCAAGGAAAGAATGGAAGGCCATCTGGGATGAATGTTTCAGGAATGGGACTTCTTTTCTCTTTCAGTCTTACAATTCTGAATGGCATATTTTACAATGGTCTTTATTCAGAGGAGTGCATGTGCAGAAGAGGTGCCTTCTATGTGACTTTTTAGAAGCAGTTCATCATTGAGGAACTCTGAACAATACATTTTAAATCCCTCTGTGTTCAACAAATGCCTTGAATATTTGGGATTAAAATTTTAAAAACGAAAATGGTACAAGCACAACAAGACAATTTTGTTTGTAAAAAACCAGGACCTAGTGCTAAGAGGAAAAGGTTGGCTGGTTGAGAGGAAAGAAATACCATCATGCACATTTTGAGTACTTCACTGGCATTATTTTTGATAACTGTCAGAACATTGCAAATGTTTGGCTAGGACTTGAAAAATAAATCATCAAAGAGCATCAAGCAGATTCATGGCAAAGGCAAGATTAAAACCAACACCAGCAAGTGGTGAATCCTTGCTTTATATGCTGAATGCTATGAACTGCCACCTAGCGTCCAGAAGGCAAAATAAATCAGATACAAGCTGTATTTTTCTTTCTTACAAAATTATGGCTTTGTGCTGATGCTGATAATCCGGCACAGAGGTCCAAGAAGTAGGATGAATTACCACTTGCTAGGTATCTTTCTGCTGCTTGTCCAAACGCCTTTTTAAAACTGAATCACCTTGATTTCAGGAGATTTTGTTAATGGGAATTGGCTTCCATTCACCTTCAGTTACTTTGATTATACAGTAGAAGAAAGAGAGAGAGAGAACTGCCTGGATATTGATGATGTCCAGGTAATGAAAATGTATCTTTTCCCTTTTTCTTTTTTGAGGTAGAGCAAAAGCTAAAATTAATTGCAAAATTAATGACCTGGGATTATTTGAAAGGGTAGGAATTTAACAGATCATGAGGCTAAACTGATTTGGCTAAAGGAATCAATTGTTTCAGGCATGGCTCTCCATGTGTAGTGGTTTGAGTGTTGGACTATGAACATGGAGACCAGGGTTCAATTCCCAGCTCGACTATGGGCCTTTGCAGACTGCCAGAAATAGTGCAAATTCAGTCCACTTTAAGGGTTAGGGTTAGTGCTAGGGAATCATGGGAATTGTTTTTTTCCCCCCTGAGATATTGAGCCTTCTCTGTCAGAGAGCTCTGGTGCCACAATAAAATACAATTCCCATGATTCCCTAACCCTAACCCTTAAAGTGGACTCAATTTGCACTATTTCTAGCAGTCTGCAAAGGCTCTATGAAACCCACTGAGTGATTTTGATCAAGTTACATGCTTTCAGCCTCAGGGGAAGACAATGGCAAACATCCTCTGAACAAAACCTGCCAAGAAATGCCCATGGTAGGTTCACCTTAGGGGTCACCATAAGTGGAAACACTTGAAGGCACACAGCAACAACAATAGGAGGCAACATGAAGTCTTCAGTATAGCTTATCCCTCTTTGTTGTTGTTATCTGCCTTTGTTGTTGTGTGTCTTCAAGTGAAACCTGATTTATGGTTACACTATCCTAGCCCCCTATCAGAGCAGGTTTGTCATTGCCATCCTCTGATGCTGAGACTGTGTGACTTGCATAATGTCACTCAGTTAATTTCCAAAGCTGAGTGGGGATTTGAACCCTGGCCTCCCAGATTCCAAGTCCAACACTCAAACCATTACACCACATTGGCTCTTTGCCCCTCATTAGTGGTGGTAAATCTGTTACCTCCAGTCATAGATCCATCTTCAAGCACCTATATGTGGAATTGTTTGATTGCAAATATAGCTTTTTATAAAAATAAACCAATGTCTGGAAATTCCTTTATTGGAAATTTTAATGTGATATTAAATGATATTTTAATAGTTGAACAAAGGCATTACCATGCTCTGCTTTTTGTTTTACTAAGGGCTGTACTTTTTATGGGTTATTCAAATTTATATTTGAGCTTTTGTAAATGAATACCTTTAACAAAATTTTAAAATATATTCACTAATTATAATCCCCTAAATTATTAATAAGGTTATTAACAAAATGTATAAGTTCTTGTCAGATTTATTAGGTGTTAAAGGAGCAATTTAAAGGATTTTAAGAATATGTCTAAACAATGATACAGCACAGTAAAAGTATGGTACTGTATAATTATATGACTTAATCTATGCTAATCTGCACTGCCTGATATATAGGAATGACTGCCAGGAAAAAAAGCAGTACAAAACACTTAAGAAGTCAGTCCTGCTTACATATGTCAGCCAAGATTTTCTTATCTCTTTCTCCCTGAGCTGTGATGGGTTGAGAGTACGAATAAACACTCTCAGTACATTTAAGTTCTAACATGCTTTGAATTCACCAAGCCTGCTGGAATGTTTCATAGCCCTGGAGGCTCACTGTTGCACCCTAACATGGTATTTCAGGTATTTCTATGACTCTTAATCCTTTAAAACAGTTGAAAGAGTAAAGAAGGGATATCTCTTCAGCTCTGAATGCAGCTAATATGCAGCAATTATGAAACCCCTGTTGGAATACCTTCATACAAAGAAGGCCTCAAGAGAAATTAGTTCCCTTTGAAAGATTATCTGGTGAATAGTGGCATAACATATGCAACATATTGGAATTTGTCCTCCAGTACTAGGGAATATAACCAGAAGAAACTTTCTTTGAAGGCAGAACCCTGTGACCTGCCCATAAGCATTTATTCCACACTGTAACTTTATTCTGATTATGAGAATTACCGTAAGTTCCAATTCAACCTGCTCCCTTGTGCTGGTGCCAAGAAAGAGTTCTGAGTTAGAAATAATAATGGAAAATCATTTCAGATTTTATTTTTATTTTTATGGGTTTATTCAGTAATTAAAGAATGGATACCAGTCTCAGTGAGAAATACTGAGAGCCTTTAAACATTTTTTAAAACTTGATTGTTAAGAGCTCAGTCCTAAATACTCTCAAGACACTAGATCCCACTTGATCTTGGAAGTTAAGCAGGATCAGCCCTGGTTAGTACTGTGATGGGAGACTGCCAGGGAATACCAGGTGCTGTACACTGTATTTCAGAGGAAATAAATGGCAAGCCACCTCTGAGCATTCCTTGCCTAAGAAAATCCTATGCAATTCATAGGGATGCCATAAGTTGAGAGGCAACTTGGAGGCACACAATACTTAGAAGAGCCTTTGCAGACCCACTTTAGCCCTTGAGATAAGCATGTTTAGAAGTGGGTACCTGCTAATAACACAGTTCCTAGTGTGGTATACCTAAATTAGGTGTGGGCTCCTTTAATGTAGCCTTTAATGTAATGGGTGAGGTGTGTGTATTTTTCACAGAAAGCTGAGCAGTTTTCATTGCATAGTAAAAAGACTGAGTGTAGGTTTTTTTTAACTGAAAAGCTGTGCAGTTTCTCAAACTATTACTATTTTCAAAAAGTGAGCAGTTTATGTAGTGCTGGTGGGGGTGGGGGAGTGCTGTTTCCCCCCCCCCCCCCCCCCATGTAAGTTTCTTCAGGAGTCAAGAAGTCAAAAACTCAACATCAGTCAGAAAACTGATGAATTTCTGTTCTGTTCCTACCTGACATGTTGTGTTTTTTTTAATACGAACTTATGAAACAACCTAGCCAAGAATATATTTTTCTTGTCCTTCACTATTCAAATCTTATCCTTTTGCCCTTAATTTAAATACTTTAATGCTTAGGCAGAAAGGCAGTACTGCATATACATGTGACAAGCTAATACATAAATAAATATGACCCCTGCTCCTAGCTGAGAATATGTGACACTACAAGAATATTGATCAGAGGCTTCACACACCCTTTAATCCAAGAATGAGCTTCAAATTTTACACATATTCTTCATAATAATCATTAAAATGTTTGGGCTCATTGTGGTTTGGAGCTAGCAATATTCTCTAGGCAGACACACAGCAGATAAATTTTAGCATTATATATAAAGATCTTATTTAGGTTTTCAAGGCAGGTCCATATTTTACTGAATGGATAGGGCAGAGGTTTATGCTTCCCTCATGTTTACTGTAATAACAGATAAAAGAAACTGTAATGAATTAGTCAGAGGCTGGTCATTTATGAGCCAGTTACAATTACACAACCCTTAGTCACACAAGTGACATAATACACCTTGCAATGGTATCTGCCCATACTTAGTCATACTTTTTCATTGCCAGAGGCTAGAGTTTATACAAATGGCAGAGGAAAAGTATTTACTTAAACAAGCCAGCATTAACTTTCAAGGAACTCTGAAGTGTTGAAACCAACTGTCAGCTGCAGAAAATCCATCAATAATACATTCGGCTGAAAGTGGAATTATTTCATCATATGTTATTTTTACACACACCTACACAATCTCTAGTTATTTTTTCCACTTTAAAAATACTGAAGTACAGTATTTTTAATGTTTTCAATGTAAACTCAATCTTCTTGATAATAAGAGTCCCTTAGTAACTTCAGAAGTGCTCTACACTTCCCTCTACAACAAGGATCAACAGAAAGCTTCTTGATTAGGATAGTGTTGAAACTAATATAAGCTACGAGCTTGTACATACCTTTGTGGGAGAAAGCCCCACTAAGTTCAGCGGAAATGAACAGAATCATACTTTTGTTGTGCATAAAAGTCTGAAACTCTAAGCATACCTACTTGGAAGTAAATCCTGTTAACATAAATCCTGTCCTGAATAAATCCAATTACAACTGAGATGCCAACTTAAAAAATATACACCAAATATGGAAAACAGAATGACTTTACCTTTCCTACCCCTCCAGAACCCTACAACACTGAATTTGTTACTATCTTGTGCTTAGTAAAGCATTTAAAAGAAAACAATTAAGAGTTTTAAGCAATACTGAAAATACCTTTTAGGGCGTATATATATATATAGATGATAAAAAGGTTAAAAGGCATTATGGGCTGTTATGATGTGGCTATTATCATTTACTATAAAATTAGCCACTCCAACCACAAATTTAGACTGGTAGCATAATCCTGCATATGGATTCTCAGAATCAGGTTCCACAGACTTTAGTGAGGCTTTCTCAGGATTACAGCCTCAATGTGTTTAAAAATCCTTATGGTAATTATTCTAGGAAATAAGATTTATGGTGAGTGTATGAATTTCATAAGGTTTTCTTAGTCAAGGCATACTCAGAGGTGGTTTTGCCAGTTCCTTCCTTGCTCTGAAATACAGCTTACCACACTGGTATTCTGTGGCAGTCTCCCATCCAAGTACTAACCAGGGCTGACTCTGCTTAGCTTCTAAGATCAGATAGGGTTTGGTGTCTTTAGGGTGTTTAGGCCATTCAAGGAATAGGCTTACATATCCTAATGGCGCCAGATTCTCTCTCATTTTGGAAAATAAGCAGGGCTAGCCCTAGTTACCATAGCATTTTGATGCAAGAACACCAACACTATCAGGTGCTGTAGGCTATATTTCAGAGGAAGGAATTGGCAAAACCACCTCTGAATATTCCTTGACTAAGGAGATTATTGCATTACCTTTGCTCCTGGCAGAGACATAGGATGTAACTTTAAGAAGATGGATTTTATCACATTCACTCATTACTGGGTAGCAGGCAGCCCGTATGCAAGCTGGGATTCTCCGGGCTTCTGCTGCAGCTTTTCATGCACAGGATTTTCCTATTCTTGAAAAGCTGCAGCAGAAGCCAGGCTTGCATACAGGCTGCCTGCTGCCTAGTGACAGGTGAATGTGATAAGCTCTGTCTTCTTAAAGTTACATCTCACGTCTATGCCAGGAGCAAAGGTAATACAATAATCTTCTAAGAAAACCCTATGCAATTCACACACTCACCATAAATTAACAGGTGGCTTGAAGACACAAACACACCTTTCCTTGAATAATTAACATTAGCACAAGTATTTCTAAACACACTGAAGCTGCAACCTGGCAAAGGTCTCACTAAAGGGAATACAAGTGCAGGATTATGCTACATGGACATGTAAAATGAAATCACCAGGTCAGATAAGCTTTGCACAAGTAAACGAAAACAATCTGAACCTTCAAAAGACCATTTCAAAACTTCTTCCAAAATGTATCCATAACTGAATTTTCCTTTCACCAGCTCTGCTTTTCTTCTGATTTCCATTGTGGTAGACAAACTTAAAGATTTTTGCTTGTCAACATGTTCGAGGTGGGGTTGGTGGGGAGGGAAGGGTTATATAATCTCATGACTTCTTTCTATTTTGCTGTTCACATAAGTTCAGTAGAAGATTCTGGAGGCAGTTGCTGTTTACCTTGCCTTTTGGAGGCAGGCATGCACAGCTACAGGAGCATTGGCCAGAGCAGAATCCCACCCTTTCCCAGAAAAAGCATTATTGAATCATTTATTGCAACCTGAAATGGAAAGTGTATTTATTGCAACCTGAAATGGAAATGTGTATCTCTAGCTCTCCTTCAACATCCTGCTCAACTAAGGATGATGCAGCCAGATAAGAGGACAAAGAAGAAAAAGGGGCTGAGAGGTGTAAAAAGATCTTGAAAAAAAAAAGAAAAAAAAGAGGATCCTTTTTGTCAGAGCCTTTGTTGACTGAAGTACGCCTGTATTAGTTTACACCCTTTTCAGTCTACATCCTGGTGAAATATGTCTCTTGCTGTACTGTCATAGGAATCTCTGTATCTTTCATTGTCAGCCCAGTTGTTCTGCCACCAGGCCCAAGTTGTGTAGTTCTGCTTCTGTGGGTGCCTTCTCTTTTGACCATTCTCCAACCCACAGGTGCCTATAAAGACCATTTCTGAGGTACCCCTCCTCTATGTAGCACCATGGCATTCTTCTTTGCCTTCACTACCATAATTATCTTTTGCATCCCATCCTTCATCCTTCAGGGGTGGGTGGGTTAGGGGAATCAAGTGGATTGATGTGTTTTATCATGTATGGCAGGGGTAGGCAACCTTTTTGAGCCATACTCAAATTACAAAAAAAAGTTTGAGTTGCTGTCCCTCAGACAATTGGGGGGCTGAAGCACCAAAAATAAATAAATAAACAAATATATATATTAATTTAAAAAAATTAAAAATTAAAAAAAATATGCATGCACACTCTCTCAGCCCCAGAAAAGCCATGGCAAAACCCCTGTGGAGATTCGCCAAGAAAACCCCAAGAACAAGTAATAACAACAATAATCAATATCATCATGGCGGGCAGCGGCAGTACCGGCCTGGGGCCAGTCCAAAGGCCTTGGGGGGCCGCATCCGCACCCCCCCCCAAGGCCTTAGGTTGCCTACCCCTGATGTATAGTTTTAATCTGCTGTATGCCACCCCGGTTGCCTAAGCAGAGGGGCAGGTTAAAAATAAATTTATTATTATTATTATTATTATTATTATTATTATTATTATTATTCACGTACAGTCTGTCCTCCATATCCACAGGTTCTTTATCCATGAATTTAACTACTGACGGCTTGAAAATATTAAAAAATATAAATTCAAAAAAACATACCTTGATTTTGCCATTTTAGACAAGGGACATCATTTTACTGTGCCACCGTACTTAATGGGACTTGAGTATTGATGGATTTTGGTATCCACGAAGGGTCCTGGAACCAAACCCCAGAGAATACCAAAGACCCATGTACCTCCTCTTTCTTCTTCTGTCCCACAGAAGTCTACACTTCATTTACTCAGCCATACAGCTCCCTGCTAATGGTTATCCAGTTGGAACTATTCTGCTAAACTGACTTCACAGGAATGATATGAGGATTAAATGAGAGGGGAGAGCTACGGCATGAAATTTGTACACTGGTTGTGAAGGATGGGTGTGGTTTAATAATAAAAATAAATTAAATCCTCCTGTAATTTGTGGCATTACATTTTCAAATGTATTTGCATCATAGTTAATATCAGAAAAACATGTTTTCTTAAAAGGTAATGAAATGAAGATCTTTACATTGTTGGATGTGATGTACAGTTTTAGAAAAGCAACATACCTTATATACTCGTGTACAAGTTGACCTCATGTATAAGTCGAGGGCAGGTTTAGGGGACAAAATTTTGGATTTTGATATGACCCATGGGTAAGTTGAGGGTACAACTTAGAGGCATGTAACAAAGGATGAAAATGACAAAGTTCCTCACATGCATGCACTCTCTCCTTGCAAAAAGCAAATGGGGCCGTTTCCCTCCTCCCTGGGAAAGGAGGGAAAGAGAGAGATCTCCCTCTTTCCCTCCTTGACCAGGGAAACAGCCCCAATTGCTTTTTGCAAGGCAAGCATAAGTCTGTATACAGTGGTACTTCTACTTACGAAATTAATTCGTTCCGACAGCCATTTTGTAAGTAGAAAATTTCGTAAGTAGAAGCAAATTTAACATTGAAATGCCCTAATCCGTCCCAGGCCCCCAGATTCAAGCTACAACTCAATACAAAAATACAATCCTGGAGATCAAAAGCCAAAAATATCACAAGCCGAAAATACAGTCCTGAATATCAGAAGCCACAGAAGCCAAAAATACAGTCCTGGAGATGAAAAGCCAAAAACTCACAAGCCAAAAATACAGTCCTGGAGATCAGAAGCCACAAATATCAGAAGCCAAAAAGCCACAAGCCACAAGTCCTACCTTCCTGGATCTCAGAAGCCACCAATTTCGCTAGCCACACTTCCTCTCCTCTTTCGCAAGCCCAAACAGTGCTGCCTAGCTGAATTTCGCTAGGCAAACACTTCCTCTTTCGCTAGCCAATACAGTGTTGCTTTGCTAGATTTCGTTAACCAATGGCATGCCATGAAATTCAGAGAGTAGCTCATTCGCGCCAATTTCGTAAGTTGGAACGCTTTCTTAAGTCAAAGCAAATTTTTTCGGGAGGCGCGTTTCGTACGTCGAATTTTTCGGTAGAAGAAGCATTCATAAGTAGAGGTACCATTGTATCTCTCTTTCTCAGGGAGGAGGGAAACAATCCCAATTACTTTTAGCAAGAAGAGAGTGTGTGTCTGAATATCTCCCCCTTTCCCAGGGAGGAGGCAAACAGCCCCGATTGCTTTTTGCAAGGTGAAAGAAGGGAAAGAGGGAAAGAGAGAGACATACAGACACATGTGCACCTTGCAAAAAGCAATCAGAGCTGTCTCCCTGGTCCCTGGGAAAGATGGAGATATTCAGATGCACTCTCCCTGCTCCCTGGGAAAGGAGGGACACTCACAAACTCTTCTTGGATGAGCAGCAGCTGTGTAGGTAAGGGGCATGGGGTGTTGCTTCTCAGCACTATTACCGTATTGATCCGTATATAAGTTGACCCAGGATTCTAGTTTTTGGCATAATTTTTTTCGACTTATAGACAAGTATATACAGTATGTTTTAAAATGATTTCTTATAGATAATCTGTCCAGAGCATTGTTTTGCTAACAAGAACTGCTGGAGCTACTAAGGTCTTAGATTCTTATCCAGGATTTACCCTAATCCATATAAAGCTGTCTGGAATGCCTTGCAAAATCACTATTTTGTCTGCAGAAGAAAAGATGTATATTGCTTCAAAGGTTTGTCCAGGCATGAACCTACAATAAATTGTATTCCAGTATGGAGAAGCACAACATGTTTTCTTGTTTGTTTGATTCCCCTGATACCAAGATTGCATGCTTCTAAAAATACACAATTCCCCTGACAAAGGACTATCTTTGGTCCAAAACATATTGTGTTCTTTATTGCATGCATTTGTCTCTGGTGGAGAAGCAGCTTTCCTCAATACCACTGCACTAACCTCCTTTCCCAAGACTAGCTGTTCTGGGGAGAGGAACTATTTCATATTCTTAGTCCTTTGGTAACTCTTCCAAACTCTGCATAATTTTTTTTTTGTTTCACATCTGAAAAGTGGGTTTATACCCATGAAAGCGCAAACAAAAATAAAACCAGTTAGTTCCCCCTCCCGCATCCCTTCCTGCTTTTTATGCTGCAAGGGACTACCATTGCTACATTTTTTAAAGAAAAAAGGGTAATGAAAGAAAATATTCAAGGCCGGACTAAGCAGCATAGTGGCTTTTCTCATGCTGACTAACCAACCTATGTAAATCTTCACTTGGAAACAAAACTGTGAGATAGAACATTTTCACCTCTTCGGAAGCATTCCCTCCACATATTTAAGCAAAAGCAATCTTTATGTCAGATCAGAGTAGCTTTCATTCACTACAATGAAAAGAATTAAAGTGAATGTGGTGGATGAATAAGTTGGCTAGCATCAGAACTCCAGAAGGAACAAGCATAGGAAGAAGAGAATACAAACTAACATCTTCATAAAACAGCATAATTAAGCCAATATAGTGAAACAATTTATTATCTGATGTTCATGTAGCTGCATAAAGCAGGCTCTCAATGGTAGATTGTCAGAATGAAGCCAGACACATAAATATCACCTGTAGGATCAAAGGATGTAATGCAATTTTAATCACTAGAGGTCTGTATGACACAATGATAAAATATTAAACAGCTGGAAAGAAACAAATAGATTTTAAGCTGCTGTTTCCCAAGGAAAACCTGATTAAACCTAATGGTGCTATATCCTAGTCTGATAAGAGGCTAGTTTTACCTGGCATGTCTAGCATGTATATTTGATACCTTTGGCTTTTTCTATGCAATGCCACAGAAGAGCCAAAGACTTCATGTGAAGAACTCCCATCAGATTTTAGAATGCAGCTTTAGAATTCAGCATGGTAACTGTTTTATAATCCAATTCTCAAATCTTGTATATTTGCTTACAATCTCAATTTAGAATTAAGGTGGCTCTTAGAATTTTATGTCATTTCAGCTCCATCCACATTGCAGAAATAATCCAGTTGGACCCCACTTTAACTGTCGTGGCTCAATGGTATGGAATTCTGGGAACTGTATAGTTGGTTGTGGCACTAGAGCTCTCTAACAGGAAGGCTAAATATTTCACAAAACTACAATTTCCAGAATTCCACAGCACTGAGCCATGGCAGTTAAAGTGGTGTCACACTGGATTATTTCTTCAGTATGTATGCAGCTTTTCATAGTTTTCAAAATTTGAATACTGAAAAACAAAATGGATACACCAGAGAACAAATAAAGAGTTAATTGGCTGACCTATCAAACATGGAGTGCCAAGATTGCAGATGTGGGATTGGGGGGGAAAACCTCAATTCAATATTTTGTTAATTGGAAGAATACCTGGTGGCAAATTCTGTTAATCTGTATGAATCTGTTCCATAAAACACAAGGTATTAAATAAGGAAAATCAGCCATAATAGGCATGTCTGGAATCATGGCAGCATGCATGTATGTAGAAAATCTATACCTCCAAATTGAGGAAACCAGTCTTGAAAACAAATCTAGAAATGGTATATATTGGGAACAGTGAGGCCAGGCAGTTATAAAATAAATATGGAAGGTTTCTGAAATTTCTATAAAGGACCCAAATGTGTCTTGATAAGAACAATTTTAACCATTCATAGCAGAAATTTCTGTGATAATACCATTTTCAGTAGCTAAGCTAGTTTAAAAATGACAGAAAATATTTTTTGTGTACATATATCAGCTAAAACATATTACAGATACAGGTTGTGTTTGAGTATCCCATATTCAAAAATCTCCAAAACGTTTTGATCACCGACATGATGCTACAAGTTCAGTGTACATAATGTAAACAAACTTCACTTCATGCACAAAAATACTGCATAAAGATATTGTATAAAATTACCTTCAGACTATGTGGTAGTGATGGTGAACCTTTTAGGCGCTGAGTTCCCAAACTAAATGGCCTTCCAGCACCAGGTGTTATCCTGTGCTGGAGACGGGACTTCTGGGGGGAATGGGACTTCTGGGGGGGATTTCTGCCCTATGGGGGTGGGATTTCCAGGGCGGGACTTCTTCCCCTCACACCTTCCCAGGCTTTTAGCTACTTTTCCAGAGGTAGCTGAAGGCCTGGGATGGCCAGTAGGAGGAGGAACAGGCGTGAGCCTTTTCCTCCTTTTCCTCCTTTTCCCTGCTCCGTGTGCCAGGGAAAATGGTTTCACGTGTCATTTCTGGCACACATACCATAGGTTCGACAACATGGCTATGTGTATATGAAACAAATGAATTTCACATTTAGACTTGGGTCCCATTTCCAAGATATCTCATTATGTATATGCAAATATTGCAAAACCCAAAATCCAAAAAACTTCTGGTCCCAAGCATTTCAGATAACCTGTAATAGTATAAATGCTTTCAATGTTTACATTCTGAGCTCAATTAGATCTATAAAGATCTAAATGACAAAGATCAGGGTAACTGAAATAGGAGTTTGCTTCCAATTACAGGAACAATAGTAAGTTTTCCTCAATGCCAGGTTTTTCAGGTCTAACTGCCTAATTTCAAAGAAAATGGAAGGCTCCCTTCAAAGAAGGATGGAGACTCCCTGGAACAATTTTCAAAGATATACTGTGGAAGTGAGAGAGAATTCCTGATTTTATTCCAGAGATACTGTGAAAATAAAGTGTCCAGGTCTTGCTTTTGTTTCTTTTTCAAAGGTACACCTAATAAAAAGGAACAAAGCAAAGCTACAATTATCAGTAAGAAACAAGGCCAGGCCTCAGTCAAGCTCACTAATACAAACAAGGGAGTTACTCAGGTTCTGCAAGTCCAGACACCACAAAAGACCAAGAGGTGACGTCTTATTTTTTTCTGACTGACTTTTCTTTTATGTCGCAGCCTAAAGACTTTTTCCTACTTCATGTTATTTTTAGAATACAAAACATTACTTCATAGTAGCTTGGCTACTTTTGCTTTTTCTGTTTGTATGAAAAATTGCATGCTGTCACAACCAAGAAAGAGAGATAGAGACCCCTTCTCAAATGATCACAGACTATAGTTACATTACTGTGTGAAGAATCAGTCCTTCAGCCATTCAGATTCAATCCCATCTAGGGTTTTACAAGTCAAAACAACACCTTGAGCTGGGTCTGGAACCAAACAGAAAGCCAATGTAAAGGCTTATTCCCACTGTGATTTAAACTGATTGGTTGATTGGTTTATATGTGCCTCGTTCACACAGGAAATGATTTCAAACCCAACTGCATTCAGTCTGAATCCTGGAGAATCGAAGTGAAGCGAGGCAAATGCAAAAAAATTGCATTTTTTAAAGATGGATTTTTTGGTGGTTCTTTTGAAAAGAATAATTTTGCAAGCATGTTCAACAAATGTGAATGACGCTTGGATTTCAGCTGTATCGCACTGGAGGGGAGGGACTGGCAGAGGGTTTTAACCCATTCCACCCTAGGTTTTGGGAAATCCACCATCCTCCCCCCTCAGCGCTGCCTCAACGCTGTCTTTGACTACTGTGGGGACTTTCGATTTTAGATTTTAAACACTGCCAAGTGGTCCCTGTAAATCTCACTGGTCCTGATCCAGTTGTTTTTGCATTTCCCCCTGGTTGTGCCAGAATATTTTCAAGAGATAGGACAACTCTGGGGGTGCTTTCCTTGGGGAGAAGGGTTTAGTGTGCTTTTTAAAAAATAATAATAATTAAGTGATGGATTTTGTGATCACTCACATTTCTGTGGGTTCTAAAGAGTGGGTCTCATGGTTGCGTCACTGATGACATGTAGATGCACATCATATGATTGACATACAAAACAAAGGCCTGGATGGATTGATCACATTTGATACTGAGCATGCATTTTGTAGCAGCACAAATCTAGTGTGAATGAAAATCATATTAAAATGACACGAATGCATGGAATAATGAAATAATTCGCTTCCGACAGTGGGAACTACACATTGGTATGAATCGATTCAGCAACTGCATGTCAATGCGACTCGCAAACTGGTTTAAATGCAAGTGGGAATGAGGCCTAAGAGTTGCAAATATTGGTATCATCTAATCCAGTGATTCCCAAACTTTGGTCCTCCAGATGTTTTAGAGTTCTGCTCCCAGGATTCCTGACTTTTGGCCAAGTAGGCTGGGGATTCTGAGAGTTGAAGTTCAAAACACCCAAAGGACTAAAGTTTGGGAATCTCTAATCCAATCAATTAAGTTGACTTCAACTAGCTACTGCCAGAATTCTGTTCTCACTGTGGCCAAGTAGATGACTATGGGAAGATCAAGAGTACAACATGAATGAATTTTGCAATAATTTGTGGCACTAATATCTAGCACTCTTAGAGCTTGTGGTTCTATACTCCACAGTATAATTTGCATCGTGGCAAGATATAACTCTTTCGACCTTCCAACTTCTTTGGATAATCCCAGATTGAGTATTATAAGCAAAGCAAAGTTTCTCTATCTACTTTCTCCACATAATGCATGATTTTATACACCTCTTTGTTTAACTCCGTGCCTTCAAGTCACTTCCAACTTATGGCGATCCTATCACAGGGTTTTCTTGGCAAGATTTGCTTGGGGTGGTGGTGGTGGTTGCCACTGTCTTCACTTGAGGCTGAGAGTGTGTAACTTGCCCAGGGTCACCCAGTGGGTTTCATGGCCAAGCAGGGAATCTAACCCTGGTCTCCAGTATTGTAGGCCAATTTTCAAACTACTAGGCTACACTTGCTCTCCCTTATTCCTCTTTTTTCCCTAAACTAAAAAGCCACAATTGTTGTAAAAAAATTGCTCAGAAGGGAGTGGCTCTAACCCTTTGATTCTTTGAACTGCCCCTTTCCATAGCTTTTATAAGCTTTCATCAGCTTTCCTAGAATCAGGGAGAAATGAAAAATAAGAACTGGATGTCATTAGCATATTGATGGTAACACAACCCAATGCCTCTGGACAACCTCTCCAGCAATTTTGTGAAGATGCTGATCAGAGGGGTGACTGCATATCCCTGTAAGCCAAAGGGCACTGGCATGAGCAGCAGTCTTTCAATGCCATCTTCTGAGGCCAAGCCTAGAAGAAATGACCAATTAAACTCCAAATAACCCTGTTTTTTGGTATGATACATATCCTCTTTTAACAAAACTCAGAACAGATGGTATGGAATTGTGTTTGCATAACTGAACATTGTGTGTGTGAGTAAAATGTGTGTATGCATGAAAAAGAAAATAGGAGAACAAAAGAAAGAATGAATGTATGAGTGGAAATGTATCCATAAATGCAAACCCGTGAATACAAGGATATAACTTTCATTCTCTTTTTGTGGCTGTCCAGTGGCAATGTGCTTTTTAGCTTAATATAGAAGACAGCCATTAGTGCCTAAAAATTGCAAAACAAATATCCATCTTTCTTTCTTCAAGGATTCAGCCTCACATCATCTTTTTTCAAATCTACAGAAAGATATCAGAAATATAGAAGGAAGACTTCTCGTTCTATAAGACAAAATCTACTAAAAGAGAATCTCTTTATAATCCATATCTAATGTGGAGAATTTGAGTCTTTAGTGAAGTTAACACTTGGTGCAGAGTAGCACAAAGTTTTGATGATCAATCACATGTACCACTAAGAAAAAGCAGTAAAACATACATACACACATACAGAATACCACTTTGCCACGTGTTATATTTACAAATACAAATGTCTCCCACCAAAGTTGGGTGGGATCCAATAATTGTAGGGTTGTAAAAACTGTAAAGGTTGTGTTCAGGGGAGGAAAGAACTTTATATATTTTAAATGTGGCAATTCAATCAGCCACAAAGTACTAATAGCAAATGTAACAGCTAAGGATGGCTTAGCTTTAAAATAATTGAATAGCCAAAAGCAAAGAAAACAAGGATGGCCATGCATCAAACACATGAATGCCATTCTGATATTCCCAAAGTCCCAATTTCATAAATTCAATGTAGAACTTACATTAAATAAAAACATACCGGTATTTAAACTAAATTTTTAATAATGCAGTAAAAGCACTTTTATTCTCAGAAGAGTAGAAGTACTGCTGAAACATATACACACTGAAGGTTTTGGACACAGTCTGCTTCAGCCACTAAATCTAATAACAAAACTATTTCAGGTTTTTCATTTTACTCAATCTTGGCACCACTCTGAAGTAAAGGCATTATATGTCATTTAAAAAAAAAATGTGATGTGCCTAGTTTTGCTTCCATAAACCCTACTGGTGCCATGCAAATTATGTGCCAAGATAGGAAAGTGTATTTTAAGCAGCACCAATGCTATTTTCTTAATTTTTTTTATTTCTTAGCATCTTTACTTATACTGTGCACACAGACCTATGACTCAGGAGACCAGGGTTCGATTCCCAGTTCGGCCATGGAAAGCCACTGGGAGACCATGGGCAAGTCACATGGCCTCAGCCTCAGGGGGAGCCAATGGCAAAATCTCCTCTGAACAAATATTGCCACAAAAAACCTCATGATAGATTCGCCTTAGAGTTGCCATAGGTTGGAAATGACTTGAAGGCACACAAGACACACATACACAGATGTTGTAATGAAATCATGCTAAAAGAGGAAATAGCGACTTCTGCTTAAAAGAACACATTCCTAGGCAATATGCTTGTCCTTTTGGAGGCATTTCAGCTTCAGGAGTTTGTGGATGAGATGTTCATCTAACTATCTTAAACTGGATTCACACCATCCTAGTTATGGAATGGAGACAGCTCTAGTTGCTTTAATAAGATCTTGTGAGGGGGACCATGTTGCTGTTAGTTCTGCTGGACCTCTCAGTGTCTTCTGATTCCACTGACCATAATAGTCTCCATTGTTTTATTTATTTCTCCCAGAAAGGGACCCAAAATGGCTCACAAGTAAAAATTCTAACAAACATATTACAATAAAACAATTAAAAACATCAGCTAAAAACAGTGTAAAATTACAAACATTTAAATCACAATAAAACCACAACACCCACTCCATATAAAATGCCCCATATAAAAGCCATCCCATGATTACACATTAAATGCCTGCCTGAATAAAACTGTTTTTGCTAGCTGGCGAAAGGCAAGCAGGGAGCCAGCCAGCCTTGTTTCTCATGAAAAGGCATTCCAGAGGGCAGAAACAGCCACCAAGAAGGCTCTCTCTTGTGTCCTCACCAGGCGAGCCTGTGATGGTGGCAGGATCAAGAGAAAGCCTTCTCCTGGTGATCTTAGGGCGCTAGCAGGTTCATATGGGGAGATATACAGCCTTTGCAGACTGGTAGAAATAGTGCAAATTGAGTCCACTTTAACTGCCCTGGCTCAGTGCTAGGGAATCATGGGAATTGTATTTTTTTCTGAGACACTGAGCCTTCTCTGTCAGAAAGCTCTGGTGCCACAATAAACTACAGTTCCCATGATTCCCTAGTACTGAGTCAGGGCAGTTAAAGTGGACTCAATTTGCACTATTTCTGGCAGTCTGCAAAGGCCCATAGTCTCTCAAATAGTCTGGACCTAAGCTGTGTAGGGTTTTATAGGTCATGACTAGCACTTTAAATTGTGCACGGAAACGAACCAGTAGCCAGTGAAGCGGTTTCAGCAAGGGAGTTACATGCTTCCTATAACTGGCTTCAGTCAGCATTCTTGCTGCGGCTCTTTGCATCCACTGAAGTTTTCAAACAGTTTCTAAAGGCAATCCCACGTGAAATGCGTTACTGTAGTCCAAACGGGATGTAATCAAGGCATGTGTCACCACAGCCAGATTTGACATCTCAAGGAATGGGTGCAGTTGGCACACTAGTTTTAGTTGTGCAAATGCACTCCTGTTCACAGCTGAGACCTGGACATTCAGGTTCAGAGTAGAGTCCAGGAGCACACTCAAGATGCGAGCCTGAGATTTCAGGGGGAGTGTAACCCCATCCAGCACAGGCAGAGTCCCTATTCCCTGATCTGCCTTATGACTGACCAGAAGCACCTCTGTCTTGTCTGGATTAAGCTTCAGTTTGTTTGCCTTTATCCAGTCCATTACTGATCACAGACACTGGTTCAGTACAGAGACAGCTTCCTTGGAATCAGATGGAAAGGAGAGATAGAGTTGGGTGTCATCTGCATACTGGTGACACCTCACCCCAAAGCTCTGGATGACTTGTCCCACCAGTTTCATGTAGATGTTAAATAATATAGGGGACAGAATAGAACCCCGAGGGACCCCACAGGTCAATGGCCAGGAGGTTGAACAGGAGTCTCCCAACACCACCTTCTGAGTTCACCTCTCCAAGAAAGACCAGAACCACTGCATAACAGTGCCCCTAAATCCCATCCAAGAGAGGCGGCCCAGAAGGATACCATGGTTGATGGTATCGAAAGCCACCGAGAGATCCAGGAGAACCAACAGGGACACACTCCCCTGTCCAGTTCCTTGCAGAGGTCATCCACCAAAGCAACCAAAGCTGTTTCTGTCCCATAGCCAGGTCTGAAACCAGACTGAAATGAATCTAGATAATCCATTTCATCTAGAAACTCCTGAAACACCACTCGTTCCAGAACCCTGCCCAAGAATGGAATATTAGACTGGCTGATAGTTATCCAAAATGGTGGGATACATGACTGGAATGATATATGCTATAGGGCTTCCAGTCCCTTCAGGAGCTCCAGTTTACTCCGGTTGGAGTAATACAGCTCATCCATGATGACCCATACCCTAGTTATATCACACCTGATTACTGCACTGTGTTCTCCAAAAGACTGCCTATAAAATATACTTGGAAACTACCATTGTTACAATAAACAGCAATACATATATCTTAACAGGGCTTCATTTAGGGAATTCATGATTGAAATAACCTCACTGCCTTCTGATTTGTTTCTGGCTGCTGGTGATGAACTTTTAATCCCTATATCTGTTTTAGGATTGGGATATTTGAAGAACTATTTTGTTCCACAGGAGCCTGTTAACTAATGCTGCCATTACATCGGGACTTCAGGTCATAGACCATAGCTCCACAGTGCAGCATGAAAACAGCAGAGCAGTGGCAAAGATGCCTGGCTTGAGTAGACTGGTTGGAACAGGCACACTGGTGGAGTCCACAGGGGGCTGATGCTGCTCAACACAACTTCATGTTTTTCCCTTATTATAAAAACTGCCAGGAGGTAGCTGGCTTGGAATACACATGGGCACACATGCTCATTTTACTATTCTGGATGCTGCACTGGGTCAGGGTGCCAACACTTGTGGGGAGAGGCTCTCTTCTTGAGAAAAAGTTTTGCTTCAAAGATGCTCGAAATGGAGCACTGCCACCAAGGTGAGATTAAGCAGTCTGCCTCACCCAGCCAGTATCCTCCATCCCACCCCAATGTATGTGCTTTTTTGTGGAAGAAAGGAAGCCACATTCACCAGCACCAGCACAGAAACACTGCATACTAACAGGAGATAAATACAAGATACATAATTTGCTTGCTAATGATGTAGGTAGAAGCTTCTGTCACTTTTGGCCACTGCTCCTCACTGACCCTACATGCATGCTGGTCAGCTCGGAAAAAGAGGAACTCTTTAAATAGCCCATAAAACAAGCCCATCCAGGGGATTTGTTGTTCAAGAGGGCTATTTGATGGTCCCATCAATACCCCCCCATATTGATATGTTTGCCCATCCCATCTCTTTGTTATCTTTATTTAGCCTATTACTGAGCTGAGGCACTGAACTATTCATAAGTACCCTAGACAGAGATGGAAAGGGTTGCACATTATCAGCATATTGATAACATTGAGTGCCAAATTGCTGGACTATTTCTCCAAGTTAAATAAAGATTACTTAAGTTAATGTGAAGTCATTTAGAAACTATTGTTACCTGCTTAAGGAAGAAATTAATATAGTAGTTTTCTTTTTAGTCACCTTGAACATTTGGATGAAATACAGGGAACAGATATTTTAAATTAATAAAATAAATACTTTTGTATACTTATTTAATAAATTTATATTTTCATTTATAGGTCCCTGAGCATTTTTTTCTGTTGATAACATTGAAAAGGGAAATTTTTAAAAAATGGGAACTGTAATCCTAGAGTCAAGTTTAGTCCTTATTTTCACAGATTCCTTACTTTCTATCGCTTACTATAATGAACATGTTGTCTAAGATTTTGACAGTTTTAATGAAACTGTTAACTTCATGACAATATCCTCATTTCCAATTGCTGAAATTGGTTATATTCCGTGTATAATACCTCAAGAGAAATGAGGTTCATTGTATTCAAGGTAGTTTCTTAAGGGCTAGGATTATACAGGGGTATAACATTTTCAATAGAAATAGGCCAAACAGGAAAGGAGGAGGAATAGCATTATATGTCAGGGATATTTACACCAGTGAAGAAATCCAGGACATCAATACTGGAAGCCAGGTGGAGAGCATCTGGATAAAAATTAAAGGGGAGGGAAACAACAGGGATGTTAGTGTGGGAGTCTACTACAGACCCCCGACTCAGGCAGAAGAATTGGATGATGCCTTTCTAGAACAGATGACCACACACTCAGAAAGGAGAAATATAGTAGTGATAGGTGACTTCAACTATCCTGATATTTTCTGGAAGTCAAACTCAGCAAAAATCCTCAAGGTCAAGCAAATACCTCACTTGCCTCGAAGACAATTTCATTGTCCAAAAGGTAGAAGAGGCAACAAGGGAGTCAGCTATTTTGGATCTGATCCTAACTAACAGGGAAGACTTGGTTAATGGGTGCAAGTGGTTGGATCCATAGGTGGGAGTAATCATGTCATCCTGGAGTTTATTATACAGTGGAAAGGAGAAGCCAGGCATAGTCAGACACGCATTCTAGACTTTAGGAAAGCTGATTTTACTAAACTTAGAGAGAGAAATACTGGGGGTGATCCTATGGACAGGAATACTAAAAGAGAAGGGAGTTCAAGACGGATGGGAGTTTCTCAAAAGGGAGATACTGAAGGCACAATTTCAAACCATTCCAATGAGGAGGAAAAATGGGAGGTGTCTCAAGAAACCAGGATGAATGACTAAGGAACTTTCAACTGAACTAAGTTTTAAATGGAACATGTATAAGAAATGGAAAAATGGGGAAATCACCAAAGAGGAATTCAAACAAATAGCTAGCACGTGTAGGGGTAAAGTCAGAAAAGCTAAAGCGCAGAATGAACTCAGGCTTGCTAGAGAGGTTAAGAACAATAAAAAGGGCTTTTTTTGGGTATGTCAGCAGCAAAAGGAAGAAGAAGGAAATGGTAGGGCCACTGTGTGGAGAAGATGGCAAAAAGTTAACAGGGGACAGAGAAAAGGCAGAATTACTCAACACCTTCTTTGCTTCAGTCTTCTCAGAAAAGGCAAAGGGTGCTCAACCTGAGGATAATGGAGAGGACAGAATAGGAGAATTTCAGCACAGAATAAGTAAAGAGATAGTATAGGAATACCTGATTAAGCTAAATGAATATAAGTCTCCAGGACCAGATGAATTACATCCAAGGGTATTAAAAGAACTGGCAAACGTAATATCGGAACCATTTGCAATAATCTTTGAGAACTCCTGGAAAACAGGAGAAGTCCCAGAGGACTGGAGGAGAGCAAATGTTGTCCCCATCTACAAAAAGGGGAAAAAAGAGGATCCCAACAATTATTGTCCAGTTAGTCTGACATCAATACCAGGAAAGATTCTGGAGCAGATCATTAAACAGAGAGTCTGTGAACATCTGGAAGGTAATTTCATAATCACAAAAAGTCAACATGGGTTTCAGAGAAACAGGTCATGCCAGACAAATCTGATCCCTGTTTCTGATAAAATTACCAGCTTGGTTGATGAAGGGAATGCTGTAGATATAGTATATCTTGATTTCAGTAAGGCCTTTGACAAGGTTCCCCATGACATTCTTGCAAACAAGCTGGTAAAATGTGGGCTAGACAAAGTAACTGTTACATGGATTTGTAGTTGGTTGACTGTCCGAACCCAAAGGGTGCTCAACAATGGCTCCTTTTCAACCTGGAAAGAAGTGACCAGTGGGGTGCCACAGGGCTCTGTCCTGGGCCCAGTGCTATTCAATATCTTTATTAATGACTTGGATGACGGTATTGGGGGTATAGTTATCAAATTTGCAGATGACACCAAATTAGGAGGAGTAGCTAATACCCCAGAGGACAGGATCAAAATTCAAAATGACTTGAACAGACTAGAAAGTTGGGCCAAAGCTAACAAAATGAAATTCAACACAGAGAAATGTAAGGTACTGCACTTAGGGCGGAAAAACGAAAAGTACAGATATACGATGGGGGACACCTGGCTGAATGAGACTACCTGTGAAAGGGATCTAGGAATCCAGGTGGACCACAAGTTGAACATGAGTCAACAGTGCGATGCAGCAACTAAAAAGGCCAATGCAATTTTGGACTGCATCAGTAGAAGTATAGTGTCTTTATCAAGAGAAGTAATAGTGCCACTCTATTCTGCGTTGGTGAGGTCTCACCTAGAATACTGTGTCCAGTTCTGGGCACCACAATTCAAAAAGGATGTGGAGAAACTGGAGCGTGCGTGTACAAAGGAGGGCAACTAAAACGGTCTGGAAAGCAAGCCCTATGAGGAACGACTTAGGGAGCTGGGGATGTTTAGCCTGGAGAAGAGAAGGCTGAGAGGTGATATGATAGCCATGTTTAAATATTTGAAGGGATGTCATATTGAGGAGGGAACAAGCTTGTTTTCTACTGCTCCAGAGACTAGGACCTGAAACAATGGATGTAGTTCCAGGAAAAGAGATTCCACCTCAACATTAGGGGGAACTTCCTGACAGTAAGGGCGGTTCGACAGTGGAACACACTCCCTCGGAGAGTAGTGGAGTCTCCTTCCTTGGAGGTCTTTAAGCAGAGGCTGGATGGCCATCTGTTGGGGCTGCTTTGATTGGGAGTTCCTGCTTGGCAGGGGGTTGGACTGGATGGCCCTTGTGGTCTCTTCCAACTCTATGATTCTATGATTCTATGATTCTACCCCAGAATGCATCACCTAGTATATTGGCAGTCCTTCCCCCCCCCCCCCAAACACTTTCTCATTTTCTCCCACTGGAAGAGGGGTCGTCTTTTACGGCGAGTATATCCCAAACTCTATATTTGGACTGGGAAAGTTGGGGTCATCTTATACGCCCAGTCGTCTTATATGCCGGAAAATACGGTATTCCAAACAATGCCATAAGACTAACACCATGTAAAGTAATTTACAATTATCAAAATGATCAGCCATTAAAATATGAAGGCAGCAGCATCCTGGGGCTAAATCCAGTGAAAGATCTATCCAGTAGACCCACTGAAATTCACATAAATTGTTAGTCACAACTAAGTTAAGACCCAGTGATTACAATACAATTCTAGTTATGTGGTTTACATTGCAATTTTAACCACTTTTATGTACACAACCCAGTCAACTTTGGTTATGGGATTGCACAGTAAAATTGTAAATAAATAAATTCATCAAAGAATTTGAGTGAAATAAACTGTTTTCTAATATAGTAGGTTTGTTGAGACTAATAATGCCTCAGCATTATTATGCATTATTATCAGTATGAAAATTGCCACAAATACAGAGCAGTGTTTCATTAAACTAAAGAAACCACTTAACACATATTGATCTTGGCTTTGATTTTATGGTCACTTGATTGGAGTATCAGTCTTCTCTGGAGCCTAAGGGGTCACCTTGCAGATTTTTGTTTAGCTCGAACAGCTTCATATCCCCCCTCCCTACAGTGGTCAAGAGGGCCTCTTGAGAGAGTTTGGATGGAAGGGGGATTGTAGAAGAGAGTGTGGAATGGGAAAGTATCTTTCCATGAATTTCCTAAGGACAATATTACACTATACTGTTATAGCGCTATTATTTAACTGCTGCGGCTGCCTCCTGTGGGATTCTGGGGTTTGTAGTTTAGTGAGGACTAAGAACTTTCTGTATGAGAATTCTAAATGCCACTCTCTAAACTGCAAATCCCAAGATTTCACAGGAGGCAGCCACAGCTGTTAAAGTGAAATAATAGTGCTATAATAGTGTATTGTGCTGTTGACATAAATCACCTTATTTTAGGATCCAATACACCACCTCCCGCTTATTCAAACTTCCACAAAGGATACAATGGGGAAGAGTCTCCTAAAAGCATACAAACTTTTAAATAATTAAAATGTAAAAGGGGGAAGAGATCACTTCATTTTCATATTACCCCTTCCTTGGGTCCTCTCTCTTTAAACAGGCCTCTCTCTTTTTAACTGGTGAGGACACTTGCTGTTTAAAAGGCTTTGGAGACAGCTGAGCTACAGTATTGGTGTGCATGGTCAGAACAATTCATTCTAAATGGAGGGATAGTATAAATTTGTATAACATGACAAATACAACAAAACTGAGTGGCAGATTTGAATGATAGTGTTGTTGGCAGTATAGTCTGTTTTGTCACTTTGATTACTATTACAGGTTGAGTCTCCCTTATCTGGAATTATGAAATTCAAAATATTCCAAAAAGCAAAACTTTTTAATGGATGGCCAACACAGTAACACCTTTGCTCAGGGGCCGGCAACCTATGGCCCGCGGACCCCTGCCGCCGCCGCCGCGCGTTTTGGTCGCCGCGTGGCCACGCGCATCGCAACCACCATTTTAATTTCACGCGCAAAGTGAAATGCGCAAATGAGCCGTGGCCGCCATTTTGGAAATCAAAATGGCGGTTGCGAGTGGTGGCCGCCATTTTGTTTTCCAAAATGGCAGCCACGACATGTGTGGAGGCAGCTGCGGCAGCACGCACGGCGGTGGCAGCGCGACAGCATGCGCGGGGGGTCGTGCGCGGTGGCGGGGGTTGGGTGCGTGCACGTGAGCGCGCATGCCACCATTCCCCCCCCCCGGCCCGCCGGAAGGGACGACTTCAGGGGACCGGTCCCCGGCTCAAAAACATTGCCTACCCCTGCCTTTGCTTTCTGATGGTTCAATGCAAACAGCAACAATAATACTGGGGGAGGGGGAATCTTTCAATTGTAGAGCAGTTATATAGCAAATGAGCAAAGTAACCTTTTAGCCTTTGGCTTTGTTTTTAGAAACACAATTAAAAATGTTGGTTATGATCTGTAAAGCTGTATGGCTTAAGTTCAAACCATTTGAAAAAGCCTGCCCCATTTCAGCATCTACAGGAGGCAGCTTTTTGTAGGTCCCATCACTGTCCTAGGCATATTTGATGGAGACATGGAGGAGGGTCTTCTTGGTGGCTGATCCTACACTATGTAACTCTCTCCACTCCTCTTTGCTCTCTTTCCTCTGGCAAAGAAATAATATTTTGTTCAGACAAGACTTTAACTGTCAATTGGCAGTTGCAGGGTTTTTTTTTTAATAAGGCATGCTGTACTTTTATCTTCACTAGTATATTTTAAATGCTTTTTAAAACTCTCTGAAATTAGTTTTCTTAATATGATGACCTATTCCTTTTTGTTTTACCTTTTCAACCTCCAATTTTTTTTGCTGTATTTTGCTTTAACCTACTGTAAGCCTCCTTTGGTCACATATTCAGAGAAGGGGGATATAAACTTTAAAACTAAATGCATAAAATATAAATCCATCCTTCAATGAACAGGCAGGAAAAAAAACATTTTAACACTTGCAAAATGCCTGGTCAGATTATGTTAATGATGTTATAGGCTGTAGTCAACAGCTGCCCAAGAAACTTCTGCAACATGACTATTATTTGTCCCTCTTTCAAAGAATCAACATTTCCTTGATTCAGCAACTTTTGGCTACAATGTATGGCATCATCTACACATTGCCACTGCCCCAATCCTTGAACAATCCTGTAGTCATTATTTAAAGCTCCTTCCTTCCTCTGTCCCACCCTTCCTCCCAGAACCTGCAAAATGACTCCCCCCTCCAAGAGCAGAGAAAATATTCAAGGGCCATAATGGCAGCCTCAGACCACTTAAAATGTCATCCGTCTTCATCTTTGTGGCTTAGCTGTTTTGAAACAATCTTCATCAGCTGTATGTGGGCCATGCTGCTTTTCTGCTTGTAATATTTATTTTATCACGTTGTGTTAGGCACCCTAAGGACTTTGGGCATGGTGAATCATATTTATTATTTACAGGCTTTGTCAGCAGCAGTTAACCTGTTTGCTCTGGACATGCAATTATTCCCAATGCAAGACTAGCCTGGTATTTTCAATGCTGATTGTTACATATGGAAGATGTGTCATGCTTCACTGAACCTACATTTTCATTACAGTTCATCCCAGTTTACAAACGATTAACGATTTAAAAGGCTTTACTGTGTGGATTTAAATTGTGGCAGGTGTTGTGCCTGCTATAACGTTGTTGCAAGACTAAAAGTTACTACCTCTCTCTTTCTCATATCAAATGTTTCTACATTTTATAGTAAAAACAACAGTATTGTACTACATGTGCTACCTATTGGCATTACATATCCTAATCACTTCACTTATGGACGCTAGTAATGAAATACAAGATGTAGCTTGTATACAGCTCTCTCAGAGACACTATGTAGTGTTACCTATATATATATATCTTTTCAATCTGGCCACCAAAATTTCCTGGAAAATGTGGTGTGTGTCCCCCTCACTACCACCACAATGGCATCTAGGTACATACAATTGTATTTGTTCACAATCTTCTTTGACATGTGATTCTAGCATTCTCTTCCCTACCCTCTGCCCCTGTCAAACTTTAGATTGTAAATGCCTGGGCCATACAGCAATCTCTTGAAGCAGGTTAATACATACAAAGCCAAATTAAAGTGCAGCAACAAAGAAGTAAAAATTGTTTCCTAATATTCATCCATCCTGTGCGTCACTCAAAATACAATCCTAAAAAGATCCTGAAAGCACACTATTTCCATTGAAAAGTCATTGCAATACCCAAAAGAGAAAGACCAGAGAGGGAAAAGAAGCAGTCCGAAGAATGATTTATTAGCACTAAACTATCACCTAGAAGTGAATCCACACCATGCAGTGTCTACCACTCCCTTTGAGACAGCCCAGAAGGCTATTTTTACCCCAAATCACTGGAAGGTACCAGTGATGTATACAAATCTTTTATTCCAAGGGCCTTTGCAGACTGCCAGAAATAGTGCACATTAAATTGAGGCACTGCCCTGGCTCAGTGCTAGGGAATCATGGGAACTGTAATTTATTGTGGCCCCAGAGCTCTCTGACAGAGAAGGCTCAATGTCTCAGAAAAAAATACAATTCCCATGACTCCCTAGCACTGAGCCAGGGCAGTGCCTCAATTTAATGTGCACTATTTCTGGCAGTCTGCAAAGGCCCCAAGTCTCAAATAAAATCTCAAGTGTCTACCTTTAAGTTTCAAATTGAGTCTCAAGTCCTTGCAAGATATGGTACTTTCAAGTCTCAAATTGAGTCTCAAGCCAACTTTAACAGGAAAAAGAGATGTGGTGGTGATGTGTGTGTGTGTGGAATTTCAGTAACTAGAAAATCAAGAAGACATGCACAAAATTAGATTTAAAACGTTTTAGGAAAAGAACAACAAATGCATTAGTCAATGGGCTTGAGGTATTAAGGATCCTCTTAAAACTTTTCAAAAGCTTTAGAAGACTATATTTTAGTGAGTATGGTTCCAGAAGGTACAGAACGTCCATCTCACCCATGATGTTGAACCATCATTTGTTCAATCATACTACAGTTGTCCCCCCATTCTCGTGGGGGATCCGTTCCAGAACCCCCCCTACCATGAAAATGGAAAATTGTGGATATTCAATCCCCAATGGCTTGAATGGAGGTGCATGCCCGTGGGGGTGCGCTGCAGGCACATGCCCCATCTTATCCTCCTCTGTTCGCCACCCATGAACAGGCAAGGGACACAGATTTGAAGTCTGTGAAAACATAGGGGTGATTGTATTTATAATGGCAAATTTAAGGTCAGTTCTTAATTTTTCAAATTATCCAAATTCATGGAGGAATTTGGCAATCTCTTCATATCTGAAGAACAATTCGGGAGGTAGCCCCCTACTCAGAGATCTAACCAGAACTCAGAAATTTTATTTTGGACTAAATCTTCAGCCAACTTGACAAGTGAATATCATAGCTGAAGGATTCTTGTATTCCAAAACAATAACCTTTCTAAGCTCTGTCTATTTTATTGTGATGTACATATTATCAAACAAGATGGTGCAAATTAGATCTTGAATTTCCACCCCAATCCTATCTATCAAATTTAGAAAATGAGAAGGTTCTTGGGTAGCAACCAAGGTAAAACACTTTGTGTACACTAATGATGCTGCATAAATAAAAGCCCAATGCCAAGTGCCTTTTTTTGGCTTCCTCTCCATTATTTTAGTAAGAATTATCTATCACATTTAAAATAAAATTTGAAAAAAACATAGGCACTTCTTTAAAATATTACTCAAAAAATTAGCTCATATTGTACAGGGTTTTGTCTGCTAGAAATTGGAGAGGGTACAATATGAAATCATTAATGTAAGTGTAAACTGTTCTACTGACTAATGTAGGAGGTAAAGAATGCCTATTGTCTCCTTTCAGAAAACAGACTGAAGATTAATCATGTTTTGCTTGAGAAATATATTCCATTTTAATGTGATGCATAGCTACTTCCCCTTCAGCTATTTCAGCAATAAGTGTAACAATTTCTGCTATCACAAACTAAATTTAGATGACATTTATTGTAGATGCAACTCAAATAGTTTTCCCAAGCCCTCCCTCAATATACAGTCTTTCATGATGTGCTAGATGAAATTGTCACTTACCCAACGATGATGAAGTGCAGTCAACTGATTTGAAGCCATATTGCATAGTCAATAGACAATTTGCAGAATATTCCTATCCATTTGTAATAAGCCAGCACAAAATTGTATAACTTTGGTAACAACAGAATGACCATGAAGTTAGAAGAGCCAAAATTTTGTAACAATACACAAATTACTAATGGTGTTGCTACATGTAAGCCTAAATGGTGTACAATCTATGGGCATTTTCCTCAAGTGCCTTTTTACTGAGCAACATGCACTTTAACAGAGGCAGGTGTTGTCAGTCAGCCTCACTCAACCTTTGGTCTGGGTGAAAGGTGGCCAAAGTACACCACCTCATGCCAATACAAGCTTGAACTTAGTTGTGTGTTCTAACACTAGTGGCAACATTCCTTTGTACTGACACACAGGGCTTTTTTAAAATCTTCATTGTAGCTGATATTGGGGGGAAAAGCTGTTTCAGTGCTCATGTCTGTTTGTAAACATTTAAATTAAAAAGACAGACTTCTTTGAATCAAAAAGAAAGATAATTTTACAGAGTTCAAATGAGAAGGAAGACCAGTTTTGGTAGTTGTCAGTGAGGTGTGGACAACTTCCCAGTCACTGGGGTCACAGCTTCCTGCTGCCTCCAAAAATCTGCCACCACACTGACATTTCCTCCATAACCAAAATACTGATGATTCTATTGAGAAACAAGGTATGTACTCTACATGTGCCTTATTTTCCAGAAGAATGGTTAGGATTCTGTTGTAGGGGAGGTGTGTGTGTACATGTGCGTGTGTTCACAAATGGTGAGGGGGAGGTACGTGACCCACAGGGTGCATGTTGTCCATCCTTGCTTTAAGTCAACTTTGCCCAACATCTGTTTCCTTCTACATTTTAATTTCTGCCATGAACCCAATATATTTCACTTCCAAAATGGAGGGGAGTGGTCTAGTATCTTTCACATTAGTTGTCATAATTACACATGGAAAAAAAATCTCAAGGTGATACAGACAGGAATTCCTTGGCATGGACGTGGAGCCAGGCGGTGAGCGTTCTAGCCCACCCCTCCTCCCTCGGAACACCTGGATCCAGGAGAGCCTTAAAGCTGGCCGACAGTCTGACCATCGGCTTCAGCAGCGGCCTTGGCTATTTTGATCTTAGTGGGTGTGACTTTTCTTGAAGTGATGCCTGGATGCCCCTAATTCCATCATTATTTGAGGGACCTTATTGGAGGAAGGGAGTTAGCAAGGGGGATAGGTAACCTGTTCACCCCGGGTTTTACTAAGAACAGCATTATCGGGAGAACCTCAGGCAGACAGCTAATTAGCTGCTGTAATATCTTTTTCTGCCATGGGGCCAGGAATGATCTGGGAGCAGGAATTGAGGTTGTGCGGGGGAATGGAAGGTATGGCGGGAACACAGTGAAAGGATGTTACAAAAGAAGGCGGGATCGATGTTTGAAAGCTATCCCGCCTTCAGTTCACTCTGTTTCCCGGAATGGATTGAAGAGCGTACCAATCATTCCATAGACCCTTACTCTGCTCCTCTGCAATGGCAGGTCAGTTAAAAATAAGACTCAGATTATTCATGACCTCCTTTTAGATGAGGCCGCCGACCTGGCTTGCTTTACTGAGACCTAGCTGGGAGAGGCCAGCATGGTGACTTGGGCGCAGGACCTCCCGGTCGGGTACTCGGTCAATGAGCAGGTAAGGAAAAGTGGGCGGGGGGGGGGGCGGAGTGGCTCTGGTTCACAAAAACAACTTGACCTTGACCAGGATGCCTGTCTGGACCACAGTCCACTTCTAGTATATGTACCTAAGCCTGAGGACCAGGGATAGTTTAGGGATTCTGTTAGTATACCGGCCATCCTGTTGTCTAGCAGACTCCCTAACCAAGCTGACACAGCTGGTCTTAGAGTTGCTGTTGGAGTCGCCCAGGCTTTTAGTTTTGGGCGACTTCAACATCCCACTCGAGACCAGTTTACCAAACTTAAGTGGCGCAGCTCGGGAGTTCATGGAATCCATGACAAACATGGGCCTATCCCAATTGGTTGTCGGGCCTACTCACTGTGCGGGTCATACCCTCGATGCAGTCTTTAGTACGGAACAGGAATATCCATGAGCGGAGGTTATTAAAACCACCGCAGTGTCATGGACAGATCATTTCCTGGTCAAGGCTGAACTAAGGACCACTGTCCGCCCCACTGGGGGTGGCGGACCTACTAGAATGGTCTGTCCCTGAAGGCTAATGGAACCAATAGGATTCCAGAAAGCCTTAGAGGGTCTAATGTTTGGTAACGCCAGCGATTCTGTCGAAGCTTTGGTTAATACCTGGAACACCGATCTCACCAAGGCTATTGACACAATCACTCCCAAGTGTCCTTTCCAGCCCACTTCTAACCGTAAACCATGGTCCACGGAAGAGCTTAGAAAGATGAAGCGCGCTGGACAATGACTAGAGCGCACCTGGCGGAAGACTCAACTCTTATCCGCCAAGACACGTCATAGTAACTTTCTTCATTCCTATCAAGAGGCAATATGTGCAGCGCAGAAATCTTTCTCCTCTGCACATATTGTGTCTGCAGAGTCCCAGCAGAGCTGTTTAGGGTGGTGGGGGAGCTGACACAGGTTCCACCTGCACGGAACCCTTTACTTAACCTGACAACGGCCTGCTGTGATGCGTTTAACAACTTCTTTGCAGATAAAATATCTTGGATAAGAGCCTAGACACCAGTGTTACGACAGAATCTATAGGCGAGGTGTCCAGCAACTCTGTTGTTGATATTATACTGGATCAGCTTCAACCAGTGAGTACTGATGACATGCACAAGCTCCTTGGTAGAGTGAAGAAGACAACTTTCCCCCTTGATCCTTGTCCATTATAGCTGGCCATCCAGGAGTGTTGCATTGAGGGTGTTCCTTAAGGACATTATCAATGCGTCCCTTAGGGAAGGTTTTGTTCCATCTTGCTTAAAGGAAGTGGAGATCAAGCCGCTCCTGAAAAAGCCTTCCCTGGACCCCCTGGATAAGAACAACTATAGGCCAGTCTCCTTGCTGCCTTTTTTAAGTAAGGTGATTGAGAGGGCGGTTGCCTTTCATCTCCAAGCTGTCTTGAAGGAAACCGATTTTTATTACTGTTGTGGTTTTATTGTTATGTTTTTCTTTTTTATTGATTGTACTACTGTACATTTTGTACATTTTATCTTTGTACTCCCGCCTCGATCTGTAGGGAGAGGTGGGAAATATAATAATAATAATAATAATAATAATAATAATAATAATTATCTAGTTCCATTTCAAACTGGCTTTAGGACAGGATATGGAGTTGAGACTGCCATGGTTGCTCTGGCTGATGACCTCCGGCTGGGTATCGACAGGGGTAGTGTGACCCTGTTGGTGCTCTTGGACCTCTCAGCTTGGACCTCTCAGATCATTCCATCCTTTTGGATCGTCTGAGAGGGTTAGGAATTGGAGGCATTGCTCTGCAATGGTTCCGTTCCTTCCTCTCGGGCAGATCTCAGAGGGTGAGGCTCGGGGACAGATGCTCTACTAGAATAGAGCTTAATTGTGGCATCCCTCAAGGCGCCATCCTGTCCCCGATGCTATTTAATATAATATATATATATATATATATATATATATATATATATATATATATATGAAGCCGCTGGGAGAGATCATCCGGAGACATGGGGCGCAGTGTCATCAGTATGCTGATGACACCCAGATATACTTCTCTATGTCTCAGTCTACAGCTTCGACTTCAGATGGTGTCTCTCCTCTCAATGATTGTCTTAAGGCAGTAATGGACTGGATGAGGAAAAACAGATTGAGACTGAATCCAAACAAAACGGAGGTACTAACAATTACGGGCCCGAAACCAGGTCTGGGAATACAACTTCCAGTCCTAGATGGAGTCACACTCTCCTCCAAGGACTGTGTTCGCAGTCTGAGGGTGCTCCTGGATCCGTCGCTGCAGATGTCTAATCAGGTAAATGCGATGGTCAGAAGTGCCTGTTATCAGCTTTGGCTGATACTCCAGCTGCGCCCTTTCCTGGAAACCAAGGATCTTGAAACTGTGGTACACGCCCTGGTAACCTCCCGTCTTGATTTCTGTAACACACTCTACATGGGGCTACCCTTGTGCTTGACTCGGAAACTTCAATTAGTTCAGAACATGGCACCAGGTTGGTTTCTGGTACTTCCAGAAGAGAGCATATCACACCTGTGTTAAAATCTCTCCATTGGCTGCCTATTAGCTTCCGGGCACAGTATAAGGTGTTGGTTATGACCTTTAACGCCCTACATGGCATGGGTCCAACCTATCTCCGGAATCGCCTCCTTCCGTATGATCCACCCTGTGCACTCTGGTCCTCTGGAAGGAATTTATTACAGCCGATAAAAACAAGGCTGTCAGTGACCTCCCAGAGGTCCTTTTCTGCTTCCGCTCCCAGATTATGGAACGGCCTGCTGGACGAGATCCATCTTATTACCATCTTAGACAGCTTCAAAAACGCTGTTAAGACAGATCTCTTCTGACAGGTCTTTCCTGTATAATTATCCCAGCCCAAAGAGCCAGCTAACTCTTCTCCCTTCCATGCTGCTGCTGATTACATTGCATTGTTGTGATGTTTGGTCTTATATCTTGTTTTAATTAATGTTTTTAAACTGTTTTAGTCTAATATCTTTTTAAGGGTGGGTGGATTTGGGATTGGATGTATTTACTGGAGATTTTATTGTTGTAAGCCGCCATGATTGTGCTGTAGAGGGGCGGGATAGAAATAAATTATTATTATCATTATGAAACAAATGCTAATGTTTCTCTGGAATCATCTTCTAATCATCTTTGTTCTGAATGCAAAACAAGAGCAAGCATGAGGGAGGAAGATACTAGGAGACAGCAGAGGGAGTTTCTCCCTCAACCCCAATAAGCTGTGTAACCTGAGAAAATGAAATATTATTAGGTACAGAACAGACCAAAGAAAAAAGACTTCTCCCTACAATGCCTAATTAACATATAAAAATTGTAAATAATGGTAATGGGGGCCTCTCAATGGCTATAAACATCCATGACAAACTAGAACCCCAATATTTAGAAGCGGTATATTAGTAGCAATTACTGTGGGAACAAAAGTAGTACATTGAACCCTTGGTATGGGCAGGTTCCAGGAGTCAGCATGGTGTAGTGGTTTCAGTATGACTTTGGAGACCAGGGTTCGATTCCCAGCTTGAACACACTCTCAGGCTCAGGGGAAGGCAATGGCAAACCTTCTCTGAACCTGACCTTGAGCAAGTCACATGCTCTCAGGCTCAGAAGAAGGCAATGGCAAACCTCCTCTGAACAAATCTTGCCAAGAAAACCCCATGATAGCCTTAGCCTTTGTGTCATCATAAGTTGGAAAGGACTTGAAGGCACAGAACAACAATAACAACAGCCATGGATACCAAAATATGTGGATGCTGAAATCCAATTAAATACAATGACACAGTAAAATGTTGTCCCAAGGTTTGCTTTTTGGAATTTATATTTTTTTAAAATATTTTCAAGCTGTGGATGGTTCAATCTATGGATAAAGAATGTGGATACAGAGGGCTGAATGTGGAACAATAATGTCTTCATGTGGGCACTTCTGGATCTTCTGAAGGACTCTCATTAGCCATTATTGGGGGGGGGGGTAAATACAGTGGGCCCTTCTCATACATGGGGGATCTGTGCGCACACCATTTTGTCCCTTTGAGCTTGCCATATGCGTAAGCTCAAAGCCGCATATGGCAAGTCTGTGTATGGGGCATGTGCGCTGTACTGGACTAGACAGACCTTTGTTCTGATGCAGCAAGGGTCTTCTTATGTTCCTAGTTCATTAATGTTTCACTTAATGTGGATCTGTGTGCAAACTGCATGAGTCCATCCCTAAGGCCCTCGGCAAGTTGCACCCACCTCCAAAAAACAAAACAACAAAAAAATTGGAAGTGGTTGGAAGTACCCTTCTGGTTCCATAAAAACAAAACAAGGACATGGGAGGCTGTTAGTCAAAATGAGGCAAAGGTAGTCCTGCATCTTCTTTTAAATGGAAATTGCCTTGTTGGGGGGGGGGAGACTGTAAGAAGTGACAACTCTTTTTCTTTGGGTATTTTTTCACAGTTTAGGTTGTCCAAGGGCCACAAAAATAGATAAGGTGAATGCATCCAGTCCACCTGTTTTCTGTCTTGATTGGTTTTGTTGGTAACAACTGGTGACAGCCAATTCAACTCTCTAGATTAGGGGTAGGCAACCTTTCCCCTTTAAGGGCCGAGTGACTTCAGCTCCCAGAGTCCCAGGAGCTATTGGCCAACATGGGACTATTGGCCAACATGGCTGAGGCTTCTGGGAGCTGAAGTCCCTCGGCCCTTAAAGGGGAAAGGTTGCCTACCCCTGTGCAGAAACTCTTATTAAATAAAAGATTATATAACTTTGTCAGGTTCTTCTTTTTAGAAGTCCCTGTATAGTTTTCACAGACACAGTTAGCATTTTCCAGTAAAGATCAAGTCTATTGATTGTAATTATGTTCATGGAAAAGTGATGAAAAGAATGAAACTAAACCTATTGAAGCTAATGTTGGTTTTGTAAGAAGTATTATTGATGATGAAATATAAGGGGAGTGCTTCCTATTCACACAAGGTGAGCTTATTATACCCACTACCAGCTATAATAAATCATACAAAGACATGTTTGCTATTCCTTCTGATGTAAGCTAAAATTTTGGAGTTGGTTGTAAAAAGAAATAATGGTAGCAGTTTCCCCCCAACTTAATGGTAATACTTCACATTTGCTTCCTTGAAATGTTAGAAATAATGTTTCTTTTGAAAGGCTGGAGTTGAAAGAAGTGGAATAAAAACTCAATAGGTAAACCTCAATAAACTTACATATCTATCACATTTAAGTACCTCAGAAGCATAAATAGTTGCAAAGTTTCCTGTTTCAATAAAAAAAAATGGAGCCATGTAGCTCCAAATGACTACTATTTACCTTTGGTTCCAAGCTCCTTAAATGTCACAAACAGGTAAGCCATGCCCCTAGTTTTAAAGAAGTGAATGCTTTCAAGGGTTTTAAAACTGGAGTGCCACTTACACTGAAGCAAGGGCTGAGTAGACTCTGACTCTGGTGGGTTGGGCAAAAATGTAGTTCTCTGACCCACAGAGTTTGCCTACTCATAGATTAAAAGCACCACATACTGTAACTGTATTCATTAGTCTATTCCATTCATATCTAAAGCATGTGTGAAGAGATCTGATTTGTCTATCCATGATGGAGAACATTTCCAGATCAGCAAACCTTGGCCCCTGCCCAAATCTGAGAAGAATTTACCTCTTCCACCTTCTGCTTTCAACAGCCCTGGTGGGAAATTGTGTCACATTTTGGTGATTCTCTCTTCTGTTCAACTGGGAGTCCTAATCCAGAAAAATAACTGAACAGGAAAAGACAAGAACTCACTTCTAGTCTAGGAAGAAAGCAGCCCCCGAAAAAAGAACAACTAGTATCCAAAACGTGGCAAAAATCCCACCATGGCTCACTCTTTTATGGTTCAGACAGTTCTTTTTGTAAAAAAATGAAAGGAAAAGAAAAATATGCCTTTAGGAGGTTACATGTAGGCTGCAGCCCACACTTTCCCCATCCTTGTTTTATATGGAAGTTGCCCACAAAATCCTCTTAGTAGGAAAAAGGGCAATATTTATATTGCAAGGAATCATCTCACTAGCTCTACCCACACAGGTATCACATCCAACGATTAGCACAATTGCAGGGCAAGAAGTGGGGTGATGTGATATATCCACCAGCCCACAGTCAACTCATATCAAGAAAGATGAGGACAAATCTTTGAGACAGATATCTAGCTGACTAGTGGGTTGACAGCTTTCTACAAGTTAAATACTAAATATGACCAATGTCACACTTAGTGTCTCTGCCTTCTGCCCTAGAAAAGCAGCAAGCTCCTGTTTGAAGCAGCTCAACTTTCCAGTAGGAAGGAAAAGCAGCTGGGAATTTTTAGCACCTTGAGAGCAATGTAGGCTTACATGTGGCCTTGTGTACCTTGACTAAGCTTTTATTTTTGGTTTAGCTACATTATGTCTGACATTTTCTTTCCTGGTTATTTTAGGCAAAACAGTAATGGAGAACTTTCTGTTCTTCATAATAAAGATAGGATTGATGTTGGGGAGAGGAGGCAGTTTATCAACCATCTCTTTCTCTGCCCCTCCCTCTGTTCCTGGTTATGTACATGCAGAAAATTCTATTTATTATGACTAGTTAAATCTGACTTTCTTTGGTTCATTAAGGGCAAACTATGTAAGTTTTGATTAACATATGCATGTTGGTCACATGTTAATAGGTGGCAATTTCACACAACCAAAAATAAGAGGACACTGAATTATAGAAAATTACATATGCTTATTTATATACAAGAGATGCAAAAATATTATCCCACCTGAGTGGGGAAGAATATGACTACGCAATCATTTGCTGAGTCTGCTGTTGGGATATTAATTGTGGATGGTACCTGATCTCCTTTTGTGGTTTGTTAATTTAGACATGGACTGCTTTCAAAGAGAGAAACCCTTTAAAAAAGTGGTCTGTCTCCTGGATTCTTTTTAAAAAGAAGAGTATCCTCTTATGAAAAGGGCACATGACCACCTTAAGCACAATATAAAAATTAAGATGGAAGAGAGAAGTGATTGAAACACTAAAGTGCAACCAAGTAATGAGAGCTATTTGCCATCAAGTCAGTTTTGTCTCATGACAAGCCCCACTCAGATCTTGGAAACTCCTTGATTGAATAAATACACTTACCGGTATGTTGTCTCCATCTTTTCATATTGCTTTCCACTTTCATGACCACTACTGTCTTTTACAATGACAGCACCACTTTAACTGTCATGACTCAATGCTATGGTATTCTGGGAGTTGTAGTTTTGTGAGATAGTTCCAAAACACCCTGCAGAAATAATCCAGTTTGAGATTGCTTTAATTGCCCTGGCTCAATGCTAGGGAATTCTGGGGACAGCAGTTTTGTGAGACATTTTGCCTTCTCTGTTAGAGAGCTCTGGTGACACAATATGCTACAGTTCCCAGAATTCTCTAGCACTGAGCAGGGCAGTTAAAGCAGTCTCAAACTGGATTACAGTCCTCCCTCCTTATTGGTGGACTTGCCATCCACTGATTTGACCATCTGTGGACAGCAAGCCCCTGTTATATTTAATGGCAGTGCGTGAACACATTCGTACTAGCAGGTGCATGCACACCACACCACCATTAGTTTCAATGGGAGGAGGAGGAGGAGGAGGAAGAGGAAGTGAGCATCTGCAAAGTGGGCTTCGGGTGTCCAAGACTGCACTGGTTCAGCCAGCCAGGCCAGAGGCAGGGAAGGAGAATGAGGGCCAGTGAAGTTCCATTGTCCCAAATGGCAGCGCAGCCAAGTGGTCGTGCCATCATTGGGGACAACGGCATCCACAGATTTTGGTATCCGTGGGGGTGGGGTGGAATGGATCCTCCATGGACTTTTTATCAGGGAGGGGGTCCAGAACAGAGCAGTGTGTTTTGGACCACAGGTAGCCTTCTCTGTCAGAGAGTTCTGTTGCACCACTAAACTGCAAATCCTAATCTTCCATAGTATTGAGTAATGGAAGTTAAAGTGGTGTCAAACTGCTTTATGTATGCACTGTAGCTGCAGCCTACATTAAAAAGAAAAGGTGATAAACCACAGCCTTGCCAGTTGAAAACTATTCTGTTTCTTTTCTTTTCTTTTCTTTTTTCTCTTTCTTTCTTTCTTTCTTTCTTTCTTTCATTTATATCCCACATTTCTCCCAATATGGGACCCAAGGCAGCATACAACATCTTAAAACACAATACAATTAAAACCAACTCTTAATATAAAAATTAAAGTAAAAAACACAAGTTAAAACACATTAAAAAGACATTTAAAACATAATAAAAACTCTCCACTCCCAATAAAAATACTACACCTCCTTCTCAAGAAAACCTCCATATGCCATCATCAGCAGGGAGTGAAGCAACCAGGTGTCCCTGATAGTAACTTCCTGTCGAGAGTATGTACACATCAAGGCAAGCAAATGTTGTGGCATACTCATTTTTTAAGACCAATCCACAGTTTTTCATAATCTACACAATCAGCTTTGCTATAATCTATATATGACAGGTAGATTTTCCACTTGTTTTTATATGTGAACAGGGCAAACACAGGCCTGATATCTATGTAGTTGCCCAACACAGTATATTTGGGTCTTAGGTTTCAATCTTACATGTACTTCCCTGGGATTAAATGCAGGTTTTGTTTCCAAATAAGCATGTTTGGGGCAGCACTGAATTTTGTATTTAAATCCATTGTGTATTTAATTGAATTCATTCAAATCAAAACCTTCTGCCACATCCTGGGAAGTTTTTAGCAGAGTAGTCCAAAGGTTATGCAAAGCCCTGTCCTTGTCTCATGGAGATGCAAGTTAAATTAACATGACATTGAGTTGAATGTTCAATAGCATGGCATCACAGATATTTGGTTCCCTCAGATTTGGTTACTGTAGTCATTCTGATGAGCCAGCAGACTTCAAGCTGCAAGTAACCTATTATTTAAAAGATTTAGTAGAAGGCGGCAGTAGTCCCAATATTAAGTCCACCAGAGGTAACACTTGACCTGCTGCAGATGCAAAAATTTTAGTCAGCAAAGCTACTAAGCCTTAGTCCATGAAACATCTGATAGTTGGAGAGTGAGATTAATGGAAGTATTTCACAAAGTAGTAAACATGCCAGCTTAGTTGCCTAGCTGGCTAGCTCTGGAATATACATCTTTCCTTCAAATATTTTGAGGACAACAATCCACAATTACTTAGAAATTATTACTTGGAGCACATAATGCCCCTGACATAGTAGCTTCTTTGGAAACATGTCCATTTGTAGAAACAATTCAAAGTCCTGGGTATATCCTTTATTATTATTTGCCATCAGGTCAGCTTCAAATTATGGCAACCCTATGTATGCGGGACTTCCCAGTCTTGCAAACTCAGGACCATGACTGCCTCGATTGAATCAATTTACATGTAGTTTCCCTCTTTTTCTACCATTGCCAGCTTTTCCAGTGTATGTATAAAGCCCTATAATGTGCAGGTCCATGTTATCTGAAAGAGTTTATATCCCAATATAATCCTTGTCCACGTTTTAAGATCCACAGGAGAGGACTTCTGTCAGTTCCTACCATCTTCAGTGGAGACCTAGGAGAAGTGTTTCTCAGTGACCACTCCAAAATTATGAAATGTCCTTTTAAACTAGATCAGGCTAGCTTCTTCTCTGTTGTCCTTTCAATGCCAGGCAAAAACATTTCCATTCAGACAAACCTTTAATAACTAAATGGGTGTAAAAGGTATTTTAATGTTCTAATCTATATATTTATTAAGGTGACATTATAACATGTTTTAAATGAATATTTTAAATCTATGAACAATACTATATTTGTAATGTATGGTATTCAGTACTCATTATTTTAATTTTTAAGTCCCTTTATGTCACACCAGTAGGAGAAAGATGGGAAATAAATAAATAAATGTTTGGCTCCAGGGCTGACTCCATGTTTTCAAATGCTCACAGCGGAGTGACTTCAAGTGGGGCCTTTCTTCATAGGGTGGCCATGAGTCTCATGACTTCAAGTGGGGCCTTTCTTCATAGGCTGGCCATGAGTCTCAATTTACAATCTTCTATTTGAAGGACTGTCCAACCAAAGTCCAATTTAGAACAGAAAGAGCCATAAGAAAGGAGAGCAGGGGTCTTGAGACTGCTCATAACCTGGGGGCAACTGAACAGCACTATAGTGAGATGCGTTGTATTTTTATTTAAAATACAGTTATCATTTTTAAATTTGTTCTCCTCTTTATAAATAAGCAACACAATTTTATGCAGATCTGTGCCTTTCTTTTATTAGTGATACTTTTCCTCTTTTCTGACAATGCTTAGAAGGACAATCTACCTCCCAAACCCCTAGATTTTAAAGGGTGATGATACAGCTGCCACCTGATGGTGACCAGAGAACTACGGTTGATGTTTTATCTAATCAACAATGCATTGGGACAACTGAGTGAAATTAAAGTGGCAGTTTGGGTTGTCTAGGCTGAATCTGCATTGCAGAAATAATGCCGTTTAACACAGCTTTAGCTGCCATGGCTCAATGTTATGAAATTCTGGGATTTGTAATTTTGTGAGATATTTAGCTTTCTCTGTCAGAGAGCTCTGGTGCCATAAGAAACTACAAATCCCTGGATTCCATAGGATGGAGCCATGGAAGCTAGAGTGTTGTCAAGCTGCACTATTTCTGCAGTGCAGATGCAGCCTAGTTGTCAAGTGTAGAAAGTTCAGGACAAGCAGCTACATAATACAGGGCATTATTAGAATGCAGGGTCCTCAAATCACTTCAAGGATGCTGTGTGGTGATGCTGGGCTTGAGTATAATAGACTTGGCTTGAACCATGGATCTAGAAACCATTTGTGGATTGTGTGAACTTAGATCACAAAGCTCTCTGGGAACATGACAGAATGGGCCATACAATACCAGTTCATTTCACTGGGAAATTATTCCTAAATTAGCCATGTATTTTAAAATTACCATATATACTTGACTATAAATTGAGAAATTTATGCCCAAAAATTGACCCTGAAATCTGGAGTTGACTTAAATATGGGTCAATACAGTCACCATGGGTTGAGCTCGACTAGAGGACAGTTAATAACAACAACCACAACCAGTAATATTGCTCATAAAGGTCCTTTAAAAAGCAGCCATGATGCCTCACTCTCCGTGGCTTGGCAGTAATTGCTGAAAGAGTTGCGAGGCATGAGTGTGTGTCTGTGTGGGGATTCCCTCCTCAATCCTATCTCCAAACCTTTCCTCCTCCTCCTCCTTGCATTTCACCATTTCCCCTCCACTTTCAAGCTGATCTCCAAACCTTTGTTCCTTCTATCCTCCTTGCATTTCCCCATTTTCCCTCCACTTTCAAGCCGATTTCCAAATGTGTGCTTCTCGTCCTCCTCTTCCCCCTTGCATTTCCCCATTTCACTTCTACTTTCAAGCTGATCTCCAGACCTTTGCTTTTCATCCTCCTCCTTCTTGCATTTCCTCTGAAAACCAAGCATCTCTCTCCCCATTCCACTTTCAAGCCGATCTTAAAGCCTGTCTCCTAAATTATACACTCGACGTATCCACTGGCCATATCAAAATCCATGATTTTGGCCCTCAAACCTTCTCTTGACTTATACATGAGGTCGACTTGTACACAAGTATATACGGTATTGTTAGGATATGGATGGGATATACAGTCAAAGGTAAAATGTAGAGATGTGTGTCTGGAAATTTCCTCATGAGAAATCTCTAGAAAAACAAAGTGAATCTAACACCAGGTGGTTACACAGACGTAAACATGGACTTTCCCAAAGATACAACTCATGGACACAGACTTTGTTATGGGTAGCAAGTGATATCAAAATAGGTCAACACTCGTTAGGCTTGGGAAAATAGTCATGTGGTGGATGATGGACAGCAAGAGGCTGAGTTAGCACACATCATACAGACATTATCCAATTAACATAAGGTTAACACCTAGAAGGTGGAGTATGGGAAGGGCCTAGAGAATCCTTTTTCTAGAATGTTATTTGTTCAAGATGTGAGCACGTGTGTGGCTGGAAGCAGTGGTTTTAACTGTAACCAGTGGAGATCCTAAGCTTTTGGGATTGTTAAAGATGTAATCTTTCATGGCTGAACTGGACAAGTTCATCACAATGGATTTTACTTAGTTATCTTATTTTACTTTTATATGCATTAATAAAACTATGCTTTTGGACTTTACAATGTGTCTTCTTGACTGAGGAAGACAGGATCCTGAAGAAGAGAAGCTGAGCCAGCGGAGGGTAAGAGTTACAAAGTGGCTGTGGATCACAGCAGCCAGCTTGTCCTGCAGATTCTGCTGGGTACCCAAGAGCATCACTACAACACTCATCATCCACACACTGACAGGTACTACTTCCAATTTTCCAGGAACAATATTACAGTGCCTGTTGTTATCCTGGATGCTACACATCATATTCCATCCCCCAATAACCAACTTTAGAAATTCTGGCTGAAAAATATACAGCTAGCTTTTCAAACTGTAAGCTACTTTCAACATCATCTAGGAAAGGTGGGATATGTATAAATGGGTTCTCTAGGTCTAGTTGTGGGTACAATAGTACCTAGTCCCATTTTGAAATCCGATTTTGACTGAAAAATAAATAAGCAGACATGGTCTCTGCATTAGTACAGCAACCTTCTTCAACAGTATAGGCAACTTTTTCCTCCAGTCCAGGGGTAGACAACCTAAGGCCCGGGGGCTGGATGCGGCCCCCCGAGGCCTTTGGACCGGCCCCAGGCTGGTCCTGCCTCTGCCGCCACCCACCATGATGATATTGATTATTGTTGTTATTACTTGTTCTTGGGGTTTTCTAGGGAAAATCTCCACAGGGGGTTTGCCATGGCTTTTCTGGGGCTGAGAGTGTGCATGCATATTACTAAAAAAAATTAACACTTATTTATTTATTTATTTATTTATTTATGGTGCTCCCCCCCCCCCATTGTCTGATGGACAGCAACCCGGCCCCCGGCTCAAAAAGGTTGCCCACCCCTACTCCAGTCCCTTCTTTGCAGTCTGCCAAACTCCCAAAAATGCACCTTTTATTAATCTCAACAGGCCAAGAGGGCTGGAGTCGTTTTTGGCTTTCTAATCTTGTGTTTTCCTCCCACATCTTTTTGTCTGAAAGCCTTTTTCAGCCATCGCTGGAGAATTTCCAGAATTCCTTCTCACCTCATCCCTACTTAAGTCTATACATATGGTTTAAAACACTTCAGCAATTTAAAATGCCCTCTTTGAGTCTCTGGAAATCCCAATTCTCTCTCAACTCCTGAACATTCAAGATGTTCCAGAAATGTTTCCTTAAAAAAAAAAAAGAAAAAAAAAAGATCCATTATCACAACCCCTACAGTACAGGGAATTTCAAAGGCACAGGGCATTTCAGTCTCTATGCTGTCAATTTAAATTCATCCCTGTGCAGGTATTATGTGTTCTTTCATGGCATTATCTTACACAAATTATATGATCAGATTTTTTTTTAAAAAAATATGAAAGTGAATATATTGGGATCTTTAAGACATCATGTAATAGACACACAAACCTCACAGGTATAAAACTGAATTTTGCAGAATTACTGTAAACTGAACAAATCACCATAGGCACTTTTGATTGAAGAAGAAAGGTCAGATAATGCTTTTAATGATGTGGGAGGAGGGGTATTTGGATTTCCTCTACAAGATTTTTTCTTTAAAAATGTACATTTATTGTATGCATATGATCTTCCACGATGTTGCATGGCAAAGCAGATCTACATATTACAAGGCACTAAACATCACTCTTGTGTCAAATCCTTCCTCCTTTCCCTTTTGGTAGAATTCAAGATATAGCCATGTTATACTGTAGTATCAGTATGTAGAGAGATCTTGTAGCAACTTTGAGACTAACTAAAGTAAGAAGTTGGAAGCATGAGCTTTTATAGACTTAAGCCTACTTCCTCAGATCCTTTCCCTTTTATTACATTTGCTGCCTATCCTTCTCACAAATCCACTTGCTGTGGCTGGAATCTCTCTTCCACTCCCCAACCCCCAGGGTACATATCTAACTGGTACAGTATACTATGGTAGATGTAGATCTAGTGTAATGCACTGGTTTGAGTGTGGTTTAGGACTATGGAGACTAAGGTTGAATTCATTTTTAATAGTACTCAATGGGTGATCTAGGCTAGTCACCATTTCGTAGCTATACCTACCTCATAGGGTTATAGCAAGGGCAAAATGAGAGGGTTGGGAAGACTGTGTACATAAGGTTGCCAGGTTTTCTAAACAGAAATTTGTTTAGAAAATCAAAAATCATGATACAATGAAATATAGATATATCTCAGATCTAGTCTAATGTCAGCCTTTCCATATTCAGTTGCCAGGTCAAGACTGGCTAGGAAATCCATGAGGCAGGCCATTATAAGGTTCCCCTCAAAACCCAGGGATACTTTGTGGTGGTAGGCCAGCAACCATTTTGAGACCAGGAATGTAATGCTGCAAGCATGCTGTGAGGGTACTGCTCAGAGTCAGCATGGAATAGAGCAGGGGTAGGCAACCTGCGGCCCGGGGGCCGGATGCGGCCCCATGAGGCCTTTGAACCGGCCCCAGGCCGGTCCTGCCCCCGCCGCCCCCCGCCATGATGATATTGATTATTGTTGTTATTACTTGTTCTTGGGGTTTTCTTGGAAAAATCTCCACAGGGGTTTTGCCATCATGGCTTTTCTGGGGCTGAGAGAGTGTGCATGCATATTTTTAAATTTTATTTTATTTTATTTTTATTATTTTTATTATTTTATTATTTTGCTTCGGCCCACCAATTGTCTGAGGGACAGCGACCCGGCCCCCAGCTCAAAAAGGTTGCCTACCCCTGGAATAGAGCAAGCTGGACTCAGATTGGTGCTCACTCTTCCAAACAAAATATGGGATTTGGGAGATTCTGTATGAGATAGGATTTTCAGCTCCCAAATAAGGATCATCCCAGAAAATGGGATGGCTGTGAACTCTGCATGTATATCATTTTGAAGAAAAGATGGAATGATAATGAAATATATGCAAAGCAGAAGAAGAATGAAAACCTCACACTATTGTTGATTCCCTGGAGTTTGCTGATACATCATTTTGGGGCTCCAAAAAAACCTCCTCTCTCTCCAGAGGCTTGGAAATTATTTTACATTGAAAGTTTGAAATAAAACAATGTTGTTGGTTTTAACCCCTGCCCCCCATGTCATGTATTATACTGTTATTTGTATAACTTGTCCTCTTAAGAGTTATCTCAGTGGGGTGAAATATGCAAATAAATATATACAAGAAAAAAATATGTCAGGTTGGGGCATTTTTAAGTGTGCACAAGGGCCTTTTATTTTTCACAGAACTACAAAATATATACTGTAATACAAAGGAAAGCCCATCAGAGAAGCATATAGTCTAACAAAACTTTTGTTCTAACTGCATAACTTAATAGCTCTTATAGTGTAATATCTGTCTGAATGTCATTTACAGTTTTCCTGTTGTAAATATTTACTAGTTCTTTTTCTGACATGACATCATATTTTAAATTATTGATTCAACATTTTAATCTATACTCATTGCAATCTCAGCTCTCCAATGAATCCTAATGAACACAGTGAGACTTACTTCAGAATAAATTTATCTCAGACTGCACTGTGACTCAGATCCTCATAGTCACTTCTACATTATGTAGACATACTCTTACTGCAACCCTTACCACAAAACATGAAGAGGCAGATGTATCAACATAGCATAGAATCAGAGGGGTGAAGCAGATGGCCATGAAAGAGCGGCTTCTGGATGATCCGGGTGTGATTGCGCCAGGACTGTTGTGACCGCACAGCCCGCTCCCAGAGCGGGCTGTTGCCGCAGTCCCAAACTGCACCATCCAGGAGTCAATCCAAACTGACTCCTTTTTGGAACAGCTTTTAGCCCACTAGTGTGGCCTCAATGTGACTTCTGGCTGTTTTGGGGGTGTGCATCATCTAAACGCCACACCCCCAAAGTGGCCAGAAGTTGCTTTATTTGGCCCATGCGTTCAGGGCCATAGACCTGGAAGAGACCACAAGGCCCATCCAGTCCAACCTCCTGCCATGCAGAATACTTAATCAAAGCATATACATGGCAGAAAGTCATGGCCAAACACTACTCTCTGATAGACCTTCAATATATGTTCTAGTACCTTTATACAGCATACATTTTTCCTATGTATTTTTCCTATGTATTTACTAGCATTTATCATAATTTCACACATCTGCTGCATAAGATCTGAAACATCAGTTATATGTACCAATGCAATATATAGACTAAATGTTTACTGCACTTTTTTACTTGGGTTGGGGGAGAAAATGAACACACTGAATAAGTACTACTATATTAGTGAAGATATAAATTGCATGATTTAGCCAAAGTCAAGCTAATTTTTAAAACGCTGCAATCAGTGAGACATAGCAGTACTTAACATAGATGGACCATACTCATTATTATTTAGATATTTATGCCAGTCACCATTTTAGTTCTTTCTTCTGATCTTCCAAGTGCTTTTAAATTACTTATTGGAATACCAGGTTCACATGTGCAAATGAAAAGAAAGTTAAGGGCTGAGCTGTATTACAATGCAACATAAGCCAAAATGCATATTTAAAATATGCTTACAGCAACCTTGGTAGTCTGGTGCAGTATGTCTCTAAGCTTCAACTTTTTTTTTTTAAAGAGTTTGCTACAAACACTGCATTTTACTTAGGGATGCAATGCACTGGAAAGAGACCACTAGTTATTTTTTAGTTCATTGTGAAAAGATTTCTACACAACTATCCCATCTCTCAAAGAGTTAATGTGCATTTAGTTATTCCTTAGCTATAAACTGGTGACTATTTATAAAATATGAATTAAGATTAATCACTTCAGAATTTTTGTATATTGGCTTAAGGATTTAAATGAGCTAGTTTAACATTCTTGATCATTAACATTTGTTAACAGAAGCTCCTAGGAATATTTAGAACTATTTGACTATCTTCTAAAATTATTAGCAGATTAAAGAAACCCTACCATGCTCCACCAAACACTGAAACATGAATAAACAGAAGAAAAATACAAGTCTGTTCTACACCAACAAATTTACCATCCATAAATTCCTCCTCCAGGTGATTTATATATTGCAGCTGGAAAAAAAGAATTGCTTATCCTCCAGACTGGAGCCAGGATGCTACAATTGTTGCAGGAGAAACAGATTAAGTGGTAAAAGGAATCTTGCCAAAGGGACATGAAGAACTGTAATCTCCTTCCAGCACAGGCAGCAGAGCAGAGAACAGAAGAGTATCCAGACTCACTTGTACATTACAAAAGGAAATAACAAGCATAACCAAGGAATGCTTGATTTGCTGTTTTGGAATCCCTCAAATAGCATTTTGCTTCTCCAGGTTGAGAGCTATTATTATGATAGCTTTACAAACAACATTCTATACAAGTGGCATACAACTGGATGCAAATACCATTTTTATTAAATTTCAGCATCTTCTAACAAAATAGCCCTTTGCTTTTATCCGGCATATTTCCAGTATTAAACCTACATCATATCCATTATCTCAATGAACCTTACATCAATCCTGTAAAGCAGACCAATATTGTAATACCCATATTAGAAATGGAGAGGAGGGGCTTCTGTAAATTCTGAACCAGAAATTTATGAGCCCACACCTCCAAAACAGTTAAGATGAACACATGGAAGTGTCTGTTCACTATACTCACACAGGCATACAGACACACACACACTCCACATTGAATTTCTAAATCAAGTAACTGAGCTAACAGTTAACAAGAGATTATTCAGTACACAATATCACTGTTATAAAAGCAGATTAGGACAGATGCCCTATGGGCCTTTGCAGACTGCCAGAAATAGTGCACTTTAAATTGAGGCACTGCCCTGGCTCAGTGCTAGGGAATCATGGGAACTGTATTTTATTGTGGCACCAGAGCTCTCTGACAGAGAAGGCTCAATGTCTCAGAAAAAAATGCAATTCCCATGATTCCCTAGCACTGAGCCAGGGCAGTGCCTCAATTTAAAGTGCACTATTTCTGGCAGTCTGCAAAGGCCTTATATCACTCTAGTTCAGCCTAAATTTCCACCAGCATACAGGCCCTTGGTATCCACTGTGGTTTGGTTCCAGGACCCCCTGTGGATAGCAAAATCTGTGAATGCTTAATGTCTTAGGGTCGATGCAGGCAGCCCATTTAGGGCGGCGGAGAGCCGCCCCAGGGAGTGGCGGATCGAGGCCATGGCAACTGCATGCCATGGCCCCAATCCTTCCTTTTGCCACCCCTAAAAGAGTGGCAAAAGGCCGCTCCTTTTAGGGGCAGCAAAAGGCCACCCTAAGAGCCGGTGTCGCAGCTCTTCCACACCCATTCAGTGCAGCATGTCTGCACGCTGCACCAAAAGGGCATCCTGACACCTCACACCATGCGTACGGCCATGCGGCATCAGGACGATGTCGGGGTGGGGTTGGGGCAGCCGGTGTGCAGCTGTCTCGCCCCAACTCTACCCCCAGACCAGCCCTTAGTTGTGTCAGTTGTAAGCGTCATTAGGGTTGGCATCACCCAATGTGGTAACTCATGGTGTCACCCTGCCACTGATCTGCTCCCATACCACACCATACAGAATCCTTAGTAATCATTTTTCAGCCAATGTTACTCATAAGTCATAATTCCAATGTATCACTGTATGTAATGGCAATAGTTGTGACATAAACAACCAGTAAAATTTAAATTATATCTTTAAATTACAATATCATACACACAGCCTAAATGTACTTACATGTACATAGTTTTAAAGCTAAAGTTAAAATTTGGTAAGAAGTGATGTTTCTAAAGAAAATGTTAAAAGAATTTAAAAAATTAAAAAATTAAATTAAAAAAATTAATTTTTCAAAAAAAACTAGGGCCTCTCCTTTCTCCTTCTACTGAGCCTTGCCCCACTCATACCATCTCTTCAGCATTTTAATGGGATGCAGGTGAAAGCCACAGAATGTTTCTGCCAAAAGGCAGATAGATGTTTGAGGTGCAGTGGTGTCACCCACTCATAGGGTGTCACCTGGTGCAACTCCTGCACCCCCTCTTCTGAACCTCTTGCCAGTTCTATTTTGGATGTAGAAAGAAATCATATCATTCATATGACCCATATTGTCCCTCTTATAGATACTACCAGAGTGGCCTTAGACCTGGGGCCCATTCACACTACATAATTAAACCACTATTATTTAACTGATATGATTCCATCCTATGGAATGCTGGAGTTTGTAGTTTGGTGAAACACTGGAGCTCTCTGGCCTAGAATTCTAAATGCTCTAAACTGAAAATCCCAGGATTCCACAGAATAAAACCATGGCAGTTGAAGAGGAAGAATACAGCTATTTTGTATAATGTGAATGGGCCTCAAATTTGGAGATCTTCAGCACATCCTCTTAGATCAAGGGTAGGCAACCTTTTTGAGCTGGGTGCCGGGTTGCTGTCCCTCAGACAATTGGAGGGCCGAAGCACCAAAAATAAATAAATAAATATAAAAATCCAAAAATAATAATAACCAAATAAATAAATAAATAAAAATATGCATGCACACTCTCTCAGCCCCAGAAAAGCCATGGCAAAACCCCTGTGGAGATTTTGCCAAGAAAACCCCAAGAACAAGTAATAACAACAATAATCAATATCATCATGGCGGTCGGCGGTGGTGGTCGGGGGTGGTGGCAGCAGGACCAGCCTGGGGCCAGTCCAAAGGCCTCGGGGGGGGGGCGCATCCGCCCCCCCCCCAAGGGCCTTAGATTGCCTACCCCTGTCTTAGATGTCTCAAATCAAAGTCTGATTAGGATGAGGAAAGGGCACTTTTGGTGACCACACCCAGGTTGTATAACTCTGTTTAGAGATGAGTGCCTCACACTTTCCCTGAGGCTCTTTCACTGCAGCATAAAGACCTTTGTTTAATATTAATCAGTTTTAGCATTTATAGACAGCATCCTTTTCAATATTTGCTGTTTCCCAGATTTTGAAAACTATATTTGATCACCCCATGTTATTATTGCCAATCAACAAGAATATTATGTTTTTAGTCTGTTGTTAGCCATCAAGGAAATGTGGTGCCTTCTAAGAAAGGAGGGGCATAAATATTTTAAATGAAGAATTATAACCAATGGCTCACATACTGTTCTGATAAGACAGCAACTGTGTATTAGAATACAGATAGAAGAGCAATGAGAAAAGGAATCTCAAGTGCCTCTGCTTACACTTCCTGAGTAACATGATGCGGGAGTTATTCATCTCCCTCATCCCAGGATGTGCAACCTCCAGAGACATTTGTGCTTCCTTCCTCCTCCTTTTCCTTTCTAAGTGTACCATCTAACATCCACAGCCATGACTGCATTTTCTTTTACCACAATGCAACACATAGCTCAGGACCAAGGGCACTACAGACTATACTCATCTGGATTCAGAGCACTATGATAAATGTATCATAAACTATTTGCTAAAAGGAAGCTGAGAGAAATTAAACTTCAAGGTCATCAACCAATCTTAAAAGAAGGGAGCGGTAGAAAGAAGAGACAGTGCTAGATAAGACTGAGGTCTAGGACTGTCCTTCAATGGTGGCCAAGAAAATGATAGCAACCTAGGATGTGCTACAGAGATCCATTCAGTATCACTAAAGGTGCATACTACTTTTGTCAACTTCTTGAAACACATTATGTTCCCCACTTCCAGTTCCCAGCATACCACCAAATTGGATGTGTGCCACATGCAACCCACAGAAGAACCTGGGAGCAGTGGACTGACCCCTGGACCTTCTGAATTTGCCTACCCCATGAAGATGGAGTTTGAAAGAAGCAACAAGTCAGACAAACTGTATGTCATGTCTGTTAGTTAACAATGGCATCCTAGGGGGTGCGGACTGCACCAGGTGACACCCTAAGTGTGTGGGAGGGGTGACACCACTGCTCCTCAAACAGCTATCTTTGGGCAGAAATGGCCTGTGGCATTCATCTGCTTCCCTTTAAAATGCTTTAAGAGATGGTGGGAGTGGGGCCAAGCTCAGTGGAGGGGAAAGGAGAGACCCCCTCAAATTTTTAAAATTAAAATTTCAAATTTCAAACTTTTAATTTTTATTTTTTAAAAAAATATTCTTTAAAATTTTCTTTTTAAAAATAATAATAATAATCACATTTTAACCAAATATTCACTATGTATATGTACATACATTTAGGTTTTTTGCTAGTTGTTTACGTCACAACTATTAGCATTACATTCAGTGGTATATGGGAATTACAACTTACAAATAACATTAGAGCAAAAAAGCATGACTAAGGGTTCTGTATGGTGGGAAATGGGAGAAGGTCAATGGGGTGTGTGACACCATGAGTTACCACACTGGGCGACACCAACCTGAGGGATGCCACTGTTAGTCAAGTCTATGTGTGAGAGCCAGTGGAGTCATGATAAGAGTCACTTTAACAATGCCTGGCTGCCATCACTCTCCTCCCAGGAAAATACAAACCTGGAGAAGAGAGGGAATTTTTGACCATAGTTAGTCTCCTGCAGGAACACTAGAGTTGGATAAACATCTTTCTTTCTCACCACTAATATAGTCTGATTTGAGACAAACAGTCTTTCAGAGATATATAGCACAGCAGGGAGAACTTTTTAGGATGGAAGGAAAAAAGGTTCTCTTTTATTTCGTTCCTATTCCTGAAACTTACCTCCTTGGAGGCCTGACTTCTATAGGAAGGTGTCTGTAGCCATGAACAAAAACAGTTTTGCTACAGGTGAGAATATACTGCATTATTTTATTTAAGGTTTTGTTTGTAATACATCCTATACGCTCATCATGGATTGTCTGAGAATGGATCTTTATGTAGCCAAAATGACACCACCTATGAACAAGAGGGAAATTTCAGCCATCCTAGGAAACCCCCAAGGTTTTGAGAAGTGAAAAATATTTTAGAAAAGGACCCAAAGGGACTGCCCCCAAAACCAATAAAAACTGAGCATGCTCAGTGGCCAATGAATGCTAAGTAGTGAGGCAGGGACACTGAGAGGCATGGAATGGATTATCCTGAAAAGAGGACATGGACAGCTAACTGCCTACAATTCCCCATCATTCTACCGCAAGTCCCACCATTCTTCACTCTGCTATCCTAACAATCCACTGTACCAACCTGCTCCACTCAAGGGCAGTGCTATAGGACAAAAAGTGGCATCTTGCTCTTCTGAAACATTATGGGCCCACTCTGCACAGTGACAGAGGCCCCACAAGGGATGTTACAGTATCTCTGTGCAAAGAGATCCTTGCAATTATTTAAGTTTTCCTCTGTACCCATCTCATCTCTCAAAATAACAGGAATTCTGCCACTGCTTAGTAAGTATTACCTCTTATTCTGGCTACTAATATTCAAGAGCTTTTAGATGCTTACTGGCATGATGAAGTGTGTAAGAATGTTTTCTTGCTCCCTCACATAGATGGTTGACAAAACTACACTGTCAGTAAGATATCTAAGTGGAATACTACCATTACTACTGCTATCTTTTGCATGTTTATCATATGCTAATTTCTCTTTTAAGATACATCCCAATAGGGTGTTTTGTTTTGGTTTTTTTGCTTTCAATCCCTCTGCTGCTGATTCTCTTAATTTTTTTCTTCAAATATTTAAACTCAAAATGATTACTGGGAAAAGTGGGTAGGGACAGGTAGTTTCAGAAAAAAAACCCCACTTTTTCCTCATGCTCAGTGGAGAGAATGAAAATATAGCATTAATTCCTTTTCAGCTGTGATTATGTCCTTCAAATCATTTCAGCTAGAGTTTGATACGAGACATGATAAACAGAAAAGGCTTGGGAAACTAACCAGAAATAGTGCAAATTGAGGCAACTTTAACTGTCCTGGCTCAGTGCTAAGGAATCATGGGAACTGTAGTTTATTGTGGCACCAGTGCTCTCTGGCAGAGAAGGCTCAATGTCTCAGAAAAAAATACAATTCCCATGATTCCTTAGCACTGAGCCAGGACAGTTAAAGTGGCCTCAATTTGCACTATTTCTAGCAGTCTGTAAAGGCCCTAAGTTGTGACTGAACTGCTGAAAGAAAAAGAACCATATTCTTAGTGTAGTGGACAATCAGTGTTCCCAACAGAGAGGAAATATCAATGCAATCTGATGCTAACATGAATGATGTAAGAGAAAAATAAAATAAGTGCTACAAAAATGGATGGGCAAATATATTTTGGTTCCACAGTGTGTAAAAAAATCTTTTTAAAAATTCACTTCCTAGAAATCCCCAACCACCACGACCATCAACTTTCACAACCTCTCTTCAGTTCCATAAAATCATCTCTCTATAGATTAGCCTTCCACATGTGTAAAACTACAACTCTCTTTTCCCTGAGTCAGTGTAGCCAATAGCCCATGCAGATATTTTTTAAAACTGGGGGTTGTGTTCGAAGACACCACGAGGGTCCCCTCCTCAGGAAGATGCGGACATTATCTTATTGGGCTCATTGGTAAGCAGAGAAGTGAGCAGGACACTGATATTTATGGAAAATGATAAAGTGTAACATATATACCTACTGATAATTGCAAGTAATACTATTCTTGTAGCCAGAGAGTGATATTTGACAATCCAAAAAAAGGGGAGGGTGAATTTAATTGGAAAGCTGATGCAGTTGGCCATCCACTGAATAGGAACTGTTAATAGATGCCTCATTTAAGCCAAGCCAATCCTAGCAAAGAATTTATGATAACATTTTTCTACTCTGGCAACAAAGGATGTTATGAAACTTTTTTACACATTGAAACAAAGTCTGCATAAAGAAGAGAATTCCTGCTACACACTGAGAAAACAAAGCAAACACTGGGTGATGCCATTTGCAACAAAATGAAGAAAATGGCTAAGAAAACAGGCTTTATTAAAACATTTGAAATTCACACAACTCAAAGAGCTGTGGGTTAGGAGGAAGGGATGCAGAATCAGAACAAAATGTTTTCATAATCAGGATTTGTTTATTACAAATCTTACAAGTTACTGATACTTTGTTATCCAAAATCATTCATGCATAAAGACTTAACAAACCCATCAAACTTAAGAGTAGTAGTAGTCAAAGAGAGATTTGTTTATGCATATTATTTGCTATTTATGTGTTGTGACACACATCATATGCTGCTGAGATGGTACTGGATGCAATTTCCTTTTACTGTACAGTCTCAGAAGGGTTTGTAGCCACACAAATGCCAACTAACAATAAGCTATAGTGAATAATAATACTTTTATGAGAACTGAATAACCTGTGAGTATGCCTTTAAAATGCACAGAGAGGTCCAAGAGACTGAATGAGGTCAAGGAAGTACATTTGAAAAAGTAAAAATTTAAAAATATTGGAAAGAAAAAAATGAAACTGAAATTGCCAATAGGTATAAGGTATGTAAGCCAGGACTATGGATATTTGGTATTCTTCAGATATGTATGTGTATGTGCCTTCAAGTAACCTGTTGAATTATAGTAACCCCTTGAATTTCATATGCTTTTCTTTGGCAAGAAATACTCAGAGATGGTCTTGCTAGTTCCTTCCCCGGAAATATAGCATGCAGCACCTGGCATTCATTGGCGGTCTCCCTTCCAAGTACAAAACAAGGCTGACCCTCCCTTTAGGGTACCAGTACTTCAGACATATAGTCATAAATAATTTTAGCAAAACTGCAGATCCAGCTGTGCACACTGGTTTCTCTTCCATTAATAGAACATAGTGATGAAATGGGGCTTTCCTGCCTCCCCCTTCCCTCTGTTGCCCACTGTACGGCCTCAAAATCTGTTACTGAACATTGAGGAAACTTGTGAATGATGCAGGGCAAGGGAAGCAATTTTTTAGATGCTGCCAGACTGCATCTCTTTTCATAATTGGTGATGCTGGCTAGGGTTAATGGGAGTTGCAGTTCAACAAGAACTGGAGGGTCACAGGTGCAGTATATTTTCTGTCTTTGGCAATTATCACAAGTATCATACAGTAAGCACTTTAAAAAGACCTGAGATGTTAAGAACATTAAAATATTGATGCATTGGAAAAAAATCTTTATCAGCCTGAACTTGGAACACATTTAGGTTTCAAATTTATTCTTGCTTTCGGGTTTTCTCTGGCAGTGACCAACTGCTGTTCTGTTAGACTTATTCTCCAAACAACAGTTTCTGTCTCTAGTACATTCTTCAAAATGACAGCTACTGAGCCTCAGGCATTGGCAACCATTGTGGGTGTGGGCCCCAGTTTTTGGGTAGTGGGCCTTACTACCCCAAAATCAGCACAAAAGTAAAAAACAAAATGACTTGTTTGTGACTTGCAGGCTTTCCCTTGTGTTTGGTAGTTAGTAGAGTGTGTTTTGCCCATTTTTGTGCAATAACCCTATTATATGCAAAGGCTTTGCAAGGTCCATGCAATCCTGGGGGGGGGGCACACAAAAGCCAGTAGAGCTATCTAAGCTCTAAGGTGAATTCATAACATTATGTTATTGGTATATTAATGAAAAATACATCAAAGTATTGTGAAGTTGTAGACTTTCATGGCTGGCATCCATAGTTTTTTGTTTTTCGGGTTGTGTGGCCAAGTTCTAGAAGAGTTTCTTTCTGACGTTTCGCCAGCATCTGTATTAATTAGTTAATGAAGTGAGTTCTGCCATTATATATTTGGCCAGCTATTCCAAGTGGCTGTGCCATTGTTGTTTTAAATCAGAAAATTCTTCATATACATGCATTTTCCTCTGGGATCCATGGTGAAACCATCTTTTATCTTTTAACACATTTGCTGTCTATCTGTAGCTCACTGACTCATCCACATGATTTCTGCAATATAATAACTCTGGAAGGTCACACATTCCCTTTCCTGATTTTTGCCTTCTTTTCCTCTGAAAATGATTCCAAATGGCTTACAAAGGAGAAATCAAAATATTTACCCACAGAGAACATAAGTAGCACCTGAATGGCTGCAGTAAAATGTACTACAATACTTTCAAACTGCAAACCTATACATTTTTGCCTCAGTTTGCCTCACTGAATTATACAGGGCTACACAGGGGCAGGAAGACACTAAAAGTGAATGACTGCCTATGGAGATTGTGTAAACGGGTGATGTTTGACTTCTGGGGCCATGTTTTTTCACTTCTCAGATACAGGACTACTGGCTAAATAAGGGCTGCACCTCACAAAGCCTGAGAAGAAAGTCTTCAGCAGCAGCAAGGAAAGTCTGATCTTGGGATTGAAGATGACAGCTCAAACACAGGCATGCTCTAAACCAGGGGTAGGCAACCTTTCCCCTTTAAGGGCCGAGGGACTTCAGCTCCCAGAAGCCTCAGCCATGTTGGCCAATAGTCCCATGTTGGCCAATAGCTCCTGGGATTCTGGGAGCTGAAGTCCTTCGGCCCTTAAAGGGGAAAGGTTGCCTACCCCTGCTCTGAACAGAAGGATGTGAATACTACCGATGAAGCTGATCCACAGAGAAACTGATAGTAAATTATTAATAGGTGAGAACAAATAAAGCTTCCAAGCTTCCAATACCAACACACCAAGTTTAGGAAACAAGCAAGGTGAGCTCATGTTCTAGTGTGAGTAAATATGACGACTTTATAGGCATAATGGAGACTGGTGCAATAACTCCAAGAACATTACAATTGAAGAGTATAACCTATTTAGAAAGATCGTTTGAGACAGAAAAGGAGGCACAGTAGCAGTATATGTCAAAGACAAATTCACTTGTACAGAAATCCATAAGAATGATCAGAGAGGACCAGTTGAGAACATATGGGTAAAAATAAATGGAGAGATAAGTAAATGCAACATTGTGGTAGGATAGTACAGTATCACCCAAAGTCTACGAAACAGTGATACATGTACACTGTACACATTACACATGTTGCAAGCCTTCAAAGCTCCACTGGCTTCTTCATCAGGCAAAGGTGTTTTAAATGATAAAGCTCTTTTGTTGGGAAGAGAACAATGAATTTCTCAGGGAAAACTATTGTGGTAGGAGTTTGCTATAGGCCACCAAACCAAGAAGAGGAGGTGGAATTTGTTTTTCAGAAACAAGTCTCAGAAATCTCAAAGATGCAAGAATTAGTGAGCATGGGGTTCTTCAATTACCCTGGTATCTGCTGGGAATCTAACTTTGCTAAGCATAAGCTGTCCAACACATTCCTGATGTGCTTTTTGGATAACTTCCTATTTGCAAATGCAGAGGAAGAAACAAGGGGATCAGCAATCCTAGACTTGATCTTAACTAACAGGGAAGAGTTGGTTGAGTGACTAAGGGGGGTTGCAGACTGCCAGAAATAGTGTGAATTCAGTCCACTTTTAGGGTTAGGGTTAGAGTTAGGGAACCAAGGGAACTGTATTTTATTGTGGCATCAGAGTTGTCTGACAGAGAAGGCTCAATGTCTCAGAAAAATAACAGTTCCCATGATTCCCTAGCACTAACCCTAACCCTAAAAGTGGACTGAATTCACACTATTTCTGGCAGTCTGCAACCCCCCTAAGTAGTCAGCCCTTTAGGGGGAAGTGACCATATAATGCTAGAATTCACAATTGTGGGACAGAGTAAAGAGAGTGTACTCAAACATGGACCTTGGATTTCAGGAAAGCCAATTTCAACAAGTTCAGGAAAATACTGGGTGGAACACCATCGCATGCTGAAGGAAAAAGACACCCAGCAAAGGTGCGAGTTCTTGAAGAGGAAGTTGGAAAAATCAACAAAAGAATAAAAAACAATCCTATGAAGACCTTGAGTGGAGGGTCTCAGGGTTCTGCCCCAAGGCTGTTGTTATGTGCCTTCAAGTCATTTCTGATTTATAGCAACCCTAAGACAAGGGTATTCTATCACAGGGTTTTCTTGACAAGATTTGTTCAGAGGGGTTTTTCCTTTGCCTTCCTCTGAGGCTGAGGGAGTGTGACTTACCCAAGGTCATCCAATGGGTTTCCATGGCTGACTGGGGATTACTCTTCAACATTTTTATCAGTGACAAAGGCCTGAAATGCATGGGCCAAATAAGGTGACTTCTGGCCGCTTTGAGAGCTTGGTGTTCAAATGACACACGCTCCCAAAGCAGCCAGAAGCTGCTCCGGCACTATGATTGGTCCTTTGGACTGGATCAAAAAGGAGCAGATTAAATCTGACTCCTGGTGGTGCCAGTTTTGAAACCGTGGAAGCTGTTTGTTCAGGGCCTTAGGTGACAGGGTGGAGGGAATCCTTATCCAGTTTGCAGATAACAAATAATTGAGAAGGGTGGCTAACACATTGGAAGATAGGAAGCAAGATAAACTAGAAACCTGGGCAATAATTAATAAAATGAAAGTAAAAAAAAATCAAATCTAAAATACTACATGTAGATCATAAAAACCAAATGCAAATACATGTGAAAAGGACTTTGGGATTATTATTGGTCATAAATTAAATATGACCCAGCAGTGTGATGCTGCAACAAAGAAGGCAAATGCTATTTTAGTCTGCATTAACAGAAGCATAGTTTCCAAGCTGAAGGAAATAATAGTTCCACTATATTCTGCATTAGTTAGGCCTCATCTGGAGTACTGCTTTCAGTTCTAGGTGCCTCATTTTAAAAAGCTAGAACAGATTCAGAGAAGGATGTTAGGAAGGATGGAGAACAAAATAGATGAAGGAAGGTTGAAGGATCTGGCCTCGTTCAGTTTGGTGAAGAGAAGACTGGATGGTGACACGGCTGCACTCTTTAAATACTTCAAGAGCTATGGGGTTCTTCAATTACCCTGGTATCTGCTGGGAATCTAACTTTGCTAAGCATAAGCTGTCCAACACATTCCTGATGTGCCTTTTGGATAACTTCCTATTTGCAAATGCAGAGGAAGAAACAAGGGGATCAGCGGCTGCACTCTTTAAATACTTCAAGAGAGACAAGGGGGCAGGCTTGCTCTCTGCTGCCCCAGAGAGTAGGATCAGGTTTAATCATTTGAAGTCACAGGACAGTAGGTTTTGACTGAACATGAGAAGGCCTTGTTGACAGTAAGAACAGTTTGGCAATAAAATCAATTGTCTATGGAGGTGGTGAGGTCTCCTTATTTGGACATCTTCAAAAAGAGGCTGGGCAGCTACCTGCTGGGGATGCTTTAGCTGAAGATCCTGTACAGACAGGAGATTGGATTTGAAGGCCCATGAGGCTCCTTTCTACTCTATGATTCCATGATTCTATGAATTCAGTTGGTCTCACTTCTGAGAAGACACATCTAGCACTATATGTTGTGAGCAACCCAACTCATAAAATAAAAATAGCAGACCATCAGATGTCAAATGTTAGCTAAAATAAAAATACATCTACGAAACAAAGAGATCTCCACTGGGAGGATATGCCATCATTTTGGCACCACCAATGGTCCTCTTCCATCTGATCTCATGTAAAGTTAAGATGGGCCTCTGCAGCTGATCCTGTTTGGAAAGGTCAATGTGAAGGAAAGCACCTCCTGATGTAACAGTACTGAATCCATTTCCCTGCAACTTTATCTGAGACAGAGTATGTTCCAGAAATGCAATACATATGAATTCACACAAGTATATTGCAATGAGATGTTCTTGCATATTTGAAATTTCTGTCACAGAACAACCACTGCCAATGAACTACACCTCAAACATAATGCTTTCCTGTGGGGACTGATTCTCATTGAACTACTGAAGTTCATAGTTTAAAAGTAATTTATGGTAAAGTGCAATGCACCATTCAAATCAAAGTAACTCATTTCTGACAAGGTCTCCAATTTTCAATAAGAAATTTTGGTTTTGAGGAAGAAATATCCAGCATGAAATCTGTAATGGTACAGTCATATCACAAGAGTGTGCCATATCAGTTTCTAAACTTTTGAATCATTTTTCGGGAGACACGTATAACCTGGGAAATAATTTGAAGGAAGACAACGCATGGTGCTTGTTGTCATACTTGTTTATTTCTAGAGCTAATTGAAGACCTTTCTATAGCAGGGCCTGACTTCAAATTCTTAGTTAAGTTACCAGGACTACTGTATGGGACATTTTGGTCATCATCAAATTCCTGCTTGTCTTAAAGAGTGGCAAAAGTTGTTTTCTTAAGTTTAATCTACAAACAAAGGTGTGGCTACACAGCACCCATATTTGTAAATCTAGAACAGGGGTAGGCAACCTAAGGCTCGGGGAGGCTGGATGCGGCCCCCTGAGGCCTTTGGACCGGCCTGGGGCTGAGGCCTTTGGACCGGCCTGGGGCCGCCGCCCGCCATGATGATATTGATTATTGTTGTTATTACTTGTTCTTGGGTTTTCTTGGCAAAATCTCCACAGGGGTTTTGCCATGGCTTTTCTGGGGCTGAGTGTGTGTGTGTGTGTGTGTGAAATATTTATTTATTTATTTATGTTGCTTCAGCCCCCCCAATTGTCTGAGGGACAGCAACCCGGCCCCGGGCTCAAAAAGGTTGCCTACCCCTGATCTAGAATATAAATAAGATTTTAAGAATTTAGGAGTAATCTATTTGCAGAATGGAAATCTTTTCACAGCAGCATACAAAGCCAAGCATTGCAATTCTTCAGTTACCTCTCTAAATTCCTATGTACAGACAAAATAGTCTTTTCACAAATACATAAAATCTCCAGAACTACAACATAGTTAAAATGCACTGTCATCAGCATCCCACATAGTTGAATTTAAACCTCACAAGGTTTATTGTTAAAGTGACAAATGCTGGGTTGTACAGCTGGTATTATCTGACTATGTACTTGATCTCTCTCTCTCAACCCCCCCCCCATGGATTTTAAAATACAGAACTCAAGGAGACATGTTATTCCCTAGAATATAGCAACGATGCCCCCCTCTCCACATTTCTACCAAAGTGAATGCTGAGGCGGGTGTGGTGGTGGGGTGGGTGGGTGGGTGGGAAGACCAGCCTGGTAGCAGCTATTAAAAGCAACCACAAAGACATTGGAGGAGAGTGTGAGGAAGAGCTGGATCTTCACCACTAGTTCTATCCTGTTAAGGGAAGAAATAAAACAAGTCCCCTTTCCTTTGCCTTTCTCTGGCTGGAAGCAGCTATGCCAATTATGTTGCAAAATGAAGTTACTTATCCTCATGCCCTAAAGTCAAAGTGCACTGCACCCAATCTCCAGAAGCTGGAGGCTCCGGATTTCTCAAATCACACCCAAAGGCAAAGTATCAACATGACAAGCATATTGTGATGTTAGCATAGTCATTAGCCTGATTAAATCAGGCATTCCAAACAGGCCAAGGTGTACATTACAAAGACAACTGCAACTATCGCTGCACCTCCAAAAGCCAGCTGCTCCATTAGAAAAGAGGCACCTAAATAGTACAGAACCCTTTTTGCTGGGGCAAATCCACCTCAGTACATGTACCAGATTGGCTAGAATTCCTGCTTTCTTTTTTGTTTTTTCCCTCCTCACCCTTCCTCCTCCCTTGGTGCCACCCACACTGTCTGGCTTTTTTGAAAGCAGCCAGGTGTCCCTCAGATAAGTAACAGGAAGTAGTTTGGAATCCCCTCCCTCATTTTTGGCACACAAAAGGTCACTAGCTCCATTCCTTCTTATTCCACAATCTGTTAGGCCAGGCCTGGGTCAAGCAACTCCTTCCCTTGCTGAACAAAGGGACAAGGGACAGAAATTATCTTTTCAAAGCTGAGTCAAAGAGATCCATTCTCTTTCTCCTACACAATACACACACACACAGATTATGCAGCTTCTCTGCATGCATCACTGTTGGTGACATATCCAGAGGGAGGCAAACACAGACCATCCCAGCCCAAGTAACCACAGCTGCCCATTTGCACATTGCCTTCTATGGGAAAGGAAAAAAGCTCTCCCTGCTGCAGGGGAAGTGACTCACCATCTCCTCTCGCTAACTAATAATTCCATTGACATTAACACTTCCCTGCTCAGTTCTCCCCCTCACATACAGACATTTCTTTGAAGATTTGTACATGTGGGGAGCATGAATAATGGGAGGGAGAGGGGAAAGAAGCTACTTACTGAAGTGTAGTTGCTCTTCTGGTTCTTTTGGCTCTCCTGCTCTTGAAACTGCAGCCCTGCCAGATGTTTCTCCAGCGCTTCCCAGTCCATAGTGGGCAGCTGGGGCTCCTGTTCTTTCAAGCCCGGCGGCCTTCCTCCTGAAGAATTCTCCAAAGGATGGAAAGAAACCAGAGGGGGACCCCCATTGCTGAGCTTGCCCATCAAGCCCCCAGGGGGAGGCTGGGCTTTCTGAAGGCGAGGGGCTTTGCTATAGCCCCCAACCCTTTTGTGTCCAGTCCTGCGGCTAAGGGGCACCACCACGTTGGCATTGTGCCGGAGGTCCAAAGGATGAGGATGCAGAGGGTGGTGGTGTTGATGGTGGTTGTGGTGGTGCTGAAGAGGATTTGGGTTACCATTGGGGACCGGGGGTGGCATGGCAGGGATGGCCAGGCTGGTACTCCTCACCTCCTCAAGCTCCTGTGCTAAACTCCTCCTGGCAGGGGCGGTTTTGGCATAGCAGCGGGCATTGCTCCCATCCTCCTCTTCCTCCCACACATCAATCTCTTTCTTCTTGCTGTATACCTGGAAGTCCTCTCCCTCCTCCTCCTCTTCCTCTTCTTCGTCTTCCTCTCCCTCTTCCTCCTCTGAATCCTCCAAAACAGCCAAGTCCAGGCTGGTGGGCGAAGGAGAAGATTTGCATTCCGAGCAAGGAGTGACTTTGCTGGAACTGGATTCCGAGCTGGAGCGGCTGCTGCAGGGGTCGCTGCCTAAATCCATGCCATCCTGGAAGGGAAGGAGACAAGAAGAGAAACCCAAGAAGACATTAGAGAAAGGAAGGAAGGAAGCAAGGAAGGCGGGGGGGGGGGGGGGGAGAGAGAGAGAGAGAGAGACTTCTTTACTTGCTTCACTAACAGCCCAGCCAGGGACAGAAAACACCAGCTACCAGATTGCTCTGCTGGCTCCAGAGGCTGCCAGACTCTTCAAGGGGACTCCAAAAAGGATGGGGGGAAGGCAAGGAAGAGCCAGCCTAGCGGTAAAGGAGTCAAGAAGAGAACCCCAAGGCATTAGGGAAAGGAGGAAGGGATAAAAGACGTCTTCACTTGCTCCACTAACAGCCCAGCCAGGCACAGAAAGCACCATCCATCCCTCAGATTAGTCTGTTGGCTCCAAATGCTGACAGACTCTTCAAGGAGACCCCCCTCCCCCCCAAAAAAAAATGTGGAGGGAAGGGAAGGAAGCACCATCCCCTGGAAGGAAAAGAGGCAAAAAGAGAAACCCCAAAAGACATTAGGGAAAGGAAAAGAAGTGTGTGTGTGTGGGGGGGGGGGAAGAAATACTTCTTCACTTGCTCCACTAACAGCCCAGCCAGGGACAGAAAACAGCAGCCTCTAGATTAGTCTGTTGGCTCCAAATGCTGCCAGACTCTTCAAGGGGACTCCAAAAGGGATGGGGGGGAGGCCTGGAGGTGAAGGAGACAAGAAGAGAAAAACCCCAAAAAGACATTAAGGGAAGGAAGGAAGGAAGGAAGGAAGGAAGGAAGGAAGGAAGGAGAGGGGGAAAAGGGAGGGGAAAAAGACTTCTTCACTTGCTTCACTAAGAGCCCTCCAGGGACAGAAACCACCACCATCACACACACACACACAGGTTGCTCTGCGGGCTCCAATGCCAGACTCTTCAAGGGGAAAAGGCCCCCCCCCCCAAAAAAAAAGGCGGTGGAGGAGAAAGCAAGGAAGCCCGCCTCACCGCCAGACTTCCCCAAAGTTTCCCTCCGAAGCCCCCCTCTTCTCAAAGCAGAGCCTTCCCAACTCTTTTCAAAAGGAGGGGGGTCTCTTTTTCCTCAGCCCACCTAGAAACGCCTCAGACGCGCAGCAGACAGACGCCCTTTTCCTTCCTCCAGTCCGCACCAGGGAGACTCTTTCTGCTGGGTCCGCCTGCCTGCCTTGCAGCCTTTTCCGACTCCTGCTGGAGACAGACCCTAAGGCTAAGGCCAAGCCAAGGCCAGCCTGTCCTGGGTTTTCTTGGAGGAAGGAGAGCAGCCCAGGAGGGAAACAAAACACACGCTTCACACACACACACACACACACACACACAAGCAAAAGTCCGTGGGAAAAGGCGCCCACAACGCCCTCTGCGGTGCAGCTGGAGGGATACCGGGCAAAGGAGGCATGAAGAAGGGGAAGCCCACCCATCCACACTGGAGAAATAACCCGGTTTGGCTCCGCTTTAACTGCCCCGGGAGCTGGAGTTTGCTGTGGAGCCCATTCGCTGAATACCACAGCTCTCTGACATAGGAAGCTAAATAAATGTCTCACAAACAAACCTACAGTTCCCAGAATCCCCTAGCATTGAGACAAGGCAGTTAAAGCGGTGTCTGAAGTTAGGGTCCAAAACACACTGCAGAAATAATCCAGTTTGAGACGGCTTTAACTGCCCTGGCTCAATGCTAGGGAATTCAGGGAACTATGGTTTTGTGAGCGATTTAAGCTTATTTCTGTCAGAGAGTTCCAGTGCCCATGGCAAACTACAGTTCTCAGCATTCCCTAGCACTGAGCCAGGGCAGTTAAAGAGGTGTCAAACTGGATTGTTTCAATTGGGGTCCAAAACACACTGCAGAAATAATCCAGTTTGAGAGCACTTTAACTGCCCTGGCTCAATGCTAGGGAATTCTGGGAGCTGTAGTTTTGTAGAGATTTAGGGCCTTTACAGGCTGCCAGAAATAATACAGCTTGAGGCCACTTTAAGTGTCCTGGCTCAGTGCTAAGGAATCATGGGCACTATAGTTTATTGTGGCACCAGAGCCTTCTGACAGAGAAGGCTTAATGTCCCAAAAAAAACCCAAACACAATTCCCAGGATTCCTTAGCACTGAGCCAGGACAGGTAAGGCAATCTCAAACTGGATTATTTCTGCAGTGTGTTTTGGGCTGAGGATATAGCTTTAGAATGCAGCCGCACTGCAGAAATAATCTGGTTTGACACAATCTTAACTGCCCTGGCTCCATGCTATGGAACTCTGGACATTGTAGTTTGTGGTGGCACCAGGAATGCAGACTCTGGGGGAAAGCACCCTACAGATGCTCCATTTTCAAGTTTCCCTTTTCACCTAGTCATGCCAGAATATGCCGAAACAGGCCGGTGCCCAGCTGAGGGCTCATCATGTCAAGGAAGGAAGGGTTGTGTTTTTGACGCATACTAGCCAGGAGAGGCTGAGAGAGTGGGCTCTCATGGGGGCGGCATTCCCATGAAGGAATTTGGGACACAGACAATGTAACTAAGGTTGCCTCCACACAGCAGAAATAATCCGGTTTGATACCACTTTAACTGCCATGCCTTAGTGCTATGGAATTCTGGGATCTGTAGTTTGTTGTGGCACCAGAGCTCTCTGACCAGAAAGGCTAAATATGTCATAAAACTACAAATCCAAGGATTCCACAGCACTGAATCATGGCAGTTAAAGTAGTATCAAACTGCTTTATTTCTGTAGTGCGGCAGCAGCAGGCTATGTCCCAGACCTATTTCCATTCTGCAGTTTGCAAGAGCAGACATATGGGCTGCATCCACACTGCAGAAATAATCCAGTTTGACACCACTTTAATTGCCATGGCTCAGTGCTATGAAATTCTGGGAATTGTGTTTTCCCCAGAGTCTGCACTCCTGCCATTAGACTAAGGGATAGAATCATTGTTGTTGCTGTTGTGGTGTGCCTTCAAGTTGTTTCCAACTTACGGCAACCATAAGACTAGCTTATCATAGGGTTTTCCTAACAAATTTCTTCAGAGGGGGTTTGCCATTGCCATCCGCTGAGGCTGAGAGAATGTGACCTGCCCGAGGTCACCCAGTGTGTTTCCATAGCTGAGCTGGGATTCAAACCCTGGTCTCCCAGTTTCCTAGTGCAACACTCAAACCACTACACCACTCTGGCCTTCATGCAGCGCTCCAGATGCTGTTGGACTGCAAGTTCTAACCAGAAGGGTCAGTGGTAAGGGATGCTGGAAGTTGCAATCTAACTTAGTGCTGTTATGTGCCTTCAAGTCCTTTCCCACTTATAGCAACCCTAAGGTTATCATGGGGGTTTCCTGGCAAGATTTGTTCAGAGGAGGTTTACCATTGCCTTCCTCTGAGGCTGAGAGATTGTGACTTGTGGTGCACTGGGAACTGAACCTTGGTCTCCAGTCATAGTCCAACACTCAAACCACTATCCCACTTAAGTTGCTGTCTAACTTAAGAGCTACACAATTCTCACTCCTGCATTAGGCAACTCGGATCAGACAGTGGGGAGCAGAAAGGCAGCAAAATGTGGGGAGTTCTGTGCATTATGATTGCATTTTTGCTGAACACAGTGCTTGTGGGATTGTCTGCTTCAAGGGGCAATCATGACTGGCCTAGAAGAATAGAATCATAGAGTTGGGAGAGACCATAAGAGCATTAGCAATAGCATCTAAATTTCTATACCGCTTATCAGTGAACTCAGCACTCTCTATGTGGTTTACAAAGCATAAGCCAATTGCCCCCCAACAATCTGGGTACTCATTTTACTGACTTACCAAAGGATGGAAGGCTGAGTCAACCTTGGAGCCCTGGGATTGAACTCACAACCTTGTGGCTGCAGTACTGGCATTTAACCACTGTGCCACCAAAGGACATGTAGTCCAACCCCCTACCATGCAAGAATACACAGTGAACATTATTTAGGTGGCTGGAGTATCTTATGTGTTGCTCTGCCCCTCAGGTAGTAAAATGGTTTTGGCTAGCCCTTCCTCTCACTATTAGACAATCTTAGGGGCTAAACAGGGGCAGCTCTGTGTCACCCTGAGAACGCTGGACTGGGGTCGCAGCAACCGCATGTCGTGGCTCTGATACGGTACTTTACTGCTCTAAAAAGAGCTGGCAAATGCCGCTCCGTTTTGGAGCAGCAAAAAGCTGCCTTTGCTGCAGTGGCTTTTTCAGTGCTCCTTTGGCACAGCGTGTATGAACGCTGCACCAAGGGAGCGCCCTGATGCCGCCAACCATCTGTTTGGGTGGGTGGCATGAGGACATCGTGGGGGCAGAGTTGGGGTGGCCAGTGTGTGGTTGCCATGCCCCCACTGCACCCCCAGGCCGGCCCTTAGTGGTGCAGGAGGGTAAAGTAGGTTTGCCAAACCTCAGGTCCTGGTCCTGAGTCTCTAATTATTATGAATCATCTCCATCCAGGCAGGAGGAATTCCCCCCCCACCACCAAATTTTCTAGTTTTGTTGGGGTCACCTATAGGCAAGAGGAAAGGACTGTGAGGAAACCTGTATTTGTCAGTAAAGCAGCTGCTGGATACAGTGTTCAAGGATTAAATTATTTGTTGCCCCAGCTTGCAGACTCTCCAGAGGGGTCTCTATTTACTCAGCTTCCTCCCTCCCAGTTATTGTAACACCAGGGCTTACCCTCCATTCTGCTCTGCATACACCGTGTGATAGGGTCACCTTAGGGTTGCTGTGAGTCAGAAATGAATCGAAGGTACAAAAACAACAAGTAGATAAAAATGCAGCCTTAGGGTGAGAGTGGTATCTGAACTAAAGTTAGCAGGCAGTGAAGTTTTGCATCAGTTTTTAAAAATAGGAAGGTATATTACATGAAGTAATACACCAGGGACTCTTCTACTTACATGCTGGTTTTCTGCCACCAGTCTAGCAGATGTTTTCGAGAAGACCAGAAGCCTTCCTGCATGAGTCTTCATCTCCCATGTGTTCTCTGTATGTGGAGCTTCATTTTAGCAATTAAAGCTGACAGATAAAAGGCATTGATAGACCCATCCTCCATCAATTTTCATAATCCTTTTTTATAGATATGTTTTGTGTCAGTGAGAGACCCAGAGAGTTGGGAAGGATTTAGTCCAGAGCTGAGGAATGGGTGTCTCCATCACAGATTATAGTTGACTACAACTTCTATCACTCCCTACTTTTGACTGTGTTCACTATGACTGATGGGAACTGCAGTCCAACAGCATCTAGGAGTCCAGCACATTTTTCAACTAATATGACTTCTTTGATAGGTGTCTATCTAGCCTCTGATTAAAAATCGCCAGCAGAGGAGAGTCTAGCATTCTCCAAGGAAGTCTTTTTCACTTTCAGATAGCTTGTACTGCTAGAAAGTCCTTCCTAATACATATTCAAAATGCACATTCTTGTAATTTGAACTGATTGGTTCAAACCCTTCCTTCTGGAGCAACATCATCTCTGGAGTTTATCACATGGGGACAATTGGAAGTATACATGGTGATTAATATGTCCAAATCGCACATTTGCAATCAACATTTTCACATGACATACATCACTCCCTCACTTTTTACTGTGTTCACTAAGACTCAATATTCGAGAAGATCCCATGATAATTGTACAATTGCACTAATGGTTTTCACTTGTTAATCACAGTTTAATTGTGACTGTATGATTTTGACAGGTTAATCACCATTTAAACTACCAATTCCCTGCCACCACCACCCTGTGATAAACTCCTCTGTTATCTACATGATAGACCTTCAAACAGGTATTTGAAAGTGGCCATCATAGCATTTCCTAACTGTCTCTTCTCAAGGATAAAACATATCCAGATCTTCTGACTTGTTTCTGAGATTATCCCAAGTTATATTACTCCCAGTGAAATGTGCTAAAGACTTTAGCTTTACAATGCAGTCCTACACATGTCTACTCAGGAATTAATTCCAATTAATTCAGTGAAGATTACTTTGGAGTAAGTGGGTGTAAGATTTTAGCTTTAATAGGTTTGTGTGTTTTTTCAGTACAGCATGGGATGGTTCCTCTTTAGACTATCATTCCCATAACCCATCAGTAAAACGAATTCTATTATCAGATATTTTAAGCATTCCTTGGGCATAATTTTAGCAGGCTATAGAAAGTCCTTTGCACTTTACAGGTGTTCACCCCTCATTGCAAAGATAAATGGAAAAAAGTAGCTTGTGAAGGTTATTTTGATTTATACAAATCAATTTTTAACACACCTACCCAGAGCTCTAGGCAGCCTGCCAGATTTTTTTTTCTTCTTAAAGTCAATCCATAGCATATAATAAATGGTAACAGATAACTTGGCACTCATAATAATAAAGCACTTTTTCAAACAAGTCAATACTGGGAAAATATTTTAGCTTCTTCCAAAATAATAGGAATAAGAATGATAAAAAAAATCCTACTAAAGGCAATATATATATATATATATATATATATACCGTATATATATATTATCACATTCATATTTCTCACAAGCTAGCTCAACTTCTCCCTCCTCCTCTCCCTCAAAACAGCCTGAGGAAATGGATGAGGTTTGCAACAAGCCCAGAAGGTCAACAGATTCAGACTTCTTATAAATCAAGAGAAGTTGCACCAAATACATCTTTGTTGATAGCAAAACAGCTGTATAACTCACATAGTACTCCCAACAGGCAGACAAACTTGTAACATTCAAGATTGCACAGCTAAAACCTAACACTTTGATCGGCATCAAAAACCAGCTGGTAGCCAAGAGAAAATTTCTAATACTGCACTAGCTCAGGAAAAGGCAGTCATGATAATATATTATTAAAGCTGAAATCCTATACCCATTTACTTGAGAACACATCCCACTGAAGTAAATGGAACTTAGTTCTGAAGAGGCAGCCAAAGGATCACCTTGGGATAATGTAAACGCTACAGCAGGGGTGGGAATTGTATGACTTCCAGATGGTATTGGACTGCAGCTTCCAGAATTCCTTATTGCTGACAGTGTTGGGCTGTTGGGAGTTTTAGTTCGGCAGCATCTGGAGGACCTGGAGGACTGCATTATTCCCACCGCTGTGCTTCTGTTTCTATAGGCTATGGTGGCTGGTGCACTGTGAAATCTTAACTTTGCGATCATGTTCTTTAAGATGTTTTTTTTATTACAAATCACTCCCCCCGCCCCCCCGTATGACATACAAATCCCCAATACTGTATTTCCTATGATTTCAAACTCCAGTATGTTCAAGAATAGTTGTTAAATTTGATACTAAGCCAAAGACAGAATTCTTCGCACAAATATTCACACTGAGACTAAAAATCTGGGTGGATGCATTTGCCACAGCCTGAGTGTGAATCAGGTCGGAGTGGCCGCAGCCCACTTTATCGGGCCCGTCTGTTTCAACCTTAAGCCTTTATATTGATTTCAATGCATACACCTAACTCAGTACTGTCTGCATAGTTTCTCTCCATAGTTTCAAACAGCTCTCCACAGTTTCAAACTGAAAGGTTTGCAGCATTGCTTGGACAGTGAATCTAGGAGCTTTTCATGCAAACCATATGCTGAACATGGACTGTTCATGGACCAATCCCAGACTGAACATGGTGGGATTGACCTCTGAGTAAACATACATAAGACTGTAGCCTTTTAGGATATGCTTATAGCAGAAGTACACTTATTTTACTGCACCGACACCATGCCCTTTTCTCATTAGACAGTTCAAGACTATATATTGAAAATGTTTCCAGGTAGGTCCCATATGTATGCACTAACCAATGGAATTTGTCCTTATGTGTTTTTTGCCATACACACGGGGGTCCAGAACAGATCCCCCGCATATAGGAAGGGCCCATTGTACTAAATGGATAGATCTATGACCAATCTTGGGAATTAACCTCAGAGTTTGTTGAGTGCCTTCAAGTAATTTCCAGTTTATAGCAACTTTAAAACAAAGCTATCACAGGGTTTTCTTGACAAGATATATTCAGAGGGGGTTTGTCATTACCTTCCTCTTAGGTTGAAAAAGTATGGTTTTCCCTCCCAGAGTCCTAGTCCAACTATCTAACCACAACAGTAACTCTGTGATTGGGATTGCACTGGATCAGATTCAGTTGGTGAGTACTGCATATATGGACAAATTGCTAGGACAAGTAAGAAGGATAACCCGTCCCCTTGATCCCTGTCTTTCTTGGCTGGTTGTCCAGGGAGGAGATGAAGTTAGATCTCAGCTGCAATGTATTATTAATGCATCTCTCGGGGGGTGGGGGGGGGGTAGTTTTCCATCTTGTTTAAAAGAAATGGTGGTATGACCTCTTCTAAAAAAAGCCCTCCTTTGATGCGGAGTTTACCTGATGTCACGTAGCTCTGGATAAGCCTATGTAGGGACCACAAAATTCAGTGTTCAAACGTGAATCAAGGAACACGAGAGACACTGCAGACTGGGCCAGCCAGAAAAATCAGCAGTAGAAGAACATGTTCTAAACCACCCTGGGCATAAAATGCTATTTGAAAACACTGAAATTCTGGACCATACCAACAAGAATGCACAGGGAAGCCATTGAAATCCACAAACACCTGGACAATTTCAACAGGAAAGAAGAAACCCTGAAAGTAAACAAAGTTTGGCTACCATTCCTGATAAACACCAAAATCAAGACTCAGCAAATGCAAATGAACTTCACTTGGGGTCAGTGGGTTTCCCAGCAGACCATGGACCATTAATTAAATAGACGCTAATCCTCCTCACATATCCTCCCACTCTGAGGCCTTGCCTCAACAAAACAATACACATGTAAATTTACATGCTAATCCTCTCAACCAAAGGTCACACAGTATATATACACTACACACCTCCATGCCACCATTCTCTGAAGATGCAAATGAAACATTAGGAATAAATTCTTCTAGAACACGGCCTCACAGCCTGAAAAACCCACAAAAACCTATGGATGCCAGCCATGAAAACCTTCAACTTCACCTCCCTTGACCCTTTGGAATTTAACAATTACAGACTAGTATACAATCTTCCTTTTGGGGGCAAGGTGATGGAGAAGGCAGTTGCCTTCCAACTTCAGGCACTCTTGGATGATACATACAGGTTTACTAGACCCATTTCATACTGGTTTCAGAACAGGATACAGAGTTGAGACCACTATGGTTGCTTTAGGGGATGATCTTAACCTGAGCATTGACAGGAGGAGTGTGACCTTATTAGTGCTTTTGGATTTCTCAGCAGCATTTGATACCATCAATCATGGTATCCTTCTGGAATGCCTGGGGGGGGGGGTTGGGAATCAGGGTCACTGTGCCTCAGTGGTTTCAGTCTGATATCCTGAGTAGATTCTAGATGGTGGTGCTTGGGGGTAGCTACTTCTTTAAAAAGGAGCTCTTATATAGCATACCAAAGGTGCTATTCTATCCCCAGTGCTGTTTAGCATCTACAAGAAACCACTGGGAAAGATCATCTAGAGGCATGAGACAGAGTGCTATCAGCATGCTGATGATACCCAACTATACTTCTCTGAGCCTTCAAAAATAGCATCAGCAAGATGCTGACTGTTGATTGCAAGATCAGCAGGTTGGCAGTTCGAGGCCCAGGTGGCGCATGATGGGGTGAGCTCCCATCAATAGTCCCAGCTTTTGCCAACCTAGCAGTTCAAAAGCATGCAAATGCAAGTAGATAAATAGGTAACACTTTGGTGGGAAGGTAAACAGCATTCTGTGCAATCATGCTGGGCACATGATCACAGAGTGATTCTGGCTCTTCAGCTTAGTAATGGAGATGAGCACCGCCCCCTATGATCAGACACGACTTGACAACCTTGTCAATCGGGAATACCTTTACCTTTTACTAAGGATAGTAAGTCTCCTCTGAATGAATACCTGGAGGAGATATTGGGCTGCATGAGGAAAAACAAATTGAAACTGAATCCAGACAATACAGAGGGAGGTGTTTACTGTTAAGGGTTCTAACCTGGAATTGGAGTTGAGTCAGCTAGTCCTGGATGGAGTTAACACTACCCATCTGTGTTTGCAGTTTGGGGGTGCTTCTGGATCAATAGCTCCAAATGACAGTCCAGATAGATGCAATGGCCAGGAATGCTTACTATCACCTTTGACTGATATGCTAGCTGCACCCCTTCCTAGAGCTGGAGGAACACTAGTAACCTCAAGGCTGGACTTCTGTAATACACTGTACATTGGGCAGGGGGCACAATCTGTCCACAGCCACTGTAGGGAAACAAGGTAACTTCAAACTGTGTTTTTTAAAAATAAATAAATACATCCTGGCTTATTTCCATAAACCATTTTTTCTTAATCTGGTGCTAACCAGATAATTCCCATTATCCCCAACCAAGATTGCCATCGAAATCTTGTAAAGCCACTATTGATATGTCTTTTCTGCAAAATAATCAGCCGATGGGACCACAGTTCCCATCCATCCAACCAGTGTGGCCATTATGGCTAGGGTTGATAGGAGTTTTAATCAAACATTTCTGAGGACACTGGGTTGGGGAGTTGCTGTAAACCAGGGGTAGGCAACCTTTCCCCTTTAAGAGCTGAGGGACTTCAGCTCCCAGAAGCCTCAGCCATGTTGGGCAATAGTCCCTTGTTGGCCAATAGCTCCTGGGATTCTGGGAGCTGAAGTCCCTCGGCCCTTAAAGGGGAAAGGTTGCCTACCCCTGCTGTAAACATTAGGATCTAAACTGTAGGTAAAATTAACCTGGACTGGACATAACAACAAACCACAGTTAAATGAAAACTTTCATAAACCTCCAGTCCTCTACTTGTGCTGGAGGAGGAGAGGAAGGTATACATGCCAAATTAGTATAAAGGAGCACAGTCCTATGCTCTGTGTTAGAATACCCCAGTTTTGTAGCTGCCATGCCTACACCCTGCTGTATTTCTGCAGGCAGGGGGAAATGAGGAGGGAGTCCACTTAGTGCTATTTTAGGCCTCCAGAAACAAATTCTCATTCCCTTTGATATTAACAAGAGGGGTATAAGTTATGCCATGTCTAGGGCTGACACATTTTCTATATTTATGATATCAGGACTAAAAGAGTGGGAGTGATGTGGAGCCTACAGATCCATACTACTCCCTCCCTGACCACTGTTCCCTGAATGCCTTTTTGCTTCATTCTAAGGAGATTATCGCACTTACATTTTCACCCAATCTGTGCACGGGATGGGATTGGGTTTGAACAGGGCAAAACACCGCCAATGTTGCTGGCTGTCCACCACCCATCTCCAAGCCACACTTAGCTGGCTGATTTTCAAGGATGAGGAGCTTCCGTCCTTGCAAAATAGGTGGGATAAGCGTGGCCCGGGGATGGGTGGTGGACGGCTGGCGGCATCGACAGTGCTTTTGCGTGTGATAACACCCATTTTGCCCCGTTCAAGCTTGATCCTGTCCTGTGCACGGATTGGGTGAAAATGTAAGTGTGATAATCTCCTTAGAGGTTGAAGGTCCAACTTCAGAGTGGAAGATGCTAAAGAGGTTTCTGCAAGCAGCCAGAAGGAATGGAAAGTGACTCGGGGCACTATCCCAGAGATCATAGATTGCTTTCTTACCTATTCATTTCTGAATAGAAATAGAAAACCATAAGAAAATACAAAGAGCACACTTTTGTTAATCCCTCCCTCAACTTTCCATGCTATATTTATTATGTGTGGATGGATAAATGGATCAGCATTGTATTTAATGTTATTTTATGCAGGCATCCAACAAAGCCTATGATGGATAGTATTCTTAGTTTGCCTGCCATTTTTAGGATTAGGCTTTGAAGGAATTATAAATCCAGAGGTACTGAACACCAGCTGCACTAGAGGGTATAAATATAGGTACATCCACATAATTATAAGTTTGCACTAACTTGGCGATTTATCCAATTTTAAAAATTGCAACTAATTACCAGTAGCCTATAAATATCACACTTAAAAGCTAATCTGTTTTATTATATCCTGGTTCACTGAAGCCTGCTCTATAATACAAATTTGTGGCCTTCAAAGTACTGTGTTACAAAGAAAGCTTTCCATAATGTATATTTAATCATCTTTCCATTTCAGATGCAGCAACACTTGCAAAATTTCATTTGCAAAAATAAAAGGATGTATGTTAACAGCCTCAGCTTGGTAGTCTTATAATACTGATGTCTTTACTTAGCTTGGAAATGCCAAATTTTATTGTGGTCTCATAGAAGGAGGAACTCTTGCATGTATTTTCTTGGATAGCAAAAAGATATTTCTGAATTCAGTCCCCAGCTATAGAATCATACAACTGGAAGAGATGACAAGGGCCATCCACTCCAGCCCCCTGCCATGCAGGAATACACAGTCAACGCACTCCCAACAGATGGCCTTCTTTGGAAGTTTAAAACCTTCTAAAGAAGGAGACTCCATCACTCTTTGAATCAGAGTGCTCCACTGTTGAACAGCTCTTACTGGCAGGAAGTTCCTCCTAAAGTTTGGGTGGAATCTCTTTTCCTATAGCTTGAATCCATAGCCCCATGCTCTAGTCTCTGGAGCAGCAGAGAACATGCTTGCTCTATCCTCAATATGACATCCCTTCAGATATTTAAACATGGCTATCGTATTAACATTCTCTTCCCCAGGCTAAACATACCCAGCTTCCTAAGCCACTCCTCACAGGACATGATTTCCAGATCTTTCACCATTTTGGTTGCTATCCTCTAGACATGCTCAATCAATTGGATTTGCCTACATGTTGGCTTGTCATTCAACAGTTTATTGAATGGGCCAACTCTAGCTTAGATTAACTAAACAAGATTTCAGCCATGCAGCTGTGCATACTTGGATAGTATACAATTATTTGTCAATGCTTTCAATTATTCCCTGGGATTGTAGAAACAGCTACTGTGCATTCCCCACACTGGCAGATAATGCAGTCATTTGTACAGTATTACGGTAGTTTACTGCAGCCACTATGTAACTACATGAGTGTAGATTTATATAAGCACTATGCAAACACAAGGCATTCAATTTATGGTATTTATTCAATGTATATCCTGGTTTTCTTCCCATATAGGACCCAAAGTGGCTAGTATGTTATAGAAGCTTCACTATCAATTATCCTTATGCAAAGGGATCTTGCACCATTTCCTCAGAAAGTAGGCTCAAGTCTACAAAAGTTCATACTACCAACTTCTATCTTTAAGTTAATCTCAGAGGTGTCTGATTCTCCAGACTAACATGGCTATGTCTTTAAATCAATTATCTTTGATTAACTAAATTAATTTATGGATTTCAGTGATACTAGACTGAAATTGCTGGGAAGGACCCAGTTCACTTGCCCAAAGGCAACAAGAAAGCCATCTGGGACACTGTTGGTATGCCATGGTGAACCCTTGGAGGCCCCTCCCATCATTGAAGGCACCTGGACTCCTTCAGGACTTGTGAACAAGGTGGGTAGACCAGAATTGCCCAGGACATAGACAGTCCCTTCAGGTGTCCTGGTCCATCAGCCATTGGCAGCAAGTAGACCAGAGTCTTTCTCTTCCACAGTGGACTGATCTACTCTTGAGGGACCATTGGCCTGGTAGCTCCAAGCCTGGGGGTGACAGCATGAGTTACCACACTGGAGTGACACCAATCCTAGTGATGCCACCACTTCATAGAAGGATCTAGCTGACTGGTGTTGGAAAGTAGGACTTAGATGGACCAATCCAGCAGGGTTCTTCTTCTTGTAGACTGTGATAGGCATTGGGACAGACATTCTAAATTATTATGATCTTTTCAGGAGAATAATACAGAAAAATCTCATGAAGTATTTCAATTACTTGTGAGCAGTGATGGCTTTCCAGATGTTGATGGACTTTAAGTCTCATTATCCCTAGCCAGCATGCTGGGAGTTACCATCCATGTCATCTAGAGGGCCACTATCACACATCTGTAATCTAAAGACTTTATGATATTTTGGCTTCTTCATTGATATTATGTCCCCATAAATTGACAGTTTCATAATTCTAGGCCAGTCTTCCCCAGCCCATCATCTCAACTAACATAGCCACTGAGCAAGCTTGATACAGAAGATAAGAGATACAGTTTGAAATATCTGAAGCTGTGCATACTTATTGGGGGAAATTGTTCTGGACCAAAAAGAAACAATTAGCAACTTTCAGACTTATCAGTTCACAGAGAAATTTTATCTCCTTGTCACCTTGTATCTGAAAATGGAAAGGTTATCTGAGGCAGAGAACTGAAACAGAATTTGTGTATCTCTTTGTAGCTGCCTCAGTGTTAGCATTCAACAACAGTAATTAGTTGGCAGCAAGGGCTTTTTGAATTAGTAATGATTTTTATTTTATGATCCTATAAAATCTAATAGTTTCATGACCATGCAGCCTAAAATCATTTTGGGAGCATTACACTAATTACATGATCCATTGTATCTATCTATAAACTATAAAGCAATTAATGTCCATCAGCACATCCTCACATCCCCTTGGCTGAAATCTCTGCCTTGTGGTGTGAAGAGAGAAACTATTAGGCTGTACAGACCAGCCACAAGGGCCAGCCTGGGGGTGGAGTGGGGGCATAGTGACCACAGGTCGGCCACCCTGACTCTGCCCCCACATTGTCCTCATGCTGCCCACCCAAACAGATAGTGGGCAGTGGTAGGGCGCTCCCTTGGTGCAGCGTTCATACACGCTGCACCAAAGGAGCGCTGAAAAGCCGCCACCATCACGGAAAGGGCAGCTTTTTGCCTCTCTAAAAAGGAGCGGCATTTGCCAGCTCTTTTTACAGCAGCAAAGTACTGGATCGGGGCTGCAGCATGTGGTTGCTGCAGCCCTGATTGGCCCTTAAGCAAGCTTGATGGTGCCAGCCAGTCACAGCTCAGGAAATACTGAGGGTGGGTGGGAGCTATGCGGGAGAAAGGCAGGAAAATACAATAAAATCTGACAGCAAAATACAACAAAATCCACAAAAGAACCATATCTTTATTGGACGACCAAAATGCATGTAATACATCATGGTTTCGAAGTCCCACTGGCTTCTTCATCCAGCAAAAGATGTTTAAAAAATCATACTGACAGAAGGCCGTTAGAGGGAAAGTGGCATAGAGAAAGAGAAAAGCTGTAATAGAGATAGGACAGGGGGAAGAACTGGACAGGGTTTTGGGGAGCTGTGAATGATTAAATAGTTAAGGGGTTAATATCTAATCTAATTGTTCATTAATAAACTTCTACTTGTTTATTCTTTTTCTTTTAACAACTGTGCCTCACTGTTTCTGTTAAGTTTTGAAAGAGAGTCTGGTTATACTTACCACAGTGAACCCACTGAACAACACATCCATTGATTCAAATAGGGATCACCTTCCTATTCTCAATTTAGCTATTTAATTTTAATTCAGCACTAAATGTGTTTATAGCTACAGCACACACACCTTCCAACCACTCATTTCTTTGTATGGATCCCAGATTGTCACAGAAGTGTATGGTCACTGCAGATAACACCACAAACCTAATTCTTTGTACCCACCAAACCTCTTCCCAAAGTATAGGCAAGTAAAACAATATCTTCATAAAACAATAGAAAGAGTCCTAATGGAAGGCCTGCCTATTTTAGCATTATGGTCAACCAGATGCTGTTGAAGATGCTCCTGATTTTGAGGATGTATCTATATGTCTTTCTGTCTAGCTTTTGTCATCATATCTCAAAGACCACAAAATCAAGACATCTGAAACTTGGCATGCATACTAAGGAGACCATAGTGATATGTGTCCCAGGTTTATTAGTTATGTTTAAATACATTAATTAATTTTAATCAATTTAAATATTCCTGTATCCTGCAGCAACACTTTAGTCTTTCTTTTTCCATTTACCCTCTCCATGCAGCAACTAGAAACAAAGATGCTGGTTGGCATGGAAGTACATATATTGGAGCATTCGTGCTTTTCATGAAGGTTAGAAAGTGAGGGAAGGAAGACTTAACATTTTCTTCCCCATAAAAATGCTCTCAGCAAACACTTAGGTTGAGGGAGAGAAAGGTCTTGTGGTGCCACATGGGTGCATTCTATCCCTTTAGTTGCTGGGGGGAGGGGGGCAGGCAGGAGCAGGGAGGAGAGGCTTTGGGCCAGATCCAAAAGTGACATGATCCACAAGCGAATGGCTCCCCATATCTGGCTTAGGTGGTCACTAACAACCCTTCTTCCAAGATCACCTCCTGGGATGTTCTAACTTGGAAAGACTCCAGATGCATCACTTGAATGCATCACTTGGAAAGACTCCCAGATTCGGGAGGCCTCATATAACTGATATAATCATAACTCGTTCCAACTAATCCACCCATCCTTCAATATCACTCTTGGCAAGTCCAAGCAGAAGCTCTGAACTGGAAAAACAAAACAGAAACAGTGCCTGTCTGATGACACACAACTCCTTATCCTTACAGAAAACCCCCAAAATCTAGCATATGTTCAGGGATGGGTGGGACAACATTATCACTATAAAACTTCTCAGTTGGTGCTCCACCATTGCTGATACAACATCTTAACTCTCTGACTCTGACAGCTGTGCTGTCTCTGCTGTTATTTTTAAAACCTTAGCCCTGACCTACTGGAAAGCTTCCTGTCTGTGTATTGGTAAAACAGAAACCTGAGCCACACAGCAATTGTGACAGGGAGAAAACATTAGATTCAATCTTTTGCCATGAGTACTGTGTGCCCACAAAATGTCATCAGTGGGCCCAATTCTGAGCTCCCATTTAATGAAAACAACAATAAACTACATCACAGATACTTTAGAATTAGCTGATAAGCTGCCTTTCTTGAAAAATAAACCCATTGCAACAATTCAGAGCTGAAGTGGTGGGGTAAAAGGAGACATGCTTGTCTTTTCTTTCTTTTTTAAAACAATGAAAACTAGTTTTGTATGCTAAGTAATATTTTTTATTCAAAGATGAGTCTGATGGTGAAAAGGGAGGGGGAATGTTGTGAAGTAGTGAATCAATTTTTAGGATAAAAATGCCCAGCCTGAACAGAGATGGGTTTGATGTTTTAAAATCATTGCAGTTCTGCATTTGTAGTTTCTGCACATCACCATAATAAAACCAAAGCACCAGGGTAATTGTTAATATTTAGACATAGATTGCATTTTAAAAAATGTTCAGAAGGCAGTTGCCCATTTTGAAGTGAACTGTTCTGTAAACAATGCTCTCTAGAACTCTGAATAAGGTTACTGCTGTTGAGAAGATAATACGGATCATGCCCAATATCTACCATTATTTCAAGAACATTGCTCTTTTCCCACCCACAGAGATGTCATGAGCAATGGGAAGGGGTTGGGTTTTTGATTTTGTTTTTTGGATCTGTAGATAATGACATTACTAGAACTGCTATTCAGCAGTGATTTCACCCATCACCAGCATTTCCACTGACACCAGTGCTGCAGTCCGTACTGTCTGACTTAGAATCAGATAGTCTGGAATTTGCAGAACTGACACTCAGTTCATTTCAGGGCACCAGAACCAAAGCAGGAAGATGAAACATTTGCCAGATCAGACCTGGAGTAAGTTACTTTTGGGACTACAAAATATTGTGAGGTTTTGTCCCTATAAGTAACTTTTTCAAGTTTTAAGCAAGATGGTAATCTTACACTGGTAAGATGACTTCCTCTTCTCTAGTTTACAATCATTGCATGGTTATGTTAACTCTGCCATATGAGTCACTTGATAGTATGATGTCCTCCAAAGCATAACCTTTTCTATCATTTTTATTCTCATTCTTACTCCTTCTTCATCCTTGCTTGGTCAATAACCAATTAAACCAATTTCCCCTGTGCGCTCCACTTTTAATTGGTTATTTTGGTGTATTTGTCTGAACCTTGTACTACAACTTTAATTCTACAACCTGAATCCTATTGGCAATCCCAGCCAGAACAAATCCATTGAAGCAGTTACTGACTGATGATTAAACATGCTGGTAAATCTCATTGATTCAGTGGATCTGCCCTAGTTAAGACTACCAACAGGATTCAGGCTCATTAAGTTTAAAATAGTTTTTATTTAATTTATATTCTGGTTTCTTCCTTGTACAGGCTCCAAGCAATTAAAAAGAGGATACAGTTAATTTTTTTAAAAAATAACAAAGTTAAAACCATATGAAATACAATTAAAACATAGCACAAATCCATTAAAACTCCTATCTATGGACCAAAACACACGGACCAAATAAGGTGGCTTCCAGCCACTTTGAGGGCATAGTGTTCAGATGACGCATGCATTCCAAGCAGCCAGAACCTGCTCTGGTGCCATGATCTGGTCCTTTGGACCAGATCAAAAAGCAGTGGATATAATCCTGCTCCTGGTGACTCTTGTTTGGGACTGCGATGGCAACCTGCCTTGGAGCAGGCCATGTAGTCACCTTGGTCCCAGCCAAATCACAGCCAGGCAGCCTCCAGGTGTTCTTTACTGCCTGTGTGCTTTGGCCCTATCTGCCACATGAATTATAAGCCAAAGGCCTGCCTGAATAAAAATGTATTTGCCTGCCAGCAGAAGGAGGCCAATCAAAATCTCTTGTGGAAATCTCCTATATAATACAAATGGAATGCAATCAAGGCATGTGTTGCCATAGTCAGATCAGGTATTTCAAGGAATGGACATAGCTAGCACACGAGTTTTAACTGTGCAAACACACTCCTCAACACAGTTGTACCCTAGGCATCCAGGTTCAAATCTGAGTCCAGGAGTACACCCTAGCTGTGAAGTTAAGTTTCAGGAGGAGTGTAACCTCATTCAACACAGGCTGAATCCCGGTTCCCTGATCTGCCTTCTATTGGACCAGGACCACCTCTGAATTAATGCAGCTTCACACTACTTTAATTATCATGGCTCAATGCTATGGAATCCTTGGATTTGTAGTTTGTTGTGGCCCCAGACCTTTCTGACAGAGAAGGCTAAATACCTCACAAAACTACAAATCCCAGAATTCCATAACATTGAGCCATGACAGTTAAAGTGGTATCAAGCTGCATTAATTAGGCAGTGTAGATGCAACCCAAGACAAATATCTTTGTATGAGATGGAAAGAAGAGAAAGAGCTGAGTGTCACTAGCATATTGGTGACACCAAACTTAAAATTCAGGATGACTTTTCTGAACAGTTTCATGTTGATGTTAAGTTACATAAACCCTGAAGGACCCCTCAGGCCAATGGCCAGGGTTAGAATAGGAATCCCTGAACACTGCCTTCAAAGTTTTCCCTCCAAGAAGGACTTGAACTACTGTAGAACAGTGCCTTAAGTCCCATCTCACACAGGCAGCTCAGAAGAACACCAGAGTCAATCGTATCAAAAGCCACTGAAATGTTCAACAGAATTGATAGGAACACACTCCCCTATCCAGTTCCCTCTGTGTGTGTGATTTAACAAAGTGACCAAAGCTGTCTGAGTCCCCTAGCAAGGCCTGAAACAAGATTGCAATGGATCTAAATAATGTTTAATCCAGGAATCCCTGGAGACAGGATGCCACCATATGCTCCAGAACCATGCCCAAAAAAAAAAAGGATGTTGGAGACTGGTAGTTATCTAGAGCAATTGGATACAGGGATGTTTCAACCCTCCAGTAAAGTTTTCCTGCAGCATCTTTTAGACAGGATAGATCCTTGCCTTTGCTGCAATAAGGCATTCATCATTTCCCTTACCCATTCAGCCAGGACCTTCTTGCTGCTTTTATAATCCAGGAGGCACATAAGTCTAGTACACATGTGGTGGTTCTCACCTTTCCAAGGATCCTGTCCATAACCTCAAGCATCACAAACTGAAATGCATCCAATAACACAGGACAAGTAGGTGCCAAGCTTACATCCACTGGACCTGTCAGGCCTCACCTGGAATACTGTGTCCAGTTCTGGGCACCACAATTCAAAAAGGATGTTGACAAGCTGGAGCGTGTCCAGAGGAGGGCAATCAAAATGGTGAAGGGTCTGGAAACCGTGCCTTATGAGGAGAGACTTAGGTAGCTGTTTTGCATGGAGAAGAGATATGATAGCCCTGTTTAAGTATTTGAAGGGGTGTCATGTTGAGGCTGGAGCAAGCTTGTTTTTTGGATGGATTCAAGCTATAGGAAAAGAGATTCCACCTCAACATTAGGAGGAACTGCCTGACAGCAAGAGCTGTTCAACAGTGGAACACACTCCCTTGGGGAGTGATGAAGTCTCTCCTTTGGAGGTCTTTAAACAAAGGCTGGATGGCCATCTGTTGGGGGTGCTTTGATTGTGAGTTCCTGCATAGCCAGGGGTTGGACTGGATGGCCCTTGCGGTCTCTTCCAACTCTATGATTCTATTAACCACAGCATCCAGGTCTGACATAGATCTGAGCAATTGTATCTGCAAAGTATTGTGCAAATTCTTTTTGTGGTCTACCTGCTGCTCTTGTGGGGCACAGCATAAAAGGTACTTAACTATTTCAGGCAGCTCTGCTGAACAGCACTATGTAGGGGCAATGGTGGCAGAAAAGAAAGATGGTGGCATGATGTAGGCTTTCCAGCATGCTCTACCAGGTGTTAAGTTGGACATGCTGCCCACTTTCCACCACTGACACATTAATCCCACTTATTTCACCACCACTAGCTCCCTAGTAAACCACGGGGCTTGCTTAGCTCTACTCCATGGGAGAGGATGCTTGGGAGCAATTTATGTCCATTGTAAAAGCCAAAGTTTTGATAGGAACACCTGCTGTCATGATAAGTCTTATTTGATGAGAAGAATCAGCAAAAGGAGCAGTGGAAGTATTTTCAGTAATACAATAGCTTGAAAATGGAAGGTATGGTAATTATTTTTAAGATTGCAAAGATTCCAGCTCTGAGAGAGATCCTTTAAACACATACATGAACACATAAGGTTAACATCCAGCATCTTCAGTCTACACTCAAATTTGCTTTTCAGTTCAACAACTGTGCTGGTACAGTGCCAGTTTTTGTACATTACTGATACCACAGGGAGAAGGGGAATCAAGAACCTTACTTTTGAGACTTTATATGGCAACATTTTGTGTTTTGTTTTGGAATGGTGTGTTTTCAGATCAATTTGTTATAGGATGATCCTCTAGGGCTTTATTTACCCTTAAACTAAAAAGAAAAAGGATTTTGGTCTTACTGACTTTATAGAGGTCCAATTTATGTCCAGGGAAGCTTCCATAGCCAGGAGCTTTCTTTCCTGTCAGTAATAATCCTGTTCTATCTCTCAGAAAAGGAAAGAAAAGAGAGACAAAGGAATAAGAAATGTCTTCAATTTATAGAACAGAAGCTGGATTTGGAGGAAAAAATGTGGGGGGATGAGAAGAGCCTCATGTGATTAATATGTTTGAAAGTATCACATTCTTGTCTTTCACAGATAGGTTTTGAGTACTTGTGATTTCAAATAAATATCCCTTGGTATCTTCAGAAAGATAAATGTTTTCAAAAAGGAACAGAGTATGTAAGTATGTAAGGAATTTTAATATAGTTTGACTTTCACTCCCCAGTACACCAGCTCCAGAGAAATGGCTCAACTTTGAGTGATTTATGAAACCTAAACCATCCCACAGTGCAAATAGTGATAATAAAAAAGATGATCTAGGGGGAAAAAATGCAAACATTTACAAGTAAGTGTTTTCTTGGGATACTAGCCTATTTGTAAACATACTTTTACCATGCACAGTGGTATTTATTTTTGTTGTTGTTGTTGTTAGCTGCCTTTGAGCTAGCTTCAATCCATGGTGACCTCATGAATGAGAGACCTTCAAGTTCCCCTCTCTACAGCAGCCATGCTCAGGTTCTGCAGACTCACGGCCATGACTTCCCTGATTGAAACTCTATCTGCACTGCAGAAATACCATAATACAATTTGACTCCACTTTAATTGCCATGGCTCAATGCTATGGAATCCTGGAATTTGCAGTTTTTTTATGTTACTAGAGCTTTCTGACAGAGAAGGCTAAGTATCTCACAAAACTACAAAACTTCCATAGCATTGAGCCATGGGCGTTGAAGTGGTGTCAAACTGTATTATTTTTGCAGTGCAGGTGTAGCCTGAGTCTAGTCATCTAGAGAGTGTGGTCTTCCTCTCTTCATTACCCGGCCAATGTATAACAGCCTTGGTTTAGTTATCTTGGCTTCTAGGAAAAGCACTGCCTTGATGAAAATATCAAAATTACCTTAATAGATTAGAAAGCTGGGCCAAAGCTAACAAAATGAATTTCAACATGGAGAAACATAAGGTACTGCACTTAGGGCAAATAAATGAAATGCATAGATATAAAATGGGGGACACCTGGCTTAACGAAGCTAAAGACGTTATCACACGTGGGCCAGAAAGCGGAAATAA